>JAMXBC010000001.1:125924620-127124620 GCA_024138005.1 Lumnitzera racemosa
TCAAAGATTACATGCTCTCGGAGCGCTATCCTAACTTGAAACCCTTGAATTGCATACTCTCAGAGCACTATCTTGATTTCTTGTCACTCTTTATAAATCTACTAAGGTCAGTGAGCCCAAAAGGGTACGATCAAGCATTATTTCTTCTTTTCAGCCCTTAGAGCACCTCTTCTCTCTTTAACCTTTTCACTAAATCCCCAGCAGATCAAGTTTAGGATAACTAGCTATTTGTTGCACTTCTTAGGTCAAAATTATCTTTAGGGTAAAAATAGTGTCTCTTTTGTCTTTGTGGTAAAGTTTTATTCAAACTTCATCAAAAACTTCACCACAAAGAGGGATAGCTGTAAATAGCTAATTTTTGCCTCTTTTTAGTATTACTGTTGTAATTTTTCAATAAGGTAAAGGGTCTTACATTAGGAAAAATACAAAAAAAAAAACTAGAAAATTTAAGAAAGAAAAGCCTTAAAAAAAAGAAATTCAGAAAAAATTACAAAAATATAAAATTTAGAAAAATACAAAAAAAAAGAGATTTAGAGAAAAAATAAATCATTTAGATAGTTTAGTAGAATATAATAAAACAAAGAGAGGGTTATTAGTCTTGGGCTTAGATTTGAATCTAACCCAGATTGACCGAGTCCATATGTACAATTTAAAAAAAAATCAACAGCCCAGTTGGATAAGCACTCGGACTTGATATTGCATATAACTTGGAGATCTTGGGTTCAATCTATAGAAGGTGCAAAATGCATCTTTTTTTTTTCTTTTCTCATGTCATCGCCACGTCATGGGCCATGTCATCGCCACATCATTTACTAACTTACTTTTAAGTGTAGTAGAGAAAAACCAATAACTCAGTTGGATAAGCACTCGAACTTGATATTGTATATGACTTGGAGATCTTGGGTTTAATCTATAGAAGGTGCAAAATGCATCTTTTTATTTTCTTTTCTCACTTCATCGTCACGTCACGGGCCACATCATCACTACATCATTTACTAACTCACTTTTAAGTGTAATAGATACACTCTTATACGTGTTGGACACACTCTTACATGCACAGCTTTGTATTTGGTATCACATGTTGTTTAGATTCGTCTAATCCAAACATGAAAGAAAATCATATTGTATTTAATATTTTCCATCCTTAACTCGACCATGATACCTATAAATAGGAGTTTATTATTCATCTTCAAGATACAAAAAAGTTTCGAAACACTTTAGAAAAACAAAAATCAAAGCTTCCTTTCTCTAGTACGGTTCCTTTGTCTCTTTAGGATAGTATCCCTTACTGTGTTTTTTGACAAAAACCACTACTACCACCATCATCGGATTTTCCAAGTCAATATGAGTTGATCGAAGCTGACCGGAACCGACCCCGAGCTGAAGTTAGTCGACCGAGCCAACTTGAGCTGACCCCAAGCCGAAGTGAGTTGATCAAGTTGCCCCTTGAGCCAACTAAGTTAAAGTGAGCTATATGAGCCACCCCGGAGCCAATTGAGTCGTATGAGTTAATCCGAGTTGTCGCTGAGCCAACCGAGCTGACTTAAAGTTGATCCAAGTCGACCCGGTTTGTTGTTTTTTTTAATTAAATTTTATTTATTTATTTACTTATTATTTGTAAATGTAATAATAAATGAGAAAAATAAAAAATAATAAAAAAGGGGGAAAAAGAAAAAAATAAAGGAAGAAAATAAAAAAAAAAGAGAGAAGAAAAAAAAGAAAGTCCATTTTTATTTTAGAAATAAAATAAGTAATAGATGAATAAATAGATCACTTAGAAAAAAAAATAGTTTTTTTAATAAATAAAATAAATGAACCATTTTCAAAATTAGGATCCTACTTAGAATTAAAAAAAAAAATCGATTAGGGCCCTTTAGAATAATTTTCTTAAATAAATTGAATCAGATAAAAATGTGAACTCGATCTTTTTTTTTTAAAGTTAAAACAAATCAACCCACTCACATTTTCGAAAAAAAACTATGTATGTCTGATTTCAAATAGTGAGTATGTAAGCAACTACAGGGCGACGGTAAAAAAAAAAACCCTGATTTTTTTTTTTTAGTTTAGATTATTCAAATTATCCCATTTTAGTCAAATAATCGAGTTTTATTTTATAATTGAAAGGTGATTTTTAAGGTTAAGGTTAAAATTGGAAAGTTAATGGTATCTATAAAGGTTTAAAGATCATAACCTTCGGATCCATATCTCTTGTTTTAAAACCATTTTACAAAATCAATTTTTATTGAAAGACTAGTAGTTAAGTTATAACCAATTCATCAAATTGGGAATTAGTTATAACTTAAACTCTTTTTCCTAACTCTGGTCGAGTGGCAACTCCAAAACATTTTTAAATTAAGAACTAATTTTCCTTAAACCCTAGTTGAGGGTCGGTATTAAATAAGTAGGGTTTAATACTGGTCAGTTTAAACAACACTTAATTTTTAAAAAACTAGGAGGTGAAAAACTAGGCTCAACGGCATTTATGGTCCAACAATTGAAATTGTTGACTAGGCCCCACCCAAGACCCTATAAGCTCCATTAACTCAGTGATAAGGGAGCCCTACAGGTGAATAAACAATTTCCATGGATGACCATGGATGTTCAATCAAGCAGTGATATATGATAAAAGGAGAAATGCTTGTTCCCTAGAGCATGAAGGTAGGAGGGTGAAATTAAGTCCTATGACTGCTTAGCACATAAAGGTCATGCATTCCTAACTAAGCCGAACCTTGAAGAAAGAGGCTTTGGTATTGACCCGAGCTAAATTGAAAAGAGAGATGGAGCTCAAAAGATTGATCTATTTGCTGATCCGAAGAATTCTAGAGTTGAGACCCGAGGAGGAAGAGCTGCCTTCCAAGGTAAAAACCTTACTAAAGGAATTTGTTGACCTATTTCTAGAGGAGCTACCGAAAGTTTTGCCCCTAATATGAGGCGTTGAGCATATAATTAACCTACAGCCAGGAGTCGCACTGTCGAACAAGACTTCCTATAGGCTAAATCTTAAACAGGCCGTCGAATTGCAGAATTAAGTAGATGAGCTGATGAGGAAGGGGTATGTGCGCGAGTCCCTTAGTCCCTACGTAGTGTCGGCCTTGTTAGTGCCAAAGAAAGATGCTTCTTAAAGGATGTATATAGATAGCCGAGCGATTGATCGAATCACTATTAAGTATAGGTATCTCATACCCAGGCTTAATGACACGCTAGACGAATTAAGCAGAGCAAGAGTATTCTCCAAGATTGACCTCAAATCTGGATACCATTAGATGCAAATGCACGAAAGTGACGAGTGGAAGACCGCATTCAAAATGTGCCACAGATTATATGAATGGCTTCTAATGCTGTTTTGATTGTCCAACGCGCCCAGCATATTTATGTACTTAATGAATCATGTGCTTCAAGACTTATTAGGGAAGTTTGTCGTAGTTTATTTTAATGACATCTTGGTATATAGTCCCGACCTAAAGACTTACTAGTAACATCTTCAAAGCATCTTTGAGAAACTCTGAGCTTAACAGCTCTACATCAATCTGAAGAAGTGCAATTTTCGTTAATCCAAGGTGATGTTCTTGGGATTTATTGTAAGTGGTGGTGGCATACGAGTTGACGAAGAGAAGATTAGAGTAATCACCGAATGGCTAGTGCCAACCACTCCGACTGACGTGAGAAGTTTCTATGGCTTAGCATCATTCTATTGTAGATTTATAAAGAATTTTAGTACAATTGTGGCCCCACTCACCGAATTCTCAAAGAATGTTAAATTCGGATGGGGAGAGAAAGAGTAGAGGAGTTTTGAGGAAGTAAAGGATAGGTTAACCACAATCTTCGTCTTAGCTCTGTTAAGCTTTGACAAAGTGTTTGAAGTAGAGTGTAATGCGTCTGGACTAAGCATAAGTGTCGTACTGATGCAACAGGGTCGACCTATCGCTTATTACAGCAAGAAACTTTGAAGAGGTACACTAAACTATTTTGTTTATGACAAGGAGTTCTACTCCTTAATCTAAGTCCTAACGGTATGGCAATACTATCTGTTGCCTCATGAATTTGTGATTTACATCGATCATGGATCCTCGAGATATTTAAAGAGCTAACCTAGGTTGTTCTAGAGACAAGCCAAATAGGTCGAGTTCATGGAGGGTTTTTCTTATGTTGTAAAATACAAGAATGGAAAGAACAATGTAGTAACCGACACCCTATTGAAATGACATACCCTCCTCACTAAACTGCAAACAAGGCAACTTGGTTTTTCCAATTGTAAAGAATTTATATGCCAAGGATCTACACTATAGTCATATCTATGTCCGATGTGAGGAAGGATGACATTAGATGACTATTATAGGGAAGACGGATATTTATTTAGGAAGAGGAGGCTATGTATCCCGACTTGTTGCATAAGAGAATTACTAGTACATGGGGTGCATAGAGGAGGATTGACGGGATACTTTGGCTAGCACCGAGCCTATGAGGTACTATTCTCTAGATTCTTTTAGCTAAGGATGAAGAGAAATGTCCAATCTATATTAGAAAGGTATACGACCTACCAAAAAGCAAAGAGCTAAGCCGAGCAAGGACACTATTTACCCTTGCCTATTTCGACCAAACCACGGTCCGAACTAAGTATGGATTTCATGTTAAGATTGTTAAGGATAACCTGAAGGAAGGACTCTATCATGGTGGTCATAGATCGACTTAGTAAGGTAGTACATTTCGTACCATGTTTTAAAACTAACGATGCTTTAGCTGTCTCTTTTCTTTTCTTACAGGAAATTATCAAGCTTCACGGAATACCCAAAACCATTGTTTCAGACTTAGACCCAAAGTTCATGAGCTACTTTTGGAGGATGCTATGGAGGCGAATGGGAACCAAGCTATTATATAGTATGTCTTGCCATCCACAGACCGATGCATAGATAGAGGTTATCAATAGAACCTTAGGAACTTTACTGTGGGCTGCTGTTGGATGAAACATAGTCAATTGGGATCTGTGTTTACCAATCATTGAGTTCACATACAATAAGACTGCCTACAGTGTAACAAACATATCTCCATTTGAGGTTACCTATAGGTATAACCCCGAGCTCTTGATAGACCAATCACCCCAGCTAAGACCTAATGATGACTAATTAGTCGCAGAAAGAATTGAGGGCCATAAGAGCCATGTAGCAAAAGGTTATAGAGCAATTGAGCCGAACTACTACTAAGCTTGAGAAGTGAGGTTGAGGACGGAAGAAGAGAGAATTTTAACCAAATGATTTCGTCTGGATACATCTTAGCAAGGAATGATTCCCAAACTTGAGGAAGAGTAAGTTGTCTCTCATAACCGATGGACCTTTCAAAGTGCTTGAAAAGATCAATCTTAATGCCTACAAGATTGAACTATTTGAAGTATATGGAGTCT
This sequence comes from Lumnitzera racemosa, assembly GCA_024138005.1. Lineage (NCBI taxonomy): Eukaryota > Viridiplantae > Streptophyta > Magnoliopsida > Myrtales > Combretaceae > Lumnitzera > Lumnitzera racemosa. The sequence continues at coordinate 125,930,016 of JAMXBC010000001.1, forward strand.
TGGACTCCTTCAACATTGCTGATCTCTAACCTTATACTCTTAAGGACGAGCGACCTGGAGCTAAACTAAATTTAATCTTAAGTCTCAAACAACCTGGAGGGAATGATAGGGATCAAGGATTGATTACACGCTCTCAAACCCGAGGGTTAGCTCAGATGGTTCGTTGAGCTGTCAAAGAAGAGTTAAGTACGAAGGAGTAGTGCTTACTCCAGTCTGACCTGCCAAGCTATTTCACTCTTTACACCATCTAGGGAACTGTTAAGGAGATCAGCCAACATGCCCAGCTGATGCCTCTGTAACACATTAGTCCAAGTACCAAATCAGGATATAGCCAACCCTATAGTGCCGAGGGCAAACTAACAATTATCAGGAGCTGACCATTTGAGGCCGACTCAAATGTGAGTCGTCTCTGAGCTAACCCTTATCCAGTCTCAGTAATCAAAGCTGGCAAACTGCCAAGTTGACCAAACCTAATCAAAGCCTACCCTTGTCCGGCTCATAATGTTATTGGACCATAGAATGAGCATAATTACATGTGCGCTGTCCTTCTTGACATCCATACTGTCTTTTTTAAAATTCGTATTATCCTTTCTGACAAAGCATATTCTTTTAACACGATTACAATGCTACCCTTGTAAATTATTCCCCTTTTCCTAGCTAATAGAAATCATTTTCTATAATTTCCTATAACCTATGACTTACCTTAATTAGGTATTATAAATACTTGCAAATTGTAATAGCTACAGACATTATTATACAAAGAACACACCAAACTGTCTCACTTTCTTGAGCTAAGTGTACTTTCTACTTGCTCTTGAGCTATTCTTATTTAGCCCATTGAGTGTGGACTAGTAGCGAGTGCTCTCTAACCATACTTATATGTCATATTAAGTGTGACCTGAGCTCGTATGAAGCTTTGGTACGTCATATCCATTGTCAGTGTATTGGAACCTTTACTCACCCTTTGACTGTCATTTATCTTTCGAACTGTCTGTGATATGGGGCTTATGTGTTCATCCACGATTCCGTATCATTTTTTGTCTTTTTAGTTTACTCCATTTTTCACTACCACTCCTACACTTTTGACCAATAATAGCTATGAGACTGTATTGGTAATATTGGTGCAGTGATCAAAGTGTAAGTATCGGAGTGGTATCACTAAGTGATTGCGGTTGGTAGTACCAATGGTGTTATTGGTATTGGTAGGTGGTGGCAATAAAAGTAATAATGTGATGGTGATGGTGCAAGAGGTCACTAGTAATGGGATAGCGGTGGTGGTGGAAAGTAATGATCATGAGGTTTATAGTAATGATGGAGATGGTAATCGGGTAGTGGTGTAGTGTTAGAGATGATAAAATCATCTCATACATTGAGTGACTAATTGACACCATATGATAGACAATAACATTTATTCCTTAGGGGAAAGAATTCAAAAACTTCATAAAATGGTTACTTTTTGTCCGAGTTTCGAGTAAGTAAAGGAATGGATACTATGTCAAATATAACCATTTTATTTTATTTTTTGTTTTGAAGTAATTGAGCTGACCCTAATATAATATCTATTTTGAGGCAATAGTTAGTTCAAATGGAATAGATTCAATTGGAATGGAATGAAGTGGGGTTAAAACCATAATCATAAATCCATTCTTCTATTTGGAAATGTCTAAGGAACGGAATGAAATGAAATGGAATGTATATAAAGCAGTATATGTCTAAAATACTTTTAAGGAACGGAATGAAATGAAATGGAATGTATATAAAGCAGTATATGTCTAAAATACCTTTAATTATTGGATGTCATAATCAACTTAAAGATTTAATAGGTAATTTTAATTAATAATAATCAATGAAGGGAGAATGAAATCATAATTCCACGTTTTTAATGGTGAATTCATGATTCTACCCATTCCTCCTTCTATGGAATCAAGATTTGACCTTCTAAATGCGCTTTCAAACATGGAGAAAAGAGAATGAAATTTGAAATCACGATTTTATTTCGGTCTATTCCCGCATACTAAACATAACGTAAGAGTATAAAATCGCAATCTTAAAAACCGTATGCATGCTAACACAATCAAATTAAACTATTTAATCTAGATAAAATTTTGGTGTGTGTATATATGTGTTTTATTTATAAAGTACTAGTAGATGACGTGTGAGCCCTTAAAATCGCATTTAGGGTAACTGAGCTGAAATTTAGGGCCTTTAAGAAAAAAGTTATTTGATTGAGTTTAAGCTTTACGACTAAGATAGAAAAATCAGTTGAAACGACCTAGTGAAGTTAAATTTCGAAAATAATGACCTAAAATTCCAATTTTACCTTTAGAAATATCATTACTTAATATGGTATAAATGTGATCGAAATCCCTAAAAATCGAGCTTGGAATACAAAGAGAACTTAAAGATTAGTTAATTAAACTATAAAACGAGATAATATAGTATAATTTATTATATGAATATACACATATTTTTATGAGTATACCTGATATAAAAAATAACTATATCTGTAAATTAACCCAAATTTACATAATTATAAATAATATGAGCTAAATTCATAAAAATAAGTAGAGAATACATCCTAAAAATAAAAGATATGTTAGAAACATAATTAGACGAGTATAATTATACATTATGTGTGATATATACATAGGATATATACTTATATATTAATAAAATAACTAAATACTAATATAATATACTTAAAATACTTAAATAATTGCAAAATCTACCTAACGATTCAACATTGTAGTTAGAATTTGCTAGAAAATTATTGTGGCAATAGATTAGGATCACAATTGATGAGTTAAAAGCAATTTTCTTAAGAAGAAGACACTTCCTATTTGGATCTAGTAAAGAAAAAAAAACTCCTATGCGGCAATTCAACCTATAAATACTTGCTACTATCAAAATCTTACAATTTTAGCAAAGTTAAGACTAGAATAAATAGAGAGAAAAATTCTAGTAAATAGGAAAAAATGAGAAAAAAAATTACACAAAAACAAAGCAAAAACTGTACTAGGGAAGTTCCCTAACCCCCCTAACTTTCTGGTGTAGAACTTGATCAGCAACCACTAGTTCACCCCACATCTTGGCCTTCCAACATCATTCCCTCCATTGCCGGCTACTGGAGTACCCAAGAATAGGTTAATCAAACTTTTGTCCTGTTTTTCGATTATTTTTAAAAAGTAGTAAATCCACCTAGAAAGTTTTGAAAAAATTTATATTTAGATTATTTTAGATATTCTTTTGTGTGATATTTTTATTTTTGTAAAAATTTAAATATTTAACACATTTACTTAATAAAGTTACTATTCATCCGAATTTTAATTTTCAAAATAAATATATTAAATAATGTTGTTCTAGCTCAAAATTTTGTGCTAAATATATATGATATATATATATATATATAATTGCTATGTAGCCAGATTTTTTATTGGAGCATTTTTAGTATTTAAGTATTTAATGTAATTTTAGGCCTAAAAATAGTTAGAAATCTAGGTGAAAATGTTAAAAAATAGGTTTTATGAAATAAAATGATGAAAATAACATACACTGACTTTTGGTGAATTATAATGATGTTAGGATGTGTTGAAATTAAGTTTGTGTAAAAAGAATAACATTTGAGTAATTAAGTGTGATTTAGTGGTAAAATTATAAATTTAAATATATAGGTGATAAATCGATAACATAAAACTAAGTGATGATTGAATTCCTTATATTTTTAGGAGTTTATAGAAATTTTCAAGGAATTATTTGGTGACTTGAGCTATTTATTATGAATATACGTAATAAAATAGCTTAAATTACGAACCAAGACTTATTTTTAGTAATAATAAGCTAAAATGTGATAAATGATAAAATAAAAACTACCTATATACGTATTGGTCAGATTTGATAAAAAGTAAAATTTTAATATATTTAATGATATTTTGACAACTAAGATATGTTATATACATATTAGGATTAAATAATATCCATATTATAGAGTTATGCTAACAAATTACATAAAATATAGTTTAATTACATAACATATGTATAATATAACAATATTTATTTAGATACGTATAACTGTGTTAGAAATTTGAAATATTTGTTAGAAGTCATCTTTAGAAATAAAATTCGTAGTATGTATGGTTAGGTCTGTACGAACCCAACGATATTATTTTTAATAAAATTGAATAATCCTAGGTAATATAACCTATATCTCTATAATATTACAAAAATTTACGTATTATGATAACCTTATCGTAATTGAAATGTGATTTAACCGATTAAAAGTATGTTTTGATACAATCGAAATGATATATTATACGTAATAGTACAACTACGCATATTATTAATATTTAATAACTTAACTTGACTTATATAATAAAACTATATATTATTATATAAGGAAAATGATAATATACTTATATACTTATATATATATATAACCTTTTTAGATAAAATCCTAATGTTTTCGTAATTATTACGAAAACTAAATTTGGGTTTGGTATATAGAGGGTCTCCCAGTGATAAGACTGTTAACGGCTTGAATCTTCTGCAGTGAGCATCTAAACAGGTAAGCTGGAATCATAGCTTTACTGCTTTGTTGAGATATTATATTAGAGTATCTGGAGATTTAAGAGTATTTTTTTTTGTGATTGTAATTAGTTATTTGTATACATGCCATGCGTGTGATTGGTATTCAGCTGTGATAGGAGTTGAACTCCTTAGTGTATTATTCTGTATGATTGCATCGTTTTGGTATTGTGTGAACTTGTTTGGCTACTCTTAATACAAATAATAATGATTTGACTATAATGAAACTAAATATGCATAACAACCGTTAAATGAAACGATTAGGAGTATTAGGCCAAATACCGAGTTCCTTTGATAAGGATAACTGAAATGATTCTTTCCTTATCCTTAATCGAACTAAGTGACATGCTAGAAAGTCGTGACAAGAGTAGGAGCCATGGCTTGAAGGTGTTAATGGGAGAAGGGTGTTCTCCATTGCATAAGTCCAGGTTTGATCTAATTTGAGTCGCGATAAAACTTCTCAATTAAGGTTGGAGTGGATGTAATTTCTCTAACCTTACAATGGATTAGATAAAATCGTGCGATGTTCATGTGATTGATTGCATTGTATTTCTTTATAATTAATAACTTACTTATGGTTGTTTGGTACTCTTCTAACTCTGTCCCACTTACTGAGCTAGTTGTGCTTACATCCCCATAAACTCTTTTGTAAGTGACAAGTGAAGATCGGTATATTCAGGTACCATTACCTCTAAATTAGTGTGATGTTGGCTAAGGGATCCATTAAATCTGGGATTTTGAATTTTCTTTTGAGTTTTTAGGAAAATAATTGGAAATTCCTTAGGATGCTCACTAATTTCCTATCTGTAATTAGATTTCAAACTTATAGCTTTTGGTAAACTCTAGATGTAAATTATAACTCTAGATGTGAAATGTTTATATAAGTACTGTTATGTTATGAGACAACAGGTTGTACAGATCGAGTACTTTATAAAGCTATACAATAGGTATCAGAACGGATGCTTCAAGTTGATTAAGTTGTGTACGCCTTATGTGGACTATATCTACGATAGCAGTTGTGAGGTTAGTTTCTATCTTCGGTTAATTTACATAGCGAGACTATTATGATTTCTCCTATTCAGGTGAGACATGATGCACCCGCATTGTGGGAGTAAAATAGTTGTAATAATTTGATTACAAGTTTCAATTAGGAGGACTTGGATATTTTGCTAAATCAATCTTTATATATACATAGCTTCCAAAAGAACAAAAAGTAAAAAATTGCTTGTGTACATTTCTTAAAAGTAAAAAATCGCTCGTGTACATTTCTTAAAAAAAAAAAAGTTATTTTAAAATAGAGGAAAAAAGTTGAAATAGTTTTGTCTTTTAATATCTTTTTTACCTTACTATCAATGTGAACTAAGAAATATAGTTTATGTAAATATTTACAATATTTTTTTAGTTTCTCTATAGATACTACTAAACACAAATCTCGATGTTTCTTTAATCTTACAATGACATTTAAGTAAAATTCTAAAATCAAATAAAGAGATATATACATTTAAGAACTGCAGCTCTTGAAGAACACTAGGCTAAACTTAAGAGGGGGGGGGGGGTAAAATGAGTTTTGAGGACAAATAGCAATTCTTTTTTTATATAAACAACTAAATGCAATAATAAGAGTAACCAAAGCAATAATAAAACAATACCAAGTGTAAAAATTAAAAAGATAACGAAGATCAAGCCGGATATAACGTGGAGTTTAGACTGCCTCCTAGTCTCCACGGACACACAATACCTCTAATTGAGGATTTCACACCACTTTATTAATTTTTCAATTTAAGCTCCAATAGTTACACAAACATAAACTTGATTATGCAAGTTTCACACTCACAGCTCTCAACACAAATTGTAATCTCAACACACAACACAAAACTCAATCTTAAGAATTATTAGTGTAGTGTTTTTAGCTCTCAATACTTTGCAACCAATAGCTTACAAGCACTACATTTCAAATCTCTCTAAATATTAGCAATTTATGGTACAAGAGACAATGAGAATTATAGACAATAAGAATACAAGAGAATGTTGAAATATTGCAGCAAAAGATAAGTTCTTTACTGTCTTTGGTTGGGTTATTGAGCATTTATATCATCCCATTTAATTCGTCCCGTTATAGTGCATTAAATGCTCAAATGGCTAGTCATATCAGACTTACTAGCATGCCGGTAACAAAATACTTTACCGGCAAGCCGGCTCCTTCAGGCTAGTAAGTTTTTTTTTTTTTTTTTGTGTTTTTCAGGGCTTTATATCGTTAACCTGGTTCTTCCTTGAGCTGTTAACCTAGTAAACCAAATATCACTTGAAAATTCTTTTAACGCACAACAAATAAATACTCTTTCTAATTTAATTTCAAGATCATTTGATCACCACTCAAAAGATTAAATTTCTTAGAGAGATAATTGATATATTTAATCATTAAGCAAGTTAATCGATCTTATTCAATTACGTTAATACAATAAAATAATACTTAGTTTAATCATCCTCTTGTTTTGTTCTCTTAAAAAACAATATTTTAGTTATATACTTTTTGTTTTATTCTCATCAAAATCAACAAGTTTAATTATACACTTTTTGTTTTGTTCTCATCAAAATCAAATAATGAACCTTAGGTTCAATAGCTCTATGTGTTGGTGTTTAATGAAATTCTAAAATCAAACTAATAGATACATATATTTAAGAAATTTATATCTATGTTATGTAAAGGTATAATAAATCCTTATATAAATAGCTATGACCTAGTATATGAAAGAAATCATTAGTCGAACATTATTAATTAACTGAAAGTAACATGATAAATGGAGGTTATCATCATTAGCCTTACAGTAATTATGTATAAAAAAGAGAAATAATGGGTTGACATATATAGCTTCGTTGTAAAATATCATTTGCACATGTATTGTAAAACTATAATTGTAGGTTATATGATATATTAATATTATAAAGGGCTAAACTTGGCAAGATGAAAAAGACACTAAAATAACTTCTTTTTGACTTTAATAATATTGATAATTTGAATTTTATGGGAAATAGACACTAAATTTGTTGATTATAAGTGGAAAAATTAATTAGTATGTAGTTTAGCGATAACATAAAGACACATTAAACAAGCAAAGAGCTTAGAATTCCGTCAAATAGCTTAGTTAGAAATTGAACTGTTGAAAATGTTGAAATCACTTGAGATTATTTTATTGAACTATACTTTGACCCCTTCAATATGAGCTTTGTAAATCTTCTTAAGCTAAACTTATGAGTCTTTGGAACTAATATCACTAATCTAAATTGTAATGCTAAGGAAAATTATTTTTAAACACAAGGGTATTTTTGACTTTTCGTATGGTTCTAAGACCCTACCTTCCCCTTAAGGCAGCCATTTAACTAAAGACTCTCCTTCTTTTAGTAGATAACCTCCTAAGCATTCTTTTACCTTAATCCTTTTTCTTTTATAGCTCCACACATAAGAGGAAGACTAGGAGGAGGTTTAAGATAAGTCATGAAGAGCTATCTTGGGAAATTTTTTTTTTTTGGACAATTTAGCTACCTAAATCACCCATTTTTTTGCTAATCTCAAAATTTTCTCAAGAGTTTCTAGCTGGGAATTCCTTAATATTCATCAAGAGCAAGTAAAGGAAGGGTATAAGGTAAATTTCTTAAGGTTCTTCTTAGCTAAGCTTGTTTTCAAGCTTAATGTCACGTTTTTGAGAAGTTTTACTTAGATTTAAGCATTAAAAGAATCTAAAATGAATTGTTCTTTATAGTTCTTGGTGGGTTACAACTTTTATTTGGATTTCTTATGTGTTTACTTCACCTTAAGTAAGTTTTCTTGCATCTTCTCTCTTGTTCTATAAGTTATAAGGTGTTGTTGAGTTTGGGGTAGAAATGAGGTGATTTGAGTTAGTGTTTAAACCAAATTTTGTAGTTTGAATGGTGTAAAATGTGTTATGTTGGTGGATTAGTGAGTAATCAAAGTGTATTTGAAGTGGGATTGAAGAAAAATTGGTCTTGAGTTGGTTTAAGGATGGAATTTGAGTCTTTATTTGCTATTTTGGTTTGAACTGTGGGGTTGGTTTCAGTAGAACCATGGAACCAGTCTTCTAGTCATAGAAGGCTGGTAAGGACCATCTAACCGGTTCCCCTAAGTGGTGTGGTTGATTGACACTAGAAAGATGAATAAAGTTTTCTTTCATTCCACTTTCTTAAATCAATTTCCTTGTGTTCTAACCTAGTTCCTAAGGCATATTTTATACTCTAAAACAATTTAAGCATCTTATGTTATAACTTATTTACAAAATGTTTTTCAAAGAATCAAACTTTATTTCGAAACTTTGTTTCTTAAAACCTCCAAATCCTTATTCTAAGTATTTTAATCTTTCATTTCCTAAGCCAAAGTCTAATCTTTACCTATTTTATTTAGCCATAGTTATCTTTAGAATCCTAGAATATAATAGGAGTTTAAGGAACCTCTAGGGAGTGTTGTCTAAAGACGGTTTAGGTAACTTAAAGTGTTTGAATTGGATTGATTATAATGAATGATTAAGAAAAGTTTATTGTTTTAACTATCAAGTTATTAGATTCGAGTTCCTTGTTGAGTACGATTTAGACTTTGAGATTGGATTCGGACTTGTGAACACGGTTTGGACTTTGAGTTTGGATTTAGGCTTTGAAATTGGTTTTGGTTCGGCTTTCTAAGTACGTGGTGTTTGTTTGTATGGTTATAATTATTAGAAAAAAATGATCTAACTAAACTAATTTATATTCAATCTAATTGAATTGTTTGTGGCTGTATTTGACCCATTCGTCCTCAAAGCTTGTAGTGGCAGATCTCTAGGGAGCAACTACTGATCATATGTAGAGATTCCCTAGCGGACTTACATATGAGACGACGTAGTTAGAATATTAGGTTTTAAGGACTTTAAACTCTAGACTCTCGGACTTAAGGAAAAACTTATATCTATATCTATCTATATATGTAGGTAAAGATGGTATGGCGAGGTCATCAATACCCCTTTATTGGTTGTTAGCATAAATTCAAAATATATAATTGATCGTTTACTTTATATTTGATGTAACTTACATTATATGTATGTGTAGGGCTTAGTCTGGCATCCATGTGTGCTTGTGCATCATGTACTGGGTTTTAGCTCATTTTTTTATTTTATTTTTACAAGATTGCAAGTCATTAAGATGAAGTTAAATGCATAATATAGAGTTCGAGACTACAGTTATCAGGTTAGGAAGAGAGGTAATAATAATATTGTTTTAATGATGTTGTTGATAATTTGTGGAGATGAGATCTATGATATGGAGTATAATTTGGTGACATGTTCTGTTAGTAAGGGGTTTAAAAATTCTGTTGATAGAAATGTTTGTGGATGGAATGGTTCGCTTGTAAGACATTCAATTTGTAGTAAACTTAGAGATGTCTTATCGATATTTTATTGAAAGATGTAGTTGTGATTTTAGAGATTATAATTAGTTTTAAAGCCTTGACGTATCATTAGGAAATTAAGGACATGTGGCAGGTTGTGGCGCTCTTAGGTTCTGGGGCATTACATAAATAATAACTGTAACTTGTAAATATTAGCTCGATTAACATAGGAAATTATCAACTTAGTTGCTCTTCATATTATGTAATGTGCACAGATCTTCAAAGTACAAGTAAATCCTTAAGACTTGAATTAATTAAAAGAATGCTTCATCTTTGTCAAAGAGCACACGGGCAAATAGCTATTTTCATTTTACAAAACTAAGGGGGATGTGATTCATGATTAAAAGGTAGGGGTACATTATCAAAATCACTAAGCCTATGTTATTATTATACAAATAAAAATGTATAGTTTTAAAATGTTAAATTCAAAAAGGGAAAAATAGTTTTAAAAAACCATACATATTATGTTATAGATAATAAGTATGATGTATATAAATATATAAGTGTCATATTGCAAATTATATATACGTTGTATGTATAGTACTTTATCATATAATTTACCGTTTATATTAAATCATATAAAATATAATTGATATATGGCATTATACATGATCTACATAGTATTTGATCATATAATTGATGCATCATGCATCTTGTGATAATGATGGTAAAACGTGCTATCTTAATGCTAAGAAACTTATATATTTATAACTCTTGATCTTAAAAAGATAGTTTTGTGGCTCAGTATCGGTAGGGATGAAACTAAGGCATATTTGGGACAAGTCTTATAAAACCTACACTTGACTCCATAGATTTAGCGTTTCTTAAAACCGTATAAAAACTCGATAAGATTTTTCCTCCTATTGTCGAAACCTATTACTATAAGGCTTGGTATCTTTTAGAACCCTATAAAACTTCATGAGGTTTTTTCTCTTATTATTGGAATTCGCCCTAAAAGGTCAGTATGGACCCCATTCCCGACTTACCCTACCTTGATTGTACCAAATATTTTATTCTGCTCTTTTTTGTTTTAAGCTATTGTAAGCATATTTTCAAAAGATTTTTATAAATAAATAATCAATATACTTGTAAATCTTCTCAATAAAAATATGTAAGATAAAAGCAAAGAAATAACTTCCAATTTTTTACTATTTCGAGCTTCTCATTGGACTTTTTTGTTGCCCTAAAACTTGATTATGTCCTAATATCTAGTAAATTCTCTATTAGGCTCGTAGAATAAACTATAACAATCGTTCGATTGCATCTCTAAATGCTTCATATCCTAACTTGTGAAAGCAATATAGTATTTAATTGATTGATCTCTTTATAGAAAAAGAAACCGAGAGAAAGAGAGAGAAAATTGGCAAAGAATTTTTTTTTTTTTGTCAACATATTAGGTTGATTAGTAATATCTTCTAAACAAGTTATAAATATGATTAGTTACGATTTTAAAATTAGATTTGAATAAACTCAAATGTAAAATATTCTTTGTTTTTTATTAATAAAAAAAAAAATTCTTTTCATGGATTTTTCCTTAAGAAACTCAAAAGTGGGAACACGCCAAAAGATTCTTAAATTGACCTACTCCAACTAAAATTTCTTAATTTCTCAACTCTCGACAAAGGATTGGTATTCTTGAATGTTGCTAAAATAATAGATAACTAATGTTGAGGTAGATGAATGAGAAAGAAATCAATAAGATATAATAAATTTGGCAAAAAAAAAAGACACATGTTTTTTTGGTAAATGTAAAAAAAAAAAAAAAGGCATGGATAATTGATAGCAACTATAGTAGTTTCCTAATTAGTACATGCCTTCGTTTCAATTTTCAATGCTGAAACGGTGAGTTTTAGCATTTAATTACGAATTTCAGGCAGCATAGGCTCTGAAATGAGGTCCTTATTAAATAATGTCCGGGAATATTCTTGGAGGTAGCACTGTTGGTGGAAATTCATTGGCCCGCGGGCCCATCCCTGCACAAAATATGAAAGGAGCTTAAAAACCCAATAACTTCAAATCTTACACTTCTTCGAAATATATACAAGTTTGTTATACCAAATGCATTATATTTGAACTATTCTATAAAGTTAAAAGGGCTTGTTTAAAGTTTATGATTCAACGCATCCATTTCTCTAGTACCCCTAAAAGACACCATTTCGACAAACGGCTAGAAGATCCAAAACATAAAGTTAGTAACTTCCTCACCATACCGTTCGCATCTTCATTCAAGAGACAGACCAAACACCGTCTCATCCATTTCCTTCCCCTGTTTTCACAAGAAGAGACCGACGAGAAAGAACTCTGGCGAATTACGATCGCCAAGAACAGATTAGGTTACCCCCAATCTGTAACTCCGATTTGTCCACGTCCAGAAATTTCCTTATTGTCTCCGTCGAACTAGGGGGAACAAAAAATGGAAAAAGAAAAGGGGAAAGGATTCACTTGGCAACCCTGGCCTTTATATCCCCCACTATACCGGTTTCCAATTCCCTTGCTGTTTTCGTAATTGTGGTCACCATGTGCATGGGAAATGTTAAAACAAGGGGGAAAGAATAAAATAAAATAAAATAAGATAAAACATTAGGATCTACATTTGATAGTAAATGAATAAATATTTGCTCAAAAAAAAAAATAAATAAATAAATAAAGGCCTCATTAGGGGGGGATACATCTGGGATGAAAATTTTCGTATAATGGAGCATGGTGGTGTACAAGCCGTGCACTTCAACAACACATTGGTAGGAAATTCTTGTAACTCAAATTAGTAAGGTGGAGGAAGAGCTTGGGTAGTGGTCAGTGTACTGAGATGTTGGACTAGTTATAGCTTGTGATGTATTGAAGATTTGTTGATTTCAAAAGTATTAAATATTTATCATGTTATAATATATTGATAATTAAATATATAATGATAAGGATATATACTTTTTCTATAGAATTTATAGGAAAATATCAATATAATACGCATACATATGCCAATATAATACTATGATATCACACATATAATAATGATATTTGTAGGAAAATGTCAACAGGCTAATATAACATGCATTTTACACTTTATTACATAATGGATATAACAATTTATCATATATTGATAGGATATGCAACATGTGATATTTGTAATATATTATATTGGCATATAATACGAAGCCTATAACAGAAGGAGTAATATATATTATGTACTAAACATATAATGACCCGGTGGGTATACTTTGTACACCTTATCAAATATTTTGTCCGACTTTTATTATGGATCTTTTGATGTAAGCTATAGATAAATTAAAAGATATACACGTAGACGCGCGCACACACATATATATTTATATATTCAACAGTGACATTTATAGAGTGATCGATATCTAGCAAATTTCGGATGCTCTATAACGTAATGAACATGTTACCAAGAAAATGATGAAATACAATGGCAACCTATTAATTAAATAATAATAAAATGAAAAATTGATAAGTTTTGTGTTGTGTATTGAATTTCACATATTAATATGTATAGATAATAGCCTTGGAAATTAACTAAGGGAAATTTTAAAGAGAATAGGTCCACAAAATATATTTCAAACTATTCTATAGTCATCCTTTGATAAAATGGGGAATAACGAAGATAACAAAGCCGAGTGAAATGTATAAGTATTAAGTGACACATTGAATATTCGACATGCATAGAAATAATCATGTATACCTATTTGTGAATAGTTTTGTGCAGATACTTAAGAAATTCCATGTCATTGATGATTAAAGTATAAAAATGTACACATGAATTCCTATATGAATTCATTAGGTTTTGATAAGGATAATATTGACGCCCTGATGAAGGAGTTAGGTTAGATGAAGTCTTTTATTGTATATACAAGCCTATCTTAAAATACTGAACCAAGGAACATTAAATTATATACCCTAGTGTATCGAGCAAATTTAATGGACCTTATATTTAGGCTCGTTCTAGTTCTAGTTTTGAACTTATAAAATGAAGGCTTAGAATTAAATAGTAGAACTCTTCATAGGGTTGAATCCAATATTTATACCAAACCAAATGAAATAATATGAACCTTAATTTAACAATCAATGTTTAATTCATAAATTAATTAAATTGATTAATTATGTTATAAAATTTGAAAAACTACTTAGGAGAATTGGAAATTCAAACTAGCCTATCATACAAAGTAGATTTAACATTACGAAAATACAAGTCTACGTAAAGCTAAAGCTTTCCAAAATTTAAAAGGATGATTTATTTATTGAAAATACAACTTTAAATTAAAGTTTTGGTTCAAATAGCAGAAAGTGAATAAACCTAGTTTATTGAGTTTAGTTTATTTATCTTCAACGATAGACACTTAATCACTTGTAATTGCTTAGGAGACATGAACTTCTAGAATTCCTCCATCAATTGCCTTCAAGAAAATTATTTTGACTAGATACTGTAGACAGGTGAGTGATTATCTATGATTATCATACTTGAATGTGTTTGTAGTATAATTGTATCTTATCCAATTAATGATACATGATTCAACTACTTAAGGGATAGGGGAATGCATGTGCTTGGCATTATTTATTACTTTGTGCAAAAATACTCTAAATGATATAAACCGATAAATTGATTACTACGTTTATTAATTGCATCATTATTGTTAATGAGTGTTTGTCTTATTTGTTTGGTCACTTCGTAATGAATATAACATTTATCCATCTTAAATCTTAAATAGGACATGCATTGCATGATTACATGAAGAAGGTTGTCAACATCACGCGGTGGCATGAAGAGGCTGTATGAAGGTAATTCTTCGTTCGCAACCTTGCCCTGACCTCTATAAACTATTGTGTAATAGGGAATGCCATCATTTGATTAGGGCTTCTTCCATTACGGTTATCCATACTCTCAAGCTTATATATATTATCATTCCTTATTTTAATACTTACAAATCAAAACCCCATTTGAGTTGCATACGTGGTATTTTAATATATTATAATTAATTAATAAGACATTAGGCTGATTTTGATTTTGCTCAGAGTGACGATGCCTAGAGTTGACTAGTAAGAACTTATTCCTTAACTTTTGGCGACTGGAGAGTGTAAATTAGGATTGTAAAAAGTTTCTGAAAGACTGTGTATGCAATTACATTCATATGATTACTTTACGCATAGCATATTAATGGTTGATAACTTGTTTACTATTGCTTGTTGCATAGTATAATAGATGATCTCATTAAGTTGTAATTTTGCTCACCCCCCAACAGTTTTCGTTGTAGGTAATGTCAAAATTTAGAATAGCCTGGAAGCCAAGTGATGAGTATACTAGACTCAGATCTTGAAGAATAAGTATAAGATAGGATATTTTTTGGTTTGAACTTAGATTATGTGAAGAGGATATTAAAACATGTATTCTTCTACTTTAAAATTTTCTACCCCTTTAGACTAGTTTAGACACATATCTTATAAGAGATCTTAGCTACCTAATCTCATTGTTTGGTAATGGATTCTAATTCTTTGTAGTCCTAACAAACTATAGAATATCGATTTCTTAGTTGTTTTCATAATTAATTAAATTTATATATCATGACTAAATGTAATAAGAGACTACTTGTATAGTGTCTCACAACCTCTCATTTATAAGATAGTATTCATATTACGGGTGTACATGTGATATGATGAATTTAGGGCATCCTTACTAGACCTTATTTAGGGTTATGACAGTTATAATGCATATCAAGTTAGGTTTTAAGTCGAGTTTAGGCTAGTCAATTTTTGAGATGATAAACTAATTGCAAACAATCCAAACAAGGCAATGTACACAATACAAACACAACTTAGAGGCCAGCTCCCATAATAAAATATTGAGATAAAAAAAAAATACGCTGTAGATGTACAATAAACCATTTAGAACCATATATACACTTAAGTCTCAAAGTACTATGAAATAGTATTCCAAAATTATGTAATACATTAATCCTAACTTACTTGGATCATTCGTCGCTTAACTAAGTGTTTTTGTGATATGTTTCTTCACTACAAATCCATATATTATAACTAACATTTTAGTATTTATATAAGTTATATAATATCATTATTTATTCTTCCTTGTTGATAAGCTCTAAATTGGATATATTTTACATAGTAATTTTTTATGATTTTTGCTTGAAATTTGAGTTTATTTTTAGATCACGATACTTAATTAAGTAAATTTTTTTTCTAAGTTTTGAAATGATTTACATGAGAAAATGAGAGGATAGAAATAAGTTTTACTTAAATCGAAACTAAAATGAGCAAGTTATGAAGATTTGAAGATTAACACTACCAAACGATATGATTGTGTCGTTTCTTGGCAAATTTAGAGCTTATTTTCAAGAAGCACAATCAAGTACACGACCAAATGACACGATCATATCCTTGCTCATGCTGTTCCTAGTTTTGAAAAAAAGAAGAAGAAGAAAACATGAATAGCAATCAAGTACATGACCAAGGGATACAATCGTGTCTTCGGTCGTGTCGTTTGCAGTTGACATATTTTTCTCACTTTCTATATAAAGGTTCATTAGGGTTTTTTTAGATAAAGCTTTTGGCATGATTTTTGAGAGCTTTTCAAGCCAAGAACATTTAAGAGAATAAGGCAAAAAGAAGACTTCAAGATTCAAACTTTGTGGATTTCACGATTCTTTCTTCTATTTTTTTTTTTTATTTTAGATTGCTATTTTATGATATGTATAGAGTAGATTTTTAGTATCTAGGTCTTGTGAAACCTAGATCTCACATATGATGATTGGTTTATATAGATATAATGAAGATTTTTATTCTTTTTGAATCACTTATGTATGCTTGCATGTTTTAAATTGATAATTTTATAGGTCATTAATTTAAATATGATATTATACAAGAAGATCGAGAGTTTTCTTATATAATTAGATCTAATATAGTTGATGAAAGTTTATGCAATGTTAGAGATAAATTGTAATACTTTTCCAAAATTATAATATTGTCTTTAATATTATTTTTAAGAGAATCTGTTGTACAATTAATGTAATCTTAAATTACACTATGGGGAAGAGATTCTATTAGGTAATCTAAAAATTAGGGTTAATAAGCTTGAGAAAGTTATTAACTTTAAGAGAATTTTCCTAATTAAGAAAAATTAAAGATTGAATTAGACTATCTATAGGAAAAGTCATGTGTAGATTTAAGAATTCAAGATCTAAGTACGTCGTTAAGTTTTGAATTTCATCTTTAATATTTTACTTTCTTGTTTAGTTTTTATTAATTGTTAAATTAATTAGTTGTTGCAATTTTTGTTTTGAAAGAATTGAGTTCTTGAATTAAATTTATTCAATTAAATAATAAAGCTAAGGTTAGTATTAGTATTTAGGATCTTTGAAGGATTGACTTGGACTTACATTTATTATATTAGAATTTGCTAGGTGCTCTTGTGTCGCATTGCTTGTGTTAAATTTATTAGCCCCATTTAGGAATTTATTATACTTAAGTGCTAGGTTTTAAGGTCATCTTAGATCAATTCCTTTTTACGCTATCTTTTAAGTCATCCTTTGAATTACCTTTATGAAATATCCTTTAGAGTTAGTTGGCTTTAAAGTTCTTAAAACATTCACTAACCTACTCTTTGAGTCTAACCTAGTTGCAAATCACACATAAATATCCTTTGATTCCTCCTCCGAATAGAATTCTAATATAACATTTACTTAATTATCCTTTGATTTACCTCTTGATTTAGTATGGATACTACATTTTCAAATAGATTTTCTGCAACTTCTCCTCATTACCAATTAAAACCAACAACCAACTTCTACTCCATCCTCTTTTTAACTACACTTCCATGGAGGACTACATTCAAGTCTCCCATTTAGATGAAATAACAAGACCACTTAAAAGAAAATCTTAAAATTTTAGCCCTTAGCTTACATATCCTTAAATCCCACCACTTTCACTTATCAAATTCATTCTAACATCACCATTCTTCATTAAATTTCATCCTAAAACAACAAAGGTGAGGGTTCAAATGAAATTCTTAAAGAAAATAAAATATAATATGATTAATTTCTATTTAACCAGGTTTATTAACTCAACAATTAACAAAATAATAGAAAATAGTTTTAACAAATGCGTAAATGGCTAAGATTTATTCTCACAAACTCCAATGCCACTACATAATAGAAAAATCTAGATTCAACATAAAGAAAACCTCTTTCCTCTCCCTTCAATTGTCAAAGCTAAGTATCTCTCTTAACTCTTTATTTCTCTTCTTTATGTTTTAGGGTTTCACTAGAAGAAATCAGATTTGATGCCGATTATTGAGAATATATTGCTTATTTAAATGAAAACTAGAATGGTTTTTGTGGTTTTCTTGTGTTTGTGATGTGATTCTGGTATTCGAGTCCCATATGACTCCAAAAAAGGAAGGAGGAGGAAGGCAGGGAGAATAGTCCTCAAAGGGTATGCTTTTGCATGACAAACCTTTACTTTATTTTTCACTATTTATAAGAACATAGAATACCGTTGCTACACTTTTTTGTTACAAAAACTATTTCTTGATTTGTTATAACTATTTCTTGATTTTGTTGAAATTCGACATATTACACTTGATTTGTTACAGATTACATATACTACACTCGGTTTGTTAAATTTGTTAGATATAATCGTTAAACTATGATGGATTTTATCTCTATCTCTCACTATTTGGTGTCGCCTCTATCCCTTGCATATTAGATTCAAACCTAATTAATCTTATTGGAAAATTAGTGTTCATACTATTAGGTTACAATGACCTTAACACATATGACCATCTAAAATTCAATTTGAGAAGAACATAATTTATTGATATTAATACACTACATTTATAGATGAATGATGAATAAGTATCAATGATATATTGATACAAGGTAGCAATAATGGGTAGTATCTAAAAGGGAAAAATATAATTTTAATTCTCAACATTTCACTATTTTTCCCTTTGAGTCTAAACCTTTTTCTTTTCCTTTTTTGCACTTGAGTCCTTAATGTTTGTAAAATGTTACAAAAAGTCCTTCCATTAATGATGCTAGTTTTTCCATTAAAGTATAAAAGCCCTATGTGGCTAAGCTAGTTAGAGCCTTCTAATGCCTAAGTAAGCAAAGGAAGGAAAAGAGAGGCTATTATGTGTCTAAGAGAAGTAAGGCAAAGGTTTTAAGAGTTGAAATCGTTATACCTATGGCTCTATGGCCTATTTATAAGGTCTAAAGTTTACTTACTTAGGACAAGTGGTAAGCCAAGATTACCTCATATGTGGTTGGCTTAGATAAGGTGTACGTGGTATGAGAGAGGAAAGAGTTGCCTTGTCGATTAGTGAACCTTAGAAAAGGTGGTTGTTTCATCCACTGTATGGGCAACCATCATAGCTAGGGTGCTAAGATCCTAAACAATATTGTAGATGTTAGACAATATTTAATGAGAGAAGAGAGGGGGAGAACAATAGAGGCATTGTAGTCTCCTGATAACTCTGATTTTAAACATATTTCACATAGTGATTTTATAGTATTTTTCTCACATTTTTTGGTTTTCTTTAAAGAAATTGATATTTAATTGAGTAAAATTTTGATTTCAAGATTTGAACGCGTTCTAGGATTGAAAACGAAGAAAAGGAATCAAGTTTCACTTAATTCGGAGTTCAAATGAAGAAGTTATGAAGTTTTGAAGTTACACAGTCTGGGACATAACCATGTCCCCAGGCTGCGTCCATGCAGGGAAATTGGCCAAGGGCAGAAAGTTACACGACTTGGGGACACGGTCATATCCCAGGTCGTGTCTGGTAAAGAAAACGAAAACCTTATAATATAGTATAAAAAGACATATTAGGTTTTCACAAAAGAGATGAGACATTAGAGAAGAGAAGAGACTTGAGGAGAAGGGGAAGAAAAAGGAGAAAGCAACGCCGACTTCAAGATTGGAGAGATTTTTCATCAATCAAAGGGGTTTTTCACGTTTTATTTTATGTTTTTGATGAAACTCGTTTTTAGTTTCATTATGATAGCTTAGAATTCGTGTATTTAGGAGTATGGAACCTAGGGTTGATTTATAATTCTCAATAAAGTTTCTATCTTCGCTTGATTCAATTATGTCGTTTAATTGTTAATTGATATTTCTAGAATATCAATATATGATATTATGCATGTTGATTGAGAAATTACATGTATAATTAGATCTTTACATAATTGGAGAGAATTACATGTATACTTAGAGATAAGATACATGTTTCTTTCGGAAAATTAATTATTTGTGTGGGAATTCATTATACATTAATGCAATTCTAAATTATACTACTAAGTGAAGAGATTCTGGTAAATAATTTAGGATTAGGGTTAATATGCTTGAGAAAGGTATTAACTTTAATTGTGAATCCCTCCAGTCAAGAATAATAGAAATTGAATTGAATATATTTTACGCGGTCACATGTTAAATATTAGGGGAAAGAATTCTTAAATACGTTATTACCTTCTTGAAGTCGTTCTTAGTTTTATCCCTTTCTAAATTGCTTAATCAAGTCTTATAATTAGGTTAGTTTGTTAATTTTAGTATTTTTAATCAATTCAAACCTTCATAATTTTTCGGTTAAATAATAAAGCTAAGGTCAATATTAGTACTCAAAGTCTCTGAGGGATCGACTCGGATTCACATCCGCTATATTAAAACTGATAGGTGCACTTACCTGATATCATCTCTACATCATGCCTCGAACACCTAGCATGAGCTCGGGGTCGAGGTTGAGGCTGTATGCCGAGCTTAGATATGGACAGCTAGAGGGTTTGAGCCTACTGAGGATGTTGGCAAGAGTTTTCGAGGACCTAAGGAGATTGAGATGGAAGGTGCTCAAGGTAAGCTTAAGCTGGCCATTTGGTGCTAGATAGATCGAACAAAATGCTTTGTAGTTAGTGTAGTCCGCAAACTTTTGTTTTTACCTTTCTCAATGGTCCTTCATCTAGGAGGATGATTTGTCGTTTCTAGAGCCAAGGTAGTCCTTAATCAAGCTTCTTCTATCTTGGTTACTAATTTCTAGCCTAGCCCAAATGGTAGTCTTGGGCAAGATATTTCTTCGCCATTCTCAAAAACTTGTCTAGATTCTTAGGGCAATTAAGGGTTATGGCCTCAAACAATTTGTTAGAGGGTTAAGCTCTACTGATAACGGCCTAAAGTGCGATCCTTGTGTTAAGCTTCGAGACCTAGAGCTACTCAATTGAAATTCTCTAAGTAGGCCTTAAGTGTCCTGTTAAGCCTCTGCTTAATGTTATAGAGAGTGGAAGAGTCACTATGCAACACTTTGTGGTTAAGAAAGTGCTATTAGAACCCAATGGTGAGCTTGTTGAAGTAGTAAAATGAGTTGTCTTAAAGAGTATTAAACTACAACAGTACTACCTTTGCCAAAGTACTCGAGAAGGCTTTATACATGATGGTGTCAGAGAAGTTATAAAGGCTTTGTGGTACAAATGTGCTTTAGATGGTCATCGAGGTCACCGATGCCATCATATATGTTAAGGTATGGAAGTCGAAGACTTCAAGGAAGCATCTCCTCTAACATGATAGGCACAAATAGGCATCGGCTCTGAGGATTTGACTCTCTTCTACTCGCGCATGTTGGAGGTGTAGGGAATGTGCTTATCCAGCTTTTGGACATTTATCTCCTTAAGCAGCTTTTAAAAACAGCATAGGGAGAGTTCCTTATGTACCCTATTGGTGCTTGATTGCTGACTTAGTGTATGTGCCTATCTGCCATTTGTGTTTAGCCAATTGTGGAGATCTTTGAGTTGGCAACAATTGGGTTGAATATGGTTGCATGGGTGAATTGTGTTTGGTGGAGGTGTTGTAGAGCATCTGTTTTGCTTGCTTAGCATACTTGACGAGCTAGTTAAGGGGTCTTGATTATGAGCCTTGCCTTGAGCCTTTTGCAAGGCGGCAAATTCTCTTTACAAAGCAACCTTTGCCTCTTAGTTCTTGTGGCTTGCTCCCATCATTTGATAAAAAATGGCCTTCAGCTGGTCCAACTCTAAAGTTTGATCAACCGCTAGTGGTGGTGATGATTGACCACTGTCCTCTTGATGGGATGCTTGTAGGTACGTATGTTTTCTCTTAGCTATGTGTAGTGAATAGGGAACAAAGGTAGGTACCAAATGGTAATGTGGTGATCATTGATAGGTAGCTGTCTAGTGACTTGATCGCCATATGCAGTAGTGGACCTGTAAGAAAAGTCCCCCTTGTTGCTAAGCCAATAAGGGCCCTCGTGTACTTAAGTTAGCAAAGTAAGGAAAAGAGAGAGTATTTTGTGTTGAAGAGAAAGTAAGGCAAAGGTTCTAAGAGTTAGAATCCTTATACTTGTGACTCCATGGCCTATTTATAAGGTATCAAGCTAACCTACCTGGGACATATAGTAGGCTAAGATTAGCTCGCATGTAGTTAGTGTAAAACTTTACCATTAATCATGTTCCTAGTCAAAAGTTGCTATATGTTAAAATTTTATTATTATTTGTATTATCATTAATCTATCCATGTGATGGTATTTTAAGTGAGGGAGAGAAACTCGCAAATAAATTAAGAGCAATGACGGACATGTCTATATTTATTACGAAATTGTTGCGGAGTTATTATTATTATTATTAATATTATTGTTTTCAGGATACTTTTTTCCTTTCTAAGACATGGCCAGACCACGTATTACCTGTCATTTATTCGTGATTTTTCTTCCGCAATTAATTTTGTTTCAGCAAATATTTTCCATAAATTAATGGTCGGAGCACGCAAATAGAATATCAGATAAAGCGTTAAAAGACTGGCTGCGCAACATAGCGGAAGCCAATGTTGACTAAAATTTGCGTTTATTGTGGAAACACTAGAAAAACCGAATCAAGTAGAATTAATTAACTAGGTCATGGCAAGAAAAGACAACGTAGTAAGGATTTTTCGATGAAATTATGTTAGCAGCAGGTTTGGCATCATTATTTAAAACGAGTCAACGAAAAGGAAAAAATTTTCTAATGAACTTCCCGCCTAACCATATAAGAGTATGTTTTCATACCGAGCATCCTATACTTGTTTATAATCGGAATGCACTAAATGGTGCTTAAAAGCATTGAAGCACCTTTACTTGTCTGGCGCCGAAGCCAGTGCTGACTGAAATTTGCGTTTATCGTGGAGCCATTAGAAAGACCAAATCGATTGTATAAGTAGTTAATTAGGTCATGGCAAGACAGGACAACGTAAAAAGTATATTTTGATGAAATTATCGTAGGAGTAGGTTAGTCATTGTTATTTATTTAAAAATGTGCACTCATAATGCGTGTCCAAAATTAAATACAATAATTCAATACAATTTAAAGTACAACGCATAATATTTAATTAAATTGTTGTAATAAATAATTAAACCAATCTAGAGAAATTATAATTTAGTTCAATTGTTCACTATACATTTGAAAAATCAAGACCAATACTGCTTATATAATGAAAAGCATAATAAATTGGCAACTAGTATCAACTTTATTAAACAATTGAAAAAAAAATGTACATCATATGATAATAGGAATTTCAATGGTAATTCAATTATATCGTTGTAAAATATGATATTTTAATTTAATGATTATCAATATCATTTAATGGCAAACTTTAGGTAAATTCAATAATGACACAAAAGAAAGTAATGGATCAAAAGGTAGAAAATAAAGAGTTAAAAGCATCTAAGAGATGATTGATATTTATAGCCTTAGTGAAATAGCATTATTTAAATTCACAAATAGCAAATGACATGAAAATATTTATATTTAAAGGCCAATTGAGGCAAATAAGAACAGACACTAAAAGTTTTTCCTTATATTTTAACAATATAGTTAATAGATTAATATGAATTAAAATAGTATGTCCGCACATGATTATAATAATATATATTAAAATAATTTGACCATCATTATCATTAAATTAATATTATTGACTACCGTTATTATTGTATTAGTATGTATTGATATAGTTTATCTATTTTAATATATGTTGATATAATTCATAATTTACTAATAGTTTGATAATCATTGTTACTATATTTATATGTTTCATATTGTTTGACCATTATTATCATTATAATAATATGTATCAATATGATTTGATTTAACATTTATTAATATATATATTAAGATAGCTTGTCTATATTGATATGTATTTTTATAGTTTGATTGGTATTATTATTCTATTAATTTGTATTAATACCTTTTGAATGTATTAATACGTAGCTATATTAATACAAACCTTTCAGCACTATCCAAACTAAAACATTTGAATATTTATATGATTTGACTCTATGATTATGTAATAATCATAAAAGGGAAAAACTATATAAAGCATGTTATATATTTATTTTTTGAGAAATAAAAAAGATATTTGAAGTTATATGTTGATTTTGTTCTAATAAGCTCCATAACTCACATGAATAAAAAAAGTAGATTTTAAAATTTGAATTTGGAGTTTCAACCAAGCTTAAGGATACCAAAATAAGACATTTAGTTTACCTTTAAGTTTGCAAAAGAAATGGAAAAAAAAAAATTAGCTTCAAGTGAGCTTATATTTTGGCTTTTTGCACCACCCAATTATACTTCTTATTAAATAAAATAGTCAAGAGAGTTGCAAATTTAGTAGCAAATTAAGTATAAAGAGTAATTTAACTTAAAATAGAAAATCATCGGTGACAGTTGATCTTTGTGTAAAATTTTTATTCATTCACTTTACAAATATTATATAAACCATATTGTGCTGAAAAATAAAAATTTTATTATAGTACTCATACTAAGTAATAGACATAAAATTACCTATCAAACATATACAAAAGAAAGTAACATAATTATAGTATTCTAGGGTTTCGAGCTAATGTGATAATCTTAGGTTTCGAGCCCGTAAATTTAAGGTATTAGACAACATTATTTGTTTTAGTTCAAATTTTACAATAAGGCTAAAATAGTTAGATAAAATATTATAGTAAAGTCAATTTCTCAAAATAAGCTCTATAAAAGACTTAATTTAAGAAAAACTTCAATTTATCGATAAAGTTGATAATTATAAAAAACATGAAATTCAAATATTGAAATATAGTGAAATATTAGAGATAAGTTATTTAACTTATAAAAATAATAAATGAAGTTGAATTATATGTAATATACATGTACTTACATAGGATATACATTATATGTATTAGATATATACATATAATAATAAATTATAAAAATAAGGTAAATTACTATAAAATAATTGAAAATCTTTTAGAAAACTATTTGTTGCGTCACCAAAATGATAAGGCAGTATGGGAATAGCTTGAAAACATGAGTTATCACAAGATTAATGAGGAATTAATATATGGTGTCTAGTCAACATGTAGAAAAATAGGGAAATGACATGTGTCAACCTACTTTTTAATACGTAATCCTCTTAAAACCTATAATAGGGCACCAAATAGCATTTTGCAATATTTTAGGGACTTGGAAACATAAGAACATAATTTTAGAAAATTAGGAAAAATTAAAAAAGGAAAGAAAGAAAATAGTAGGAAAAAAAGGATAAAATACGATTCTTAAGGTTATAAACAACTTGATAAGGAGCCACTTAGGAGTTAAATCTATAGTGAAGAGAGAAAGTGGACCAACATAAGGTGGTGGCAAAAGGGTAGTTAGAACATTATGTGTCAGTGAATCAAATTTTAGTATTTGATTTTCATTAATTTATTAAAAATATCAAATTAGCTTATAAAATTGTGAAATTTGGTTTACCTATGTTATTTTACATTTAATTTCATTTGTTAATTTTATTTTCTTGAAATAACTTTGATAGGGTACTTGCGTAAGAATTTTTTTGTTTTGACAAATTTTAAATAAAATTTTTAAAATACTAAATAATATTGTTTCGGCTTGAAAATTTTTGTATAACACAACTATATTATGTATTAAATTCAAGTAAAGAGAATTTTTTTAAATCTCCATGTTTACTATTTATTTTGAATAAAATTGGCAATTTTAACTATTTGTCGAAATAATTGGTTTTTAATAAAATCAATGATGAGCCCTACATATTTTAACTTTTGAAAGTTTATAATGGCATTTGGAAAACTTTAATTTTTTAATAATTAAATTCGCTTATTTGCCTAATTTTTTTTTGTAATTTTAAGCTAAAATGCAATTTTTACAAATATAGGTGATAAGCTAATTTAGTACAATCGATAGTCAGTATCTAAACTATATAGTTTTATGAGTCATTTTGCATGGAATTAATTGGGCTCATATATTATTTATTACGTATTTTTTTAATATAAGCTTATATATTGACCTAATATGTAAAATAGTAAATGGTACTATTATGATAATTGATAAGATAATGTAAGATTAGTATTTTAGGTATAAAATAGATGTTTAAGTTTGGAAAGTGTGATTTTTAGGATTAAAATTTATTAGGGTCAATTATGAAGTTACAATAATGTACGATCGAGTCGATAGCGAAAAAATGGTATTTTCGAGCTTGTAACTATATTAATTAGTCTTGTTTCTTAATGTATGTTAGTAATACTTGAAATAACAAGCACAACGACATAAATTTACTGAAATCAAATGAGAAACGAGTAAGATATGGTCAAATGAAGTTCAAAAACAGGATAGTGAAAGTTTATAAGAGTTTGGGTTCGACCTATAGTTAACTTAGAGACTGTATTTATATTTTCCTAGGTGTGATAAGTAAAGAAGAACCAAACAATGAAGTTTAGGATTTTGTACTGCTATTAAGCCCTGGTAAATGGATCTTACTCATACTTGAAATAGATATATTGTTACTCATAATGCTTTGTGCTATTTGATGCTATGTTGATTGAATATGGCTATATCTTGGTTCAACTAATATGCTGTTATAGTAGATGCTAATGCAATGGTTTGAATAATGGTAGCTATATCTTGGTTAAACTATTATGCTCTTATGTCGAATATTGATGTAGTGTTTATGAATGATTGTATTAACTTAGAGAGCTGAGTGATTGCTAACTTAATCTTCCAAATGTTCCCCTAAGTAAACTCTAAGCAAGATATTAGATTTCTACTAGGGAGAGACCAAAAAGTAGACTTAGGACACTAAGTTGAATAAAACGTAAAGATCAATGGTGTTGAATAATATATTAAGTTGTTATTGTATAACACGGCACGGTACTACACGACACGACATGGCATAGGTATAGCATGCTACATTACGAGTAATAAATTCCTGGTCAGGTTAATATATGTGTGAAGTTAAACTTGCTAGTTATGATTGAAATGTTTGAGTTGTGATATTGTATATATTGTATTGTTTGTTATCTACTTTCACTTAACTTTAATAGTTTAGAGAATAAAATATTTTATTCTCAAGTTAGCAAGATCTTAACGGGCCCAACACTAAGGGAGATGTATTCTAAGAGTGTTAGTTGGAGTTAACAACTTTTGGATGGAACTTATATTAAGTCAGAAGTACTACTATTTTGAAGATGAACAAAAAAAAAATGGTTCATAATTTGATGTAAATATTAGGTTGTACATATAAGTTATAACCAAATATCTAATAGAACTCTGTTGTAGTACCCTCATTATTACATAAATAAAGTTGTTTTTTTATAAATAAGTAGGTTGAGTTATGTTTTTAACAAGTATTCTTGTACAATAGTGCATTTTGTACTAAACTGGGATGTAACAATAACTACCTTATGGAGTTATAAGAAAGGAAAAATCTCATTACTTCTATCTTTCTTTTATGTTCATATAAAAAATTTTCTTCTCATTTTATAACTTTCTAAAATGATCCTCTCCTTATGATGTATTTTAAAACTAAACCTTACTATCTATTAAACTAAGGCATATGGAACATTATCCAAAATTTGATACATAGAAAGTGGAACGTATATACAACATAAGTTTGTACATAGAAAGTGGACAAAGATCATGGTGTGGCGGGGTCATGAGCACCCTTTTACTGGATGTTGGCTTAAATAAAACATAATTAATCTATTGTTTGCTTTATTCCTTATATAACTTGCATTATTTGCATGTAGTAATTTGGATTGGCATGCATCTGTACTGGACTTCAACTCATTCTTTATTCTTTTCAGGTACAGGGATGGATGAGTATCTTATTTATGAGGAGCCGTTTATGGATGACATCTAGGAGAAGAAGGGTGTTAAGTATCTTTATTTTTACAATGACTAGGAGTAAGATGAATTATGTATTTATTGGGGTTATGTTATGTTATGTTAAGAGAGACATGTTTTGTTAAGGAGATTCCTTCCTACTATGTTATGTGGGTTTGTGATATTTTGAGGAGACTAGCTACTCTTGATCTATCTTATGTTACTTATAGTTATGAGTAGGTAAACTTTGAACTATTATGCTAGTTTAAATGTTTGGTATATGAGGATTTGAGTGGATGTTGTTATCTACTCCTTTGGTAGATTCTTTTATGTATTCGTGGAATGACTATGATATGTGGTAGGTTATAATATCCATTTAGGGTCTAGAAGTGTTACAGCTTTGGTGGTATCAGAACTAAAGGTTTGATGATCATAGAAGGGCTTAGGATGAAAGATCTAGTAGATACCTAAGCTAATGGTTTAGGTGAACTAATCTAAGAAACCTTGCGCATTTGATTACGGAGACCTTAAGGGATGAGTCTTGTAGTTAAATAAGTATTGATCATAGATTAGTTAAGAAGTGATTTATTAAGTTGGAAAATGTAGAGTTTGCTATTAAAGGATTTATGGTGTTGTTGCTTGATGTTTTTTGTTGGATTTCGAAGTAACTTATCTTCCTTAACTTTACTCCTTCAGTTAATTTCCTTTGTACTGTTCACCGTTTCCTGTTATTCTCTTATAGTATGTTATCTAAACATATTTCTAGTCTAAGTTCTTCTGCTTCTAGAAGGTAGGACACCCTGTAAGATGCTTTTCCTACTAGACCACCTTGTTTAAGGGCATTGGGGTGTAGATTGGTTTAGGTCTTCAAGGAGATATTGGAGCTTAGGGAGATTAGCCTAGAAAGACTCATGCCCTTGACACCAACACCATGTTGCTTGAGACTATGAACTATCAGATTAGAGTATTGGCTCAGCATATTGCACCTATAGAGAGGGTTATTAGTTTGGATAAGTTTGCTCAGTACATTAGTGACTTTGATACAAGAGGGGAGGACATTTTGGCTATTGACAAGTGGATAGGGGATTTGGAGAATGCCTTCATTGCTTTCCATGTGCCTGATGAGAGGAAAGTTGATTATGCGATTTACAAACTGAAGGGGGTTGCTGCTACTTGGTAGGCTAGTGAATTGATGAGATTAGAAGGGTCGCTCACTTAGCAAGAGTTTAAGAACTTGTTCTATGCTAAGCTCTTTCCCATCAATGTGAAGGACCATTTGTAGGGTGCCTATTTCAGTTGCTACTAAGGCTGCAGGTTAATAGAGGAGTATGAAGCTGAGATGAGCCGATTTTTCAAGTTTCTACCATTAGCTATGAAGGCAAATGATGGGGCCAGAGCTCACAGGTTTCTGAGCAGCTTAAAGGCAGAGTTATAGAGTGTAGTGGATGCATTTTAGTTAAAGATGTATGTAGATACTGTTGTGAAGATGAAGTACATGGAGAAGAATCTAAGGATGAAGAAGGATACCTTAACAAGTTGATCTAGTTCTGTTACGAGAAAAAGGTTTACTTCTAGAGATATAGTTAAGGGTAATGGGAAGAAGCCTTAGGTGATGACCAAAGCGATAAGTAGTGTGCTTCCTCCTATTTAGATTAGAGCCCTCCTGCCAACTCTTCCCGTACTAGTACGTCTAGCGGTTAAGTGCCTTAGGTGCTATGAACCTTATGAGATAAGGGTTTGCAGGTGGCTCACAAGTGCTTGTTTTTCCTATGGCAAGACTAGTTATTTCAATAGAGATTACACTAACAAATCCATGCCAATGTCTTTTTATCATATTTGTACTTAGAGGGGCCATATCATTGTAGCTTGTACTAAGAGACCCGTAACGGGACATATTAGGGCAGGGTAACAGGTTGCCAGGCTTATAGTAAAAGCACGGATTGAACCACAACAGATTGATTGTTCAAAGCAAAGAGCTCTAGCCAGAGTGTTTATGCCTCATTAATAGCATAAGGACTTACTAAAGGAGGATACTGCTACAGGTACGCTCCTTGTACACTCTTGTAAACTTCATAATTAAGTGTTAGAGGTTAGGACTGTAAAATTTATAGCCATTAGGTAAGTTGTCTGATCAAGCCCAAATTTTATAATAAAGTTAAAAATATTAGTAAAAGTAATTTGGTGAGTTCAGATTTATAAAAATAAATATAAAATATTATAACATTAAATTATATGTATTTTACCCGTTATTTATTGGAAACGCATAAAACGAGTTTTGATAATTAACGAATTGATAAAGATAAATTATATATATACTAAAAATCATAAAATAACATAAATAATATTTAGGAGTATTTATTTATACCATATATGTATTTACATGTAAGTAAAAATAAGTGAAATATGTTAAAATAATGCTAATTAATTAAAAAAATCATAAAAAATTAAGGAAAAATAAGGAATTGTTTAGAAAATAGGTATGGCAAGCTAGAAATGGAAGATAAAAATTCAACAAATAGGATTAAGCCATTTAGAAAGTAAAAAAGGAAAAAGAGAATAGGCAAATGGCAAATGGAAAATGAAAATGCAAGAATACCCTTAAACACTTCTATAAATTCATGAAACCCTTATCAAACCTCTTTTAGTTAGTTAGAAACTAGAAAAAATTAAAAAGAGCTTAAGAAGAGAGGAGAGTGTATTTTTACAAAAAAATATAACAAAATAATATGCATTTAAAGGTTATAAAAGGAACCCACATTTGACGACTACCTAGAGAGGAATGGCCTCTACCAACAAATAGTAGACCTTATGCCTGGAGCAGCCGACAAGGGTGGAACCACCACTAATGGATGGAAGTCCCTCAATTGATGAATTTTGATTTCTCTTTCGAATTTATTTAATTTCTTAAAAATATCAAATATGCTTGAAAAATTATAAAATTTGTTACTTTAAGATATTTTAGTATGTAAATTTAGGAAAAAAATTCAATTTGATAAATTTAGGCATCGAGATATATTGGTCTTAAAAAATGACTAAACGTAAGCTAGTTTTTGGTTTGGATACAAATTATCTTAATGATGTAGTTTTGACTTCGAAATTTTTATGTAGACTATATTACAGTGTTATGAAGATTTTTTTCTTAAATTTAATTTTCTAAATTTTTAGGCACTAAAATTATGCATAAAAGACAATATTTGGGCTTAATTTGTAATTTAATATTAATTTGGTAAAATTTTTGATTTAGTATGTAATTAGGTATTTTAAGATATTAATCGCTCATGTAGTATGATATTGGTAGTGTTTAGAGTGTTAGAAGTATGTATTATGTGATGAATAATGAGTAAAATGATATAATTAAGCTAATTTTGTGATTTGGGGATTAATTAAGTATAAATTATGATTTAGAGAATAATTAAGCATTTTGATATATTATTGATGGTGAAAGATGATATATTTAGTATTAGAAGTGTTAGATAGATGATATAAGTGTATAATATGTAACAATATATAATATTTGCATATAGAAATTAAATGGGTAGAAAATATTAGGTAAAAATTCATGGTATTATAATATTAGGGATATAATAAGAATTTGATTTGGATTATGAATTTAGGAAATTATGTGAAAAATATAGGTTATTTACACTTTAGGAGTTAATTCGGTAATTAAATTAGGAATATAATGTACCATATTGATTGAAATACTAGTTAGGAGCTAAAATGGAGATTTAGGATACCTAAATATAATTAGATGAATTTCACATATTAGTCTAGAAGGAATTCCTAGGGTTTACAAATAAAAAAAAAATAGTAATTAGAAGCTAAAACAAAACTTAATTCAGAAGCTAATTCATAAATTAATTTAGAATTAAATCAGTTATAAGAGATATAGAATTTGAATAATTAAGTAAAATTATAATCTTAAACTAAAAACTACTGATTTAAAGCTTATATGTATATATATACATATGTATAAGTGGTTACATTAAAATGTAGATCATTCCTGAATTAGAATCTAATTCAGAAATAGAATCAGAATTAGGATTAATATAAGTATATTATATAGTAAGTCAAAAACCTAAACTAAAGGTTATACTCATCAGATAAATTGTAAGAAAAAGGTTAAAAGACATTTAAAAGACTTACAAACAAAGGGTAATAAAAAGAAAAAAGGTAAACTAAAACCCAGTTTAGAATCTGAAATCATAATCAGAATAAGAAGCAAAAAGGTAAACTAAAAGCTAATTTAGAATCTGAAATCGTAATCAGAATAAGAAGTAAAATTGAGATCTAGTTGAACAAGAGAAGTAATTCTAAGAGACTTAGACCTAAATCACTAAATATAAGAAGGCCATAAACTAAAGATAATCATAATCTAGATTATAAAATAAAATCTATCTATGGTAGTTATGTGAAATTAAAATAACATTTGTATTATAAGGATTATCGACAATAGCTTGTACGAGTCATACCTTAGGTGAGCAAGCGGGAAGTCTAAGTAAGTTTGGGATTAATAAGTCACTGTATTTCAGAGTACTATTATAGTACTTGGAGGCTTGAGATTATACTTGGTTATATTTGGTAGATAGTTAACTGTATACACGCTTGTATGTGCATTTTTTAAGGTTTGATGGTATGATTCTAGTTTGATGTTCTGTATTGAAATTTGTGTAAAATGATTAAACACCTTAAACTAAACCTAACTAAATATATGATTTGTAAGTCTAAGACAGATTTGCATAGTAAACAATTAGGGGAAACGTTTAGGGTTCTCTTGCCAAATATTGACCTCTTCGAAAGGAATAGTGTTAGATAACATAGGATAACAAAATTGGTCCCTTCTTCATCCTTAGTCGAACTAAGTGAAAGTAAAGAAGGTCGTGACAAGGGTGAAGTCAATGGTTCGAAGGTAGTCATAAGAGGAGTGGTGTCTTCATTACATAAGCCTGGGTTTAGTCATGAGTTGTTGAAATGTGCGCTAAACTCCTTAACCTGGATTAGAGTGGGTGTAATTTCTCTAATTTTTTGATAGACTAGATAATGTTGTATGATGGCATTTACTTGTACTTGTATTGCATCTAACTAATTTGGTTGATAATCCTATTTGTGTTTGTTGTATAATTTTAAGTCTCCACTACAATTTACTGAGTGGTTGGTTGCTCACATTCTTATAAATGTCATTGCAAGTGCTAAATAGGAAACGCTTTATAATTACTTCGAAGTTAGCAATTGCTGGATCTTGGAGAGTGAAGATATAAAACTAAGGATCGGTCATACTCTCAAAGTTTGGGGCTTAACTTTAAGTCTTTTAATATCAATTTTTGTATTAATAAAATTTTGGAAACATTACTTAAGATATTTAAATACTAGTATGTATTTTTCATATTTTCGTAGATAAATAACATGTTTAATTTATGAATTGTTTACTTCAAAACTAGTTAGTCATGGAAGCCTTGTGTAAATTGGGTCTAAGATAGTGGTTGTAATGTCGGCTCCTATCTTAGAATGGTTTGCATAACAAGACTTTTACGACTCTACCGTTTTGAAGTGTGACAACCCTTGCAATGCGTCTGCTTTGTTTGATACTGGTGCTATGAATTCCTATATCTTTGAGTTGTTTGTACATGCTTGTGATTTGATTCCTAAGCGTTTGACTAGGTCCTTGAATGTTTGTATACCTTTAGGAGTTGGAATAGCTTTGCAAAGGATATGTTGAGGGGTTAGTGTAGAAGTGGCAAGCAGAGGGTTGCTAGCAAATTTTTTGGTGCTAAGTATGTCTGAGTTTGATGTTATCTTGGGTATGGATTGGTTGGTAAGGTATCAGGCTATTATTGATTGTTGTGCCATGTTGGTATACTTTACTTTGGACAATAGGAAGGAGTTTAGCTTTAAATTAGATGCTTAGAGGCTAATTAAGTTGCCTACTTATGAGCTATGGGAAAAAGGGAGAATAGCAACTATGTCGTTGAAGAGTAAAGAACATATAAAGTTAGACGAGACCCTTGTGAGTATTCTGAAATGTTTCCTGAAGAGTTGTCAGGGCTACCACTTAAGAGGGAGATTAAGTTATGTATTGACTTAATGCTTGAAACCCCTCTTACCTCAAAGCAAGTGTATAGGATGGTTTAAGTGAAGCTAATAAAGTTGAAGAAGTAGTTACAGGATTTACAAGAGAAAGGGTTTTTCAGATAGAGTACATCACCTTAGAGAGCTCTAGTTTTGCTTGTTAAGAAGAAGGATGGCAATATGAGACTTTGTATAAATTACTGAAAGTTCAACTGAGTCATGATTAAGAACAAGTATCTACTCCCCAAAATTGATGACTTGTTTAACTAATTGCAAGGAGCCTAAGTATTTTCTAAGATTAACTTGAGGTCTGGTTAACATTAATTGAGGATTAAAGAAGAAGACATACAAAAGACTGCCTTCAAGATGAGATATGGACACTTTAAGTTTCTAGTAATGCCTTTCAAGTTGATTAATGCCCTAACGGCTTTCGTGGATTTGATAAATTTTGTGTTCAGAGACTTTTTAGACAGGTTCATTATTGTGTTTATAGATGATATCCTAATTTATTCTAAGAGCAAAGAGGAGCATGAAGAGTGCTTGAGGTTAGTTTTAAGCCGGCTAAAGAGCAGTTATTTACAAAGTTCCCCCAATGTGAGTTTTGGCTTAAGCATATTGTGTTTTCGGGTCATATAGTGGACAAGGATAGGATATATGTGATCCAACAAAGGTAAAGGCAGTTGTTGATTGGTAGATACCGAAGCCAATGATTGAGATCAAAAGCTTGTTAGTTTTAATAGGGTATTATCAAAGATTTATTGAAGGTTTCTCCAATTTAGTAGCACTACTCGCAAGACTAACTAGGAAGGGTATGAAGTTTGAATGGGATGACTGTTGTGAAGTCGATTTCCAAAAGTTGAAAGAAAATTTAAGCACAACCCTAGTGTTGACGTTACCTAAGAGTGGGGAAGAGTTGACTATTTTTAGTGATACCTCGAGTTAAGGTTTGGATTTCATGTTGATGCAAGACGGGAAGGTAATTGCTTATGCCTCTAGAAAACTTAAGCCTTATGAAAAGGATTACTTGACTCACGATTTAGAGTTGTTGATGGTGGTGTTGGCTTTGAAGTTATGAAGATACTACCTATATGGGGAGAAGTGTAAGATATTTATTAATCATAAGAGTATGAAGTTCATCTTCACTTAAAAAGAGTTGAATATGAGATAGCATGGATGGTTGGAGCTAATCAAAGATTATGATGTGGATATGTAGTATCACTCGAAAAATGCAAATACGGTGGTTGATGCACTTAACAAGACAAAACAAGGTAATATTGCTGCTTTGATCACTACTCAGAAGCATTTGCTTGAGGATATGTGATATCAGGCAAGTGTACCTATTGGTTTTAATGTAGCGGATGTGAGTCCAAGTTGATCCCTCAAAGACTTCGAATACTAATATTAACCTTAGCTTTATTATCTAACCGGAAAACTGTGATGGGTTAAGTTAATTAAAAATACTAAAATTGACAAACTAAGTTAATTATGAGACTTGATTAGGCAATTTAGAAAGCGATAAAACTAAGAATGACTTTAAGAAGGTAATAACGTATTTAAGAATTATTTCCCCTAGTGTTTAACATGTGACGTTTAAAATATATTTAATTCAATTTCTATTATTCTTGACCGGAGGGGTTCACAATTAAAGTTAACATCTTTCTCAAGCATATTAACCCTAATCCTAAATTATTTACCGGAATCTCTTCACTTAGTAATATAATTTAGAATCGCATTAATGTATAATGAATTCCTACACAAAAGAATAACTTTCCGGAAGAAACATATATCTTATCTCTAAGTATATATGTAAGATATATGTAATTCTTTTCAATTATGTCAAGATCTCATTATTCATGTGATTTCTTAATCATCATGCATAATATCATAGATTGACACTCTAGAAATATCAATTAGCAATTAAATAACATAATTGAATCAAGAAAAGATAGAAACTTTATTGAAAATTGTCAGTCAATCCAATAGTCACATGAAACTGTAGGTTCCATAATCCTAAATATAAAAGTCTTAAGCTATCATAATGAAACTAAAAACGAATTGCAACAAAATCAATAAATAAAACATGAAAAACCCCTTTTGTTGATGACAAATCTCTTCAATCTTGAAGTTGGATGTTGCTTTCGCTTTTTTCTCTCTCTTTCTCCTCAAGTCTTTTCTCTTTTGAATGTCCCATCTTCCGTGCAAAACCCTAGTATGTCTTTTATAATGTATTGTAAGGTTTTCGTTTTCATCACCAGACACGGCCTGGGATACAGTCGTGTCCCTAGGTTGTTTAACTTTCTGATCTTAGCATATTTTCCTGGATGAACACGGCTTGGGGATACAGCTGTCCTAAGCTATGTCCCAGACTGTGTAATTTCCAAACTTCATAATTCATTCATTTGAACTCCGAATTGAGTGAAACTTGAATCATTTACTTCGTTTTCAATCCAAGAATGCGTTCAAACCTTGAAATCAAAATTTTACTCAATTAAGTATCAATTTCTTTAAAGAAAACCAAAGATGTAAGGGAAATACTATAAAATCACCATATGAATATATATTTAAAATCAGAGTTATTAATACGTATAAGATGGATTTGGAAGTTGTGACTAGTGAAGTTAAAGTAAGCCTAGTGAGTTTATACCTTCAGCTAATCTAAGTGGACTAAATCAAAGCAATTCAAATGGAAAATTAGGAGATCCAAGACTTAAAGAGTAAAGTGGAGCATGGTTTGGCACCTGAGTTTAGGCTGGATACCGATAGGATCTTGAGATATGGGACAAGATTATGCTTACTAAGGGATTTAGAGCTAAAAAAGGAAGTGTTGCAAGAGGCTTACTATTTTGCGAATTTGGTACACCTTATAAGCACTAAGATGTACGAGGATTTCAAGTATCATTACTAGTGGAGGAACATGAAGTATGATATAGCCAAGTTTATTTCATAGCATCCTACTTGTTAGAGGGTTAAATTTGAGCATGAGAGGTTAGTGGGGGAGTTACAACCTTTGCTAGTGCCGGAGTGGAAACGGGAGAACTTTACTGTGGATTTTGTCACTCACCTCTCGAAGACTAAGTATAAACATGATGTGGTATGAGTGATTGTAGATAGGTTAACCAAGATGGTATACTTTATACCAATCAATATGGGTTATAAAATAGAAAGATTAGCCAAAGCCTACATTAGAGAAGTAGTTATATTGCACGGTATGCCTGTGATGATAACTTCAAATAGGGATACTCGGTTCATAAGCAAATTTTGGAGGAGACTATAGAAAGAGCTGGGTACCAAGCTTTAGTTTATATAACCTTTCATCTTTAGACTGATAGATAGTCTAATAAGACTATTTAAATACATGGACATCTTGAAAACCTATGTTTTGGATTTCAAGGGAAATTGGGATGAGCATCTTCCTTTATCTACTAAGCAATGATTCAGATGGTGCCTTTTGAGGCCTTGTATGGTAAGAAGTGTAGATTTCCTATTCATTGGAATGAAGTGGGTGAAAGACAGCTTTTGGGTCCAGATTTTGTACAAGAAATGGTAGATAAGCTTAAAGTCATACAATAGAGGACGCTAGCGGCTCAGAGTAGGCTAAAGAACTATGTTGATAGAAGAAGAAATCCTTTAGAGTTTTAAGCGGGTAATCGGGTCCTATTGAAGATTTCCTTAATCAAGGGAGCAATCAGATTCGAACTAAGGGGAAACTTAAGCCTTAGATTTATTTGTCTTTTTGAAGTGCTCGAGTGGACTTGAAAAGTGGCTTGTCATTTAGCCTTACCAGTAGTTTTAGAGGTAGTGCACGATGTCTTTCATATGTCGATGTTGAAGAAATTTATGCTTAAATTGGACAAGAGATCGAGAGATTAAGATGTGCTTATTATGGATTTAGAGTCGTTAGATTTACAACCTAATTTCACCACCGAAGAAAGACCTCTTGGATTGTTGATAGGAAGGATCATAAATTGAGAAGAAGGTTAATTCCCTATGTGAAAATTCAATAGGAGAACCACTCAGAGTACGAAACTTGGGAGTTAGAGGATGACGTGAGGTGAAAGTATCCAAAGTTATTCTCAAATTCAGGTAAACTTTCGGGATGAAAGTTTCTTAAGGAGAAGAGGATATAATATGTCAAGAAAATCCTTCTTAAAAATAAGGGCATTTTGGGCATTCCTAAAGTTTCTAAAACCTTACCCTAATTTGCCTCATTTACTAAACCCTAGCATTTACCGCTTTTAGTCTAAACCTCTCCTCTTTTAGCAAAAAATTAAGAGCTCCTCTCTAAACCTTACCTTAAGAGGAAGATTTAAGGTGATTAAGGTAAGAACATTGAAGCTTAAGCCTAAACAAATTCATATTAAGATTTCTAACACTTTAAATTTTCTTGTTCCTAGTAGATTTCAGCTAGTTTCTAAGAGATTTAAGTTGGGATTGTTGAGTATCTTCAAGTAGCAACTTATTTAGGTCTTTAAGGTAAGTGTAATGGAGGTTCTTGAAGTTAAGCTGATTTTCTCCTTGGGTTAGTGTCTTGGAGAGTTGAACTTAGGATTTTATTGAGGTTTTAACTTGAAAATGAGTATTTTACAAATTGTAGGGGGTTTATACTCCAATTTCAAGTTCAACAAGTGTTTAATCTGATATCAAGTAAGTTCTATATGATTTCCCTACCCTATCTTTGAGTTCTTGAAGATTATTGAAGTTTAGATGTGAAAATCCAATATTTATAGCAGCATTTGTTTGAAGTTTAGGGTTGAAAATCATTGGGAGAATGTGTTTTAGTTAATGCTTAGGGTTGTTTAGAATTTTGGAGAAGGGTTGGATGAATGTGTGCAAAGTTTGGATTGAACTATTTTGCAAAATTTTAGAATAGTAGCATGGCATCTAAATGCCATTTTAGATAGCATTTGGATGCTAAGCCCTTTTCTATGGTCGACCTTAGCATGTGAATGGCATCCGGATGCTATATAATGTAGCATCCGGATGCTACACCCTGTTTCAAGCTCCTTTGTTTCTTAAGCCTTCTTTTAACCCTTAACTACCTGATTAAATCTTTGTTTAGCCTTTTTGCCTTGAAAAAATCCAATCATTGCACACTATTAGTCCTTAAAAACTTAGGATAATGAAGCACCTAAAGGCTTGATGGGGATTCTAGGCTTAAAGTCATGTTGTTTTTTATTGTATGAGAAAGCTAAGAAGGATTATGCCCTTTAGTTAGGTTAATTGCTCGAATTACTTCCCTTATACTTACCTAGACTATTGGTCTTGTCTTAGTATTTAGGTACGTGATGCTTTTTTGTATGGCTTTGCTTGCTAGGTTAGAAAGGAGCTAACCAAACTAATCTATGTTTGACTTAAATGATAGATTTGCTAATTATGCTTGACTTGCTCTCTCTAGGGGCCTGTAGTGGTAGATACCAAAAGGAGAAATTGCTGATCACATGTGAGGATTCCCTAGTAGACTCGTATATGGGATAATACAACTAATATTCTAGGATTTCTAGAGTCTAGACTTGGATGTGAGGGACTTACAGGAAAACATATATTTATATCTATCTACACATGTGGTAATTTGGCTTGGCATGCATCTGTATTGGGCTTCGGCTCATTCTTTATTCTTTTCAAGCACAAGGATGGATGGGTATCTTATTTATGAGGAGCCATTTATAGATGACATCTGGGAGGAGAAGGGTGTCAAGTATCTCTATTTTTATGATGACTAGGAACAAGATGAATTATGTATTTACTAGAGTTATGCTATGTTGTGTTAAGAGAGACATATTTTGTTATGGAGATAGACTCCTTCCTACTATGGTATGTGGGTTTGTGATATTCTGAAGAGACTAGCTACTCTTATCTATCTTTTGTTACTTATAGTTATGGGTCGGTAAACTTGTGAACTATTATGCTAGTTTAAATGTTTGGTTTATGTAGATTTGAGTGGATGTTGTTATCCACTCCTTTGGTAGATTCTTTTATGTATTCATGGAATGATTATGATATGTATGAAGCTTGGTGGACTTGGAAGCCTTAACATAATTCAGATTAGCAAGGTTATGTAGTGGGTTGTAATGTTCATTGATAAGTGTTTTATTACATATATTTATAAATAGCATTTTTATGAAGTTTTTTATATTTTTATGGGTGTTTTATGGAGATTTGCCACTTAGTTGGAAAATATTTTGATTTTAGGCTTCAATGGAATTATTAAGAAGAAAAAAAAGAAAATGAATCAAGTTTCACTTGATTTGGACTTAAATAAGAAAAGTTATGAGTTTTTAAAGATCGGTATAGTTACTTGAAGGGATCAAGTTAGAGGTTATGTCGATTTATTTGAGATATGACTAGAAAATTACATGACCATTTGACATGGTCATGTCAAGGCTGTCTTGAAATATAAGATAAAAGTCAAAAAGTTACTTAATCAATTGACATGATAATGTCACAGGTGGATGGCATTTAATTTAAAGTGCAATAACTTCAATCCATGGTCAATTGCATTCTTGAAGAGCAACCCAAAATGAATTATGATATTGTCTATATGTGCAGTTAATTGGAAAGTCCAACATTTCATACTAACGAAGTTCCAAGCATGGGCTCCAATTTATAAGCCATGTGAAGAGGATTTAATTATATATTCACAGTCGATAATTGAAATTTTGAAGGCCATGAATTAACTGGAAATTGAAAATTGAGAAGTGATTAGAAGCCCATAACATAACATCAATGGAAAGTCGAAGTTGAATTTGTCTACAAAGTTCAAAGTCATGAGATTCCAATTAAAGTTTGCATGCGTAAGTTCCAATTGAAGCTCATGAGGCATCCATTATCTCATAAAATATTCCAAGTTGAGTGAAAGAAATATTCCATGTCATCTTTCTATTAGTTTTGAGTCATATGTCTTTATTTCAGCACACAATTCAAGATTTATTTCATAAAGATACGTTGATGATATTTCGAGATATATCGAAGATATGTTTCAAGATTCCATGACATATAAATAGATCATAAGGGCCTTGTAAACATTAGCTTTAATTCACATTCTAGAGTTTTAGGACTCATCTTTCTTTCTTTATTTGTTTTTATTTTCTCAATGTTATAGATTAGTTCTTTTGAGTATTCAATTATTATAAACCCTAGTTTTCTATGTAATTATTTTCTTTTTCTTTTCTCAATTTATGATTTTTAATTTATGTGATCTAATTATGTGTTCTTTTATTGCTTTGAATTAATATTATCGAGTATTAATTCAGCATTTGATTTCATATAGAAATATTGAGAGATGATATATGTGAATAGATTTAGTATAATTAGAAGAAGTTAGTATAAACTTAAAGATAAGCTATAATGATATCTTTAGATTAGGGTAAAACCCAATAATAGAATTCACAGATTGTTAATGCAATTCTAAGGTTTTTAATTGAGAAGAGATTCTAGTTAATTATTCTAAGGTTAGGTACTAATAATCTCAAGAGAGATATTAGCATAAATTAGGAATTCTCGTGGTCTAGTTAAT
The DNA here is from genome assembly GCA_024138005.1 of Lumnitzera racemosa. NCBI lineage: Eukaryota > Viridiplantae > Streptophyta > Magnoliopsida > Myrtales > Combretaceae > Lumnitzera > Lumnitzera racemosa. The sequence goes on from JAMXBC010000001.1 coordinate 125,971,750, forward strand.
TATATAGAGATGATATGTGCTTCATTGTTTTTGGGTAATTAATTATTAAATACTAAATTCATGCGTTATCAATATCTTTAGTTTTTTTTATTTGTTTTGCATATTAGTTATTCTTCATATTAGTTTAATTAGTTTTAGTTTAGATTTAATTTTCTTAAATTTATTTCTTAACTAAAATTATTAGGTTAGATATTGGAAAAATAGTGAAGTACTAGTAATCATATTAATCCCTAAATAATCGACATTTAGATTTATATCTGCTGTACTATTAAAATTGATTGGTGCACTCGTCTTATATAAAGTTTTTGACACCATTTCCAAAGACTATGATATTAGAAATACCTTAGATCTAGTACTCTAACCATTTTTAAAAACAAAACAAAAAATGAAAAAAAAAATGTCTTTTCTTTTTATTTTAGCTTATTTTGGCATAATTAGTTGTTAGTTTTATTTACTTTTCTAATTTTGCATTTTAGTTTATCTTTTCTTCACATTTACATATTTTATTTTATTGTTTGTGAGTTATGGTTGAGGATATTTCATTTTACTAATTTTAATTGTTTTAGTTGTTAGATTGATATGGAGTATGGGTAGTGGAATCATGGAGATAGTTATTGGAGTGCTTCTAGTAACTATTATGTAGAACTAGTATCAAGGGATTATGACGATATGTATTGGTATTGTAGGTATGATTATTGTTCATGTCAATGTTTTAATCTTAATAACCCCATATATACATTACTACAATTTCTAGGAAAAGTAACAAAGTGGGACAGCTTTGGAAAAAATTCTTATAGATTACTTGGTAAAATATGAAATAAAGGATCCTTGCATTTTTAGTGACCTAGTCCATACCCAAATTATTTAGTCATGTCAACCTAGTATGCAGATAGATGAGCTTCCATAAGGAAAGACTATGGTAGAGTTGACTAGTGAATATTAGGAGAAATATGGCACCTTTGATTTTAGTAGCTTTGCCCCATTACATACATTAGTTGCCTTATCATATTATCTTAAACCTTTAAAATATGAATCTTTTCATTACTTTTTAAGTAATAGAGAAGTTGAGTTGATGGTTGAAGGAGAAAAGGTGTTGGAATATCTAAAGGATCCTATCAACCATAAATGTGAAGCAAAGTGTTTTCAGAGCGGAAAGGAGTTAGAGGAGAACATTGATGTGACCTTTAATTGCCAAAATTTAGAAATGCTTCATACCATGAGTGGAGTGTGAGAATCTGTTAACCCTAATTAATGATATAAAAGAGGTTGACAAACAAGTTAACGTAATTAATATATAGCCCTCTTTATTTTCTTATTATGAATCTTTTGTAGGAGAAATGGTGCTTGAGATGGAATGCCTAGAGCTTCCCAGATATGTTGTCAAGTTTGAGGAGACTGCTATTGTTAAATCTTCTCCTATTGCTAAACCTACGATAAGTGATTTTAGGGGAACTAAGTCACATTTGAGTATATATCTATTGAGGTAAGAGTCCTCCATATCTTCTTTAACTTTATAGAAATGGGATATGTTATGGGACCCTAGTGGAGGAAATTCAAGTTTTTATTTTTAGGAGTAGTTTTAGTTTTTACTTTATTTTTCGTTGATGCATTTTACTTTTCTTTGTTTTGTTTTATTTCCTTTGTTTTGTAAGGCCTTTTGATGAATTCAAGTAGATGTAATCTCATAGCATGGCATGGAAGGTTTCGGTATCAAAATGCTTAAACCGGGGAAGTTTCAGCTTTCCTTTTATCCTTTATTTTTCTTTCTTTCTTTCCCCTTTTCGCTTTTGATTTTTGTGCTTTTATTGTTTATATTTGTACATTGAGGATAGTGTATAAGATGAGTGTAGGGGAAAGATAGAAGTAGGATACCGAAACAGGAAATTGAAAAAAAAAAATTTAAAGCATGTGATCTAATTTGAAAGTTTACTTCTTTTTTTTTATTGCTATTTAGGAGACCAATTTTTCTACATTTAACCTAATCAGTTGGTTGACTTGCAGCTATGTGAAAATTTAATAACTTCCAGTGAATTGTATTGAATATAAATTGATAGTTGATGATTGATGAATAAGTTACACTTTAACAAAGTTAATTGGTGAAATCTATATAGAGTAAAGTTATAAGTTATTTAGCTTGGGATTTTAAGACTTAAGTTTAGAGCAACATCACTAATTAAGAGCTATTCGTGATTATTTTCGAATTTACCTTAATGTATACTTTTTTTCTTGGAAGTTTTTAGAGCTTTATAATCCTTAGTGAATAAACAAATGAAGTTTCTCTTTTGAGAATTCCTTGAAAAATCAAGTTAGTTGGAGGCTAAGCCAAAAAAAAAAAAAGAAAAAGAGAAAAAGGGAAAAGGAAATGAAATAAAGTGATCATGTTAGTAAGGATCGGCCTTGATCCCTCAAAAGAGTAAGGTTTTTTCCCGCTATCGATGTAAGGATAATTTAGTAAGGATTCGTCTTGGTTTGTCAGAAGAGCAAGGTTTGAATTCCGCTGCCAATAAACTCTACTCATAAATAAATTGATTGTGAATGAATGAAATAATTGAAGTTAATTGAAGCCTTCCAATGGAAATATATACTAGGAGAGTGATCAGTAGATGAATGGATGTAACATGTGTTTATTCTAAATTATAGTACTTAGTGAGATCGAAGAGAGAGTTGTATATATTTTAGCTAAGTGGGTTAATTTTTTTTTTTTTTTACTTTTTCTTGGCTGGCGAGATATCAAATCTAATTTTGAGTTTAGGAATCCTTGATTAAATGACCCAAGTAAACTTTAATTTACATAGATTAGCTTGAGAACTCTAGTGCTTTGTGTCCTTTGAGCATTGTAAAGAGATTATGATGGGAATCAGGCTACCGGACTTTTGACCTACAACGAAGCCCAAGAACTAGAGGGGCTGGCATGATGAATCCTTATATTCCAACCAACCCTTGCTGAAGCTGAGTATTTCCTTACCAAGTCACCTTTCATGCCATGCCGTATGACCGCCCATTTTTCTAAGGTATGCCGAGTTGATGATTACTCTCTAGCGTTGAGCCGACCAATTACTCAGCATCTTCTTTGCCTAAAAGCTGAGAGAGAGAGTTCAAATCGACTAAGCCATCTCTGCTCAAACAAGCCCATCTATCCATACTTTTTTTCTACATCTTCTAACGACCTTGCTAATATAGCATCGCTACGTATACAATATCATGTGCAGAATCCGTTGCACCAATGATTTTTTTTTTCTTATATATTCATTCTTACCCTATTGTATCTTATACATTACTTCCTTAGGAAATGCTCTCTCTGTCTTTTCCTTTTTAGGATAGTTGCCTTAACTTATGAGTATAAATACCTTTGTACTTATAACAAAGGTCGGGTCATTCTTAATATACTCTTTGGTTACTCTTTCTTCTCTACGTAATCACTGTTTGTTTACTCTTAGCATCAATCTTATCATTTCTCTAAAGCATGGTTAGGTAGCGAGTAACCTTACTGGACCAATTTGTGTATCATATCGAATTGTGTCATGAGTCCTTGGAAGTTCCATTGGTGCATCATATCCTCTGGAGTTGTTTATGAGTTTTGCTTACTGTTTCATTCTTCATTTTTACCCTTTTGCACTTTTCCCCATTAATCATTTTTTGAGCTTTCTACAAGCTTGGACCCATCCAACAACCGGCCTTATCTATTCTTGGTTAATGTTCGCAACACCTTGGTATCAAAGAAAAGGTTTTGTGTAAACTGTAGTAATTCTTCTTAAAGTTCTGTTATACTTTATTTTGCATGTGTGAAACAAAACACGTTACTGTGTTCAATTAATTGTTGTATTTTTAAATGTTAATTTCCTAAAGTATTTGTTTGAGCTTTGAATCTGTGAGGAAAAATGACAAACCCAAGTATGAATATTAGTATTAGTAATGATAGTAGAGTTATCCACTATGGATGACAGTCTTAGAGAACTCTCGGAAGCACTGACAAGAGGCTTGATAAGGTAGCTAACCTCTTAGTAGATTTGACCCAAGCTATTCATGCGCTGTCTTGCCAACCCACTGAAACCGCGCAAAACACTCCACAAGCTACTCAACTTGTTAGAGGTCAGAACCAAGCTCGACCAGTTTGAAGTAAAGGATGATAGGCTTCGGGGTACCGACCCAACCCGACTACCAAAGCCGAGATCAACTACTTACCGACTCATTCTGTCTACCGAGTTGAATAACACTATTTCTTACAGATAAAGTGTTGAAAAGTAAAAGGCGGACACAATAACCGATCCTTACCCATGCTCGATGAATTACTTACTCGGCTTCACGCTTGCCGATATGCCGAGAGATCACATTATCAAGAGTTAGATTCACTCAACAAAGTCTGCTGTTGACTTAGTGGCCGAAAGCTCACGCTGCCAAGAGTTGGATCCATTATTACCAACTGACTTTAGAACTTAGCAATTATAAGCTGACCTCTCCGTGTTTCGTCCAAGCACTACGAGATACTTCCAAGGCATGTCGAATGACCACATGTTGACTTCTCCCTATAAAACGCACAATTTTATATTTTTGTACATGTTTGTCTTTATTTTATTTATAAGCCCAATTCTTTAAGGTTTAAGGCCTTGTATATTATTTATAGTTTTGCCACTAAGGTTTAGAATGTACTATAAATAGAAACATTTGTAACAATACACACACATAGAAGATTAATGAAAACCCCCTTTTGAGTCTTTTCTCTCAAAAAGTTTTCTCCCTTAGCAGCTTTTATCAATCCCTTTAGCAAGGATTGTGGTGGCCAACCCTATCACTCAAACCGGTAAGTCTTAGGTCCGTATATGGTTCTACGATGCATCATATCCATATAGTTACCGTGCGAGATAGCTAAACCATCAACTCCTATTTACATTTCATTCCTTCAGTAGGATCAGACCCACTCACCCACAGTCGGCCTTGTTTGTCTTTAGCCTGGTCTATATCAGAGGAGTTAGTAGATGAGTAAAGCAAAGGATAGACCTGAGAGCGTTTGATGAAGAGGATGAAGAGTATTTTATAGAGGAGCATGTACGAATCCCCAAAGCATCCGACCATGTAAAGCTTCGAATTTCGAGTTTCAATAAATCTAGGAATACTGATAAATATTTGGAGTAGGAAGAAAAGGTGGAGCGTGTATTTGATTATTATTAATATGAAGATTATGAGAAGGTGAGAACTGCTGATGTTGAGTCCTCCGGATATGCCGTCATGTAGTGGAAGAATTTTCAGGCCATAAGAAGATGAGAGGGGTATTGAGAGATTAACACTTGGCCTGAGATGAAGAGAGTACTTAAAAACATATTTGTATCAGAAACATACCTTCAGGATACTTTCACTCGACTTCAGGAGCTGAGATAAGGAGGCTGAATGTTACGCCCTAAAGTTATAGAGTCGTAACAGTCCTACCGTATAAACCATTCTATGATAGTAACCGGCCTCACAGTACCTACCATAGACATAATTTACACAAGGTGTCGACGACTCCTCGCTTTGAAATAAACAGTCCAATTAAATGTTTAACTACAATTATGATAAAGTTCACAAATTTTAAATAAACCTATATAATTATATGTAAAGTCCACAAAACTTCCCAAGAAATTCTACATATACACAACAGTTCACTAATTTACATAATAATTATCAGTCTTTCATCCTCAAACTACGAAGGACATTCTCGTTATACATCGCTACTAAGTAAATTGCTCCTCATACCCCTAGCTTCAAAAGGACTAACCTCTAGATACTTGTAAGACGGCATAATATTTGAAGTGTTCAAAGATCAGGACCCGCAAAAGGATCTATAGAGGTATGAGCAACTACAGCTCAGTAAGTTGAACTGAAGACTTATGAATGCATACAAACACAAATAAGATTATCAAGCAATTATTTTCATGCAATGCAATAATCAAGTGTCATTGCATAACGTAGTCCGGTCCGTTATGAAATCAGATAAATTTCACCCACTCTAATTCGGGTTGAGCAGTTTCCAAGTTATGCAGCAGCTCACAACCAAACCTAGGCTTGTGCAATGGAGACCTCGCTCCTCCCGTAATTACCTTCGAACCCTTGAGTTCACCATCGCCGCAACCTCCTCTCCTGTCACTTAGTTCGACTAAGGATGAAGAAGGGACCATTTTGCAATCCTGTACTATCCCTTTCGAAGGGGTCGGTATTTGGTTGGAGAATCCTATGATCCCCTAACGGGTTGCAATGCATGACATTTTTGGTTATTAGAATCGAATAAGATTAAATTTCCTTTAAGGTATTCAAACAATTTCACACCAATTCAATCAATCACAAAATCACTCATATTACAAATTCAGCAAGCATTCAAATACATCAAAAACATGCTTAAACTACTTACAATCACAACCATATACAATCCTAAGTCTCCAAGTACTATAAAATAGCACTCTAATACAGTAAGTAATAACCCAACTTACTTGGAGTTTCTCAGTCGCCTGATCACTCGATTACAAGCCAATTCGTCTCTGGATATCCTATAATACAAATAGGTCTTTTTTTAGTTCTTATACTTTAATGATTCACATTCTAAGTTATGATTTAGCTTCTTTTTTTTTTTCCATGTATAACAATTATTTACTAATGATTCATTCTACCTTAATTCAGGGTTTGGTTCCTAAATTAGATTCTAGTTTTGATTCTGAAATCTTAAATATGCTCGAATCCTAATGTGAAATTAATCACATTAAGCTCGAGTATTCTAATACCCCATTGGGTCTAAATTTAAGATTCTAAACTCCTAATTGGGGTACCGAATTTATTCCCGATGTGAGAAAATCTTACACTTTTTTATACAATTACTTCAAATTAAATTTTATTTCAGATTTATTATATTCTAATTTCTATTATTAGATTATCTAATTAAACCTAGTTTTTTATAATATTCCTAATTTTCTATAATTAGCACATAATGCCTTCATTAATTATACTTAACACTTCAAAGGCTATGATTAGGTTTCCACATCAGAGATTATCATCCCTAAACATCTAATTGCTATCTAAATTAGTAATTAGTCTCTTAATCACCTATTTAACCCAAAATTATCCAATTTTTCCATCATTTTAGGGCTAAAAATTAACTTAAAATTTTTGAAAATTAATTTTTAAAAAAATGGCTTCATAGCATTGTTCTATATTCCTTAAGCATTCTACAAAAAAATTTTGAGCTCCAAACTACACTCCTAAGCCTATTTATTTCTAATTCTAATCATGCTCGGTTTTGCTTAATTTATTAAGAATCCATATTTTCAGACGCGATTAAACTAAATCACTATTTTTTCTTAAATCTACATACAATAAAACCTTAGAATAACAATTTTCATAATTTTCTAGGCAAAATAACTAATTTTAGGAAATTATACAAAATCAAAACAGATTAGAGACTCACCAGGTTCGATGGCTTTTGGCCTTCCAACACCGGTCTAGGTGTGTTGGCCAGTCCAGGTGGTGGGTCTGGCATGGGGTGGTGGTGTGTGGGTTTGGCTCACTAGCCTTAACTGCACAGTTTTCCTTTTCTTTTTTTTTCTCTAGTTTTTCTCTTGAATTTTTAGGTCTCTCTATTTTTCTCTAATCCCTCACTATCCAAAGGAGTTCTCTGAATTTTTTTCCTATTTATAGACGTTTTTGGTAATTAATATGCATTAATTAGACATGACATTGTTCCATTCCCTTGATTTTTGGCTTTTGTATTGCTTAATTCTAATTGGATAATTTTTCTTCTTTAGCTCCTGACTTGCTACGACCAGATCCTTCTTATTTTTTTATGATTTTTTTTCATTAATTAATAATTTTCTTTAATTATTTACTAATTTTTTTGCCAATTTAAGTAATTTCGCGTATTTTTACCTATACGTAAATACATGTGGGGTACATGTGAAAATTCTTAATTATTATTTAGGTCGTTCTATGATTTTTAATATACATATAATCTATTTCTAGTAATTTATTAGTTATTAGATTACACTTTTCACCTTTTCGATGATTAACAATTATTATACTTAAAATTTTAAAATTTTGTACTCTCTTATTTTATTACTTATTTTCTTAAATTTAAGTTTACATGGTCATTTTTACTAATATTTCTCTCCATAGTTTATAATTCGGGTTTGATCGGATCCTTTAACCGATTGCCCTAAACCTTGTGCTCTAAGTTCAATCCTACAGTCTCTTGGCTTAACTTTAGGGCTTACACCGAACTGTTGATAAGTATGTTCAAGAATTTGAAACGCTTATGATGCGTTGCAAAGTGGAGGAACCACTAGCTTGAATAGTCTTAGGGTTCGTTATCAGGTTTAGAAGAGACATTCGAGGCGTTGTGGAGATCTAACCATTTGACACGATGGATAAGGCTGTTAGGATTACCCAATGAGTAGAGAGGCAAAGAAGAAGTCGAGTACCGGTGAGGTTGCCGACTAGCTGACCAAGACAAGCAAGTCACCGAGCTCAGTTAAGTACAGAGTTGAGCAAAAAAACCAACTTGATGGTGAAGTGCCGACCCGAACTTATGAGAAGGGGTAAGGGTTTGGCAAGAAGACTGACCAAATCAAGTGCTTCGAGTGTTAAGGGTTCGGACACATGACTACTCAGTGCCTAAACCGACAGATGATGGTCATCAAGGGAGACATCCTAAAGCTTGAAGTAGAGAGTACGGATGAGGAATCTAAGGAGGAGGAGGAGGTTCCTGCCAAGAAAGAAAATGCCGAGAAAGAGGTGATTGAGGAGGACATGTTTCTTAAGGACTTAGATAAGTTACTTATAGTTATCCAACGTACTATGAACATGGAACCCTTGCGAGAGAAGGAGCAAAAAAGAGAATTTGCTCCATATCACCTGTAAGGTAAATGATCAAATATGTGTCCTCATCATGGATAGTAGAAGCTGCAACAATGTGGTATTAGCCAATCTTGTTTCAAAACTAAAGTTGCTAACTGTTTCACATCCGAGGTTGTATAAGTTGCATTGGTTGAATGAGAAAGGAGCATTACATGTCGCTTGGCAAATATTACTGCCGATCACTATATGGAATTACTCTGACCAGATTCTTTGCAATGTACTATCTATGTGCGCTTCCCATGTGTTATTGGGTAAGCCATGGTTGTTTAATAGGAGATTTATACATGACGGCTACAAGAACATATAAATGTTCAAGAAGGATGACTGGAAGATCACATTAAATCCAATGCCACCGAGAGAAGTTAATAAGTTATAGAAAAAACTTACTCACAGATTGAAGAAGGATCTAATGATGAGTAGAGCCAAGCTACGAGAGGTCATCAATGCTAATGAGCTGACCCTCATATTGGTCAGGCAACTACTGGAAATGAAAGAGTTGGATGAGTTACCCTAGGAGGTTAAGGAGTTGTTAGGTGAATATCCCGACTTCTTCTCAGAATAGTTACCTGAGTACTGTTGACTTAGTACCCGATGCTGCGCTGCTAAATAAGCCAACTTATTGAATGAATCCCGAGTAAGTTTTTGAGCTCCAACGTCAAGTCAATAAATTGTTGGAGAGAGGCTATGTAATAGAAAGTCTTAGCTCTTTTGTTGTGCCTGCATTTCTAGTGTCAAAGAAGGATGGAACCTAGCGTATGTGTGTAGACAGTTGAGCCGTGAACAAAATCACAATCAAATATGAGTCTCCGATCTCGATGCTAGAAGACATGTTGGATGAACTGAGTGGAGCCAAAATTTTTAGCAAGATTGATCTTAAATCTAACTACCATCAAATTTGCATGAGACTAGGCAACAAATGGAAGACTGTGTTCAAGACTTGACCTGGACTTTACGAATGGATGGTCATGCCCTTCGTCTTATCGAATGTCTGAAGCACTTTCATGAGACTTATGAATCATGTGCTAAGACATCTCATAGTGAAGTATGTCATGGTGTACTTTAACGACATCCTAGTCTATAGTGCTGACATGATGAGTCATTGTGAACATCTCATAGCAGTCTTGGATATCCTTTGCGCCAAGAGATTATTCGGTAATGTAAAGAAATATTGCTTTTTCCAGGAGGAAGTGGCATTCTTAGGCTATATAGTCAATGGATGAGACTTACGAGTAGATGATGAAAAGATCTGAGCAATTATCGAGTGGTCGAATCCAACTACTTATGCTGACATAAGAAGTTTCCACAAATTATCTTCATTTTACAAAAGATTTATTGGGAATTTTAGCACCATCGCCGCATTACTTACTGGACTGACAAAGAAAAACACTGACTTCCGATGGGAAGAAAAGGAGGAGAAGAGCTTTGCTAAGGTAAAAGAAAGGTTGACCTCAATCCTAGTGTTAGTACTACCTGACTTCGATAAAATTTTTGAGCTAGAATGTGACGCATCAAGCATTAGGATAGGCACTATCCTAATGCAGGAAGACCAACTAATTACCTTCCACAATAAGAAGCTTTGAGGACCCCAGTTGAATTATTCTATGTATGATAAGGAACTTTTGGCACTAATCCGAGCAATGCAAGTATGTTACTACTAAGAGAATTTGTCATATATATTGACCATGAATTGTTGAGGTACCATCAAAGTCAGACCAAGTTGTCGAAGTGGAAGGCGAGATAGGTTGAATTCCTTGAAGGATTCAATTTTGTGATTAAGTACAAGCAGGGAAAGAGCAACGTAGTTGCCAATGCTCTTTCGAGGAAACATACACTTTTAATGGAACTATAAACCAGGCTATTTGGGTTTGCAAGTATCAAAGAACAGTACTCCGAGGATCTATACTTTGGACCCATAATTTCGTGATGTGTCAATGGGAGGACAATGGACGAGTATCATGTTGAGAACGGCTACTTGTTCCAAGGTAGAAAATTATGTATGCCGATTTGTTCATTGAGGGAGCTACTAGTTAAGGAAGCCCACAGTGAAGGTCTTTCCAAACATTTTGGGAAAAAGGAGAACTTATGAACTGATAAATAGTCAATTCTTTTAGCAAAAGATGAGAAAAGGTGTGTATCGAGTTGTCGAAAGCTGTGTTGTGTGCAAAAAGGCTAAGTGTCAAGCCGAACAAGGGAAAACAATGCCCCTACCTATTCCAATGAAGTTATGGACTGAATTGAGAATGAACTTTGTTCTTGAACTACCGCGAACTACTCGAAGCAAAGACTCTTATAGGAGATTGTGCGGATACATGACGTGTCGAGAAATGTAGTCTTCGATAAAGACTTGAAATTCTTAAGCCATATCTAGAGAACCCTATGGCATCAGCTAGGAATCAAATTACTCTTCAGTACCTCATGTCACCTCCAAACTGATGGCCAAACAGAAGTGGTTAATCGTACTTTGGGGTCACTACTTTGAGCTGAAGTATGCAAGAACTTGGCAGATTGGGACGTCTAGCTACCAGTGGTCGAATTTGTCTATAATCGAACAGTAATGACACTACTAAGAAAACTCCTTTCGAAGTGGCCTATGGATTCAATCCTGAGTTACCCTTAAGTACACCCCTATACCAATACCCGCATAAGAGAACCTTGACGTATCGGCTAAAGCACAATCCCTTCAGCACATCTATAATAAGGTTACTTAGCACATCGACCAAGCTACCAAAAGAATGCAAGAAAAGACCAAGGGTAGAACAGCCAAACAATTTCAACCGAGAAACTTGGTGTAGTTACACCTTAGTAAAGAGCGATTCCTAAACAAAAGGAGAAACAAATTATCTACAAGAGTGGAAGGACCTTTCAAAATCCTCGAGAAGATCAATGACAATACCTACAGGTTGGAATTCCCTAAGGATTATGGGGTTTCCATATCACCCTGATGGAGAATTAAGTGAACACCATTCGAATTTGGTCTCAAATCCAAAACAACCTGGAAGGGCTAAAGAGGCTAGCATGACAAATTCTTCTGTTCCAACCAACCCTTCCCGAGATCGAGTATTTCCTTCCCGAGTCACCTTTAATGCCATGTCATATAACCATCCATTTTTTTGTGGTATGCCGAGTTAATGATTACTCTTTAGCGCCGAACCGACTAATTACTCAGCTCTTCTTTGCTGCGAAGCTGAGAGAAAGAGTTCGAATTGACTAAGCCATCCTTGCTCGAACAAACCTATCTATCCATACTTTTTGTTCGCATCTTCTAACAACCTCACTAATGTAACATCGCTACATGTACAGTATCATGTGCAAAATCCGTTGTATTAATGATTGTTTTTTCTTATATATTTATTTTTACCTTTTTGTATCTTATACATTACTTCTTTAGAAAATACCTTATTTGTGTTTTCCTTTTTAGGCAAGTTACCTTAACTTATAGGTATAAATACACTTGTACTTGTAACGGAGATCGGATCATTCGTAATACACACTTGAGTACTTTTTCTTCCTTGTGTAAATACTGTTTGTTTACTCTCGACATCACTCGTATCATTTCCCTTAAATAAGGTTAAGTGGTAAGTAACCTTACCGAACCAATTCGTTCATCATATCGAATTGTGTCGCGAGTCCTTAAAAGTTCCATTGGTGCGTCATATCCTTTGAAGCTATTCGTAGGTTTTGCTTACTGTTTCATTCTTCATTTTTTACCCTTTCACGCTTTTTCTCATTAATCCTTTTTCAAGCTTTTTGCAAATTTGAACCCATCTAGCGATTGACCTTGTCTGTTCTTGGTCATGGTTCATAATAGATTAAGTATAAGGAGATAAGGAAGTTATTAAGGAATTTTTTAGTTATTAAAAATTGATGTTTTGAATTATTTCTAGGTTAAGTGTAACTTGTGGTCAGTCTCTTAAATGGTGATAAATTTGGTTAAGTATTTCTTGTCATAATTTTTCTTTTATTTGTTTTCTTGAAGACAAACAAATACTTAAGTATAACAGAGTTTGATAATTTTTTATTACATATATTTATAAATGGGTTTTCATGATGCTTTTTATATTTTTATGAGTGTTTTGTGGAGATTTGGTGCTTAGTTAGAAAATATTTTGATTTTAGACTTTAATGGAATAATTGAGAAGAAAAAAAAGAAAGAAAATGAATCAAGTTTCACTTAATTTAGACTTAAATCGAAAAAGTTATGAGATTTTGAAGATAGATGTAGTCACTTAATGGGATTAAGTTGAATGTTGTATCAGTATATTTGAAATATGACCAGAATTTTACATGACCATTTGACATAGTCATATTAGAGCTTTCTTGAAATATAAGATAAAGGTCAAAAAGTTACACAACTAGTTGACATGATCATGTTATGGGTAGATGGCATTTGGTCCATGGTCAATCACATTCCTGAAGAGCATCCCAAAATGAATTACAATATTGTTTTTAAGTGTAGTTAATTGGAAAGTCCAACATGTCATACTTACAAAGTTCCAAGCGTGGGCTCCAAATTATAAGCCATCTTAAGAGAATTGAATTGTATATTCATGGCCAAGAATTAACATTTTGAAGGCTATGACATTAATTGGAAATTGAAAATCGAGAAGTGAATAGATGCTTACAACATAATGTTAATTGAAAGTTGAAGTCAAATTTTTCCTCAAAGTTCGATGCCATGAGATTCTAATTGAAGTTTGCATGCGTAAGTTGCAATTGAAATCCATGAGCCATCTATTTGTCTCTTGAAATATTCTAGGTCGAGTGAAAGAAATATTACATGTTGTCTTTTATTTGTTTCGATTATGTCTTTATTTCAAGACACAATTCAAAATTTATTTCATAAAGATACATAGAAGATATTTCAAGATATATCGAAAATATGTTTCAAGATTCCATGACATATAAATAGATCACAATGGCTTTGTAAACATTAGCGTTAATTTACATCCTAGGGTTTTAGGACTCATCTTTCTTTTTTTTTATTTGTTTCTATTTTCTCAATATTATATATTAATTAGCTCTTTTAGTATTTAATTATTATAAACCATAACTTTCTATGTAACTAGTTTCTTTTTCTTTTATCAATTTATGATTTCTAATTTATGTGATCTAATTATGTGTTATTTTATTACTTTGAATTAATATTACCAGTATATTAATTCAATACTTGATTTCATGTATAAACATCGAGAGATTATATATGTGGATAGATTTAACGTAATTAGAAGGAATCCATGTAGACTTAAATATAGGCTATAATGATTTCTCTGGAATAAGGTGAAACCTAATAATAGAATTCACATATCGTTAATACAATTATAAGGTTTTTAATTGAGAAGAAATTCTAGTTAATTATTCTAAAGTTAGGAACTAATAATCGCAACAGAGATATTAGTATAAATTAGGAACTCTCACAGTCTAGTTAACTAGAATGAGATAATATGTGCTTTATTGTTTCGAGGTAATTAATTACTGAATACTTAATTCATGCATCATCAATATCTTTAGTTTTTTCATTTATTTTGCATATTAGTTATTCTACATATTTGTTTAATTAGTTTTAGCTTAGATTTAATTTTCTTTAGTTTATTTCCTCACTAAAATTACTGAATTAGATATTAGAAAAAGAGTGAAGTACTAGTAATCACATTCACCCCTAAAGGATTAGCACTTCGACTTATATCCGTTATACTATTAAAACTGATAGATGTACTTGTCTCATATAACCCATTTAGGGTCTTAGGGCATTACAAAATCATATAGTATTACATTGATATTTATATAGCTCTACTATTACAATGAAATTCAATCTTATTAAATTGAAGCATGGAATACATAAATAAACTCCTAGATTTATCTACCTACAAAATTTAAACATTTTAAAGCTACATATGTAAATTTCTCTGTCGATGATTTTGGTTATGCGGTTTCCATTACTCGATTTGATCAGCTCTCAATTTCATCTTTACTTATATAAGAAATAAACATGAAAGTTAATTAAGAAAGAAAAATCAAAATAAAAAATAGAAATATAGAAAATAAAATCGTAATGTGTATAAGAATATGCAAAATTGCAACTTTCTATAATAGTCAAAGAAAGAGATGAAACACCAATTCAAAAAACAAAGAAGATGGTCGGTTATGAAAGGAGATGAGAGAAATAGAAATGAAGAGGATATATATACTTATTTATAGTAATAGATAATGCAAAATAATGGATAATAATATGAAAATGCATTATGATTTGACAAAATAAATAAATGATACCATAAATAAATGGAATATAAAATAGGAAGGGCCTTCCTAAATTATATATTAAAGATATTATATATAGAAGTTTCTATTTTAAAGTTAATTAATATTTATAACCTTAATGAAATAACATAATTATGTGTATTATTATAAAATTTCATCTAATAAAACATAGAAAAAATAATATTGTCAACGACAATTTAGACACAATAAAAAAGACACTAAACCCTTTTCTTTTACTTTAATAATATAGATAATGAGTCAACAAAAGGGAAATTTCTTTTTGAAAGAAATTCTTGCCTAATCATATAATAAACACTTCCCATATATATTAAGTTAAGTGGGTTATCCTCATGTATAAGGTAGCTATCTATACCCTACTCAATCATTAGATCTGAGTAGGTATTAAGGGTCATATAATAGATTTTGATTTTTATTTTCTAGAACCTACTCATACATGAGATGGTACATGAATGAGATCTCCATATTCTATACTTATCTTAAAATATATGTACTTTAAGGTATATAGATAAAGGTTCTTAGGTACTCCTGTAACCGATCTATAAAATTTATCATATAACATAATATATATTAATGAATAAAAAAGAATATTATATTTTCTTCTATAAAAAATTTAAAGAATTAAAAATATATATTACATTGATGTTAAGAAACAACTCAAACCCTAAACCTTAAACTAATAATAAAAACCTGAATATGGTAACCTCAAACTCAAGAGACAATATGTGTTGTTAGTTCTAAAAACATTGTGTTTTTTTCTTTTTTTAATACATCCTAATTCATTTGCTATTTAATTGTTTTGCTAATAAAGACTGCCATTTAATAGTCATGATCAATGTAATGTTTGAAAAGTAATCTTTTAGTATAGAGAAAAAATTGAGTTGAAATTCATGAGAAGATGAAAGAAAAATTTATAAGTTCCTTTACGTACCCTATACTGTGTAGGTTTTACAAGATACAGAATCTATAGTGGTTTTGAAGTGCTACATGATGGGTTCCGGTTGGGAATTTGTAGTTAAAGTAGGATCTCATACATTATCGACTATATAAATATTCACCCTTAGCGTATTGATGTGTCTACTAGAAAATAAAAATAAAAAGCTTAAAATTATTTAAGAATATAAAATAAAGGCTTAATATTTTTATTTTATTTTTTTCATGAAAGCATAGGATTTACTTCATAAAAATTATAAGGTAAATTGTAAATATCCTTACTTATATTTACATAATGTGCACTTAGCCTCTTATAGTGAAATTGTGTATTTAGATCTTGAATCTTTGAAAAACATGCATGTGAACCCTATTTTATATTTGACACTTGATGAACTATAATATATATAAGTAGAAAATGCATTCACATCGGGTATATAAAAAAGTTAAATACAATGGTGATATTTGCCTAAGCATGCCATTGATGTAAGTTCAAGAAAGGTTTTACAAAACCTATGCCCAACCCTCTAATTTATAGAATTTTCAAAATCTATCTCAAATACCTTAACGTTTTAACGTACGTTATACCCCTAAGCATGCCGCTATAGGATCTTGTTAAACTTGTGACTTGACTCGTCCTTATAGGGCTATCTATCATAGTATCTATACTATTAAGGTTAGCTTTAGTTTGAACATTACCTTTGCTATGAATGGTGAAGGAGAGTAGGTGACTACGAGAGAAGGGATGATAAGGGTCTTTTGAGATGAGAAGAGACGAGACAATAGGAGAGAGAGAGTGTAAGTGAGTGTCAAGTGACTGTGAGACACTAGAAGTGAGCTGTAACCCTATAGTTAAAGGTTTTTAAAAACTTGTTATCTTATATTTTTTTTTATTTAGTATATATATAAAGTATCTAGTAATTATATATTATTTTATTTTTTATTGGATTCGAATCTTTCATTAGGTTTTATTCTTAGTCTCATCTCAAAATCCCATAGGTAATTTATCTATAGGATAATTGTCAGGTTAGGCATCCTACAATGAATATCAGAGGACGTCTGGCACTAACCCACAATGGTATATTTATATATGACTTTCCTTCCACTCAATATGTAATGGTAAGCATATAGAGAATTATAAAAAAAAACAACCGACTGTAGTAGTAACTTTTCAAACTTCCTATATTTTGGCCGTAAAGAAATAAAATGCCTAGATTTGCCCACTAGTATTACGTATTTCAGCAGAGCAATGACCCCATGGATAGACTAATTTACTCCTCATTTTTATAGCTCCTTAAACCTATTCCCAACGAATCACATATTATATAAGTTATATGAAAATACTATCGCACATTACGGGTTGAAGGGAGGGCATTGCCTAGGCAGCAGAAGTGTTGCCTCCTATGAAATAGACCAAGGCAAGAGACAAAGTAATAGCAGGTATTTTCTATAAAACTATCTTAAACGTGCAGAGTTATGGTCATTCTAAATTTCTAGATGCATTGCAAAGGAATTTTCTCCCCTAACCTAGCGCTGACAACTTTGACTTGCAAGAAGCCCCATGTGAATCTTCCTGGGGCTGCCTATTCATCCACATGTAGACTGTTATATTAGCAGTCACATTACTTCTTTTGTTACCCAGTCACACACAGGCATTCACTGGTCGTATCGGCTGAAGCTCACGTTGAACTATGAATCCTCTCCCTGTTCTTGTTCTCACAGCACTCTTGTTGTGCAGCTCTTTGCCTCTCCCTGTTCTTATTCTAATGGCTTTCTGGTTCTATGGCTCATTTCGACTCCGTATTCTTGTTCTCATGGCTTTCTGGTTGTATGCCCCATTTACACTCCCTATTATTGTTCTCACGGCATTTTGGCTGTTCTCACGAAGAAACAAGCACACCCCCAATAAAGAGCCAGGTGCTGATAATCCTGACACTGGATCGGGTAGGGGCTTCGATGTGTTCATCAATTTTCGAGGACTCGACTGCCGCGAGAATGTCGTCGATGTTCTTTATAACAGCTTAAATCGATCCGGATTCCGTGTGTTCCTAGATGATGAAGAGATCCAGAAAGGCGAAGTGATTGCTGGAGAGCTGTTGAGAGCTATCACCAACTCAAGAATCTACATCCCCATTTTCTCCAAGGACTACGCTTCTAGTAAGTGGTGCCTCCGTGAACTTGCCAATATGATAAAATGTTGGGAAGCTTCGAGTGGCAACACGAAGAAAGTGATTTTTCCCATCTTCGTCGGTGTGAGTGTTAGCAAGGACGTCAAGCTTCGATCGGATGTGTACACCACTGCCTTACAAAAGCACAAGAACGAGCTCGGCGAAGTTGAAGTAAAGCAATGGGAGGATGCGCTTCGGAAGGTAGCCAAAATCAAGGGATGGAACTTGACGGATCACGGGTAACATTCATATATCTTTACCTAGTATTTGATCTTTCCAGGCTTTTTTCTTCAATAACATCTAGACTAAAATATGTATATTTTGGTGTATACTTGTGGCAGCCTAACTGAACTCGCAGATCTTATCAAGAAAGAGGTTTTCAGTAAACTCACCCCAAGTGAAGCAGTTCCCAGTTCACTTGATCGCTTAGTTGGGATGGATAAGCCGGTAGAAGATATTATGAAGTTGTTAGAGGAAGGATCTACTGGCGTCCGCTTTATTGTGATACATGGCATGGGCGGAATCGGGAAAACAACACTCGCCAATGCTGTCTTCAAGAAGATTTCTTCTCAGTTTCAGTGTAGATGCTTTATAAAAGATGTCCGGCGATCAGCAAGTGCCGAGGACATGGTCAAGTTGCAAGAGAAGTTACTATTAGATACTCTCAATCTGAATTGTATCGAAGTCTCTGATGTTGATGAGGGCATTGGAATGATTAGTAAAAGGTTATGTGACCAAAATGTCCTTGTTGTCCTTGATGACGTGGATAAGCGAGATCATCTCCTAAACCTGGTAGCCGAGTCCTCTTGGTTCGGTCCCAAGAGCAGAATTATAATTACAACTAGGAACACCGAATTCTTTCCAACTAAAGACAATAAAGACTATTGTTTCTATGAAATGAACGAGTTGGACGATCGCCTTGCTCTCAAACTTTTTTGTCGGCATGCCTTTGGAAAAGATAGGCCACCACTTGAGTTCCATGATATGTCTACTAAGATTGTTGCCACCACGGGTGGACTTCCGTTGTCGCTCCAGGTCATTGGTTCTTCACTTTATAACCAAGACGACGGAACGTGGAATTTCAGATTGGAAAAGTTAAAGGCGGCTCCTCATAAGGATGTCCAGAGAACATTAATGGTAAGTTACCAGGCATTAGAGCACGAGCAACAACAGATATTTCTGGATATTGCATGTCTCTTCAATGATGAAAAAGTGATGGATCCAATTTATTTCTGGGAGGCTTGTAAATTATATCCAGATAGTGGGATCAAGATTCTTGTGCGCAGGTCTTTGATTAAGGTGTACGATGTTGACGTATTATGGATGCATGACCAGTTGAGAGATCTTGGAAGGGCAATTGCCCAACCAGAGATGCCAGGCCTAGAAAGCCAACTTCCTACCGAGCCTAGCAGACTATGGTATCCAGGATGTGCTTTAGATGCAGTACGACAAAAAAAGGTAAATTTCAATCGTAGTTGTAGCTATTGTCTTCCTTATAATTTCTAATCTCAACCATCTTTAAAAAGGAACCTTATTTGTTTTCAGGTGGATAAGAGCATTACAACACTAAAACTTGGGAAATTAAATGCTGGTTGTCGTTTTGCACGTGCAGAATTTTGCGAGTGCAGTTCAACTAAAGTTCCTCGAATTGCAAGGGGGGAACTTCGAGGGAGACTTTAAAAACGCTTTCCAGCAGCTGAGATGGTTGTCTTGGTTTGATAGTCCACAGAGATTTAAAGCAACTAACCTGAGTTTCAAAAACTTAGCTGTTCTCAAGCTCTCGAGGTCTCAACTAGCTGAACATTGGGGTGGATGGGGTGTATTCAAGGTATCTATTTTTCTCCACATTTTTCCATTTGTCATTTTTCTTCTTGTTATTAGGTGACAGACACGCTTCAGCACTAATGCGATGTATGTGTTTCATAGGAGGCCAAACGTTTGAAAGTCATGCATCTCAAGGATTGCAATCGTCTAAAGAAAACCCCAGACTTCTCGCCATTCCTGGAACTAAAGAGATTGATTATTGGAGATTGCTTACAATTGGAAGAGATTGATAGATCCATCAACAAGCTGAAGCACCTAAATTACTTGGAAATCTCAAATCATAATGTCCTTTATGGAAAAGATAAGCAAAAGGTGCCTGAACGACCACACTTACTACCAGGCTCAATTGGTGGTCTAACATCCTTGATAGAGTTGAAGATTGAGAATGCTGGACTTACGCAATTGCATCCCACAATCGGAACGCTAGTAAACTTGAAGCTTTTGTCTTTGATATGTCCTCAGCTTGAAATCCTTCCTGACTCTATTGAGAAACTGACGTTGCTAGTAGAGCTGGACCTATCGAAATCAAGAATAAACGTGCTGCCTGAATCTTTTGGAAACTTAAAGCAGTTGAAAACTCTACGGATGAAGCAAAGTGCAATAGAAAACATACCAGACACCATTGGGAGACTTGAATCACTGGAGGAGTTGAATTTATCTAATACAGGAATTACTCAGTTGCCAGAAACTATTGGAAACCTCATAAGGTTAAAGGTCCTCGATGTGTCTGGGAGTAAAATACAAGCGTTGCCAAAGGCTTTAGTAAAGCTGGAGAATCTTGAAAGGTTAGATGCTTCTTTCTGTTGGCAAATGGATGGCAAGCTTCCTGAGGAAATCGGAAAACTATCCCGCTTGATTATCCTCAACTTAAATTATACTAATGTTGGCAGAGTGCCAACCACTGTTTACCAACTTTCTCATCTCCAGAAACTTATATTGTATGGGATTCATGAGCCTCAAGAATTATCGGGACTTCCTACGAGTTTAACAAGCTTATCTGTCACGTCTACATCATTGCAGTCAAACAGGGTACCTGATCTTTCACACATGACTAATTTAGTCAGACTACAATTGGTGTGTGAAATCAGCAACGATTCCTGCGGGGCCTTGTCAAGGTGCATGCAAACTCCCAATATGAAATGGCTAGCGAGGTTAACCAAATTAGAGGACTTGATGCGGGATCTTCCTGATCTCAGATCGCCTCCAACCGAGTTAAGTTCACTTTCTCGCCTCCAATCACTTAAGATAACTTGTTTTGACCCACAATCTCTGCCTCATCTTCCATCGAGTCTTGAAAGTCTGAGTTTGAATTATGCCAAATCAGCGATGGATTGGCAACTCTTATCCGGCTTGAATAATCTGTTCAGTTTAACGCTTAGCGAATGCTGGTTAAAAGAGATTAAGGTCGATTACCTCAACCGACTCCATGTGCTGTGCTTGCAAGGCTGTGAATCCCTTGTGAGGCTATCCAATCTATCTTCCTTAAAGGAGCTTCGGCGATTGGCAATAAGCAATTGCCGAAATCTAGATGACATTGAAGGTTTGGGGGAAATAAAGTCCCTACGGTCATTAAAATTGTGCCTTTGTGCTTCTGTAAAACGGTTGCCCGATCTGTCGAGGTTGAAGAAGCTGGAGTACTTGGAGCTTCGGAATTGTCAATCCCTAAAAAGCATACCTGATGTGGATGGGAAGGCGCGATGTCATCTTACATTAATCGGTTGCAGACATTTACCTAATTTCCAAGGCCCTTACTCGGAGCGTCAGCGATGAACACCCAGGGGAGGGGAGTCACTCTGAAGGTGAAGGATCTGTCTTAAGAGACAGCAAGGAGTTGATTGCTCGGTGACAGTGTCGTTTTTAGTCATTAGACTAGCCATGGTAAGCTTGCTCATCCAGTTACTTTATTTTTACCTGCAACTTTCTGTTTAGCCTATTTGAGTCTATTATGGTTGAGATTTTAATACAAAATTTGATGACTTACTCTCACTTGGCTTTTTCGGTTTTTTAGCATTTTATGATTTTGCTTATAACTGTCTCGACTCACAGCAGCTATGCCGCGTACTGTTATCGGCACAAATCTATGTGATGCTCAGAAATTAAATAAATAACACAGATGCCTCGTCGTTTTAGTTTTGCAATCTTTTTATTTTTTATTTTTTATTTTCATGTTAATCTTTAAGCTAGCAGTTTATAATGAAAATCCCTTTAATTTTATTTTACTTTACCGGAAAGCTAATGAAATCTCTCATTGAGATAATAATACGGTTTGATTGCTTCCCTTCATAGGCTAATGAACAACAGCCATAGCGAGATATTGGCTTGCTTAAGAACTTAATAGAACTGCAACTGGCTTGGGCATTGGGTTCCTACAGACCCCAATGCCAATGTTTTAAGCCCACGCGTCTATTGTCAATATAGCCCAGTAAAACCCACAGATTCAAGCATCGGATTCGGAGTAAATGTCACATAGAGGAGTTTTATATGAATATGGCTTTTTATTTCGAAAAATATTATGAAAAAAATCTCATTTTGAAAAAAAATATAGTTTTAACACTGAAAATGTATTTAGTACATACATCTTCAGTAATCTATAAATTTGATATTTGAATTGAAGGCATATATACTGGGTAGTATTCTAGTTTCAATTGAAAGCATATCCAATATATACGTTTTCAGTTCAAATTCCACTTATAATTAAAAGTAATTGTTATTAAACATAGTATTTTCCTCCAGTTCAAAATGATAAAATAATATTTTTTCAACCCTTAACTTGCAAACTGAATGAAAAGTTTGATACAGTAATCAATTATATGAAATCGCAATTGATGGAATGCCTTAACAAAGATAGTAAGTAGGGAAGAAAGAGGCATACGGAATGATCATCTAATGACCATACAAGTTAGATACAAGAAAAAATAATTGTAAATTGTAATATTGGGATAAATAAACAATATATTGAACTGCAATATCTGATGAAAAATAAATTTTATTGTGAATAATCAGTATATATACATAATTTGTAATAAATCAATGATAACATCAATATACTGGCTAAAAAAAGAGAAAACAAAAACAATAGATAAAACATATATATTAACACCTACGCTAAAAATGAATACCCCCATCTATCATGTGACTGAATAGGCTGAGGTAGTAGATCTTCAAGATCGAGTTTCCTAAGAGGAACTAAGTCGACTTTATGCTCTAAATGTAGTTGAGTGACGCCCTCACCCATCAATGACTGTATAGGGATGAAACATCACTTTTGAAGCACTGGTAGAGTCGTGAGATCAAGATGTTGCTGGAACTTGAGAGTCATGTAAGAGCTAGATCCAGCCTTAGAGCTGGATTCGGCTCTCGAGGTAAAAGCAACACCTGACTTAGGGTATGTGCTGTATCCCCCACTAATATGCCTAAGGTCAATGGAATGATGTACATATGGTGAGATATCGTCATTGAGGTTTGCTTGACGAAGTCTCGCTTGAGCCCTACCTCCTGTATGTAAGGCTCTACCTTAGGATAAATAGGAATATCCTGCCCATCCTTACATAATGACATCTTATTGTACCGAACTTGTAGTGCATAGGTCGCCTCTTATATAAACATTCAATGAAATTAACAAGTAACACATCTTTAATAAAATATTTGATTGTAAATGATAATGGCATTATTCACCCTGCCCTCCTAGACAGCCTATAAACGATGATTAGATTGCTTCACAAGTATACGTGGATCAATCGGTCCTGACTTCATCCATCTTGCAAACACATACAAACATGTTTAGTATACCTAAAACAAAAGAAAAAGAAAAAAAAAAGAATAAACTCTTAATCATTACACTTATGCATGTATTATAATGTAATGCTTAGATAGAAAAAAAATATGTATCAGCCCTATTAATCTCCAAACAACTCCTCTTATTATGTCCTTCCTGTCCACATGCGCTACATCTAGTTTTATCCGACTGTTCTCGAACGTCCATCTTCATATGATATCACTTACGCCTAGGTTTACCTTTCTTTCATAGTAAGTTAATGTTCGAGTAAAGATAAGAAAAGCTAACTTGTGGCTAGTTAAGCTTGTCACCAATCAAGCAGAAATAAGCTTGGTAACAATCTATCTAGTTTGCCTACCGATATCATAGCCCTATTGTCGATTGCTGTCCACCCTCATGCTTACTATAGCATCATATGCATGAGAGTAAAGGATCCTATATATTTACTACTTCTAACAAGTGCAAGTGCGGCCCCTAAAGTCAATTGTATGTGTCCTTCATCCTCCCTTCAATCTTGTCCTTATCATTCGACTAGTAGTTAAAACCTCAAAAATATCGTTCTGGAAGCTAAATGAAATGACTTTATATATGCTTGCTTACCCCCTCCAAGTTTCATACATCTTCAGAGTATAATCAGTGTAAGTCTTGTTAGAATCACTTTCCTCCTTAGCATCCTTTTGCCTCTCCTCCCAATAGGTGATACAGTTGTAAAATATCTTCTTAACTAATGTAGTGGCAGGTAATTCATGCCCTGACTTCAAAATGAAGTTATAACTCTTAATAATGTTTGATGTCACGTATCCAAAACAGTAACATTCATCATATGTAAGAGTCCATCTATCTAAATCAACATTGTCGAATCATGAGAAAGCATCCTCCTTAGCCTAGGCCAACTTCTCCATGAAACATTCAAATTTCCTTTATTATGCCTGAACACCTATAAATCATACAAGTTTCTTACACAATTGGTTTTTGTAGACTGCATTTAAGTTACTAGCAACGTACCGTATACAGTATCTCCAAACTACAAACAGTAGCTACCAGCCTACTAATAATTCCTTGTACGCGGAATCAATACCGGATGCCCTATCAGATATAAGACATAAGGTTTCTTCCTTCTGGCCGACTATATGCACTTTAAGCTTGCGTAGGAACCACCTATAGGTTTCTGCCAATTTTACGTCAACAAGAGCAAATGCTAATGGAACTATTGAATTGTCCCTATTCATGCTACAAGCTACCAACAACTTATGCTCATACTTTCTATATATAAATGTACCATCAACACATGTAATAGGTTGATAGTATTTAAAGGTTTCAACACACAACCCAAATGTCTAGAAAGCCCACCTAAACTAAGACTAACCTTGCTTTAGCGAACTACTCCAACCCCAATCCACTTGTGTCCCCGGGTTGCATAACTTCATTGCATTTAATAGTCTCGACAACTCATTATACGACCTCTTCCAATTACTATATACCATCTCAAAAACCTTTCGCCTAGCCTCAAAAACCTTTCTAGTGCTTACTGTGTACCTGTACATAGTTTGTACGTTAGCTACAAGATCAAGTATCTTAACATTAGGGTTATTCCGTACACTATTGATAAATAATGTAGTCATTATGTTATTGTCGAGCTAAAGATGATCTTGGTTCATCATTAGGTTCACATAAGTATACAGACCCTCTAGAATTGTTATTTTGAAAAGACTCTTTACCTTCTTCAAGCAAGCCCATAACCTCTACTTATAACCATGTTTTTTCTCCTTACAGCAGATCGCATATACATTCGATTTCAAAATGTCCACATGAATATCATAATGGTTCATTACGTGGAACGACTTCACTATATCTATGAGATCTTTTTTCGTATTGAAACGCATATCGACACTCAATTCATCGAAACTACTGATGTTGCTATACATTTCATTAACATCTCTCTCAAATATTATGTAGCCATTGACATCATATCGATTGGTGTAAAATGTGGTAAGATTTCCCACAAACTTATTCATCGATTCATTTATTGGTGGAAAGTTCTAAAACTACTTGCTGAGCAATACTTCACTAGTACGACAATGGGGCTTGCTGAGGCCATCTCTGAAAAATGGTTAGACTGGCACGCTACTCTCGACAACATATGGTCTCACTTGGGCCTCTCCCAAATCCTCAATGTGGCCATCTTCAAAGCCAACATCATCCTCATCACCATCTAGATCTACTTTATCCTCTCCATCATAGTCAACATTTATGTCCATGTGCATTCTCTCTACATATGGATTATAAGACTCTTCGTGTTAGATAATAGGAGCCAATACTTCGTCAAGCTACTCTTCTGTGATATTCACATGCTCGTACTCAGAGAAATCCATGTACGATTCATTTTATTGATCCACATTTGTTTACTTTGCACTAGTCGTTGTTGAATGCACATTGAGATCCATAAAGGTTGGAGTATTTGACTCATGTATTTCATATTTGTATCAGGCACTTGATTCTCCAATATACCTTATATACACTTCCTAAATACTCTATTCCCTAAAAGACTTCGCCATCTCAACGAAATTCTCAACATTATTATTGTCTCTAATTGCTATCAATTTGTAAACAACTCCAGTATCATGGAAAAATAGATACCTATGCAAGAGTTCGACATCACCCAATTCAACTCCAGCACATTCACAAATTCTCCGATTGAAATAAGAGACGCTCGAATCCTTCCTAATTTTCAACTTCTTTATAGGCTCCCTATCATACTCAGGCTCCCTATCATACTCCGGCTCTTAACTATCCATTACTATATTTCCGTTCGTATAGATGATAATTTTCACGTAATTTTGCCATTTTCACCCTAATAATACCACGATGAACAAAAGACCTAAATGGTATTAAAAATTTCATCTACACACTAAGCGATAACTTTATAAAATGCACTTAGTCATCTCGTTAAGTTATGTCGTGTACTTCCTAACTTTAACTATTTGACACAACACAATTAAAACGCCAATATATATATATACACACACACACAACAATTTCCACTTACATTCCAGCATTTTTCACACCCACATTCGTATAATTTATATACTACAATACAAAAAATTCCTAAATTTAGACAACATATAATAAATTTTCAAGAAATATTTATTATATACACAATTGATGATACATTTATGATTATGAAATCCATGTAATTAAGTAAAAAAAAAAATTCTAAAAAAACTATATATTATCAATTATTAGTAATATAAAAAAATAAAATAAAATAAAAACCATACCTATAAATTATAGATTATTACTTATTTCAAGCGTACACTCGCATTAAGAAACCATTTAGTACCTCAACTATGAGTTCCCTTAAGTTTTCCCTGTATTTTAAAAATTTTTAGAAATTGATACAAATAAGAATGAAATCTAATCGTGCAGATTGAGGTTTATATAATTATGCACTTATAATGAATTATACTAAAAACGCATCTAGTACAGGCGTCTTATAAATATTAGTAAGTGTATTATATTATATTCGTATTTCTTTTTAAGGAGTGTTTTTTTTCGTAATATGTTTTGGAAAAAAATCATATTCGGATAAAACTCCGGATAAAGATGGATACAAAAGGATGAATTATAACAAACCCTCTTTCTATTTAAAGAATACGAGACATACTATGGAAAAATTAGAGTTGTTTGATCGCCGATAAACACATAGGATGCATTATTTCCAGGGTTAACTAGAAAAGTGTCACATGCGTTTAATGTTTTCAAGCTTTTGTACTTATTTTATCTATGTTTCGTCTTATTATAACAATATAACCTAAATTAAAAATGGTAAGTGTCACACATGTATTCTCCCGATAAAACCCAATTACTTATAGTTGCTCAAAGCCCTAAATCAAACAAAATTATACCATCTCTTCACTCTCAAACAGTAAATTTAAGAAATTTCTAAGTGTGTCGTTTTAATTAGTTTAGGATTTTTTAGAAGGTATATATGATTCGGGGTGCCTATCGAGGGCACTTGAACATCACGTGCTGTTTTCAACTAAAAACTTATTGTTGTTAAAGATGGGTGGACAGTAAGCTCCACGTAAACTTCTTATTTTGCTATTGTTATGCTTCTAATATCAGTAGTAAAGTAGTTTGTTAGGGTTTCATGATATACACCTTAAATACGTAATAGTTTTATTTAATGTTAATTGTACCAACTTGAGAGTTTAACACCTATAACTAAATAAGTGACAAATTGTGAAGTACATTTAATTCAAATAACGAGAAATAAAATGAGAACATTAAAATATGGACCCTAACTAAGTTAACATGAAAATGGACATTACAACAAATTTGATCTTTTGCTACCGAATTATTTACTACCAATATATTTCAGTAGTAAAATTTTACTTTCTAACTACCAAATTATTCATCGGTAGCAAATATATTGAGGAGGGTGGGGGGAAGTTTGAGAGTGGAGGGAAGATATATATGCCACCAAATTATTAATTCGGTAGCTAAATATGGTATATTTAACTATTAATATCAAAATTTGGTAGCTCAAAGCCTTTTATTAATAGCTATCAAAATAAAATGTTGTCTAAAACGTTTTTCTAATTACCAATTTTATATTTGGTAGTGATAATTTAATACATTTATTTTTCACCACCAATATATATATTAAAAAAAAAGAGCTCTTTGCAATTTTATTTTTCGTATAAGAAAAGAAAAAAAGGCCGATTATTTCCATACTGTTGCTTCTTTAAAAATTTTAACATTTTTTTTTTCCGCTCTTTTTTCTATACAATACTTAAAGGCCCACTTCTTCTACCTTTTTTTTTTTTTTTTTTTTTTGCTATTTCTTTTATCCTCTAGGTTTGCTATTGTAGTCTCTTGGCTTCTTCTACACACTGCCTTTTTTGTGATCAAGTCGAGGTTGAATCTCTATCAGGAAATATCATCATCAATTTTCAATTTCATATTTTTAATACCATTAAGCTTTTCAATCAATATCAGGCTTTTGTTTCTTTTTCTACTGCGGATACTTTTTGTTTGCTTCTTTGTTATTGATTTTGTACAAATTGCTGTTGGCGACAATATTGGTTATTGATTTTCTAATGCGGATAATTCTTTGTTTCTTTTCAATGCTTTCAGAATTTGCGCTATTTAGGGATTTCAATTAAAAGTTTGGGCTTTACAATCTTGATCTTGGCGAAAACATTGGCTTGGCCCATGTTAACTTCAACAATCAATTTTCTCTTGTTGTTGTTGTGACTTTCAATAATTTCTATTAAGAATAACAGGGGGCATTGAAAAAGAAAGACAAAAGGTGGGGCTTTAGTCTTGTTCAGAAAAGAGAATTATAGAGAGAGGAGCATGAAAATTAGCAAATAGTTTTAGCTTCTTTATAATCAATCGTCATTTACCTAAGAGATAGTTTTAGTTACTTTACCAAAATGGTTTTAATTGTTTTATTGAAAGGTCATGAATTATGTGTTTTCCCTTGTATTCTATATTACGTAGACATATGAAATGTCACCACTTCGTTTCAAGTTGGTGAACGGATACCAATTTTTTCTCCCAACTTGTTACGATTCTTGTTAATTACCTTGTTGAATATGTTACATGAAAGGAGAAAAGATTCACTGCATCCTTACCAAGAAATGTTTATATTTTATTGGTGAATTTAGAAGGAGAAAATGTCATGAGTTGTAAATCTATATTTAGGTGGAGGGTTATTTTAAATGTCCATTCATCTTTTGCTGATGCTAGAAAGCACTAGCATGTGCTTTTGACTTTGCTTATTCTATGGAATTCCTTTTAAGTCTCCTATAATAATGTCTTAAGAGAAAATTATGTAGTGATATCCATTTTAGTTTCTTCATGTTACTGTATAAGTTATACTTTTTCTCTTAATGATAATTGGATATATATAGACACATGATTTTTGAGATCACCATAACCCCATGATGATAGTTAAACGGCACATTTACTCAAAACCAAAGCTGTTGTGATACTCTGTGATTAGTTACTTTGTAATTAGCCACTGGCTTCAGCTTATCTGCCAGTCTTCTTGCATAGTTTATTTGTGCAACCACATCGTGCCTACACATAATAGAAAGGTTTCAGCAGACCAGCAAAATCACAAACATCACTTTCCATCATGTGCTCCATGAGAGACTTTTGTTGCCACTAATGCTACATGTAGTTTTGTTAGTCATTGTCGTTTTTGTAACAGAGAAACCGAGCAGACTTGAGTAAATGAGCATATGTTCTATCCATCGTTCTTCTTCATGAAACTTTTGCAGCCATTAGTGAGAACTGCAATATGACAGACTTATAAAACAATTGATATTTCTGAATGTAAATGGCCAGCATATCTAATTAACAACATGAAGGCATTGGGACTAAGATGGCATTCCTTGGCATCTACTGGAGAGAAATCTTAACAGTAACAACTTATAAATTCCACCCTGTTGGGAATTATCACAAGTCCCTCGGTTGAATATTGTTGAATTTGGATAGTTTCTCTAACTTGTGTTCACAAGAGATTATTAATTAGTGTTATTATTCAAATGGAAGATATTCATGAAGCTGCTCGTGTTCCCTCTCAAACAAGCTATTGTGATACTCTTTTATTTGATGGAGTCAACATAAATTTGATTTCTCGTTAGTCCCACTAAGATATATTCACCGTAATTCTATTTTCTTGTAATATTTCCAATTCAAACATGAAGAGTATTTTGTTAAATTTATTAACCTTGTTTGATCCCTTACAGCCTCCTAAAATTTTAACTCTTATCCCCTGCCGTATCTGACTCACAGCTCTATTGGATTCCGATAAAACTTGTTCATGATTTGGAAAACGCAAGGACAGATGATATATTGCTTCCTTGCCTCCCGGAGAAGATAACATTTGCTTCTGGAAGGGTCTCTTGGCCTTATCATACAATGGGGATGGATTTGATATAAATATTGACAAGAGGGCACTTTTGTATCTACACTTTAGTTTTGATTACATTTTGATGAACTATGAATAAATTAAAATTTTATTTTCCATAATTAATTTATATTTTAAAAAATAATAAAAAGATATATATTGATCTGTAAAATTTGTAAATAAGCACAAATACCAGCTAGTAAACTGGATTGATCAAGTAATGTGGATGAGTAAGGTATCGTTCCCGCAAGAGTTAAATTAATTACTAGATTGGTATTAATTCTATTATTATATAGCCTCTCGAAAAATAAATAATATAAAACTATGCTAAAATATCAATACTAACTAGACTAATGAAACAATCCTAAAGAAAACTTTTATTAATCCAATCGATAATGATATGGGAAATCGAATCCACCATAATGTACTACTCCCATTTTATTATAATTATATTTAGCTACTTAGTTATTTTTGTGAATTTGCTAAAATCTTTTTACGGGTTAAATTCATCTTCCAAATCATTAAATTATCAACCAACAAAATTTATTAAAATTCATCTTCCGAATCATTAAATTATCAACCAATTAAATTGAATTCCAATAATAAATGGATTCAAAATATAACTATACAAATGCATGGAAAGCTTGGACGTAAATCATAGCAAATGGAAGATGATGGGCTTCAACGTGGACATTGATGGGCTGACATGAACGGGCCCAACTTTGTCGTTCATGTAGATTTGACTTCAATGGCAGGGACGTGACAATGTCCAATGCGATCTTGGACTCTTGGACATTTCTTCAATCTCAAATGGACTGAAAGTGTGGCCTGTTTAATTGAATATGGACAAACAAATTCAATCATGGCTTCTAATGTCCTTCGGACGTGAATGGCATGTGAATCCTGTGCGTTTTTATCATGAAAAGAAATATTACTCTACTGGACCGGCTTTTAATATCGTTTTCTTTTCCTCGTAATTCTTGCGTTCGAAAATACTTTTGTGTATATTCTCTGAAACAGTAAAGTTGTCCTATTACAAATTTAAAAATGTCAAAGTGTACCGTGAAGTCGGAATAAACTATACATAATTTACACTTATCTCATATATACTATTTTTGCCGAGAATCCAACTCTGCATAACTTTTGCTTACTATATCTAATTTTATCAATACCCTAACATCTAATTTTAGCACACTTTATACTGTTGGAAAGTTTAATTATTTATTTATTTTGGGTAAGGACGTGGGAAAGTTTATCACATGTGCTTTTACTTGAAAATAAAATTTAATGTGTGTCGGGAATTGGCTTGACAAATAAAATATTAAAATAATCATAACTTGTCCAAAAATTATCATATAATCTTAAGATGCGGATTTTTAGACTCACAAACAATACACTTTCGTATAGTACATCATATTTTCTTAGAGACATTTTGAAATGTGAAATACCATAAGTTACAAAATAAAGATCGTATGACTGCAATTTATATGCCTTGGAAAGCTCATATCACAAGCTATCTTAAAACAGTAGGTTGCACTCAATACAAATGAAAATCACACTTTTTAGGTAGATTGGTTTTACTCTTCTACCTTTTTTATGTTGAACGTGAAAATTAGACACTCTTTAAGAATAAATAAGTAATTTTATTATATAAAGTATCCATAATATCTTATTCAATTGAATAGGTTTCAAATAAATATTAACAATTATAAGTTAGGTTCTATGTATAGATTTTTCAAAAACTGCTCTTATAAGATTGAATACGACTAAGAGATCTTCCTGATTTATACTCTTCTTAGAACCTATATTTAAAGCTATAAAGGATATGGGTTTTGAGTATCCTATATCCATCTTACAAAAAGTTATTAAATATATTATAAATGAATATTATGTGATAATATTACATTTTTCGGCTAATAATATTTTATTAAAGAGAAAGAAAAGCCCAAGACTGTGTGTTAATGACCCTAGAAAACTAAACCTAATAGCAGCTCTCTCATCTTATATTTTCCATTCTTTTTCTTATTCTTTCTAATTTTCTTCTCTAACTTTATGTTTTTCATTCTTTTCCCTTATTCTTTCTCATTCACTAATCTATCTTTAATATGGCAATTTTCGGCATGTTTATTGTTGCTTATAGTTGTTGAATAAATGGGATGTATAGCTAATCCTGTTATTGGGGTTGGAAATACAGTATGAAGTGAGATTCGATTCGGTATTGTTGATTTTATGGATTTTTCATGAATTAATTGAGTTCTGTTAAAACTTGATTTTAATGCCTCTTTTCTTAATATCATCCATTTTGGAACAACATCCGAACAGCATTAACTTCTAATGACCAAGACCGGCAATACGGTTAGTAAAATAACTTCTCTTAGGTAGTATGTTTGGTTGTCATATTTTTAAGCCACAATAGTGGATAAATTTTTTTTGTCCATTGTATGGTTTGCACCTTATGCAAAGTTATGGTACAAAAGGCCCTAAGATACTGTTTGAAATTGAAAATTTTATATCATATATTTAGTAAAATAAAAATCCATTTTACAGTATAAAACCAATATATTTTTGAAATTTTAAAAGTAACCCTACACTAAGTTTTCAAATCATGGTATTAAGCTTTACTATAACTTATAATATGAATAATAGATTTAATTTTTTCTTAAAGTCATAAAAATCTTTGTTCAACATTATACATATTAAACGTGATATAAGAAAATTGTACTGTATTTTTTAATTTTTCTTATATGATCCAATTCTACTAACCAAACATTATTTGAGTATTTTAAAGCTAATTAAACGCCGTAAATACTCATCGAAAGTTAAGAGAGTTTGGACTCTTAAACTAAATGGTCTAGTATATAAGAGAGACTAGATGGTAAGATAGACAACAATTCAATTTCATTTAATTCTCTTTTCATTGAATCTAGTCGATGAAATCCACTGCCCATGGTGTGTCACCGAGCATCATACACGAATCCCGCCTTACCATAATTTTTTCTTTTTTTTTTTTTTCCTTTTGAGCCGATACTTTAGTATACAATTCCTCTTCTCAATATTTTGTTAAATAGACGATTCACTACTCGCATCTTTATAACTTTTGGTTTTACTTTGTGTGAGATTCGACTTCAAACTCTTGTCTACAATTGCTAACTATTATGCTTACAGTTTTGGGTAATCTCACAAGTTTTACGGCGTCATTGCCAAGAATAAAAAAGAAAAAAATAAATAAAAAAATAACCAAACTCGTAGGAGTTGGACTAATTCAATACTGGTTCTTGCTTCCGTATTTGTTGAGCAGATGAAGTTTAACATAGTTTCGCTGAAAATGCTGACAATTGAAGGCCTAGTTGAGTATCGCCTTTAGCAAATTTAATGGAAACTCTAAATCGCACAAACGATCAAAGTTGACATATAATATTCACCATTCCTTGTGTTTTTAATTCATGATATAACCTAAATATACATTGCACTAAAACTAAGGATAAGGAGAAAAAATTCAGTAAGTGGTACACGTTATATAAAAATACATGTGATCTCACAGTCTAATTTGATCGATGTTGGCTGTCGCAAAGGGTGTATAAGAGGGGGACTCGTTATAAAGGAAAGACTGTATAGGGGAATGGTGAATAATCCTTGGCTACTTAGGTGGCAACATACTCAGATTTCTGCCCTACCATGCACTATAGTAAAGATGGATTGTCGAGATAATAGGGGCTCGAGGTTGTTTCGTTTTGACCAAAACGGATGCTCTAAAGAAGATTGTGAGCAAATCATTGAAGAAGCGTGGGATAACAGTATTGTGAATGAAGGTGCATTAACATTGCTATCACGACTGAATATATGCCGGCAACGCCTGACTCGATGGAGTAAGTTCTCGATTCCTAATTATGCTAATGAAGTTGATCGCCTGCTGCAGATTTTGACCGATGAGCAAAGTAAACCGGTGGAGGATATGGATTTGGAGAAGGAAAAGGACATCAGACTGGCATTGAACGAGGCACTGTCACGAGAAGAAACTTATTGGCGGTAGAAATCCCGAGTAAACTGGATTCAGGCTGGTGATAGAAAAAACTCGTTTCTTCTATCAGACAACTATTAATCGGCGTGTGAAAAAGAAGATCCTTTGTATCAAAGATGAAACTGGAATATGGTGGGAAAATGAAGATGAATTGGGACCCATTTTTATAGAGTACTATAGTAAGATATACCATTCACAAGGCCCTTGCTTAGACTTGACAGCACTTGAAGATACGCCAGTTATAGTCACAAACAACATGAATGCACCTCTAACAACAGAGGTCATTTTGGAGGAGGTGAAGGAAGCGGCATTTCAGTTGGGAGCTAACAAAGCTTTGAGTCCGGATTGTTTTAATAGTCTCTCCTATCAGTCGTGCTAGAACGTAGTTGGCCCTTCCATCTTTGGTGTGGTCTCTAATATTATGAAATCAAGTACAATCCCTCCACTCCTAAATGAAACTAATCTAGTTTTGATCCCCAAAGTTAGAAACCCTCAGGAATTGGGTCAGTTTCGACTTATAAGTTGTTGCAATTATAGTTTCAAAATCTTTTCTAAGGTTCTTGCGAATAGGTCATAACCATTTCTCAATACTTTAATCTCCCTTCATTAAAGTACTTTCCTCTCAGATCGAATGATTTAGGATAACACAGTGGTAGCACATGAGGTTTTTCATGAGCTCAAATTAAAAAATAAGAAAAAAAAATACCTTTGTGCAATTAAAATAGATTTGATGAAGGCTTATGATAGAGTGGAGTTGCATTTCCTTGAGCAGATTCTTAGGAAACTTGGATTTCATGAAAAATGGATAAATTGGATTAGAATTAGCATCTCTTAAGTATTCTACAATCTTATGTTGAATGGAAAATGGGTTGGTTGTATCTTTCCCACTCAAGGAATAAGATAAGGCGATCCACTGTCGCCATATCTTTTCCTCTTTGTCATTGATGTACCATCACTTTTATTGATTAAAGCGAAGGTTTCTAGTCAAATTCAAGGGATTAAAATTTGTAATTCTTGTCCAAAACTTACCTACCTTTTTTTTTTGTATGTGCAAATGACTCATTATTTTTGTGAAGGCCGATTACTCCAACATCACAAATCTTAAGAATATTTTGGAAGTATATTGTAATATTTCAAGTCAAGTGATCAACTTTCAAAAATCAACTACTGAATTTAACAGAAATGTACCTCAAGATGTCGAAGAAAGAATATGTCACTTGCTTGGCATTCCTTTTCGAAATACAATCAAGATATATCTTGGCATTCCAACTATTTAGGGTGGCTCGAAAGTTGCTACAATAATATATGTAAAGGAGAAGATTAGTTTGAAAATTCAAGGATGGAAGGGAGCTCTTTTATCACAAGCCGGTAGGGAGATTCTTCTTAAGTCTACGGTTATGGCGGTTCCCACTTTTTCTATGGCTATATTTTAAGCTTCCGAGAAGATGGTGTAAAGAAGAGGAATCAATGCTCATCAATTTCTGGTAGGGAGGAGATGATGGTCGAAAGGGGATCCATTGGTCTAGTTAGAGAAGGATGTACTTAGCTAAGGATCGGGGGGCTGAGGTTTTCATGATCTTGAAACATTTAATGATGTTATGCTAGGTAAGCTAGCTTATAGACTACTGAATTGCCCTAATCAATTGTAGGTATAGGTGCTAAAAGGCATTTACTTCCCCAACGAGGATTTTACGATAGCAAGAATAGTTGGAAGAGCTCCTTAGATATGGAAGAGTATTCTAGTTAAGCAAGACATGATCAACAGACATTATTGTTGGCAAATTGGAGGGGGAGAAAAGGTTAATATATGGTTTCATCCATGGATAGTGAGACAAGATGGAAAAAATGTTGAAAGATTTACAGATGTAGAAGATGAGAGATACAGTACTATTAACCAACTAATTATGTTTGATAGTAAGTGCCACATTAGATTCTGGAACAAAGACATTGTGGAAGAGTTTTTTCCACAAGACTTAGTAGAGGTGATATTGCGAATACCTTTTGAGGAATTCTATGACGAAGGATAATATCATTTGGCCTTTGGAGCATAATGGGGCTTTCTCGGTTAAGTCAGTCTACCATGCAATGATGAGCTCTTCAACTCTGCATAATGTGGATTAGCCTTCATGCTCGTATATTATTGATGTTGGTCTTTGGTATAAGCCTTAAATGTAAGTTCTGTAACTATAGGATCAAATTTAGTATATAAAGTTTAAAGCGATTAACTAAAAGATCTGATCGAACTTAAATTATAAAACAAAGCGAAAAATATTAGTAAAAGTGACCTTGTAAGTTTGAATTTAAGAAAATAAATAATAAAATGATAGAATATAAAATTTTCAAATTTTAAGTATATTACTTATTATTTATTGGAAATGCGTAAAATATATTCTAATAAGCAACAAATCGCTAGAGATAAACTATATGCATACTAAAAAACATAGAATAAATAAATAATATTTAAGAGTATTTACTTGTACTCCATATGTATTTTCATATAGGTAGAAATATGCGAAATTACCTAAATTGCCCAAAATTTTCTAAAAATTTGCTAAATAATTAAATAAAATTATAAAAAATAAAGGAAAAATAAGAAAAAAATCATAGAAGTTGAGATCATTCTAGAATTTTGTCATGGCAGGTCAGAAACAAATTTTGACTAATTAAATTCAAATACTTGAAAAGGTAAAATAAAAGAGGATAGGCCATTGTCTTGTCTAATTAATATATAAGAATTTCTTTATAGCTCTATAAATAACAAAAAAATTATAAGAGCTCATTAGGTTTGTTTGGAGTTGTAAAAAATTGGAGAGCACTGAAATTTAGAAGAAAATTAAAATTTTACAAAAAAAAACTTACACAAATTTAGGTAATTAGATCAAACCTACGGATCACCACTACTACCACCCCACTCCAAATGCCACATCTTGGCCGACTGACAAACCCTAGACCAATTCTGGTGGTCGGAAGCTCAAGAACTGGTGAGTCCCATATTTAGTTCGATTTTGCAAAATTTATTAAAATTATTAATTTTGTTCAAAAAATTATGAATCTTGTTATGATAATGTTTTATTGTATATAGATTTAGGAAAAAATAGTGATTAATTTTAATTATATCTGTGAATATTAGGTGCTTAAGAAATCGAGCGAAACCGAACATGTTTTGAATTAAAAATAAATGGGCTTAGGAGTGTAGTTTTGAGTTTTTTTTTTTTTTTTTTTTGCAGACTACTTAAGCGATATAGAACAGTGCTATAAAACCCTTTTTCAAAAATTAATTTTTTAATTTTTAAATGATTTTTAGCCCTAAAATGATGAAAAAAAATGAGTAATTTGGACTAATTAAGTAATGAAATGGCTAATTACCGATTTAAAGGGTAATTAGAAGTTTAGGGACGTTGATTTCTGATGTGGTAACATAATCATAACAATTGGAGTATTATATGCAAATATCATGGGAATTATGTAATAAATATGGGTTATTTGATAATATGTACAATTGGAATTATGATAATTATAAAATATTGGGTTAAACTAGAAAATATAATGATAATATTAATACGTACTAAATCTGGTATAAAACTTAATTTTAGATAATTATATGAAAAATATAAAATTTTCTCACATCAGAAGTAAACCCTATATACTAATCAGAATTAGAGTGTACCGAGTGAGTTAGAATACTAAATTAGGACGTAGCATGATATTAGGATACTCGAGCTTGATGTAATTAATTTTACATTAGGGTTCGAAACGTATTTTAGGATTTAGTCGTAGTTTGGACCGATTTAGAGCTTGAACCGAAATCGGATTCGAAAAACCAAATCCCAAATTAACGTAAAATGAATCATTAGTAAATAATAGATATATAAGGACAATTTAGTTAAACCATAACCTAAAATATGTATCATCAAAGTATAAATACTAAAAAGCGTATTTATATTATAAGATATACGGAGACAAGTCAACCTACAACCGATTAAGTGAGCAACTAAGGATTTCAAATAAGTTGGGTTTAATACTTCACAATATTTTGGAGTACTATTTTAGAGTATTCGGAGACTTAAGATTGTGTATGATTGTGATTGTAAGTAGTCTTATGTCTGTGCTTGTATATTTGGTTTCGTACTAAAATCTATATTGTATGATGATTATTGTGATTGAAGTGGTGTGAAATTTTCTAGCTACCCTAGACTAAACTTAATCCTAATCGACCTAAATTCCTAAATAGACATGCATTATAACCCTATAGGAGATCATTAAGATTCCTTAACCAAACACCGATACCTTCGAAAAAGATAACGCTAGATAGCAAATCAGTCTTTTCCTCATCCTTAGTCGAATTAAGTGATATGAGAGGAGGTCACGGTAAAGATGGGGGCATTGGTTCAAAGGATAAGTCTTAAGGGGAGCGGTGTTTCCATTACACAAACCTGGGTTTAGTCTAAGCTGTTGTATTAACAAAAAGTCCTCAACCTGGATTGAAATAGATGAAATTACTTTGATTTTACAACGAACCGGACCATATTATATGATCACACTTGTTTGTTGCATTGCATATAATTAATTATCTAATAACCTTGTTTATGCTTGTTATACTTTCATAAGTTTCCAATTCAACTTACTGAGCCATAGTTGCTCATTTGTAAGTTTTGACTTTTGATTAGTATGTCACATTACAACTATCTTAAGATTAGTTCTCTTTTGAAGCAAGGGAATGAGAATCAAATGGCCACGTGATTGGGTCTTTTAATGTCTTAATAGTATTTGTAAATATATGAAATGAGGTGTGAGGTGTAAGTTAATGAATACTATAGTTGTGTAAATTCCTAAGATTTTGAGATAATATAGATGTAATTATATATATATATGTATATATAAATGATAGTTATAACTTTTATGTAAGTTTTTTATTAAATTTTAATTAAATCATTTACTTCAAAGTGAAGAACCATTGACGCCTTATGTAGATCATATCTATGATAGGTACTGCGATATCAGGCAAGTGCACCTATCATATTTAATATAGTGGATGTGAGTCCAAGTCGATCCCTCAGAGACTTCGAGTACTAATATTAACCTTAGCTTTAGTATCTAACTGGAAAATTGTAATGAGTTGAATGAATTAAAAATACCGAAATTAAAAATACCGAAATTAACAAACTAAACTAATTATGGGACTTGATTAAGCAATTTAGAAAGCAATAAAACTAAGAACGACTTCAAGTATGCACTTGATTAAGCAATTTAGAAAGCAATAAAACTAAGAACGACTTCAAGTATGCAATAACGTATTTAGGAATTATTTCCCCTAGTGTTTGACATGTAACCGCGTAAAATATATTCAATTAAATTTCTATTATTCTTGATTGGAGAGATTCATAATTAAAGTTAATACCTTTTTCAAGCATATTAACTCTAATCCTAAATTATTTACCGGGATCTTTTCACTTAGTAATATAATTTAGAATTACATTAATGTATAATGAATTCCTGCACAAATAATTAACTTTCCGGAAGAAACATGTATCTTATCTCTAAGTATACATGTAATTCTCTCCAATTATATAAAGATCTAATTATACATGTAATTTCTTAATCAATATATGCATAATATCGTATATTGATATTCTAG
The DNA here is from genome assembly GCA_024138005.1 of Lumnitzera racemosa. Taxonomy (NCBI): domain Eukaryota; kingdom Viridiplantae; phylum Streptophyta; class Magnoliopsida; order Myrtales; family Combretaceae; genus Lumnitzera; species Lumnitzera racemosa. The sequence goes on from JAMXBC010000001.1 coordinate 126,012,169, forward strand.
AAATATCAATTAACAATTAAACGACATAATTGAATCGAGCAAATGTAAAAACTTTATTAAGAATTAAAAATCAACCCAAGAGTTACATGAAACCCTAGGTTCCATAATCCTAAATACTCGAATTCTAAGCTATCATAATGAAACTAAAAACGAGTTCCATCAAAAACATAAAATAAAACATGAAAAACCCCTTTGATTGATGAAAAATCTCTCCAATCTTGAAGTTATTGTTGCTCTCACATTTTTCTTCTCCTTCTCCTCAAGTCTCTTCTCTTCTCTAATATCTCATATGTCTTGTGAAACCCTAATATGTCCTTTTATACTATATTATAAGGTTTTTGTTTTCTTTACCAGACACGACCTAGGACATGATCATGTCCCCAGGTTGTGTAACTTTCTGACCCTGGCAAATTTTCCTACATGGATACAGCTTGGGGACATGGTTATGTCCCAGACTGTGTAACTTCAAAACTTTATAATTTCTTCATTTAAACTCCGAATTGAGTGAAACTTGATTCATTTTCTTCATTTTCGATCCAAGAACGCATTCAAACCTTGAAATCAAAATTTTACTCAATTAAGTATCAATTTCTTTAAAGAAAACAAAAATTATAAGGGAAATACTATAAAATCACCATGTGAAATATGTTTAAAATCAGAATTATCATACTGTAAGATCAGTTAGCGTTATAGGTTGGTTTACACGACGGAACTGTTGCGACTCTACGATTTTAAGGTGTAATATTTGGTGTATGATTTGGAATACATGATGTCTGCCAAAAGTTAAACACTTCGTGTAGCCTTTTTATTAACTCTCTAGTTTCGTTTAGTAACCTTCAGAGGCAGCATATTAGATGTTCGACATGTCGTGCATTTTGTGGCTAGGAAGAAACTATTGAGCATATTCTATTGTGCTGTAGTTGAACCAAGCCAATATGGATGGAATTGTTTGGTGCTCTAATCAACATAGATGGCTAAAATTAGTATCTCAAAGTTAGAATGGTATAAAGAATTAGTGTAAATTGAGGATTAGAGAAATTTGTACCTACCTATGGCATATATGGAAGCATAGATGTGATTGCATTTTTAATCACAAGCTGCTAACCACCAAGCACTTGATAGTAACCATAATATCTATTATGATGGATTTTTGGCAACTACATAAAACTGATGTAGGTGTGTAGCGTTTTGGTTCTCCTGCTAAATCTCATGAGTTATTGGCTAAAACATATCAGCCGAATTGAGCTATGTAGATGCCTCATCCTCTAAGTTATGTTAAGCTGAATTGTGATAAAGCACGCAATATGAAGAAAGATATAGTAGGGGATGAGATTGTTTGTTATGATAATGAGGGAACTTTTTTTGTTATGCTCTAAAAAGGTGAAGTCATAATAGTCCCGCCGTGTGAACTATTGTAAACCTCAAAACTAGCAATTTGAGGTTTTGATCGGTTGAAAAACCCGATCGAGCCTAAATTATAAAGTAAAGCTAGAAAATATTAGGAAAATGATCCCATAAGTTTAAATTTAAGAAAATAAGCAATAAAATAAAAGAATATAAAAATTTCAAATTTTAAGTATATAACTTGTTATTTATCGAAAATGCGTAAAATGCATTCCGATAATTAACAAATCGCTCGAGATAAATTATATGTATACTAAAAATCATAAAATAACCTAAATAATATTTAGGAATATTTATGTGTACTATATATGAATTTACACGTATGTAGAAATATACATAATTACTTAAAATACGCATAATGTGCTAAAATCATACTAAATAATTAAAGAAAATTCATAATTAATTAAGGAAAAATAAAGAAAAATCAATAAAAATAAGGAATGATCTAGATATAGGTCGTGGCAGCTGGGAAAAATAAGAAAAAAAAAATCGGCCAATTAAATTAAGACAACATAAAAGCCAAAAATTAAAAGATAAGGCAATTGTCTTATTCAATTTAATACACAATAATTACACTAAAGCTCTATAAATAGCAATAAAAATTCAGAAGCTCATTTAGACAGTTAAAAATCAGATAAAATTAGAGAGAGTCGAAAATTGAGAGAAAAACCAAAGAAAAAAAAAAGAAAAGGAAAATTGTGCACTTAGGGCCACAAAGGAGAATCCAGATCCGACGGGCAATTGGGAGTGGACTTCCACCACCACCACATGGTGGTGGCAATGCTCAGGTGGGCCGACACACCCATGGCCACCGACAGTGGCCGGAGTCACCCAAATCAGTGAGTTCGATTTCCAGCCCGATTTTGTATAATTTTGAAAAAATAGTTAATATTCTTAGAAAATTATGAAACTTGTTATTCTGAAATATTTTTAGATGTATTTTTTATGAAAAATATTATTTTGATGAAAATATGTCTCGTGATATAGGGTCCTTAAGAAATCGTGTAAAACCGAGCATGTTTCGGTTTAGAAATAAATTACCTTAGGAGTATAGTTTCGAGCCCAAAATGTTTTTGTAGACCACTTAGATGATATATAACAGTACTATGAATCCTGTTTTCAAAAATTAATTTTCAAAATTTTTAGATAATTTTTAGGCCTTAAAATAAGGCATAAAATGGGTAATTTAGGGTTAATAAAGTAATTAGATGGTTAATTAAGTAATTAGATGGTTAATTACTGATTTAGTGAATAATTACATGTGTTAGGATATTGAAATCTGATGGAGTATGATACATGTAGCATTTAGGGTGTTAGATGTAATTATTAGGTTAATTATGTAGAAAATGAGTAATAGGGAAAAATAGTAAATTTTAAGTTAATTTTGGAAATTAGGGTAATTAGGAGTAAAATCTAATTTAGGATGAATTTAAATATTTTGAAATGATAATTGGTATTTAGAGACAATAATTAGAGTGATAAAAATATTAGAAGTGTATGATATACATAAAAGGTAATAATACATAATATGTAATTATTAGAATATAATAAAAAGAAAATATTATAATAAAAATTGATATTTTGATAATAATAAAAATGTACAATAAATCTGATACGAAACTTGAATTTTATATACTTATATAAAAAATGTAAAAATTTCTTACATTAGGAGTGAATTTGGTACACTAATACGGATTTAAGTGTACCGAGTAAAATAAATACTGACTAGGGGTAATGATGATATTTAGGAGATCGAGAAGTAATGTTATTAATTTTACATTATAGGTTGAAACAAATTTCTAAGGTTGGAGTATAAAACACTACTTAGAAATCGAACTAAAACCTAATTTAGAAATCGATGCAAAAACCAAACCCGAAACTAACCCCAAACCTAGAATAATTGTAAAAGACTTAAGACCTAGATAATTAGGCATATTAAACCCTAAACAAAACATAACAATAAGCGTTGTATGATAAAATGAATCTATAATAGTTATATGAAAAACTGAAACTACGTTTGTGTTATAGGAATGATCAGCGATGATCTGAGTAAGTCAGACCTCGAGTGAGTGAGCGATGAGTCAAGGTAAGTTGGGATTAATACAATGCTGTATTTTGGGAGGCTTGAGATTATGCTTGGTTGTGCTTGTTAAATAGTTGGATGTGTGCATGTGCTTGATTATGGGTAATGCTATGATTTTGTTTTGTTGCTCTGACATGTATTGTATGATTTGTATGAAATGATTGATCACCCTAAACTCAACTTAATCAAATATACGATCAGTAATCATAATCGGACATGCATGGCAACCCGTTAGGGAAACTTAGGACTCTCCGGCTAAATACCGACCCCTTCGAAAGGGATAACGTAGGATTGTAATTGGTCCCTTCTTCATCCTTAGCCGAACTAAGTGACAGGAGAGGAGATCGCGGCGAGGGTGAAGTCAGTGGTTCGAAGGTAGTCGCGGGAGGAGCGAGGTCTCCATTGCACAAGCCTGGGTTTGGCCGTGAACTATTGCATTAATGGTAACTCCTCAACCCTGATTACAGTGGGTACAATTTCTCTAATCACACGACGGGCCGAACAACGTCGTGCGATGGCATTTGCTTGCACATGCATTACACCTAATAAGTTGATTAAAAACCCTGTTATGTTTGTGGTATAGTTTTAAGTCCTCCATCCTAACTTACTAAGCTGTGGTTGCTCACATCCTTATAGACGTCATGCAGGTGCTAGCTAAGAAGCGGCAAACAACTACTCTGAAGCTAACAACTGCTGGATCCTGGGGAGTGAGGAAAAACATTGAAGAATTAACACATATGTTATTACTTTTCATTTCTGAATAATGTAATAACTGAATTATAGTGAATATATATAAATTTCCTCATCTTCTTAGGTAAATGATTTATTTAAATTACAAACTGTTTACTTCAAAGCGGGTTAGTCGTGGACGCCTTGTGTAGATCAGGTCTAAGATAGCGGTTGTAAGGCCAACTTCTATCTTAGGATGGTTTACACGGCAGGGTTGTTACAGCTCTGCCGCTTCAAGGGGTGACAACTATCTTAAGGTAAAAACTATCCTTACCGTTGCTATTCTAAACCTACTTCATACGAAGCATGCTTGACTTTACCCCTTTTAAACATCAAATTCGATATCTTTTTGATATAAACTTGTAGAGTAATACTTTGAAATAATTTCTTAAAAATAAATTTTGTAATTTGACCTTACAAAGGAGTGGTTACAAACCCCATAAGTACCATCATTTCATGTACGGACCAAAATATTAAAAATTACCAAGCCTTTTGAGGAGTCTTGTGTAATTTTCCTCAAAAGATAAAAAGTTAATACTAAGGAAAATAACTAGCCATTCTGTGTTACATTTCACCCCCTGCCCCAGTCTATTAATGTTTCGGTGTTGGGTAGGCACTTGTAATCCATTAAAACCTGTAAAACAAACTATAAGAGAATGAGAGACAACTTACTCAATGAGTGAGGCGGAGACAGAAGCATGCATTCAACACATCATAAGCAATGTTTTCAATTAAGTTGGTTAGATGCAGTACATGTACAAGCAAATACTATCACACGATGTTATCTAATTGTGAGATCAGAAAAATTTCACTCACTTTAATCCGGGTTGAGAAGATTGACGTCACACACTCACGAATCGAGACCAAATCGAGGCTTATGCAATGAAGAATACCTTCTTCCCGTGACCACCTTCGAACCACGACCCATAATCTTATCGCAACCTCCTCTCTTATCACTTAATTGGACTAAGGGTAGAGAAAGGATTATTTTAGGCATCCTGATTAGAGGGGGTCTGTGTTTGGCCCAAGAATCCTAGCCGTTACCCCTAATGGATTGCGATACATATCAGGTTAGATGTTAAGTTGAGTTTGAGTTAGTTTATTTTTAGGGTGATTAACCAAGCTCAAACAATTCAAGCATAATAATAATCACAGAACAACCATATCATGGAGCTCAACTCTTATCACAGCAAATCGAAACCCAACCACAAACGCTGCGTACGTACAAACAGCTAACTATAATCACAAGCCAATACATAAACAAAGTCCCCAAATAATTTGAAATAATATCTCAAAATGATGTAAAGTATTAATCCTACTTACCTATTCTAACGCTCACTACGGAAAACTTGTATCATTAACGGTTTGATCACTGGGAGACTTTATATATATATAACCCAAATTCAATTTTCCTAATAATTATGAAAACATTAAGGTTTAATCTAAAACGGTTACATATATATATAGTATATTATCACAACAATATATAGTTTTATTATTATATATATCGAGTTAAGTTATTAATTATTGACAATATACGTACTTTATATTATTACGTATTATATATCGTTTCAATCATATCGAAACGTACTTTTAATTTATTAAATTATGCTTCAATTTCGATAAGATTACTGTAATACGTACATTCTAGAATATTATAGATTTATAGGTTATATTATTTAAGATTATCTTATTTTAATAAAATTAGTGTTGTTAGGTTCGTACAGACTTAATGACACGTGTTACTAATCCTATTTCTAGAGATGATTTTTAATGGGTAGTTTGATCTTTTAATACAGTTATACGTATCTATATAAATATTATCGTATTATACATAATTTATGTTATTAAACTGTATTTTACCTGATTTATTATTAAATGCTAAAATATAAGTATTATCTAATCTAATACAAATATAACGTATCACAGTTAATAAAATATCATTAATTATATTAAAATACACATTTTATCTAATCTGATCAATTCAGTCATATATAGTTTTTATTCAACTATTTATTCATTTTAACTTATTATTACTAAAAATACGTTTCGATTTGTAATTTAAGTTATTTTACTACATAAATTGGTAATAAATAGTTCGGATCACCAAATAATTCCTCGAAAATTTCTGTAGAGTTCTAAAAATATGGGGAACTTAGTTATTACTTGATTTCATGTTTTCAATTCATTGCCTATATATTCTTATTTACAATTTTACTCCTAAATTACTTAATTATGATATTTTTTGCATCAAATCGATTTCAATATGTTTGAACATTATTATTATTCACTATAGATCAGTACATGTCCTTTTCATCATTTAATTTCATAATTTCCTAGTTATTTCATAATTTCAGCCTATTTTTGAGCTATTCTCAGGCCAAAAATGCAATAAATATAAAAAATATTCAAATAAAAATTCGCGCTACACAAAAATTATCTATATATCATACACATCCCACACAAATTTTTTTTATTAAAAACTACATTATTTAGTGTATTTATTTTGAATTTCAAATTTTAGGTTAATAGTACATCTGTGAAACAAGTACATTAAATATTCCTAATTTTGTAAAAATAAATTTACAAAATGAAAGTACATTTAAAATAACCTAATAATTAATTTTTTCATATTTTTCCTAATTAATTTAATAATTTTTCGAAAATAGAAAAAACATAGCAAAAACTCAAAATTTAAGTTTGTCGGAGCTTTAGCCACCATTGGACGGAGAGAGGTTGTCGGCCAAACTAAGTGGTGAGTGGACTAGTGGTGGCTGATTAGTTTCTACAGCAAATTCACTTTTGAGTTAGGAACTAGCCTAGCATGGTTCCAGCTCTGTTTTTCCTAATTTTTTTCTATTTTTCCTATGATTTTTTTAAATTTTTTTTATTTTATTAATCTAAATTCTAAAGTGCTAAACCTGATACATCTAAAGTTATTCAATATTTATAGAGTGTAATGATGGTCAAGAAATTTTTTTTCTTTTTCCCATTTAATTCCATAATTATCTTATTGATTTGTACTGTTGGTGGTGACACCTTCCTAGCCATCTTGATTGTGATTCAGCTTAGGCAACTAAAAGAAGGATGCTACATATTTTTTTTCAACAAGTTTCAGGTTTGTTGGTTAAAATTTAGATAAGTTGAGGTTGATTTTTAGTGAATTTATTAATATTTTATATAAGTTACATTAGTATTTAGTATATTTCTTAATATACGTGTATATATCCTATGTATATATATTACACATAGCATATAACTATACTCGTATAATTAAATTTCGAACATATCTCTTATTTTTAAGATATATTTCTTAACTATTTTTATGAATTCAGCACAATATATATAATTAAGTAAAGTTAATTTGCAAGTATAATTATTATTTATACCGGGTATACTCATAAAAATATGTGTATATTCATATAATATATTATGCTATTTTATTTTTCTATTATTGCCTAATTAACTTATTTTTAAGTCATCATCGCATTCTGACCTCGATTTTAGGGGTTTCAATCATTTTTACATCATATTAAGTAATTATACTCCTAAAGGCAAAATCGGGATTTGGGTAATTATTTTCAAAATCTAACTTCATCGAATCATTTTCACCAACTTCTTTATTTTAGTCGTAAAGTTTAGGTTCAATCGAATAACTTTTCCCGATAGCTTTAAATTTAGGTACGATAGTCCTAAATCTATATACGATAGCCCTAAATTTATGTACGATGACCCTAAACTCGATTTTAAGATCTTATATAGAGCAAATTCTCACTATTTTGGTTATATTTAAATTTTTTTATTTCTAAGCGTATGAGGATTACTTAATTAGAGTTATCATGTTTTTCGTAAGTATCTAGCTGACTCGATTTACTTTCCTATATGCTATAGATCAATTATTGATCCTAGTCGTATAAGGACAAGATTTTGTCCTAAAACTCAGATGTTCACATCTTGATTACCGATTTATGAGATATCATACTTTCCTGGAGCGTCCAGCTATTCAATTGGGATTACAAAACCCCTTTACGTGAAAGCTTTGGCTGTTTGGGAAGCCCTCATGATGGCTAAGAGAAGGTATATTTACAAATGTGTGTACTATCAATTGAATTAGACAAGAGAAAGGAAAAGGGTATGTTAGTTGGCATTAGAAGTCTATAAAATTATGGGCAACAATAATAATCAATAGGTAGGAATAATACGATTTTTTCATATTTATTTCTTATTTGGTGAAAATTTAAACTATTTTATTTGGTGTCTAATTTTCTTGGTGAAAAATTAAGTTTCTTTTTTCTAAATGGTTGTTATCCAAAATTAGATAATAATTTTAGAAGAGCCCCAACTTTTACTTCTTCTTCTCTTTTTTTTTTTCGATTTTGATGCCCAAACTCCGAAACTTTTCATTTTGGTGTCTCATTGTTTTGAAATGAGACAAACAAGTGACTCATTTATAACCTTGGCCATAATATTGAAAATTAATAAGACAAAGATAATAATTGTGATAAACAAAAAATAGAAAAATGATAAGAAAAATAAGGAAGTGTTTTAATAGTTTAGCTATATATGGCTTTTACGTACGATATCCGAACTTTGTATGCTTTATATCTCTGGAAAATTTGTAGGCCTTACTGTTTGTAAATAATACCACTATGCGTCTTGAAATAGGTAACTATCATTATCTCATGCATGTAATGATCGATGTGATAGAGTCACTTATTTATCTTCCTTTTTTTTTTTTTCCCGAAAGATAGAGGTATCAAAGTGAAAGAAGTAAAGACTTAGACAGCAAAATAAAAGGGAAAAAATATATTGATTATCCCTAATAGGTAAGGTGCTAAAATAATCAATAACAAGTTATTAATAAATACTACTACTTTTATTATGTTTTATGATATGTTTCTATGTTATTATTTCTTTTTCACTCATTCAACGTAAATTTAGCACAATATCATTTATTTCAAATAAGTGAAACCATATGAAACTTTAGAGTACGCTATTAATTATGTATGTCCACTTTATTTTAAGTTTGCAATGATTAATTCCTCATCAATAAATTGAATTGGAAATAGAAATTTCTCGAATGATAGTGTACGTGTCTAAAATTCAATTCGGTGTTCAAATTTCCACCGTAAGATTTGGCAGCTAATCAATAACTGAGATATCAGATTAGTATGGACACTAGGCTGAATTGTCAAATGATAAAGTGAAAAAATAATTATTACCTGTAGTGCATGTACAAACATATTTGTGCCGGTCATGAGGTAGCATTATGGTGAATACTATTTTAATTCAAATTATGGGGGCTATGACTGCTAATAAGGTCGTCCTCATCATGTGGAAACTGGTATATCTGCTATAATCGTAAGTGTTGACAAATGTTGGAAAAACGTGCTTTGAAAATCACCAAGAAAATTGACGAAACATGAACCGACAGTTACCACATAAAAAAAGGCGAATCTAAAGGTAAAAATTCCGATAGATAGTACACGTTATATATATATATATATATATATGATGTATAATTAACAAATATACCTAAACATGAGATATCATGGATAATAAAAAAGAATTATCATTTATTATTACTGTATACATTCAAATCTAATATATAATTAAATTTTATATAAACTTATACGTGATGTATATTATCCAATAAAACTTTTCTCTAATAAAAATCATATATTCTGACTAAATGAATTTTCACATAATCTCGTTTGTGCCACATAGGAGCATAAGCAAGCTGCCTGCGTGCTATTGCTACGCACCAACCTTGAGAAGATGGCGTTCGCGCATGTCTTGGGACCAAGAGATACGAGGTCAACATAGTTGTAATTTTCTATGCTATCACCTTTTCTCACATTGAAATTGGCGATTGACGCTAGCTTGTGCCTTATCTGGTCAGTGCCTTTGGAAATCTCAATGCTGGAATTTGGGGCACTTTAATCAGGTACAAAAACAACAAGGATTTTTCTATCCTCTGTTATTTAGGCGATTGGAGGGACCCACAGATAAATTTAACAAGGTTTTGTTGACGGAGTTATAATTCGGTGTCTCTATTTGAATCTATTAATATTCCTTCCAATTATATAGTATTCTGTATGGGCAAATACGTGTAAAATTAAACCAAAAATAAATATTTATATTCATATAATACAAAAAAAAAAAGAGCGTAATTTGAGAGCATACGGAACGTTTTTGCAACTCGTAAAGGCGGAACCATGCAATTAACCGGGGATTAGCATTAATCAACCTGGCTAGGCTGGTTTTATTAAACCAGTGGCTCAGGCGTTCTGCTATAGGCTAGTCAGAATTCGAAGTCGGCCTATGATATCATCTAGTGTTAATAGTAAAAGTTTTTAGGGAAATGATGGGGATAAGAATGGAATGTTATAATTAATAAAAAATATTTGTATTATTAACAAGATACTAAAATTTTGAGTAGCGCTAGTTTTTGCTTTCAAAACTCTTTTTATATGCAACGTATTTCCTAGGGAAAATTAATAAATATGTGTATGGTCAATTATGGAATTGAGGTATATAAATTCAATATGCAATATGGTATGTGGTTTGTGGTGATTAACCAAAACATTATATATATAAAAAATATAAACTTAATTTTTTTTAACTAAATCTAATAAATATGTGCTAAAAAATCTATAATGAAAAGTGTTGACAAGTTCATTTGAACCTAAGCTCCTCAAGGCCTAAGCCTAAAACACGGCTTGATGGGAATCAGCCTCCGACTACGTTCAAGTCGAGGTAAACTTGTCTGAAGTTAAGGCCTGTTAATATTTGTCGAGGCCGAGCTGAAGCCAGAAGGACGAGAGGTAAGAAGATAAACACTCAGCACCAATACTGTCACCAATTGAGGTGTCAAGATACCATAAGATTGAGTACTCAAGACCAAAAAACTACTCGACAAAGCATCGAGAGACTCATGTTAACTGATTCTAGCACTTAACAATTGTTCGCCAACCTCTCTAATATCTCGGCGAAACCACGTGAGACTTCTAGGACTCCTACCTGAACCCGTACATCCAATTGCCAACCTCGTACAATTCAAATACTACTCTTTCCAAAACATGTCAAGTGATCGCATGTTGACTTTCCCTGTTAAACGCACAATTTTGTATTCTTATGTATGTTTTACTTTATTTCATTTATGAGCTCAATTTTTTAGGATTTAAAGCCTTATATATTATTTACAGTTTTGCCATTAGGGTTTATGACTTACTATAAATACCAACATCTATAAACATATAGAGATAGACGTCAATATATGAATCAAATAGAAAAGTATATTCTTGCGATTGGAATCTTTTCCTTTTTTAGCAAGGCTACTCTTGAGCTAGCATTTACTGGATTATCGAGTGTACATTAAGCTCTTTAATTTCTCCCACCTTCTTATCGATCTTGACCATGAGATTATGGTGAGCCTCTTCATTTGAATCCTAAGAAACATTTAGTGTTCGTGAGTTGTATCAAACCCTATTTTAAGCTCAAACCCTTAATTGTGTTTGTATCTTAATGCGTAATATCCATTTACATTCACCATCAAAACCAACAATCTTACTTCCTATCTATCAAACTCTTTCGACCCATTCTTACCTATTTTGAGATCCGCTATTGTTTCTTCGATCCTTATCACGACTTATCTAGCTATAAGAGGCCTTTAGTGACTAGAAGACTTTGGATAAGATTAAAAACTAAGTCAAACAACTAACCCTCATAGTTACGAATCATGTCAGATGTCATGACCCCATTCTTTAACACTTGAGGATGTGGCTCTATCCACTAACTTATCTTCAACTGTCAGCTCTATTTCTTTATAAATATAATGCCAACACTTAACAGTAACTCACTTAATACTTTGCGCACTTGAACATACATATTGTTTTCAGGTATTCTTACTCTCTCTAAATACTCAACTAACTTAAGCATTAAAGTGGCTACGTCGGACAACCTCTCGACAACCCTTCACTGTGCTCTCTTTTGTAGGCTCCCTCACTGTGCTCTCTTTTGTAGGCTCACTCACTTGCATGAAGCTTAATTTCTCTCAAATCCATATCGACAAATATTCTGAGACGACATTTGGCGCCTTTTGTAGGAACATTAATCCAATTTCCTACCCAAACACATTAAACACTCTCCCAAACATCATCTCTAATAGACATGTCTTGTGTTAACAACCTTGAGAACCACCCATTGGTGGATAACCTACTTGTTGAGAACTAACCCCTACTAGCGCCTAATTGAGGATTTTGCTACCTAAAATAAGTTGCTCCACACTTGCCTTAAGGAAGTCAAGAGGCGCAATGTGTAAACCTACCCACCAGAAGCTTCTGATGCCCATAAACTATAACAAAATGCCAAGGATTAGCAACTTGATCCCTAAGTACAACAACAGTTAGTAAGGTCTGTAGCTACTCATAACTAAGTCCTAGATAGCAATGAGCAGGTCTATAACTCCTATGGAGCACCGGCACATTCTATAGCATGTTGAGCTCATCCAGTCGATGATGTTGACCTTAATGAGCTCCTCGCAATTATAAGAAGGCTCTCCAAGCAATAGGGGAATAAGATAAGTAGCAATGTCGGGTTGGTCACTAGTAACAAAACCCTCTTCATTAAGGGTGTCCAAGATAAAGTGTTGCCTTTTAATAACAAACTTCCTACCCTAGATCAATATGATGGCACGAATGACCCTGATGATCACCTTCTTTACTTTTATACCCTCATGAACCTTTATGGTCATAGGGATACCATTTTGTGGAAGGCTTTCTTAGGTATGTTGAGGAAAGCAACTCATACATAGTTGAACCTCTTACCTGAGAACTCTATTAGCTTCTTTGATGAGCTGGCATAGAGGTTTAGGTTTCACTTTAAGGCTAACAAGCCCATTGTCGAGTCTGATTTTTCGGTTTTTGTTTAAAATTGATTTCTCATTTCTTGATTAATACTAAACCCTACCCATTTAATATTAATCCTGGACTAAAGAAATTAAGAAATTCCGTTTTTTATTAAAAATAATTTTTATTCGCCACCCGATCGAAGTCAGGAAAAAAAAAGAAACCGTAACCAATTGGGCGGATTGGTTACGATTTAGCTACCGATCTTTGATTTCAAATTTAATAAAGAATCAGAGGGTTCCGAATTCGGTGGCTAACCTATTAAACCCTAACGAGTATCACTATTTATTATCGAAATTAGGATTATTTTTCTAATTATAATATTTAAAAATAAATAAATAAAATCAAAAGAAAAAAAAAGAACCTAAGTTTCTACATATTTTATCGTCGCCCCGAAGGTGCCTACATATCCGCTAGCAGGAATTAGACGATCATAATTCTTTTCGAAAACATTAATGTGTTGGTTCTTTTTATAAAAAATGATTAGTTGAATTTACATTTTTATTAACCATTTTATTTTTATTAAGAAAAATCCCTAGAAGCCTAATTTTTATTCCTAACATTATATATAAAAAAAACTAATTTTTGAAATGGGCCAAATTAAAATTTTTATTTAAAAATAACTAAGTGATAATTTTTTTTTATTTTCAAGAAAAACCCTAAAGATTTTATGAAATATGCAATATTCTACATGATGAAACTTTTATATAGAAAAGATGCTTAAAACATAAAAAAAAAAAGAAAAAAAAATTCTAATCATAGAAAAGATATCTAAACTATGAAAAAGATTTTTAAACCATAGGAAAAAAAATCTGAATCATAGAAAAGATGTCTGAATCATAAAAAAGAAACCTAAACTATGGAAAAAATATCTAAACTATGAAAAAGACATCTAAACTATGAAAAAGACATTTAAACTATAGAAAACAAACCTAAACTATAGAAAACAAACTTAAACTATAGAAAACAAGCTTAAACTATGGAAAAGATGTCTAACAATAGAAAAGAAGTTAATTAAAGTTTTTTTTTTTTATTTTATGAACATCAAAATGATTTTTTCATTTAGAAAAACCTAAAATGCCTAATGCAATTTTTTTAAATTAATACAATATGCAAATAACAAGATTTTGTAAAGTATGAGATTTGATAAAAATATTATTTTGAAAACATGAAATCTAAAAAATAATAATAAAAAATAAATAAACTAAAACTTAACTTAACATTTTTTCATTAGAAACTAATGCTATAACTAATTACTAGTAATTAAAGACGTGATAAAAATAAAATAAAATAAAATAAAAAATTAGTACAAGTCTTAAAAATAACTATGCATATACTAAGTGAGATAAAAAAAATAAAACAATCTATAGATAATAATTAAAAACCACTATTACGTACTTGCAAGGCTAAGCACGTAAAGTTGATGAAAGGGAACAGATTGGATTCTCAGTCCTATCATGCGCACAACTATAGAATTGGTCTGAATAGTGGCTTCGAGCGTATTTTTAACAAATGTGTAATTGTTTTTTTTTTTTTTTTACAAAAAGGGTCCTAATTCTTAAATTTTATTATTTTATAAAAAAATTTGCTCTAAAAGCCTTAAATTTTTTTTTAAAAAAAGGATTTTTATTATTTTTTCTAAAAAAAAAATAACTTTTCTAAATAAGAAATTTTAAAACAACCCAATGTCAAACTTAAACTAATATATATAATGAACTACTAAAATAAAATAATTCCATATAATATGTTTACGTAAAAACTAATACTAAAACCCCTATATCAACATACTCACACATTATATTATATTTGACTAGTAAAATATACAGATCCATATATAACAAAAACTAATGTTAACGATTCTTAAACTAATATTCACATCCCTATTTAAATGACTACTATTAAATGATTATTTACTTAAACGTTTATCTAATCTACGTGATATTAGGAAAGTAATTCTAAACATATACTATTCTATGCAGATATTTATATATACATCATATAATAACATAACATGATATAATAATAATAAATAAAACAAGATAGAACCGAACCTGTTATTGAAGGATTAAGGATGTGCTGCGGCGATAAAGGATGTACAGCGGATACTGCTGTTGCGGCGTTGGATATATATGCCGATATGGTGTTGCGACTCGGACGAGAGCTAGTTGGCGGACTTGCTGCTATTGTCAGTGCGTCCAGTGCGTGGACGTGTCCAGACCGTCAATTGCCAGAGCGTAGACTTGTCGACTGAGTAAAAACATAGATGCCTGCTGAGACTCGAACCCGTGACCTCCAACTAAATCCACCCAAATACTCTGCTACTTATCTATTAGACTGTTGGTCTATGTCTCAACATTCATTACAATTAAATTATATTTAAACTATTTGAATCCCTAAAATAAAATTTTTAACTAAACTAAAACTAAAACTAATACTAAAACTAATTATTCCTAATATAAATTACTTCCTAAAAATCTACGAAATTTTTATGATTTTTCCTTTTCTTATTATTTTTTTTTTTTTGTATTTTCATTATTTGTTAATTTTATTATTTTTATTAATTTTTTTGTTTTTTTTTTAATTAGAACCCTTTTTGTAAAAATAAAAATTAAGACTATAGAAGGGCAAAAATTAGGTGTCTACACCCATGTTTAAGGATACATGTCTAAGGATACATCATCCTTATACTCGATAAGGCAGAGTAATGGCGAAACTCTGAGTGGATTTATAGCCTGGCTTAATAATGTCGTGGTCAAGATCCCTCAACTAAATGAAAGAGTATCCATGCACACTACATAGGTTAGGTCCAACCTTCGAGAGACTTCTTTTTATTGCTTATGAAGAACAAGTTGAAGATCCTGACCAATTTCTAGAATAAAGCTAAGAAAAATATGGACTAGGAAGACAACATTTATGCCAGACGCAATGTCAACTGAGAGAAGTTAAGCGAAAAGGATAAGGAGAGATTGTTCATAAAAGATGACATCGATGGTAAGGCGTTGAATAGGGCAAAAGGGGAAGGCATCAAGCCAAGTGAAAACCTTTCCCCCCTCCCATCTACACCTAGCGTACCCCTCTAAACCAGCCTAACACCCAGGTCTATTTCAAGGTGTAGCATAGAAGCATGCTGCAAAAGCCTGCTAATATGAAGGGTAACCCCAGTCGTTGAAACTTGGACAAGTATTGTCAATTTCATGACCACAATGGCCATACCACCGATGAATGCTTCCAATTGAAGAATGCAATTGAGTATGCTATTTAGTGGGGCTCTTTAGTGAATACATAGCCTAATGGAGAAACAACGACCATTTTAACGTTGATGAAGATAAGGTGCCTTGGAGGTAGTGAACTGAAGGCACCTAAGCAAAGAAGAATGATGACCACCGCAAGGACCAAACCCCCAATGGCTTCATAAACATAATTGTTAAGGAGCCACACCTAAGGAGCTAGCTAAGTACCAGCAGCTCACCTAACGCTTCGTCCGAGGTATTGGCTATCGGAGAGAAGAGATAAAAGATTGACATTTTGATCTCTTTCTTAGATGAAGACTTGGAGGGGGTAGATATCCCCATTTAAGATGCCTCAATCATAAGGTGAAGATCGCAAATTTTGAGGTCCTCAAGATTCTGGTGGTTATCAATAGCTCCACCGATATCCTCTTCTTACCTATATATGAAAGGATGAGGAATAATTTGCCCATCAAGATGAAGCCTTACCACTATAATCTCATTGGCTTGATCAAGAGTACTGTCCAAGCCAAGGGAATCATTACCCTCAGCATGGAACTTGGAGATGACGATAACATTGCATAATGACCAGTAGAGTTCTTTGTGATCAACTGCCTATCCCCTTACAACACTTTATCAGGAAGACGAAGTTTAAATGTATTTGAGGTTATCACTTCATCTCCTCAGTTGAAAAACCAAATTCTCAACCTCTGCTAGGGTAAGAATTTGTAGATGTGACTAAAAGCTCTATGTTAAGGCCGTCAAAGCAAACGAGGTCTTTAATTTAGGGATCGACCCGCAAGAGAAGCCGGCTAAGAGAAATGAGCTGGGTGAAAAAACTAAAGAGCTATAAATTGGCCCCTCTCCTAACCAGATATGATAGTTTCCCTCTTGCTTGCTAATACAGATAGGTTTGCCTAGTTTGCATCAAACATGTGCGAGATCTCCCTCGACTTAGCAACCCATAGCCTCAACATCAACTCCATTGCGCGACCTGTCAAATATAAGAAGAGGCACTTTACACTAGAAAGGCAGGCCGTTACCAAGGAAGAAATTTAGAAGCTGCTTAAGGCAGGCCTCCTAAGGGAAGAGAAGTATCTGACCAAACTAGCCAATATAGTGCTGGTCAAAAGGAAGTCTAAGAAGTGGTACATATATGTCAATTATACTAACCTCAATAAAGATTACTTAAAGGATTACTTATCTCTTCCCAAGACCGACCAGCTAGTTGACTCTACATCAAGAGATGCCCTACTAAGCTTCATGAACACCTTATTAGGCTACAACTAGATAAAGATGGACTTGAAGGATGAAGTCCATAACGCCTTTGTCACTAATTTCGGTACATACTACTACATTGTCATGCCCTTTGGCCTAAAAAATGCCAGGGCAACATAACGGTAAATGGTGATAAAGTCGTTTAAGCCCTAGGTTAGGTACAATATGGAGGTGTACATCGACGACATGATAGTAAAAAATAAGTAACTTAACAATCATTTCAAGGATCCACAAAAAGCCTTTGATTAGATAAAGAAACACGACATGAAGCCTAACCCCCAAAAGTGTATATTTGGGGTCGACTCCAGTAAATTCCTCGAGTTCCTTGTCACCCAAAGAGGTATTAAGGCCAACCCTAAAAAGATTCATGCCATTAGGGATATGCAGTGGCATATCTTAGTTCGAGATGTACAGAAGCTCACTGACATGATGGCTGTACTAAGCAGGTTCATCTCCAAAAGCGTAGATAGATACACTGAGTTCTTTAAAATCCTCAAGAATCCTAAGGGTTTTTAATGGACTTCTTAGTATGTAGCATCCTTAAAGTAGCTATAAGACTTCCTCACACACCCTCTAGTCCTCTCTAAGCCTATTCTAGAGGAGGACTTGCATCTGTTCCTGGCCATAAACAACTGGGTACTCTCATCTATACTTATTAGAGCAAAAGGGAGAGACACAAGCTTATATACTACATCGGCTATATACTTTAGGGACTTGAGGTTAGGTACACCCGAGCAGAAAAGTTTACCTTGGCTATCATCATCTCAGTATGTCGATTAAGGCCCTACTTCCAAGCATACTAGATCATTGTGCTTACATACCAACTACTGCACATCTAGACAGATAGTAAAGTACCGATGGAGTTAAGCATGTATGGAATCTAGTACCAACCATGAACAGCCTACAAGGCACAAATGCTGGCCAACTTCGTAGTTGAATATACATGAGAGGAGGAAACACCATCAAGGGATGACAAACCGATATGGACTCTCTACATTAATGGATCATCTACCTTGGGCGGGTATAGGTATAGATCTTGTTCAAACCCGACCATACAGGATCACAGTTTGTTATACCCTCAAGTTGGGTTCGATACCAGCTACAATGAATCCAAATATAAGGCTTTAATCATCGATCTCAAATTAGCCAAGGAGATTGGCATCGAACATCTACAAGTTTTCTCGGACTCTATGCTTGTCATCCAGCAAATCTAGGGTGAATATGAGGCTAGTAACGACACTATGACAAAGTACTTAAAGAAGATGAGGAGCCTTCTAGTTGAGTTTCCTTCACAAACCATCACAAAGATCCTTTGACTAGAAAACTCGGCAGTAGATTTACTATCCAAGCTCGTCTCTATAGGGATATAGAAGCGTGAGGTGAAGGATAGGAAGATCTTCATCAAGTATCTGTTAGAGAAGAGCATAACTCTATATTAAGTAGAGGTCTTAGAGCTAATAGCATCCAAATTAAAGATGAGATGGATGGATCCCATCCAGAGCTATTTGGAGTAGGTCATGCTCCCTAAAGATAGGAGAGAGGTAAAGAAGTTAAGATACCACACCACCAATTATACATTGGTCGATTACATTTTATACCATAGAGGCATTGGTCTCCAAAAAGACGAGTGTCTATGCATCATGGAAGATTATACGTTGGAGTGTGCAGCAACCATAATAAATCCCAAGCCCTCTACATTAGGGTTCTATGACTCAAATATTATTAGTCGACCATGAGGTAAAATACTAAGACCATAGCCCAGAACTGCCTCTAGTACTGGAAGCGCCCCCAATACTAGAAGTACGTCCCAATCAGTCACATCCCCAGCAATAATCTCCAACCACTGACTAATTTATGACTGTTTGCCCAATATGGCATCAACATTCTTGGTGCCTTCCCCTACTATGTGGGTCGAGGCCAAGGCCATAGCAAAGATTACCAAGAGGAATATTAAATCCTTTGTTCGAAATAACTTCATCTCTTAATTTGGGGTCCCCTATTCCCTTATCATGGACAATGAGCGGTAGTTTGATAACCTTGAATTTAATGAATTCTACACCAAGCACCACATCACGTTAAACTTCACATGGGTCGCCCTCCTTTAATCAAACGGTCAGATTGAAGTAACCAATCGAGTCATCTTGGAAAGCCTAAAGAAGAGAGTAGACCGAGCCTAAGGCGCTTGGGTAAATGAGCTACCAAACATTTTGTGGGGGTACAGGACCATATACCATACCTCCATAGACAAAACCCCTCTTTGCCTAGCGTTTAGGTCAGAGGCAGTCCTCTCCATCAAGGTAGAGCTTCCTAACATTCGGAGTCAAAGCTTCAAGGCCATCCTCAATGAGTCTCAACCATAAGCCAGTGTCGATACTATAAAAGAAATCAAAGAGTTCGCTGCAGCTCAAGTAATTGCTTACCAACACTAAACTAATAGATACTATGATCATAAGGTTAAACACAAAGAATTTAAGGTCAGCATCCTGGTTTGCCAGAAGCTAGAAGCCACGAGTTCATGAGAAGGGCAAAGCAGGTTGGCCCCTAACTGGGAAAACCTAATCAGAATCAGAGAAAACTTAGGGAATGGAGCATATAGATTGGAATGACTAGATGACGAGCTCATCCCACATACATGGAATGCCAATAACCTTTGACTTTATTTTGATTAATGAACATCTTGTAAATCATTTCACAAATTATAAATGAAAGTTCCATTTCTCACATGAGTTGTCTACATTTATTTCTTTTTCTCATATTCTCATACTAGGTCCCAACCCTTAAAGGGTAAATGGACCCATAAACTTGGTAGGTCAAAACACCACCGACCTAACCCCTCTTAGGTAACCTCTATAAAGTGAAACACCCTTTAGGCTGTAGAAGGAGGGGCTAAAACTTGTTGACTTAGTTCAATAAGAGGATTACCTAAATCCTAATCATCCTAAAAAGTACGTTCAAGGGTGACCTCTTACTAAGTTGCCAGGATAGAAATGGATGCAGAAGTGTCTCAACCGACCCTGGCAACAAAGGGGCGCCTTTAGCTACAGCAACTACTTATGCAACTTTTCTTTCTCGTGCTTGGGCTACCTTTCTCTCCTGATTAGTTGGAGAATCCAGCTAATTGACGGCCTTCTTGTCAATGGCGTTACTGAGCACCTCCCCACTCTCCAATTTGGAAATGATCTCCTTCATCTCCAAACACTCCCTTTAAAGCTGCTGAATTTTCTACTCCGACTCTACTTTCTAACCAACCAGCTCTAGCGATGTAGCTTTAGCACTATCATAGTTAGACACCTTCATCGCTAACTTTGTTTTCAGCTTCGAGATTGATTCCTTCAACTTAGTAATCTCCTTTTTAAGCTCTTCCTTGGCTCCTCTCTCCTCATCTAGCTTCTAAGAAAGTTAAGCCTTAGTCTTTTGTTTATTGCTTAGCTGAGTCCTAAGGCTGCCGACCTACTCGGCATTCTTCTTAGCATCGGCTTGGCCCCATTATGCCTCCTATAATTTACCTTAAGCCTAACCGTCTACACATAAGAGCAGCACAGGCACCGATTAGCCTTGATAAATTTACCCATATATTCACAAAAGGAAGATTATGCCTCCTTTAAGCCATTTTCCATACTAGACAACACCACCCAAAATCCCTTTACCTCTTTCCATAAGGAGTCGTAATTATTGAGCTATAGTAGTACTCGGCCACAATACTGTAAAGAAACACAAGTTGAGATTAGATCAATGACAAGAAGGAACTACATCAATTGAAAGAGACAATGGCTTACTTGCCGGCTAAACAAGCTTAAGTGACTCACCATCTCCATGGGATCTCCTCTTCGTACCCTCGACAAGTCTTTGAGGATGAACTAGTTACCAAGAGTATAAGACCCCATCGAGGCTTGATAGCTAAGAATTAGATGGCACAATGTGATGTCATTGCCTTGAACATCTTACTTCGACCTTAAGAGCTTCCCCCTAGCCCTTCTAGTCTCGAGTTCGAACTTACGAAAGCGAAGCTCCTCATTCCGGGACACGTACAGTGCATCCTTAAACAAGTCTAGTACTATCCCCAAAAATCGAAAATTGTTAAGGACTCCAAAAAATTCATCGCAAACTCATTGATACACTTGTGATGCGTCTTTGAGGTCAAACACATGGAAGAGCACCAACGGACGAACCAAAATAAACAAGAAAGAGGTTAGCAAAGTCCAGGCAGCTACGAAATAGATATGACACACCACTCGATTCTATTCAACTAACAATCTGCCAGTGTGACACACTGGTTCGAACTAAAGGGGTCACTTGCCACTACTCCTTACTAAAGGGAATAGATAAGAGTTGAATAATAACAAGAACACTAAGGTTGCCCAAAGAAAATAATTCTATATTGAAAGTTGGATGATTATATGCGTACAAGGAAAATGGGGGTCTATATACTTGCTCATTAGGATTATTTTATACATATGAAAAGACAAAAGGGTATTTTATAATTGCGTTGCATTAATCATACTAAAAAGGGGTAAAAAGGACAAAGAATATCCAGTATGTAAAAGAACGAATTATTCTAGAACGAATTATTCTAGAACGTTATGTTAGAAGGTACGTGTCATTTGATGGTTGTACATCAAGAGTATGATATACAGGAAAAAGTAGGAAGTACAGGGAGTCAAGAGTTGACCTGATCTGGATTAGGTCGAGAGTTAATCAGCCTAGCAAAAAGGTCAGCTGTCTTGAAGTCAAACACTAATAGGTTAGGTCGGTATCTCGGCTCAACTATTTTAGGGCTGTCTTCTAGATTAGGACTTCGCTGTTGGGTAAGAGCCTATTGGACATAGGTAAGAATCTGAGAGAAAGGTCACAGGAGGTCAGATTAGGATAGGAGTCCCTGTCTCGACTATGGTTTAGAGCTAATATTTTCCGTACGAGCCCTTGAAGTCTTCTAGCTCGGCTTCTTGTAACCAGTTTAGGGGGTTGATTCTAATCATGTGCCTGGGGGTCAAAGAGATTTATCCTCAAACTTGAAACAGTTTCTGCTTGTTCTTCTAAGCCACTCACAGGGTCTTCTGTTAGTCGATGGGGAATGAAATCGAACACATTAAAGGTAGAGGAGACACCATAGTCACTAAGCAACTAGATTTGGTAAGCATTGTAGTTGATTTTCTTCAGGACCTTGAATGGGTCATCAGCTTGAGGAGATAGTTTGCTTTGTCTTAAGTGCGGAAATTGCTCTCGACTAAGGTGAATCCATACTAATTCCCCTAACTGAAAAGAAATAGTTTGGTGGCCTCAACTTCCAATCTCTTGTTGTCTCTAATTGAACTTGGAGATCTTCTTTGTGACAAACTGGTGTAGTTCATGCAATTTTTGGGCTTAGTCCACTTCAAATTGAATTTCTTCAATAGTTGCTGCGGTACCAATCATATCTAGGGGAATGGTAAGGTTAAGGCCGTAGACGACCTCAAATGGGGTCTTCCTAGTAGTGCTATGAACAGTTCAGTTATAGGTAAACTCCACAATTGGTAGACACAAATCCCAATCCGTTATATTCTTTCCCACAACAGCTCTGAGCAAATTGCCTAATGTCCTATTCACCACTTCAGTCTGACCATTGGTCTAAAGGTGGCTATTGGAGCTGAATACGAGTTAATCCTAAGTCTTCTCTAAAGAGTTTTCCATAAATAGCTCAAAAATTTGGTATCCCAATCTAAGCCAATAGTCTTTGGTTCTCCATGTAGTCGAATAATCTCTTGTAAAAACAAATCAGTAACAGATAGAGCATCGTTAGTCCAATGGTATGGAATGAAGTGTGCCATCTTATTGAAGCGGCCCATTACAATAAAGATGAAATCTTTCCCTCTAGATGTCCAGGGCAACCCTAGGACAAAGTCCATATTGAGGTCGGCCTAAGGTAAAGTTGGGGTTGGTAGCAGCATATACTCTTCATAGGGTTCTCTCTTCCCCTTAGCACACTTATGCACTTCACAACTACTAACCACCTTATGGACATCCTTAGCTAAATTAGGCCAGTAAAAGTTCTCCTTCAATAGATTAGCTGTCTTGGTTTTCCTTAAATGACTAGACAATCCTCCATTATGAGCTTCCTTAATCAACAACTCACGCATGGAATAGTTTGGTATGTACAGCTGTCGATCCTTGAACAGGTAACTGTCCTTGAGATAATATCCCTTGACAGCAATCCCAGCCTTATACTGTTCTCTAATGGGGCCGAAATGAGAATCATGAGCATAGTGCTCGGTACTAAGTGAGAATCCCAATAACTTTGTCTGCAAAGTGGTCAGCAACATTTTTCGTCGTAACAGAGTATCGGGGACCACATTTACACTTCCCTTCTTGTGCCGAATGACAAACGAGAAACTTTCCATGAACTCCAACCACTTGGCTTGCCTCCTCAAAAGCTTGTTTTGACTCCCTAAATGCTTCAAAGACTCATGGTTTGTATAAATAACAAACTCCTGTAGTAGCAAGTAATGTCGCCAAACAATAAAGGCTCAGAAAAGGGAGTACAACTCCTTCTCGTATACAGTATGATTCAGGGTAAGACCACTAAGTTTCTTACTGTGGAAGGGGACAAGTCGCCGCTCCTGCATCAGGATAGCATAGATTCCAACTCCTGATATGTCTCACTCCAGTTCAAATGGCTTGTCAAAATTTGGTAGTAAAATGACAAGTGCCAAGGTAAGCTTCTCCTTGATCTCTCTAAAACTCTGTTTAGTTCGATCATTCCACCTGAACCCTTTATTCTTCTTTGTCATCTCGGTTAACAAGGCAGCTATTGTACTGAAGTCCTTGATAAAGTGCCTATAGAAAGAAACTAAGCCATAGAAAGAAGCTAAGCCATAGAAACTTTGGGCCTAGTGACATTCTTCAACATCGGCAATTTTAGAATAACTCGGATCTTTTCCTCATTTGCTCAGATTCCTTTCCCTAACACTACAAACCTTAGGAATATCACTTCTCTCTGGTAGAACATGCATTTCTTTAAATTCTCATACAACTTTTCAGCTCGCAAAATGTCAAATACTTCACGAAGATGTTGAACATGATCGTTTAGGTCGTATGTCATCAAAATATATGACTACACATCTTCTGATTAGAAGGTGCATCACATGGTTCATTAACTTCGTCAATGTGCTCTGTGCGTTAGTAAATCCAAACGACATAACTAACCATTCGTAAAGTTCATGCCTAGTCTTAAAGGCAATCTTCCACTCATCCGTCGGTCTCATACGAATTTGATGGTAATCACTTTGCAGATTAACCTTTGAAAATATCTTTGCACCATGAAGCTCATCTAACATGTCATCAAGCCTCGATATCGGGTATCTGTACTTGACAGTAATTCTATTGATTGCCCAACTATCGATGCACATGCACCATGATTCATCCTTCTTCGAGATGAGTAAAGCTAGTACAACACAAGGGTTCATGCTCTCCTTTACATATCTTCACTCAATGAGTTTGTCCACCTATCTTTTCAGCTCGACAACTTGCTCAAGGTTCATCTTGTATGCAGGTTGATTCGGCAGAGCGGCACCTAGCTGCAGATCGAACAGTGCTCTATGCCTCAGACTAGTAGCAATCCTCTAGGTAGCTCTCCAGAAATAAGTCGGAAAACTCAATTAACAAGCTTTGGATCTCTCTTGGAACGTTCTCTAATTACTTCATCTCCAACAATCTTCTAACCAATAAGAACATGGGTTCATCAGCCTTCTCAACAGATTGGAGGCCCTTTCGGCTCATCGTCAAAGCTTTTTTTTTACTAGCTCAAGTGAGTTAGTTATGAGCCTCATTCACTTAGGACGAGGTTAAGGGTTGCAACATAATCTTCCTTCCATTCTTGAAAAAGGCATAGGTGTTCTTATACCCGTTGTGAGTGATGTAAGACCCAAAATCAGTTACCCAAAGTTTAATTCGTAGAATTTAGGGCGAGCGATTAAAGAATCCGATCGAGCCTAAATTATTAAATAAAGTTTGAAATATTAGTAAAAGTGATCCCGTAAGTTCAAAATTAAGAAAATAAGAAATAAAATAAAAGAATATAAAATTTTCAAATTTTAAATATATAACTCATTATTTATTGAAAATGCGTAAAATGCATTTCAATAACTAACAAATCGTTAGAGATAAATTATATATATACTAAAAATCATAGAAAGACCTAAATGATATTTAGGAGTATTTATTTATACTATATATGAATTTACATATAGGTAAAAACACGTGTAATTACTTAAAACACACGAAATATGCTAAAATAATACTAAATAATTAAAAAAAATTCATAATTAATTAAGGAAAAATAACAAAGTAAAAAAAAAAAAAGAATGATCCAGATTTGGGTCTTGGAAGTTGGGGAAAATAAGAAAAAAATTAACCAATTAAATTAGAACAACACAAAAGGTAAATTGAAAGAAAATAAGGCAATTGTCTAATCAAATTAATGCACAATAATTCCCTAAGATCTCTATAAAAAACCCAAATTTTTTAGAAGCTCATTTTGGATGTCAAGAAGCTTAGAATATTAGAGAGAGGCAAAATTGAGATTAAATTAGAGTTTTACAAAAATTTAGTAAAAATTTGTATAGTTGGGGCTTCTAAAGAGAACCTAGACCTGACGAGCAGTTGAGAGTAGACGGCCACCACCACCACATGGTAGTGGGAGCACCTAGGTGGGCCAACACACCTATAGCCACCGAAGGTGGCCAGAGCTACCCAAACTGATGAGTTCAATTTCCATCCCGATTTTGTGTAATTTTCTAAGAATATTTACTATTTTTATAAAATTAGTAAATATTCTTAGAAAATTATGAATTTTTTTATTTTGAAATATTTTAGTATGTTGTTTTTATAAAAAATATTATTTTGATGAAAATATGTCCCGTGATATATGGTCCTTAAGAAATCATGCAAACCGAGCATGTTTCTGTTTAGAAATAAATGACTTTAGGAGTGTAATTTTGAACCCAAACATTTTTTGTAGACTACTTAGGTAATATAGAATCGTGCCACAAAACCTTTTCTCAAAAATGAATTTTCTAAAACTTTAGATAATTTTTAGGCCTTAAAATTAGGCATAAAATGGGTAATTTAGGGTTAATTGAGTAATTAAATGGGTAATTACTAATTTGATGTATAATTATATGTTTTAGGATGTTGAAATCTGATGAAGTATGATACTTGTAGCATTTAAGATGTTAGATGTAATTATTAGCATATTATGTAGTAAATATGTAATAGGTAAAAAAAATGAGAAATTTTGAGTTAATTTGATAATTTAGGATAATTAGGTTCAACATCTGATTTGGGATAAATTTTGATATTTGGAATGCTATTTGATGTTGGGAGATGATATGTGAAGTTATGGGAATATTATATGAGTATATTTATACACATTAGGTGATAATGTATAATATGTAATTATGAAAAATTAATAATTAGGAAAATATTAGTTAGAATTGATATTATGGTAATAATAGGAATATACAATAAATCTAATAGGAAAGTTAAATTAGGGTCATTATATGAAAAATATAAGATTTTCTCATAACGGGGGTGAATTCCCTAATTAAATTAAGATTCAAGTATACCGTACGGACTGAAACACTAGTTAAAGACTAAAAACGATATTTAGGATATCCGAAGAGAATGCGATTAATTTCACATTATGGGTCGAAATAATTTCTTAGGGTGTACATATAAATCTCTAACAATAAACTGAGTTAAAAACCTAATTTAGAAATTAATGTGAAAACTGAAACATAACTTAACACGATTTAAGAAGAATTGTAAAAGACTTAAGACCTAAATAATTATGTATATTAAACCCTAAACAAAAGATAACAATAAGAATTATAGGATAAAACCAACCCATAATAGTTATATGAAAAACTAAAACCACATTTGTGTTATAGGGATGATCAGCGATGGCCTAAGCGAGTCAAACCTCAAGTGAGTGAGCGAGGAGTCAAGGTAAGTTGGGATTAATACAATGTTGTATTTTAGAGGCTTGAAATTGTGCTCGATAGTGCTTGTTATAAGTTGATGATACGATTTTTTATTTGCAACTTAGTTTGTATTGTATGATTTGTATAAAATGATTGATCACCTTAAACTGAACCTAATTAAATATATGACCTATAATCATAAATTGAACCTGCATAGCAACCCATTAGGAGAAACTTAGGATTCTTCGGCTAAATTTCCACCCCTTCGAAAGGGATAGCGCTAGATAGCATAATGGGTCCCTTCTTCATCCTTAATCGAATTAAGTGACAGGTGAGGAGGTCATGGTAAGGGTGAATTCAATGGTTCGAAGGTAGTCGGGGGAGGAGCGGTATCTCTCTTGCATAAGCTTGGGTTTAGTTGTGAGCTGTTGCATTAATAGTAACTCCTCAGCTCGGATTAGAGCAAGCGCAATTTCTTTAATGTTACGACAGGCTGGACAACGTCGTGTGATGGCATGTGCTTAAATATGCATTGCACCTAATGATTTGGTTAATAACCTTGTCTGTATTTGTGGCATAGTTTTAAGCCCTTTGTCTCGACTTACTGAGCTGTAATTGCTCATATCCCTATAAACTTCGTTGCAGGTGCTGGCTAAGAAACAGCTATAACTACTTTGAAGTTAGCAACTGCTGAATCTTGGGGAGTGAGAAAAAACATTTGAAGAATAAACATATATTTTTAAAGTCTAAGTTCTTATCTTAAAATTTTTCATTTATGAATAATGTATTAACTAGGAAATAGATTATGATGAAGCATTGTAAACATTAGTGGTAATAATTGAATTCTAGTATATGTATATATCTTCTCACTTTCTTAGGTAAACGATTTACTTAATTTATAAACCGTTTACTTTAAAGCGGGTTAGTCGTGGATGCCTTGTGTAGATCAGGTTTAGGATAGTGGTTGTAAAGCCAACTTCTATCTTAAAATGGTTTATAAGGCGGGGCTATCACGACTCTACCACTTCGGGGCGTGACAAGTGATACATTAATCAAACAACCAAGGTTACCCAAGCAGTAGATGTGAAGCTCTCATAGGAACGACATTGTAAATTACTTCATCTCTATACACATTCCCAATACTGAACGGCACAGTCACTTGTTCAAGCATGTGCAAAGCACCCTTATCATGAAGCCAATGCAACTTGTAAGGTCAAAAATGCTTTGAGGTCAACAAACCTAACCTCTAAACAAATGATTGCGTAACCACATTAGTACAGCTCCCTTCATCTACAATAATTGTGCATAATTGGATTTTGACTTTGCATTTGGTATAGAATAAGTTCTCTCTCTGGTTTTCTTCAGAGTTTGGTAAAGAACTCAGTACCCGCCTTAAGATTAGGGCTATTACTTCTCCCTAGTCAGTGTAGACATAGGTCTCCTCTTCCTCCTCAACTTTGATCTCTTGAACCTCCTTCTCTTCCTCAGGTACACTCTCATCGGTACTATCTACTATATCTCCTCAAAGCACCATAACGTATCAGTTTGGACATTCAGCAGCCATATGTTCGAAGCCTAAGCACTTGAAGCACTTTACCCATTGGTCTTTCGACTGGAGGTCTGTCCTTTCTCATATATTCTCGAGGGCAACCTAGCCTCATTTTGACTTGGTTGTCCTGTTCGACCATCCTGGTGTGGTCGGCCATCCTCTAGTCAATCATGCCTTTCCTCAGCTCGGAATGGCATCTTCGGCTCGACTTGTACAGGTTGGTGAATTACAGGGGCTCAGGAGAATGTTAGCCCGGATCAGCTCAGAATACTTCTCTTCTACCTTTTAACCCTTTGCGCCATCTTGATAGCTTCGTCTAGTGTATTAAACCTCTATATTTCTACGATATTGCTAATTTCAAATCTGAGTCTAGAAAGAACTTCGATGCAATATGTGCTTCTGGCTCTTCTAAGTCGCCTTAGATCTTAAGCATCTGGAGTTCCCTGACATAGTTATCAACGGATTGGCTTCTTTGGCAAAGCTATTGCAATTTTGCAAATGTATGTTGTAAGTAGGTTTCAGGCACAAATCTACCTCTTAACAACCTTTTCATCTCATCCCAAGTTCTGAAATCTTGTCTCCCATCTCTTGCTCTGGCCATATTCAGATTCTTTCACCACATGGTGACATATCCAATAAACTCCAAAGTAGTGAGTTAATCTTTGACTACATTCTCATACCTATAACATTTAAACACCTTCTTAACCTTCTCTTCCCACTCTAAGTATTCATATGTGTCTCCACCTCCATCGAAGGGTAGGATTTGCACCTTAACATTGTTTAACCTTCGAGGAACTCAACATCCTCGGCCCTGCTCTTGGTAGTAATCTACTTCTCCACCAAACTCTTCAACATCTACCTTCTCATCATCTTCCCCAATCTCTTATAACTCTAGTCTTTGTCTAGTGGCTCCTCCAACTTGAGGGAGTTGAACTGGATGATTAGTTCAATTGCCTTGGACATAGTATCTCTTAGGGGCACCATCCTGTGGGTTTTATTATTGTACACCTTAGGCCTATTGCCGATTAATTTGCATTGCGGTGACTAAACTCTTAATGAAATTTGTGAATCTGTTAAGCTTGTCATCAATGGACCCTAGGATGTTACTACCATTATGACTATAACCAGGATGAGCACCACTACCTTAGTCACCAATAACTCCTTGAACACTTGAATCTAACATAGCATAATACCTTTTCAAACAGATTACAAGCTACTAACAAACTTGGTCTATTGTCACAATGGAAAAAAGAGTAAAACAGAGTATCAATGAAACCATACTTTCGAACACACACAATACATTGCAGTAGCTACGAAAGGAACACAGCAACTACGAACAATAAGGCGAACAGAAACTCCACTGCAACTTCACACACTCCCTTGTAGAACCGTGCTCTGATACTAGCGAAGCTGATACATCTTCGAGGTCGGACATATGAAGGTGCACCACAACAAACGAACCAAAATAAACAGGAAAAAGGTTAGCAAAGTCCAGGCAGTTTCCAAATGGATATGATACCACTCGATCCTACTCGGTCAACAATCCATTGAATGTAACACATCGGTCTGAATTAAAGGGATCACTAGTCACTACTCTTTGCTAAAGGGAACAGATAAGAGTTGAATAATAACAAGAACACTAGGGTTACTCAAAGAGAATAATTCTGTATTGAAAGTTGGATGATTGTTTGCGTACAAGAAAAGTGGGGGTTTATATACTTGCTTACTAAGGTTATTTTACACGTATAAAAAGATAAAAGGGTATTTTATAATTACGTTACATTAATCATACTAAAAAAGGATAAAAAGACAAAGAATATCCGGTAAGTAAAAGAAAGAATTATTCTTGAACATTATGTTAGAAGGTACATGTCACTTGATGGCTATACGTCAAGAGTATGATACATAAGCAAAAGAAGGAAGTGTTGGGAGTCAAGAGCTGACCTGATCTGGAATAGGTTGGGAGTCAATCAGCCTGGTAAAAAGGTTAGCTGTCTTAAAGTTAGACACCAATGGGTTAGGTCAGTAGCTCAACTCGACTCAGCTAATTCAAGGCTGTCTTCTAGATTAGGACTTTGCTGTTGGGCAGGAGCATGTTGGATACACATGAAAATCTAAGAGGTAAGTCGGCAAGGTCGAATCGAGACAGGAGTCCTCATTTCGGCTATGGCTTAAAGTTAGCATTTTCCATGCGAGCCCTTAAAGTCCTCTAGCTCAGCATCTTGTGATTAGTCTAAGGGATCAATTCCTATCAACCTGTATGGATGAACCTCAGGCCACTCATATTAGGTCGCCTAATTAAGGGGCGACTTCCCCATTAGCTTCTTCTTCTTTGTCATAGGGGTTATTCCCTAACAGTTTCAAGGGCTTTTCTCTTTTGGCCAGCTGTTTCAGATGGTGTACTGGCCTTGGCTACCTCTTCCCTACCGCTATCAAGGGAGGGCAAGCATCACTATGTCCATCTCCTTGACGTTACTAGGTTTGTCTTCTATGGTTATAGGAGCAGAGGTAGAGATAGGTCTAGTAGAGGGAATGATTATGCTCACAAGCTCGGTAGCTAATGGCTCTACGTGGGGACCAACAAGAGGAATCCCCTAAGGCAAAGCAGCTGACATGACCCCACTAGTCTCTCTTACCCTTGATCTTAGCCCTACGGCCTTGCCTTTAAGGTCGCAAGCTTTAGTGGTCAACTTCATCCCGGATGCCTTAGCAAATCGTCTATAGAAGGGCAAAGAATCTGCCAAGCTAATTCCTTATCTGCAAAGGATCAAACAAGTGGTCATGAAAAGGAAAAAGAAAACAAAACTAAGTACAAAGCACCACCATTCACCAATGCGCCCTCCTTTCCTCCCCTCCCTAACCCCATCCCCAATTTCAAAATTAATGAAAGAAATTATTCATTATACCTATTATAACTAATTAATATGTTATGTATAAAATACATATATAATTTTATCAACATGAAATTTCAATTTTTTTTTTTCAAATTACCTTATACAAAGCAAAACTTTACACATACTAGCATAACAAATGAAGCCATTCTTAAAAAACAAACCTATACCTTCTATCCATTTCTGCATTATAGTCTTCTACATACTGGGGAAGAGCTCAGAGATTAGATACTTGAAGTATCTCTTTACTGTCTTCACAACGTTTATTTTGTTACCCTTTCTTAGGGCCATCGATGCTTGAATCTCCCTAGGGGCCTCGGCATCATAGGGCTTAAGCTCCTTTTGAGCTCCAATTTGGTCCATCTTACCTATAAGTCCGCCTCCTCTGCCAGCTTAACCATTAGGAAGTCATCCTACCTGCCCTTAACAGAGTTTGTGAGGCCTTCAAATAGCTTTCTCCTTAGAGGCACTGCCACCCACCTAAACTCTTCCACATGTAGAAATGGTTTAAGAGTTTGAGAGTGGCCCTTATCACCAAGTACTCACAAAGCCCCTAGAAAGCCTTCAATGCCCTCCACCCATTTAGAGGGACTTGTATCAGATTACACTAATGGAATTTGAAGAGCTCCTTCTCAAATTCACTTAAAGGGAGGCACTGTCCATATTCCGAGTACCTTTCAAACTCTACAAAATGCTTAGCTAACGATAAGGGCACCCTTTCCTCCCTTCTAGGCAACTACAATGCCCAACCTGGAATCGATCCAACTATGAAGTTACTCAAAACCCACTTGGGGGTAGAGAGCTTGTTCCTACTAGTTCAACTACTCGGACCTTTGCCAGTCCTAGGTGTGGTGAACAAATGTTTGACCCTTGGCAAAAGAGCATACACGTAAGCGTCCCTTGGGATGGCACTGATAAGCCTTAACCTATCCATTACCTCCACTGCCATTTTCGTATTGGCATCTAGTTGTGTTAGCAATATGGCTTCATCCTCTCCTCTATGGGGAAGATTACTCCTAATGGTTTCAAAATCGATTAAATGGTGTCTCACCTGTATTTGTAGACATTTTGAAGAGTGAAGAAGCAAAGAAAAGTGTAGAACTTTGAAGAAAAGTTTAAGAAAAAGAAAGCTTCGAAGAAGGTAGATATTGCAGCAAAAAAGAGAGAGAAGTTACAAAAGAGTGATCTCGCAAAGTGACTCCAGTATTTATAGACTCATCGTGTTGGAAAACAAATTGGTGGTTATTGGTATTCATATAAGCACAAATCCCCTAAAATACTATGATGCGGACATGTGGAGATAGCTTTGATTGAACGATAGCGTTTGAAAGGCAAAATGCATGCAACCGTAACTTTAATGAAAACGGGCATGACAAAGTAAAAATTTGAAAAGTAACTTTCGCAAGAAGTTTTCCTAAAGCCCCTTCCACTTCAGCAAAAGAACTTGTTCAGTACTCCAACAACACTATGCCTCATCACGGATAGATCATATTGCTTGGACAATGGTCAGCCCAATTCAACTCAATCAACTTGACACCTCTGCTAAGTAACCTTGTAGACTAATGCGCCTAACCTACCAAATCTTCACCTCAGCTTAAAGCTCTTAGCTCAACCTATAGAGTTTCCATCTTAGTTCGCCTATCTAGTTAGGCAGGCATGCATCCTACTCTAACTTGACCAAAGGCCAATTACTCAATACCCCCTAATGGTTAAAGAGATCGAATCTCTTACATTCCACCTTAGAACTGTCGCATTCACCTCTACCTAGAAAGTAACTTACTTAAACGAACCATACCTGCTTAGCCCCAGCATCATTCAGATCGGACATCTTCGCCTCAACCCTTTGCCTGTTTGGACTTC
Source organism: Lumnitzera racemosa (assembly GCA_024138005.1). Taxonomy (NCBI): domain Eukaryota; kingdom Viridiplantae; phylum Streptophyta; class Magnoliopsida; order Myrtales; family Combretaceae; genus Lumnitzera; species Lumnitzera racemosa. Next base: position 126,046,055 of record JAMXBC010000001.1, read on the forward strand.
TATAATCATTGCATTAATGCGACAGCATTAACACAAACATCTCTAGACTAGATCGACCACACCTAAGAAGCCCATATTTCCCTTCTCCTTACTTTCACAACAACAATAAGACTGTAAGGGAGAAAGTGTTGATACCTAATAAGGCTCATGGCTTATGACAAGCCGCTCTTAGCCTAAGCCTAGAACATAGCCTATCCAGCTATATAGAGTTCTAAAGCATAATTTGGTGCGAACTGTAAGACTCATATTAGTGCAATTAGGTTAGGTAGTCGATTTAGGGTGTTCGAGAAAGTAACCCGATTAACGTAAAAACTTACGTATAGTCTTAGGACATTAATCAAAGCGATTATGTAAGTTTAGAATTTAAAAATATAATAAAATATTAAGAATATGGCTAAAATAGTAAGAATTTATTAAATTATCATTATATTATCGGATACGCGCGACTTAAGTTTTGAAAATTAACGAATGCTTGGAGATATATTATAAGAGTAATATAATTAATATTGAACATTAAGTAATATATAAAAGACATGTATGTACATCGGGTATTATTATTATGTAAATATATATATCCGTAATTATCGTAAATACCTGAAATTAAGTATAATTCACTAAATAAATTAATAAAATTGGAAAAAAAATGATAAAAAATCTTCTTTGATGGATAAGAAACATGTTGTTGCATGGCATGAAGTTTGAGAATGCATGGGATGAGATTTTGGTTTCTTGACACCTAAGTATGTCTATTTACACTTGCATTTAGGTTGAGAAAAATACAAAAGCAACTCCATTGAAGATAGAAAAGTACATCCTACAATCTAGAGTAAACTTTGGTCATTTCTTAGCCTGAAAAAAAATTCTAGAAGTGAAAAATATAGAGAGAGAAAGGGAAGAACAAAATTTGGAAAATTTAGTCGTAAATTCGGGGTTTTATGAAATCCTAGGAAAGACGACCAACTGGGAGTGGGCCAAACCACTTGGAGATAGGGGAGGTGGTGTCAACTTAAGAAGACAAACCTTTACCCTCAAATGGCGGCCAGAGCTTGGACTTTTGGTGAGTCATCAATCTTTCTGATTTTATCAAAATTTTAGGGAAAAACAGCAAACGAACTCCAAAAATTTTAAAATTTGGTTTCCCTATATATCTTTGCATGAGGAATTCAAATCTTCAATCAGATTTTCAAAATTTTTTAGTGTAGATGTAGGGTCTTTAAGAACAACGTCCTGCATAACAATTTTTGATTGGGTTTTCGAAAAACCAATCCATGTAATTTTTACTTGAAATTTTATTGACACACTCCTAAGATGTTATACTATGATGTTAAGTGGTTGGATTTCCAAAATTTAGTTGTTGGATTTTTGAGAAAATTCTGTTTTTGTGTAAACAGTACATTAGACAGAGTATTTTATCAAAAGAGATTGATGAAATTTTCTAAAATCATGGTATATCTTAAATTTCCCCACAAACGATAACTAAGAGTGGTTTAATATGAATTTGAGAAGGATAATTTATAAGGAAAAGTAGGTATTTAGTGATTTAAGGTTAGATTTTTCAAGTATTTAGTATACTTATAGACTAATGAATAGTATGATAGAGAAAGGAAGTGGATGATTGAAGTTGAGGTGATACTTACCGGTTAGGCGATGTAGACACTTCTGAAAATGTAAGGCAAGTGGAGTAATGTGAAATAGTTATATGTACTAGTAACAGTAGCATCAGAAAATATGTCAAAAAGTAAATTAGAATGTAATCTAGTGGGAATATATTGAATACACTAAGAAAATAGAATATGTACCCAAGAGTAATTTATATTTAGACTCTACCCTACTCTTTGAGACAAGTTATAAGTTAGGAACTTCTTAAATAAGAAATCCAACTTTAGACTGAAGGTGGGTCAAAAAGTTATTTGGTATTGGATATCCTTAACTATACAATGAGTTTGATAGTAGATCAGCTGGTAATTTGTATATGAATTCCATACCTTTACTAGAGTCAGAAAATGAGTCTAAAGCCACTCGAACAATGTCCATACTATAAGACTAGGTTAGAACCTAAGTCAGAAAGTACTCTGATGGAAGATGTGAAATATAGGAGCAACTGGGAATTGAAGATTGTTAATACTGGATATCGGACTATTGGAAGTTGAAGAATAGATCAAAAAGTCACTTGATTATACTTTCTAAGAATTTATTAAAATCAGAACCTATATTACAAACTACTGGACAGTAATTTGTATCAAGTCAGAACCTTTGTTAAAAGGTATCCTATCTTAACTAATACTTAATAAGCACCTTAGAAAAACTTGCTTAACACAATTGGAAATATACTTAAATGTCCACAATGAACACATATGTTATATAATGGACATGAACTAAAGATGTTCTATTAAATTTTAGGGATAATAAAGAAAAATGAGACAAAAACAATACACGAGGAGAATGAGAATCAATATCCAGATAAGTTGAATCGGTGTTTCATCGCATTTTGAAGTATTGTTAAGAATACTTGGAGACCTTAGTATATGTCTTATTTGTAATTATAAGTTACTTGTCTATGCGCATGCAGTGTGTATTCTTGAATACTATTGTGCTATTTAAGTACTAGACTGACATATTGATTGCTTCATGATATTATATGCATTGGATTGTTTGAATTTGCTTGATCACCCCAAAAGTAACCTAACACAAACTCGGCTTAACTATTAATCAAATTTGCATCACAACCTACTAGGGGTAACAACTAAAAAGTGGAGGCTAAACACGAACGCCTTTGTTAAGGATAGGAGAAATGGTTCTCTTCCCACTCTAAGTCAAACTAATTAATAAGAGAAAGGGTTGCGGCCAAGTTAGGATCAGTGGTTCAAAGATAGTTTCGAGAAGAGCATGTTCTCCATTACATAAACCCCGATTTGGTGACCAGATTCGCAAGTGCACAACGTTAAACTTCTTGAAACCCGGATTAGAGTGAGCGCAATTTCTTTGATCTCACGACGACTGGTTAATATCATGCGATGTCATTTGCTTAATTATGCATTGCATCTAATTGCATTGCATCTAATTACATTGCATCTAATTACATTGCTTAAAAACCCCGGTTGCTTGGTGTTAGATATGTGCTACTGTCTTTGTCTCACTTACTAAGTAAGTTATCGCTCATTCCCCTATAGTTGTTTCGTAGGTTTCCTTAATAAACTCACCAGAAGGCCATAGATCGGGATCGAGGAGTGAAATTCAAGATTTATCTGATGGATTTCTATTTGATTTATTGATTGTATTAACTTGTATGAAAACTAATTGGTTCTTCTTAAGTGACCCTTAGTTTTCAATCAATAAAATTTATTCTATGCTTTGCAAGCCTGTGGATTTTATTGAAATTTTAGTTATAAAAATTATATTTCAGAATCTATTTTTGAAAGTTACACCATAGGTTGACTCATATTAGGCACAAAAAGGGGCGCTTCTAAGCAGTGGAGTAACAAACGCTTTGTGTAAGCTATACTTATGTTAGCAACTAAGGCAGCTAGCTTATAATGTAGATTTGTTTACACGGTAAAGCTGTTACAACTCTCTAGTTTGGGATGTGATATGAACCGTGACTAAGAACAGATAAAGTCAGTTACTAGATAGGTTTAAGCTTATAGAAAGCTTGAAAGAGTTAATAGAGAAAGTCATGAAGGACAAATGCGAATGAAAAAAGTAAGCAAAAACCTACGAATAGCTCCAGAGGATATGATATATCAATGGAACTTTCAAAGTCTCACAACACAATTCGATATGATGCATGAATCAGTCCTATGAGGTTACTTGTCACTTAGCCTTGCTTAAAGGTTAGGATAAGAATGATGTCGAGAGTAAACAGATAGTGTTTACGTAAGGAAGAAAAGAATACTCAAGTATATTAATGGTAATTTGATTTTGATTGTCTTTACAACTATAAGTACATGGGTATTTATACTCATAAGTTAAGACAACTTACTCAAAAGGGCAAAGAAAAAAAGGATATTTCCTAATGAAGTAATGTACGAGATACAAAAAGGTAAAAATGAATATATTAGGAAAATAATCATTGGTGCAACGGATTCTACATATGATTTTATACACGTAGCAATGCTATATTGGTGATGCCATTGAAAGATGTGGACAAAAAGGTACAGACAGCTTGCTTGTTTGAGCAAGAGTGGCTTAATCAGTCTAGACTCTTTCTCTCGGAATCTTGACAAGGGTATGGCCAAGTAAACAATTAACCAAGCATATGTAAGAATAAAGATGGGCGGCTGTCTTGACCTTCTGCTTTTTAACATACGACATGTGAAAAATAGGCAGTCATTCGGCCTACCAACCAGAACGAGTCAACAAGGAGATATTCGACCTCCGTATGAGTCGGTTATAATAGGAAGATTCGTCTTACCAGTCCTTCTAGTTCTCAGGCTCAACTGTAGGTTAGTGGTTTGATAACTTGATTTCCATCACAATTTGATGAGTTTTAGGATGTATTTCACACTAAGATTAAAATTTATATGGTTATTTATAACTACTAAGGTTATTTGTCAATGATTTATTTACAGTATTCAAAAGTATAGGTTTACATCACCACTAAGTTACAATTTAGGTGAGTTATTTACATTTTCCTCCATCCTTTATTCCCTTAACAAGTGTCCGGAAGGAAATATTACTTTTTCCTTATCAAGTACATTTAGGTATCCATTTAGTTATTATATTTTTATATAACATTGGATAATTTTTTTAATCCGTTATTTGTTTATACATTTGTTCAAAGACATTGGAAAAAAAGTCTCAAAATACTTAACTAAAATTAAGAAATTTTTACCATATATTTGATAGTACAAAAATCTACTTTACAACACAGCATATTCTTTAAATTTTAAAAAACAACCATACATCAAGTTATCAAATCACGGTATTGAATTTCATTTTTAATTTATAATATGAATAATTTCTTATCAATCATAAAATCCATATTTAATATTATATATACCAAGCGAAGTAGTAAAAGATTATACTATCATATTCTCTTTAAATTATACCATCTAATTCTTCTTATAAAATTTAATTTTGCTAACTAAATGTCCTTTTAGGTACCCAAATCCGCATAAGAATAGAAGAAAATACGGTTATGTTATGGGATAACACCAAATACAAATCACAAAAGCGAATCCTTCTTTCGACGTATGAAGGTGAAACGTATTAGACTCTTTCTATATTTAAGCTTTCTTGTCTATCCAAGAAAATTACTTACGCAAAGAGGGAAGGTGAAATAAAGATAAGAATAAAACAAAATAAAGAGAACTTAAACTCATGCAAAAAAATTCAAAGGCCACCGTGGTTGCTGTGGCCTGCGGATGAGGCAGAGCAGCCGGAAAGAATGCGACTGGCGGCTGTTGGCGCCCTTAAAGAGCGCTGCTGGGGGGGCCCAGCAACACAACACCTTTTCTCTCCTCAAAATCCAATATTCACCAGAAGGAAGATCCTCTGTCGATCCCATCCTAGGCCACTGTTCAATTTACAAGTACTAACTTAATGCAAGCATGCAGAGATGTCCATGTGTAGTGTGCATGGCACTGCTCGTAGGGATAGCCTTAAGCATAAGTTTTTTAAAAATCGTTTGACCAAAACAAAGCAAATTCTCCCCCTTTCTTTATAGGACGTCGGAGTCTCACTGTAGCAGATGATGAGTCCCTGCTGGTAATCGTTGTTGTCGTCAATTTCGTGTCGGTTTTGTTTTTGTTAAAAATTTTGGATCCACGAGCCGAAGCATGCGCCTTCAATTTCCATATCCCCGACCGTGATGGCAATCCGATGCGATGTGCTGTGCGTAATCCCGGCCCCACATCACTCCTTCCAACGCCTCTTTTCACGTTCATCATTTCTTTTCTCACTTTTCCTCTTCTTTGTTTTATTATTTACGTGGTATATACAATCCTCGGAGAATGCTGAATATGAGGTCAAAGAAAAAGTTATCTGCTGCTAATCTCAATACAAACTTCAAAAGAAAAAAGAAAAGAAAAGACAGAAGAGTATTAAGTATATATACAGAAAACGGATAACTATTAATAAATATTCCGAAAACATGTGTTAATATGGATAAATGATTCCATCTTTATAGTGATATTAAAAAAGGAAGAATTTGTAAAATTTCAACAAAATTGATAAATTTATATAAAAGCAAGTTTATCAAAGTATGCAAAAACAATTTGAAGATTCTAACGTTATTAATGTCATTTGAAGAATCTAGCCAGTAGAGGGTATGGACTTCCAACATTAAACCGACCAAACGGGGAGGGCTTCACGTACCTTAAGACCAACAGCAAAACAGATAAAGACAAATAGAACAATCGAGGATTGTTCAACGAGCTATTTCAACGCTTAAGATAGAGATATTTGTGAAAAAGTGCATAACTCGATGAAAAGGGAGTAAGTAGATAAACGATCAAGAGCTAAAAGAAATACGAAAGAGTGCATTTACTTCTTAAGGTGAGAGATTAAACATTTATATGTAAAAAAAAAAAAGACCTTATCAACTTAAAGCGTACTATTTTAGATTTCAAGTCCCAAGATTGGTGAGATCTTTTAATGGTAATAAGAATGATTATTTTTGGTTCTTGTATCAATCTTTTCTAGATAAATGTTTGATAGTGTTGTACAATTAGGGTCACGTAGACTTTCTAAGAGGTAAGCCGTTAAGGGTTCCATTGTATTTAATGTGATATGAGTATCTTATGATTAGACTTTAAGGAGTTTTCACTGAAGACCAAATGTACTATCTAGAGAACATCACCATGGGTTCCATAAAGCCTGGCCAGGTTGCTAGCATTGGCTTTAGCCACATGAAAGTTTACTTGGCTTGGCCCTTCAATTTTTCAGCCCTATAAGATAGGGCGGAGTTATCTCTTGGTTGTTACTCAGCATTGAGCCTAAGATGGTCAATTTGGTCCATATTGGAATTGACGTCTTACAAACAAAGCCTAGCAACTGCAAGCTAAAGGTGGTTGGCCCTAGCCCATTTAAGGTCACGGTCTCTTAAGCGAAGGCACTTGGTTTTAGGCTTAAGATGGTTGGCTTCTATCTAACAACAATCATCAACAATTAGCATTTTAATTACCTCATTCCCTTATTTAGGGCTAATAATTTCATCATTAGCTTCCATAACTATTTTCATGATATGCATGTACATAAAGGAAAATAATAATATGTGTTTAAAATACACTTGTTAAGTCGTTAAGGGATGACAAAAAAGTAGCTTCACACATTCTTGTATATTCATTTTAGCAAAATGTGCAATATCAAAATTAGAAGAAGTAAAAATTTTGTTTTAGGAACTTTTAATAAGTGATATAAAATTTCAAGTGCACTGACTTCTCTAACCATCTAAATAATCAAATAATAAAATAGGTCCAACTATAGAAATTACCATACATAAGGGGATCATATTGACTAACCACGTAATGTCTCATTACGATTAAAAATTTTATCAATGTTTCAAGAGTTATTTAACATTTTCTGAAAAAGAAGTGAATATTTTCTTCTTTCAACATCTAGGCAATATATAAACTTTTTTTCCTATAACGCATCTACTCTCTTTACGAGTTAAAAAATAATAATAAATAAATAAAAAAATCATTGTCTTGTCCTATAGCCACTAATGCCTTATTCACTTAGGGGTAGAGAATTAGAATTCTATTTCTACCTTATTTCTTATTACGGCGTTTACTTTATTTTATTTCACCGAATTACAATTATATAGGAATCCCTATTATTTGAAAGTAATAGGGATTTCTTACTCCAATTAAAAAATCACAATTACTTACAAAATTTCATATTTTTCTAAAAAATAACCTTGTCCCAATTTAACAACTATCAATACCATCATAGCCACTATTGACCACCATTGCCGCTGTCACTACCGCTGTCCCCATCCTCACCAACCACCACTACCAATGCTACCATTACCACTATTGCTACTGACCATCGTTGCCACCAACTACCACCATTGCTGCTACCACCACCAACAACTTAAAGCTACCACCACCGATCATCGCCGTTGCTATCACTATCATCTATTACTTCAGGGTTGGCTGAAAAAGAAGATGAACTAAAGGTAATTTAGTCATTAATATTATATTACGATCTATTCTTAAGTTACTTATAGATCTAACTAAACAAAGTAATAGATATTATACCCTTATTACGTTCCTTAAGAATTCTTATTACGTGGATACTCGATGACAATCTAGAAGTTGAGAAAGGAGAAAAATGCATTTATCAAAAGTTTTCATTTTAACATATTAAAAGTATAGGGATAGTTACATATAACCAATGTTGGGGTTAAAATATAATTTTCCTAGCATTGATTATTCTTAATGAACTTAGCAGCAATTGAATTGAATACCTTCCCATGCTAACTATTGTTAAATCCTACAGGTAGAGTGTTTTGGGCTTTTAAGACTAGGTGGATTGGCTTGATAGACTTTGGCAAATGGAAATGTAACCAAACTAACTTACAAAACAAATAAAATAAATAAAGGAATTTCTCATCAAGACTACTTTGATATTTAAGTTAATTATACTTATGAAAAAGTACACATAACTTCTAGAGGTAAAATGCTCAAATATGAAATTAAGGGAGTGTATATTAATTACCTTTAAGAAAGGGAAGGGTTGGAGCATTTATAGTTTGGGCTCTCGACCCCCAATCAAATCAACTCATAGCCCACACCTTAGCATGCCTTGTCCTAGTTTGTTAAGGCTTAGGATTAGTAAGATCTTCTAACCTAGGTAGAGTATGTTTATTTTAGACGTTATGTCAGTCTTCTTGCCATAAATGTTTAGGGACACTGTATATCTAGGCGATATAAGCTTCAAGAGGGAAAGCCTCTAAATGTCACAATTGCATTTAATACATTATGGGTGGTGTATGGACAAGCATGTGGGCCTTTATTACAGGATATACGAGTGCCTTTAAGTTGTAAGGAGCTTAAGGCCATGTTTCTTCCTAGGGGTTGTTTTGGAAAAGCCAACTCAAAAGAAGTTGCCTTGGGTGCCAAGGAGCTTGGCTCTATGCCTAGGATTCCATGTCTAGACTCTAACCATGGCTTTTTGAGATTGGCTTAGGCTTGGTTTACTATGTCTAAAATCGATTATCCATACTATACTCTTTTCTTTCCTCTTAACCCCTTCCCCTCCCCCCCTAAAAAAAAAACCTGGAACTAAGAAAAATATAGATAGCTTAAATTTGTAAACTTGTTGCTATGTTTGAAATTGGATTAATCAAAATTAGGACCCAAAGTTGAGTGAAAGCTTGATGATGTATTTGAAACTTTACAACTAGAATTGGAAATCTGAAAAAGAAAAGAATACACATTCAACCCGTCTAGTATTTGAATAATGCGATAATTAAAAGAGGGGTGATGTATAATTGAATTAAAAGTACAAAATGTCAATGCAAATGTATTGTGATGTAAATGGGTAACAAATGTCCTACAAAATTATGAAAATATGTGACGTATTTTTTTGTGACACAAATAAGTAATGGACTTTAAAGAACATAGTTTATTTGAGTTGCATTGTTAACGCTTTACTAACATGTCTTTAATCGCCTACTTGCATTACTATATACAATAGATCACCAATTTGCAACACTAGAAGATCACACCTTATCTTCTTGTATCACGTCATATAAGATCCTATTTGCACCAGTAATATATAGATCACCTTTTCATACATAGGGTTATGATTCTACCAATTTTTGATTAATTATTGGATTCTACGCAATTGGTCCGTTGCTTTGTCACTTTAAAGAAATTAAAACAAAAAGGCCCAGGATCCAAATGGTAAAGGGATATAAGTCCTTTTAAATCAATTGCATTTCGTAATATATAGTTGGAAAAACAAAAAATGTTAGCATTTTGAGTTGTTGACCCTATAATTCATTCTATCAATTCATGTTTTAACTTTATCGATAAATGAAGAGGAGGGTTGTTGTTTGGCTTCGGCATGACAATAATCACATTGAATGACACATAATTTTTGCCGATTGAAACGAATCTTCCTACAACAGAGCAATTTGTCACCATCATTATCCCAACCAAAAATATATTAAGTCATAAATAAAAATAATAATACAAAAGAAAAATATGAGATTCCATTCTCTCTCACTCTAAACAAAAAAATTAATAAGAACAAAACCTTAAAAAAAAAAATTTAAATGTGTAGATTTTTATATCTAGATATGATACGCATATGAAAGATTATTTTGCTAACTATGAATTTCTACTATACCGTTGTTGAATGACACTGAAAAATAAACTAAAAGTGGGGGCAAATAAATAATTCAAGCCTCCTGCTTTTCCCAAAAAATAGAAGCCTTAAGCCCTAGTGACGGTCCCTCTATCCGTCGTATCATCATTTTGCAAGATTTCTAGCTAATTTTAAGGTAATACATTTAGCACTATCATATAGAACAAGTAATTTAATTTCTCAGTGCAAGTTATGAAGCGGGATTCTAATGGAAAATTACTTTTCATGTGATTTAAGGAAAACAAGATGTGAAAAAAGGAAGGAATCGTAGTGTTCATGCAAAGATAATACAAACATTCTTTATACATTAGTTTGAAGATAATCTAAGATGGATTATCTCAAAACCAATATTAAACACTTTCAGCATTTTTGGAGGAAAATCCAAGAAGGAGATTTGGAGAGAAGCTGTCAAGAAGAATCTTAGCCATCATTTTATGGTTTCACCACACTTGCCGTTACAAAACTATTAGATTTCACTTGATCTTAAGAAAAACCATGAGAAGTCAATCTACTTTAGGTAATTAATCATATAATTAGATAAATAATTTTTAATTAGGAATAAGGTCACAAGTGTGTCTCAAGATTTGGTCGGTAAAGTGAAATGGGCCTCCAAAATTGGATAAGCTAGACTGAGGCAGCTTTGGGTACCTAAGGCCCAACTACAAAGCAAACAAGAGCAAGTAAAACAGTAAGGGATTGTCCGGTGGAGCTATTACGATACCTAAATTAGCGATATCATATAAAAGTATGTAACCTAAAAATGGAGACTTGGGAATAATAGAGTGTAAGCAAGTGTGTAAGTTCTCATGTCTTTACCTAAAGGAAGAGGTTCAGTATTTATATCTTGAGTCTCTAAGCTCTTGTCATTTCACGGCACACAAACCAATGTATTATGTTCCAGGTTTTAGGAGCACGAAGTTGGTAGTATCCTCTCACAATGCTAAAGGATGATTGAGTTTTGTACTTATCTCTTCTTAATAAACGTTGGACGATGCCATACAACTTTGGCTGCATGGGTTTTGCCAAAAGATGATTTGTTTGACATCATATCCCATTAAATGCAATGTGGGTGTTGTATGAACTAGAACATGAAGCCTTTACTAAAGGATAAGCAGGCAATGTTGGGCCATCTTGCAGAACTCATGACCATAAGAAGATAGAGGTCGCAATCTCTCCTTAAGGCTATTCCAAAAGAATTGACTTAGGAGAGATTATTGGAGGCTCCATGGAGCTCGAACCGAGGACCAAAGAGGTTAGCTTGGTTTTGGGAGCCTTACGTACTAAATTGATCAAGCCTAAGCCCAATGTGGTTGGTTTGTATCTTAACCAACTATCAACAATAGGGATATTCATGAAAATATGAAATTTTTTATATTCTACATAAGGATTCATTAGAATAATCGAGAAATAAGTAATTTTATAGAATATGAAAATGAAAATATACGAATTATTGAAGATTTAAAATTTGAAGAAAAAAATAAAGATTTTAGATTATGAATATCAAGAAATTTTTTATATGTAAGATTCAACTTAGAATAAATTATGATGAATTCTTAAGTAGAAAGTAAGAAAATGTCAAAAGACAAGTGGAAATTTGTCGATAGGACTGGTGTTACTCTCAAATCCAAAGAGCATGCCTATTTACTACACACTTACCATAGTATGAGAATGCAAAGTGTTATGAAAGGGATTGTTCTTCCCTCTTAGAGTGCCCATGCGGCATTTAGGTATGCTCTAGGTCCATCCTTCCCATTAGAAGTAACCTTCTCATCTTGTCTTCTTAGGTATGCTCTAGGTCAATCCTTCCCATTAGAAGAGCCATCTTAGCCCTTTTGTCATCCCACAAGATACATATATTTGAAAGGCTTAACTTATCTAATTGGTTTTGGCCAGCCATAAACTCATCAAGAGAGTAACATTACCTTCTTACCAATTTGTTCACAAGAAGTCAAACTTACTTTAAAAGTATACCCAGTTTTAGAACAAAGTACCTTACAAATGCTACTTAATATATATTAAGCTCAAGTTATAAGCTCTTACTTGAATCTAAACTTACGATTGTGACATTTCTACTTACTTAAATTCACGATGTCCTTATCATGAGGTTAACATATTGCCAATAACTACACCTAAAGATTATTAACCTAATCATTCTAGTTATCCAAATTCACATAAGATTATCACCGCCAAGACATCAGGCTTCCTCTTAACTATACTCATTTCTCTATCTTCTAACGTCGCCTCTAATTAAGTAACCTAATAATAGGACTCACCGATTGAAATACTTTCTTAAAGATACTGGCACATTCTTGTAACAATTCAGCTTGCAACACAACCACCCTTCTTACAATGATGTCTCTTCTTTAGTGCTTGCTCCTCTCAAGCTTAACCCACATCGGCTAGGACTAATGACGCAATTACCTTTCTTGCAATGATGCCTTGCCTTTAGTGGATGCTCTTTCTCTCGAGCTTAAATTGCTAGAGCCATTTTTGTCGATAAGAACTATCCATTCGTTAAACATACTAAGAATGATTCGGGTGGCTTGATGAAGGTGGAAGGTTGGCTCTAATAGCATTTTTCACGTAATGAGAAGTCCTTCCCCCCCTAACCCTATAAGAGTGCCAATAAGGTACTCAACTATCCCTCAACTTCTCATTTTTAACTTAAAGTTTGGATAGTGAGCCAGTTTTGTCGCTCTATCTTCTTAGATATGTTCCAAGTTCTTTCTTACTAATATAGCCCTCTTGGCTTTATCATTGTCCAACATATATTTGAAAAGCTCAACTTCTCTAATTAGTTTTGTTCTACCATGCTATCATTAAGAAAGCGTCGCTAACTTCTTATCAATTTGCTTATTAAAGGTCAAACTCGTCATTAGATGAGTTTTTCGTATTTTTTAGCTTTATTATGAAAATTAACATGCGAGATTTTTGTAAAATAATAATAATAATAATAATATGTTTTGTCACTTCAATGAGTTTTCTAAAATAAGAAAATTCTTTAATTGATTTTTTTCTCAAAATTAAGGTTTACTTAGGTTTTTCAAAAATTGAAAATAAAAATTAGTTTTTTTAAGTTTTCTTCCTAAATATATAGATGATTAAAAAATGTAAACCTAACCGATTTTTCTTAATGAAAGTTATTATAGAGGTCTAATATCAACCAATAGGTCTTTAAGTGCCTTTGGGATGACTTTTCAAGAAGTAAAATATATATATATATATATATATTCCTAAAAATCATAAGAAAGAACTATTATATCTTGAACATGAGAATTGGTAATAGTCTCGCCATATAAATTAATAAAAGATAGAAGCTAACCTCATAGTTGCTATTATAGATATAGTTTACATAAAGTATATACGATTTAACTAACTTGAAGCATCTAATCTAATGCTTGTCAATAATAAAAAATGTCGTATAGCTTTTCAAAAATACCTGTTCAAAACAACTTATTGTCTAATAATACAATAGTTCTTATATAAGCATTTCACATATAGAGTTATAATTTACACTAAAAGTTCACAATCCATAGGTTTTAAAGCGTATTTACAATAAGATAAGAAACCAGTGAATCCTCGGGAATTCCTAGTTAGTTTCTTCAAAACCAGAAAAAAAATAAAAATCAAAAGCCTAGATTCAGCGAATTCTCCTTTCCTCACTTTCTCAGCCAACTGTGCACTAATGTGAGAGTGGTGATATCTATACATCTTGAACTTTCACTTGTCACTTGCAAAAGAGTCTATAAGGATGTGAACATAACTAGCTCAATAAGCGAGATGGAGTCAGAAGAATATCATACAATCACAAACAAAGTAATTAATTATAATAAAATGCAGTATAATCAATCACTTGAAATATTCTACAATGCTATGTAGTCTATTATGAGATCAGAAAAATTATATTTGCTCTAAGTTAAATTAAGGAGTTTACCGTGACTTGAAATCAAACGAAACTTAGGCTTGTATAATAGAGAACACCCTCCTCCTATAACCATCTTCGAACCACGGCTCCTACCCTTATCACGACCTCATCGCCTATCACTTACTTCAACTAAAGATATGACAATTTCAGCTATCTTTATCGAAGGAAGTTAGTATTTGATCTGACGCTTTTAATTATTTCTTTAACGGTTACTATGCATGTTTAGTTATGTTAGTGGTCAAATCGCTATTAGTTCCATTTAAGAGTGGCCAATCAAGTTCACACTGGATATTATTATAAAATTATGCAGAGTAGTACGCCAAGGAGTTCAACTTCTATCATAAATAAAATACCAATCACATACATAACATACGTACAGACAGTTAATTTACAACCACAAGTTGAAGTACTCTTAAGCCTCCAAATATTTTGATACAATATCTTAACAAGCAGTAAAGTCATGATCCTAACTTATTTGTATTAACGTTCACTACGATAAGCTTATATTGTCGATGTTCTGCTTACTAGGAGACTCTATATATATGCTAAAACCTAGATTTAATTTCTGTAAGAGTTACAAAAATATAAGAATTTTATCTACTCTTTATATCATCATAAAGTCATATACTTAAATATATATATATGTATATATAAAGTACATTATTATTTTTATATGATGGAATATAGTTTTATTTAAATATATATTTATTATAGTTCTATTATATAAGTTATATTAAGTTAGTGAACGTTAATAATATACGTGGTTATATTATTACTTATAATATATCATTTTGATCGTATCAAAATATATTTTTAATCAGCCATGTTACATTTTGATTTTAATAGAGTTATCGTAGTATGCAAATATTTATAATATCGTAGAAATATGGGTTATATTACTTAGGACTATCTAATTTTAGTAAAAGTGGTGCCATTAGGTTTGTATGAACTTGACAATATATACAATAGGTTCTATCTTGAGAGATGACTTTTAAAAGTATTATTATTTTCTATTATACCTATATTCCCCTATAACAATCATTATTATATTATGTTCGTATTATACAAATAAGCTATATTTTATATAATTTCTAAAATAGCTTAGTAATATATAATATTTAATCTTAATACGTGTATATCATAGCTCAGGTTATGTATTTAGCACAAGATACGATGGAATTCATCCCAATCAGATTTGATCAGTAGGATAGGTTCTATTTAAATATTTCTTAGGAACTAGCTTAATATTGCTAAATAACGTACCTTAATTAGTAAATTAAACTATTTTATCTCTAAAATTTATAATAAATAACTAGGGGTACTAAATAATTCTACAAAAATTTATATAGACTCTTAAAAATATAGGAAATTTATTCAATAAGTGGTTTGATGTTATTAGGTTTATCACCTATATATACATAATTACATTTTTACACCTAATTTATAATTAATTAGGCAAATAATATTATTTTTATACAAAATTAATTCCTTTATATTTTGAAATCATTATAAGCATTCAAAATTCATTAGATCCTAATTTTATCAATTATTTTCATATAATTAATTTTATTTTAAAAATTGCTCTATTTTAGCCATTTTTAGGGTAAAAAATATAATAAATACTAAACACATATTAAATCAAAATTGGGATATATATTAATTAACTATATATAACATGTATTCTACAAAAAAAAATTCAACTCAAAACAATATCATTTAATATATTTATTTTAGATTTGAAGTTTTAGATGAACAATAACTTTGTTAAGTAAGTATATAAAATATTCAAAATTTTACAAAAATAAAATTATAACATGAAATTATATTTAAAATAACTTATAAATAAATTTTTTCATAATTTTATAGATTAATTTAATATTTTTATAAATTAAAGAAAAAACATGACAGAAACTTAATCGACCTATTCATTGGTGCTTTGGCCGTCATTAGTCAGTGAAGGGTTGTCGAAAGGGTGGCATGTGGGTTAGGCTACTAAGGGCCAATAGGACTTAATAGCAGAACACCGAGGGGGTTAGAGAACCATGCTAGGGCAGTAAGTTACTCTGTTTTTTTAATTCTTACTAATTTTGGTAAAATTTCCTTTAAGTGATCTTGTATCCAAAATGTGTTTAAGGTAGTCAGGAGGGCTATTTATAAATATTTGGGTCATTTTAGATTTTCCTTCTATTTTAAGAAAATTTTCTTTGTTTTTTCTTTCCCAAATTCCTAAGGTGGAGGTATCCTATTTAAGCAAAAAGGCACTTTGATTCATCAAGGTTGTAATTCTAAATGTGCCATGCTTGTTTCCTAAATTTTCTCGTACATTTGGATATGTTTTGGTGAAGTTTTAGATAAAATACGATTATTTTTATGTATATTATATGATATTTAGTAATTTTATTAATATATGAGTATATATCCTATATATACATTATATGTAATAAGTAATTATGTACATATAATCAAGTTTCTAGTATGTTCTTTATTTTTAAGATATATTTCCTAATTATTTTCATGAGTTTATCGCTTATTATATATATTTATATAATTTCAGGTTAATTTATAGAGTATAATTTATATCGGATATATTTATAAAAATACATATATATTTATATAGTATATTATGTTATATTATTTTTTTATAACTTAATTAACTTATCTCTAAATTCCTGTAACATTTCGAGCTTAATTGGAGGGATTTCGATGAATTTTATACTATATTATATAATTATACTTATGTAGACACCTTATTTTATTACCCTTAGGATTCTTTTCTTTTTGGGCCAAATCTAAAAATAAATAAAAAAAATCGAAAGAAAAATAAAAATTATAAAGTGTATAATTGAATCAGTCGTTTAAGATCAAATCATATAATGGTACATTTAATTTAATAAATTCGAAGTTGTTGAACAATTAGGCTTCATTAAAGATATTTTTTAGTCTAATTTAATATAAAATGGATTTTTATCAAATTTATATTGGGCTAAATAAGCTTAGGATCTATTAAATGAATTAATGTGTATTTTGAGTTAAATTAAGGCGAATTGAGTCGGGTTTAAGATAGAAAGCTTAAATCAATATAGAGTTTCTAGAACTAAATTGAATCTTCAATGAATCTAAATCGAGTATTATCATATCTTTCAAATATTGGATTTATTAAAATTAAATCTATATCCAAAAAGATTCAAAAGATTTAAATTTATAGCTTATAAATAGAAGATATGGGCATGTAAAAAATTCATGTTTCATATAGTCTCCCCCATAATTCATCTATTGTCCACACTGCCTGTACATCACCCTTACGTCCTCACTGTACATTGATCACTATCTCACAATTCACTCATTCATACAACTCACGCACTTATGTCAGCATTCAACATACACGAGGTTAACACATAAGGTCAGCACTCACACACATGCCTGCACTCTATCTCCAATCATATATACACATACACCTGCACTCCATCTCTACTTATACATGCACAGATCTAGATTTCAACACATACACACACATCCAGATTTCATACACACATACATGACCAAAACAAGCACATACGATCAATTCTACACCTACGCACACAAATGTTGTCCACAATTGGTTCACAATACGCATATTTGATCACATGCATGATTTGACTCGTTTAGGTAATTGCATAAATTTTTTTAGTTAGTTATTTATTTTGTTTTCTTTATATAATCAATTTATTTTACTAACTTGTTTTTTAGTGTAGTTTTTTTTTTATAAATTTTAATAATTATCATGCTGTTTTGTAATTTTTTAAATAATTTGTAAATTTGTGATGAATTTTAGTTAAATTACATTTTTGACTAAAATTACATTTTTTTTTAATTTACATATCTTTTCTTCGAGATTTGTATCTTTGGAGAAGAGATACGTATCTTAATATATCTTGCATTTAAGGTTTAGAAAAATCAATTTTTGACATGCGGATTTTTTAAAAGAGATAAAAAAATTCTTAACTTAAGTTTTAAAATGATTTAGTTAGTTAGTATTTTTTTAAAATAGATTTGTGAAATTAAATTTTTTTAGGGGTTTTTTTAAAATAATAATTTGATAAATAATGTAAATCTAACTTGATTTCTTTAAAAAAGATCCACCCAGTTAACTTTTCTAAAAAAAGAACTACATTGGTTTGATCCTAATTAGTAAGTATATAGGCACTTCTGAGATAACCATAAAAAAAAAATTTTCCTTGAAAATTCATAATAAAAAAATCATTAAAAATTCCTTTTAGTTATATTTTTACATATCTTAGCACTTTTAGATAAATTATAAAAAATAAAGCTCATTAGTTTTTTTTTTTATCTTTACATGGTAATTTAGTTTTAATAAAATTTTTAGAATATTTACAGACTAATAGCTAAATTAGGGTTTTCTTACATAGAAACCCTAATTTCACTTATTACTAGTGTAACTAGTTGGCAACTTTAATTTTTTTAAATATTTAAAAAAAAAAATTAAAGAAAAATGTTTTCTTAATTTATGTCGAGTATCTTATATGACCCAGGCTGGGCTTATTATAAAATAAATTAAAGAAAACCAAAATAAGGCTTGATAACTTTTAAGACTAAAATTGAAATTTTTTGTCATTATTTTTACTATCTAACTTTACTATATCACTTCAACTAACTTTTTTAATCTAGTGATAAAGTTTGTGTTCAATCTAATAAAATTTTCCCAAATGCCCTAAATCCAAGTACGGTTGTCCTAAATGTGATTTTAGGGGCTCACATTGAATATGACAATCAAACTTTCCACTAAAAGTTAAGCTCTTTCTTTAGAGGATGATGCACAATTCCTTACCTATTGTTGATCTTTTGTTACAAAGGAAAATAATAAGATTTAGCAACTATCTAAGGTGTAAAAATCCTAATGAGAATTTGAAACATGCTTTTCATGATTTTCTAAGCATTCGTAATATTATTTTACAATCGCAGACATATCCTCTATCATCAAATTCGAGTTTGATTGATTTTTTCAAGTGGATTAAACTAAACTATTATTTTGTAAAACAATAGCTCACAAGTCCACATCCTCTTCACTGATTTTACTTTGGCATAATGCTTTGGAAAGTTTGGAATGATAGAAACCGCCTTCTACATAATCATGCACCATTGTCATGTAATCTCCTTCGATCTATCAAGTGCTCTAGCATGAGTTTTGGGCATTAATCAAAGCTAAGAAAACTTGGAAATTTATTGAATTTGTCAATTTAAAATGCATGCCTCCTTCCCATGACTAGGTGTAATTGAACATAGATGGATCAGTTTTTACTTTAACATAACAAACTACAACTACAACTACTATTCGAGATTCAAATGGAAAATGGGTGCATTGGTTATCTGATGGGTTATTGACCTCTAGCTCAGTTACTCTCTCATCAACCTACCAATAACGAGAAACAGTACATAGTAAAATGGTGGCTGAACTGTTTCAGAGCCTCGGGTGGATACACCCTACTCTACTCTGACCTTTGTGCCAACACCGACTACTTTCTTGCTAACTCCTTGCCGAGTGATGAGGACCTGGGCCCTGTACACTAAGTCCTGCTCAGACCTTCAGTTATCGAGAGCTTCCTATCAAGTGTCGAGATATAAGCTCTTGTTAGTCGAGTACTTCTCTTTCATCCTACTACTAATACTTATGGCATTCCTTACTTGTTTCGGTAACCTGGTGCCACCACATCATGATCCAACTCAACTATTGTGCCTAAAGATTCCTTAGTACGGGACCATCGACAAGCTACTACCTGTCTTTTTCACTTGATACTGTACTATTTTCCATTTTTGTCATTTATCCTATTTATACTTTTTTGTATGTACTAAGAATCCTCTTGTTATGTATGTTTTTTGGTAATTTTTCTTAATTGTAATGTTACTATAGAAACTTACTATAAATAGTCCATTCTCTTTATAGCTGGCATATCAAATATTACATTCAAGAGACATTTTGAATATATTTGGTTCTTGCGAGACTTTTCTCTCCAAGTTTATTTCCATACACTCTTATATAGTCTTGTCGAGTATCTCAAGATTAATAGTGGATGGACCTTAATATTAGTTTGTGCGTTACGTCAAGTGCAGTGCCAAGCCGTATTGTGTTCGTAGGTGAATTATATCCTCTAAGTAGATTCACGTCAACTATTGCATTTAGTTTGCCAGCCTTACCCTTTTATTTTCTTCGATATTTCGAAAAATCCATTTGGTTCTTATCTCTTTACCTACAGTAAACCCTAGTGATAACTAAGCTCCTCGATAGATCATTATCCAAGAAAGTAGGAAACATAAACATTCTATTATCTAAATTGTAGGCCATTTTTTGGGGAGTTTCTTTATGCCTTCAACTTGGATTGAAGAAAGTAAAAATTTGTTTTGATTTTGCTGTTCCTATATTGCGACAACATACTAATTACAATTTTATGTATCATAATGTGATAAATGCTTGTAGGGAAAAGCTATTTAGAATGGATCAATGGAAGATTAAGGCCATACCACAAAAACTCAACAAGTTTGTTGATGCCATGGTACACTAGATGCAACTTCAACAAACTATGCATGAATCTTTTGTTTCTACTCCTCCCTTTAGTCTTAACTTCTTAAAGGATGATTTATTTAACTGGGGTTTATATAAGGAGAAAAGAACTCCAATGTTTAATAGTTGTGTTAATCATTAAGTTTGTACTCTTAGAACAATAGTTAACTCTTCTATTTCTACTATTTTGGATCTATGTTACACGGACATAGAGCTTCAGGCTCCATACAGGGAGCTAAGCCTCCTTATTTATTATTAAATATAATATAGCATCACCATTTACCAAAAAAAAAATACTTACTTTTACAAAATAAACTACATTCATTGGTAGATGTAACAACATCATTCATCAACAATATAAAATTTAATGTTCATCATTCTCTCCTCTTGGTAGTCACTTCAAAAGTAATAAAATATTAGTTAAAGTTAAAAAAAAAATGAAACAAAATAAAAGCTAAAGACGAATAGCTTAAATTTCAAAGCTAAAACTAATAGCTAAAATGTTAATAGTAGAATAGGCAAAATTTATAAGAATGGAAGTAACTAAAAGGATCTTAATCGGTTATTAATTGTATTACAAAACTTGACCTAAAATCTATGGAGTTTTAAAAATTATTTAGAAACCATTCTAGATCTTATAAAGTGCTATACCATTAAATAAATAGTGTGTTCAATTAGGTCGAGATAGACCTACGGTTAGGCTTAAACTAAGCACTACCATATTACAGTTCAACATTTCATTGAACCATAATTGACTCGTTGAGAGTTGGTTCCAGGTTAGTTTATGGGACCTGTCGATTCACGTATTAGTTTTTGGACCTATGAATTTTATTATTATTTTTTTTTTGTTTTTGTTTTTAGGTTTGAAACATATATATGTAAATTATATATATTATATGCATATATTATATTACATATATTAATACGTATTATATATATGATATTTATAATACATTTATATATAAAATATATATAATATGTATAATATATATGTTCAATATATAATATGTATAAATATATATGTAAGTTAAAAAAAAAATCTAGTTCAAGCTAGTCGATTTAGACCGATTAAAGACTTCAATTGTCTAAACTTGTATGAATCAATGGATTTTTGATTGATTCAGACTCGTAGATGATTTTAGTTGATTTATAGTTTGAAATCATTCTTTTTCTTTTGGTCTAGATCTGGAGCCGTATAAGGACTGGTGCACTTGCACCCTGGATCGCGGCTGCGGATGAGGTACGCGTATGCATATATACGGGTGCGTAGAAAAGCCCCATAATCGTATTTGGATTTAATTAATGGTTGAGAGAAAGAGCCGCGTGAATTTCTTTTATGCTAAAAAAGTAAAAAGTCTGCTTATTCCAGTTTCTGTACGGTAGATTTGGTGGTCGGGATTTGAAGATTTTCTTTCCATTTTTTTTATTATTTTCCCATATCCCATACTACTTTTTCGTTTTTATTTTGTTTTTAACTCCTTCTTTTCTTCTTATTTTATACCTTTTCTTTTTTGAACGTCCTGTCTCTGTCTCTGTAACGATATAAAATATATAGAATGTGAAATTACCTGTATACCACCGATAAATTAATTTAAAAATAAACTTACATGTATAAGATATCTTCTTTGTTTTCCGACTATGGATAAATATTTATTATTCTCAACCTCTGTCTGAGACATGCTTTTACCGATTATATGCACATATATGATAGATGAAATGAACTTTTATAATTACATATTAGTTTCTTATACAGGTATACACATTGGTTAGACATATTATTTTACACTTGTCGTCTTGTACTTGCCATGCATGGACTCTGGAGCTTGTGGCAAGGCTCATCTTGCTTGTTATTTCTTTTGCCTTTCAGGTAAAAGTTAATCTTACATTCAAATTTGTTGAAAATATCTCAATTTTTTATAGACCAGGTAATGATTATGTCCTTCATCTTTTGTGTTCGACACCGTTAAATTTATAAAGCAACATTACATCTAGGGAATTTTGATTATAAATACTTCAGATTTGTATGATATTATTTAGTTTAATCACATCATATATTTGATATCTTATATACATACTCTAGGGAATTTTGGCTATAAATACTTCAGATTATCTGTCATTAATTTTTAGGGGGGTTTTCTTCTTTTTATTATTATTTTTTAACAAAATCCGTCAACTACATTAATAAAATGTAGTTGCTAAGATTTTCCTAAGGATGCTGCG
Organism: Lumnitzera racemosa; assembly: GCA_024138005.1. Taxonomy (NCBI): domain Eukaryota; kingdom Viridiplantae; phylum Streptophyta; class Magnoliopsida; order Myrtales; family Combretaceae; genus Lumnitzera; species Lumnitzera racemosa. The sequence continues at coordinate 126,069,070 of JAMXBC010000001.1, forward strand.
TGAACAGCAGATTTTTGACGGGCAATAAACCGCAAGAAAAATAAAGAGCACAAGAGAATTTATATGGATCAACCAATACAACCTATGCTATGGATAGGAAATTTTTTTTTATTCCTTGAGAATAATCGATACAATATCCTAAACCTCCCAAAAATATATTCTAACTAACGTATATTAAGACTGGGTCATAATAATTCAAGGCACACTATGATAGTATAATTAGTTTAATTATGATTAAATTACTTTAATCATCTGTTGCGTTGGACTGAATACTTATTATTGAACCTATATACTATAGGTGACGATAATTGTATAACCTAAATCTTCTTAATTAGTGTCCAATTAGCACAATTAACAATAGGGTACTAAAAAAAATAGGTTAGAATCAAATTAAACTAAATTAAATCGAAAATATTATTCTCTATACAATTTCATTTGAAAAATTCTCAAACCAAATTAAACTAAATCACAAAACTTATGGTTTAATTGAAGGGATCAACTAAATTAAACCATAAAATTGAATCAAAGCATTTTAGGAAAAGAAAAAAATAATAAAGTTTCGCTTGTAACTAAAAATTCTTTTATTATAACTTAACACTTAAAAAAAAAAACTTTTAGTTTACATCTACTAAAGTTTGTAAGTATGTGTGTGTATACTTAACTTTCTAGGACAATAATCTGTAAATTACATATGTAGGTTAAATCAAAATTTATATTATAGTCTGACTTTGTGATTAATTTAGCTTTTAATAGCATTTGAAATATTTTAATTGTATGAATGATGATTTTATCAAAATTTTACATCGTATTCGATTTTAGCTATTACATCAAGGGCTAATAGCTAGAATACCAAAACCTCATAAGATCTAGAATTACTAATAAGAAAATTAAGGGGTGCTCCCTAATAGATGGCAATTGACCAGGCACCCTCTAAACTTTGTCAGCAAAATGACTACCCCCCTCATCAGGTTTACCTCGGGGTCGGCACATGACGGCATCCGACATCTCGGACTCACCTTGTTAGACAATGCTTACCTCCTGAGGCCTAGTCCACACGAACCCAGGAGGCCTGAGGAAGAAGATGCTCTACATGCAAAAGATTTAAGATGACAATATCAATACATGCAATTATTTCAACAGGCTTTCTTTCATAACAAAATACGGTTTATCCATAAATTAAATCAAATCATATTTTACTTCTACAAGATAAACCTTCAAAAAAAAAAAAAATTAGTTTTTCATAGAAAATTATTGACTCTAGAAATATAGTAATATGAGAAGATAAAATTGTTTCAAGTATTGGACAAAACCAGAAGTCCCCTTGTTCCAAAGAGAGGAGAATAGGTATTCGGATCCCATTTTATGGTCAGAGGCAAATTAAAAGTTAAGTAGTGTTAATTCAAAATACTTCAGAGGAAAAAAATAAAAATGTCTCAATTTTCTGATTTAAGAAAATTCATAAATCAAGTTATACTGTTGGATTTGAAGCACTAAAGGCAAACCGTATTTCATGATTTGGTTTAATTCGGAAGAAAAATAGAATTAAACTGAACCATACTCCCTCTAATATCGACTTTTCGTACATTAACTTCCGTGCATAACTATGATGCTAATATTCTCTTACTGGCAATCGCCCTCTTATAATGCCCATGGGAGCTCACATTCACAATCTTGGCTCTAATAGGCATCAAGCGTTACTATACCATCGAAATTACAATAATCCAAAGTGTTACGTTCAACTACGAGTAAGCCCAATCTGAACTCCAGCGTGGGCAAAATGCCACCACAACCTTGCTGGCACGTTGCTCTCTGTCCAAATCATCTTCGTGCCATGAGTCTTGTGGCACTTCATTCTCGATTTGATAGGCTAGTTTTGTAGCATTTCCTGTTTGCTTAGACCTAGAACTTGAAGATATCGTACAATCAAGTTCCAAAAAGCCTTGTAGAGCTACATTGATTTCATTTAGTATTCTCTTCCCTCATGGCATGTCATGCTATACTGCTGTCTCTTCAGGGCAATATTAATTTTTCAATTTTAACGGTTAAGGGGTCCTATACAGGATAGACGAATAATTCAAGTTGAGTAACGTTTTCTTTCTGTTTCGGAATGGAGGTTTTGCCTATAATTTATCATAAAGGTTTAATTTTTCGTATGATGGCATCGCCATTGTTTAAGGAAGTTCAAACAATTTCAGGTTCCCAAGTTCTTATGTCAATTTAGGAAAACTGCAAGGTAATAAGATTGAATTTTTGTTATTTTCATTTCTATACTCATACTATACGATATATATAACTATATACTTGAACAAGAATATTATTGTAGAATTGTTCAATGCAGTCTCTTATCAGCAAAAACTCTGTCATTTTGGCTAAAGATTATATCAACATTTATTTGTTTAAAAGAGATGGGACTCAAACCCATTAACTATTCTGCTTCCCTGTTCGACGAAAAAGAAGAAAAACCAAAAAAAAAAAAAAAAAAAGGAAGACGTCGGATCCATGAACATAATTTACTTTTCGAGAACTATATTTTGGTAGTGAATTTTGTTTTCTTAACAAATGTTCTCAACAACAAATTACTCAAAGGTTAAGTTTAGGGTTTTCCTTTTCCTTTCTCGATTTAATAATTACCATTTTCTATTAAGACAGCATAGAAATAGAACCCGAAGTGCTTGTCTTCTACAATTAAGTGCTATATTCATTGACTAACCTTATTTGATGTTTTGATTCTTTGTTTAAGGTGATTGCATTATTTAGTTAGCTATTAAAATCCCTTATTAGATGATCTTGATTTCTGCCTTTCCAACATGCTCCATCATTTAGTTGGAGCTGGAAATAGATTAAACATTTGAAATTTACTAATATTATTTCCTACAAGTAGACATAGGGCCAAGTCTAAACCGACTTGAATCGCATTTCATTAAATCGTAATCGGTTCACCTAAAGTTGGTTTCAAGCCTATTTATGAGACTCACCGGTTTATGGAACCGGATTTTGAATATTTTTTTATTTAGATTTCCAATATATATATATATATGTGTGTGTGTAAAACATGCATATTATATGCATATATTATATTACATATTTTAATATGTATTATATTTATGATATATATAATACATTAGTATGTATAATATATATGTTTAAATGTTAATACATAGAATACATAATAATATGTATAAATATATAAATGTTAATATAATATTTTTAAAATATAATATATATACAACATATAATATGTATAAATATATATATGTAAATTGCAAAAAAAAAAAAAGGTTTAGACCCACTGGTTTAAATGAGTTGAAAGCTTGAACTATCTAGATTCACATGAATCGGTAAGTCTTTAGTTGATTTAGGCCCATCATAAGCGAGCCAATTTTGGTTCATTGAAAGTTTATAATTCAAAACCGATCCTTCCTAATATCTACCTTCAGGTATAAAAGCATGATTTGGCTATTGTATAGTTAACATAGAACACGGTCAAAATGAAGTAATGGAGGAGAGAATGGATGCAAGATGAGAAGTTTCACACATACACACACATATATAATAAAAATAGACTTCATAGAATGAGAATAAAAAATCGCTATACCAATTGATATAACAAAAATTATAGATGAAGAGTTCAAACTATGAAAATACAATCTGATAGATTAACACATCTCTTTTAAAAGTCATTCTATGTCACCTAAAAAATAATATGGTTTATCCTAAATGAGCAAAACCCACTAACTAGCGAATATAATAAATACTATCAATACTATAAAGGAGATAACAAAATCATATAAGTACGATAATGATAAGAAAAGGAAAAATAACAAACACATACTACTTATTAAAAAATTATTGATAGACCAATATTTTAATTACATATTCACTAGATCGGTTGAAATAGAATTATAATGACAAATACTAATGTGAGTAGTGATAATCGATAAGATTAGGAAAAAAGAAGAAGTAAGTTTCAAAAATTTTAATTAACTAAAAAAATAGAGATTTATAGATATTGAAATTAATAGTGGTGAATTTATGGATGTAGAATGATGAAAGAAAGGAAGAATTTTTGAAAGGAGGAACAGACACTTGCTAACACACCAGATAGGTACAGTTATATATATCTCTCTCTTCCCTTTTCACTTATCTATTTTCAACCTCTAAATAAACGCACATAAAAGGAGGGAATGTAGTTATATAAAATAAAAATTGTAAAAGTATATTTTCTTTCATTGATCCTAAAGTTAAAGAACATCAACGCAAACAAATAAAAAGCAAATGGAATAATTCAGAAAATATAACTATGGAATCGGCAGAAATTTGAATTGGTACCCTTCACACGTACTCTAGCCTCCATACATGCAAAGTCTAAAGTAACGATATATGTACTCGTACTCACCCACTATACTATAGTGGAGATTTTAATAAGTCCTAAAAGAAAAACCATCTGGGGTTGACCTTCTATTCATGCTCCCATTGGGACACTGGGGGGGTTTTAAGTGTCCTATACCGATCTTGCGTTGAAATGATTTGTGTCATCCTTTCCTTCCAAATTCTGTCAAAAACCCCATAATTTTGCTATCAAGGAGCATGCACTCTTTTGCACCATTTTTCATAACCCCATTCATTGGTTATAGGAAAATAAAAGTATCTTCAAAAGGAAGATTAACCTCAAACATCACATCGTATGTGATTATCATGATGGGAGGGGCTTTTTTATTTTATTTTATTTTTTTTCTTGCCATCCAAGGGACCAACAACCTATTCTGGATGATTCCTTTTTCTTTTCTTTTTTTAATATGTTTATTTATTTTATTCATTCATTTTCCCTCTTTCCATCACTATAACAAAGAAATGATGTAAAGTCAATTTTCGTGATTGAACTTCATACCAAAACCTTCACCATCCCTCAAACAAAAGACGACCCCTTTTCACGCACAGCTAGCTACCCATCATGGTCATTGAAACCCCCGAGCTTACTCATCATACTAGGATGTTGCCAAAGAAATCATAAGTGTGCTAATAGCACGTGTTGATAATGGATTTTTCAACTCTAATCCATCTAGCTAGCCACAATTTCCTCCTTTTCTGCTATTAGGTTAAGAGGAAAAAGAAATGTAAGCATCACATGATGTAAATAATTATGGAAAAAGCTTATTAAACCAAAACTATCAATCTGAACTCAAATCCTAAGTTTTTATGTATAACTAACAAACAACGATAGTTACATAGTTAGGACAAATTATTTTAAAGATTATCCTTCACAAGCACAGTTCAAATCGCCTTAAAAAATTAGTCATCGTAATGCATTCAATTAGAAAAAAATTTACCAATATAAATTCAATCGATTGAGGATTTCGTAATTCTCTATTGATTTTGTTATCATTTTTATTATTGAGTCGATTTATATTACATTTGTTATCAAATGATTTTTTTCGGTTTACATTTTTTATTTTGTTTTTCAATCACATGTCAACGACTATTTATTATAAGAAAACTTAAATCTAATATTACATTCTAGTTATCAACGAATGATGATATAATTTGATAATTTACAATTTGAATCTTATGCTTTGTCAAACTCCAGAGATGATTTATTAGGAAACAAGTTGACTTTACTTCCATCTTCACATAACCTACATTATTGACCTATTCCTATAGTCCCAAGCTATTAAAATAATTATTAAAATTGAAACATGAGAAAACGTAGCCCAACTTAGACGTTTCCTCAACCAAGGGTTCCCAAATTCCTTTTTATTATTATTATTATTAATAGAATCGAGAATGAATTGGATACAAGTGGAAAATAAAGGAGAAAAAGTCATATAAAATGAGTGTATGGTATAAGAATTTGGGCATGGAGCTTTTTGAAATCCATATTTATTGGTTTGCGGGGAATTTTAAAAGATATAACAAAAGAGCACTGTTTTAGTGCGGGATGGTGGAGAGAGAATTGGTTTTTGAACTTTCCAAGCGTGGATGTTATGTTGGAGAAGCCACAATCAAATGGCTCCATGGCCTCTTGTCTTCCTCTGCCCCCACCAATCTCTCTCTAGTTTTCTCCCTCTCTCTCTTTTCCACACGCCAATTATGTATAAGATAAACGTTAAACAATCTTGGAGGATATTTTTAAGAAACTAAATTAAAGAAATTTTTTCATCTATTATTATTTAGTAACTTGTATAATCAGTCTTCAAAAGTATAAAATGTTAATTTTTAAAGCCCTTAATTATTATCAAAATCATTATAATATAATAATATGTATACTAATTTTCCAACGGGATGAATGGGGTTCAATTCCTTTCCTTCCCAATGATTGTAGTGTAATGGTTGGAAAAAAAGAAAAAAAAAAATTACAAAAACACTTATTAGCGATATTCTATTTTATTTGGGTTTTTAGGTTATTGTTATATGATGAATATTTAAGTGTGGGTTCTAACCTTTTATTTTTCCATTATACATGGTATGATGTATGGGATTGTGGGGGAGTGTGGAACGGGAGGGGAAAACTTTGTCCCAATAATCATATTGGAGCATTATAGTCAAAGGGCAGCTCGATATGTGTCGACATCTAGTTGAATTAGATGGACTTAGATCAAGGCATTCGTAGTGATGCCACTTCATAGTTAAGGTTTTTCTTTTCTTAGTAAAGTGGTTATAGTGGCAGAAAACAGGGGAAAAAATAAGTCTGTAGGCGTGCCAAGAAAACATAAAGCACTTTGCTTTTGGATTTTTTCTTGGAACACGTAGGACTTGTTTTACCATGCTTTTCTTTTTTCTTTTTTTTTTTGTTATTTTATTGACGACATAAGCATACTGCTACAGTTTGGTGTTTAATGATTCCTCATCTTTAATTTCTGGTCCTGCCATTGACAAGCACAATCAGCGCTGGAAGTTCCTGGCTTTGGTTATTATTAGGAGAAAGGAATAGCTTTTGATTATTATTGTCATGAATAGGTAGTTGATGAAGGCAGGTTTGATTCAATCAATATGTTGGTAGCTAAACAGTTCGAAGATTACGTGATATAAACTTAAAAAATGTTACTTACAATATCTAATGTTGCCAATAATGAATATTAAATCCAGATAAATAATTCTTTTTATATTTATGAAGAAATATGTAGAGTGTAGAATTAGCGTTCGCACCATTATAAACAATAATGAAATATATAATAAACTTAAGTTTATTATTCAACCGTAAGCTGCACTATGATCTTGATAAAAAGAAAAGGCCACACTATTCAACATGAAATAACCGAAAACGACAAATTAAATGAAGAATGTAAACTTAATGTAAAAGTAAATTGGTAAATATAAAAATAAACACATTAGAAGAGTTAGTCGTGTAAGTTAAAAATAAATAATAATAACCTTTTATATTTACCATATATCTACAAATGCTAACACATTGAATACTTACACGTGTAACGTGCCATTAAATAAGATATTTTTCTCTTTAATAAAAGATAAGATATAACAACATATTGTAATGCATATTACTATACAATATATGATTTATTAAAGTGAAAAAGTTTACCAAAAAATATTGTAGTGCACTGACATATAGTCCATATCAAGTAATTTATATACATTATATATATTGAGATATTACATTCTAACATAACAAAATGATACTAGTATAAACAATTAATTAATATATCATATAGTGTACACGCAATATGCTATATATTTCATAACATTTTATAAACTAAGCTACTTATGGAAAGCAATAGATAATTAATGAAACATTACAAAACAGATGACAACACCTTTAAATAACAAAATTACACTAAGATACTGTACAATAGGAAATGAATCTATAAAGTATCTCCCTCTAACATCCATAAATAGTTTTAAGACAAGACCTAGGATTCAGATTAATCTTAATATTTAGAAAACATAAACGTTTCTAATGGATCTAGTTATAAACCTAAAAGGAAAATTTATGATAATTTATAGACTTAAATTGAAAACCCTAAACCCATAAAACCAAAACATAGAATTAGAATTAATTATAAAGCCATAATCAAAGCTCTATATCTTTTAGTTCATATGTTAAAGCTCACAAACATGAAAGCTCAAACAATAATACCCAGTTATGGGCATTAGAAATCTTAGAATAAATAATGAGCAATTAAAATTCGAGACTTTTGAGATAGGAATTCATTAGCAAACTTCGAAATTATGAAACGAAATAGTAAACTAAGATGTAGGAGATCTAATCTACAAACCCTAAAAAAAATATTATTTTAAAATCGATATGGGAGTTTCTTTGAAAAGAAGATTTTTCCAATCTAAAATAAAAAAGGAGTTGTGATGGATTCACAAACCTATGACTTATAAGATATCACAGGCAATTATTGTTTCAGAAGAAGCAGTTTTAAAGTGTTGATTTTGACTAAGAGGTTAAGAAATTATAGCTAGACAGAAAACAAACCATAAACTAATAAAATTTAATCTTAGAAATAATCTAGGAACAATATGTAAAAAGGGTGATAAAAAGAGAGATAGAAGAAAATCGAAATAGGCTGTCTATGTAGACTAATGCCATCGGCTTAAGTAAAGTAGAATTCTTATAAAATTAGCAATAGTGTAATCTATAACCTAATAAAAACATAAAAAATTAGTATAAAATGTGAGTAGCTACTATATTTCTTGTTTGTGCATATTATGATAGATATTATGTATATATAAATTTTTCCACATATGAGGATTTTTGGGATATGTTGAGTATCGAAATCAAATTGCATATATGATTGCACAGGATTTGGATATACTTATATGCTAGAGCATGATTCCATGAGGTTGAACTCTAAGGATCTATAAAATTAAAATTTATTGGAATCTAAGGACATATGGATCCCAATTTGATGAACTTATGGATTGTACAAAATTGATTCATTAAACTTTGGGACTTGCTTCACACTTCAAATTTTGATTCCTAAGATCTAATAACTTAAAAACATAACTCTAGTGATCTGCCCCATACTTTTAAGATGGACTATAGGTATCTACTTAACACTTTCAAAATCGAATATGAGGATATGAGAATTCACATATTGAAAATGGACTCAAAGGGTTATTGTAGATTCAAACTTTCAAAAATGTCTTTGAGAGAGTTTCATGGATTTTCCCCTTTCAAAATGGACTCTAAGAAGCACATAGATCTGCTACTTCTTGAAAATGGACTCTAGGGGTTTGATTACATGTGGTTGCGATGAGTTTGTATAAAGGGTAAAAAGAGAAGAAATTTGAATTTTCAGAAGAAACTTATGATAAGCTATTCTAATTAATGGTGATAATGTTAGATTAGCTTGAGAGTTTAATGAAATTAGTTAATTACATAACCAACAACTATTTATTGATAAGCTATCCTAATTAACTCCTATTCTAACTAATTCTATTAAATAACTTAATTAATTCTACTATATAAATTACCAAACTATGTTTACTAAATGCATAACAATCATTTAGAGAATATAAGTTGCACGCGATTTAACATGTGCACGTATATTTATGTATTGCAAATAGTTGCTTGCTAGATTTTTGCACATCCCATTTATGAAAATCCTTTTCAAATAAATTCAAAAAGAAAAAAAAGAAGACTTAAAAATTAAAGAGCTTGGGATTGAGCCTTGCATGCCCTATATGGATAGTCAATAGACTCCCATGCTTTTGGATTTGGGGTATGACATAATATATACCTAAACAGTTAGAAGTATGCATGCAAATGTTATACATAGTTATATAAATATTCCAAAACTTGACTTTTCAACATAGTAAGATATGTTTTATACTATTAAGTCAAAATTGTTATTGAACTTAAATTTATAATATACAAGTTTCAAAAGGAAAAATATAGAAAATATGGACAGATTAATGGAAAATCTTGGTAATTTTCTAAAAACAATACTTTTGCATGGAATATATATGTTAATGCTTTATCTTTAACCTATGGTCGAGGTCTTGCGCTAAGCAACAAATGTAAGCTTCAAAGTGGTGCCAAAGGTAGTTCCAATGCAAATGCTTACGCTAGAAAGAGTATTTAGGAAAGTGTATGAGTATGTAAGTGTGCCAAAAGTTGGAATGCTTTACCAATGTTTATTTTCTATTTATAGGCAAGTTGGCCTAGCTATTTTAGGAATGAGATAACCTTCCCAAGATCATCTTTTTGACTCAGGATTTTGTGGAGAGAATCTTAAGTAAACTGTTGATAGTTATTGACTTTTCTTATGTGCTCCAATTGTTTTAGCTTATTCTTCATTTAAACTTGTGGATTGGACTTGACCGACATAGGCCTAAAGGTCCAAGCTCTATGGAATGGGTTGAAGACAAGAGCTTGAAAGAAGTTTTTAATAAGATCAATTGAGCTTTAAAGAGCTCAACTTGAGTTCTAGCAAGGCTATCCTAAAATTGGACACTTGTCATAAGCCCCTGTGAGGTTGGTTGAGTTCGAGGGAGCTTGACCTCAACTCCCAAGAGGTTGGCTTGAGCTTGAAGGGATTAGCTCATGCCTTAAGAAGGTTGGTATAGGTTTGGAGACCTACGTCTAATATAACTTATCAACAAGACATAAAAAGACATCTTTATAATTTGAAAACTTATGCATCACGGATCCATGTTTCAAAAGTATAATTTATAGCAAAACTAGATATTGTGAAGAAATATATCTTGTAAAATAATTTTAGAGAGGATGATGCAAGGTAAGTCGATGGAAATGGATTTATAGCATTTATATTAATATATATTGTTATGATGCTGTAGACATATTACACTTCCCATCGTATAGGTGAACAACTTAAGCGGTAACATAAAGCTTATAGAAATAGATTTGTTGTAAGTTTTGGCTTGTGGTGAGACAGACCATAGTGCTATTCTTATGTCATGGCTTGAGTCTTATAGCAACAATAAGCATATACCAAAAAATATTAAACATCTTAAATGTTTAATATACTACATTTCATGATTAAAGTAAAGTATTCTATGATGATTGTGTACACCCATAAGGGGTGGATAGAATTTTGTTTGCTTTACATCTCATCCATGTTTAGAGGAAGGATGTATTGTACCATGGTATGAAGATTAGATAAAATGGTATTGTGAATAAGGAAAAATAAAGAATTCAATTGGGTTGGATCTTTATTCCTTTTACTCCAAACAAGTGGACTAAAATGTATTTACATCCATTTAATTATCTAACTTTGTTTATTCTTCCATTGATTCATTAATAATTCCCCTTGCCAGAGAGATATTTTCGCAAAGCAATGTGTGTTTGATGTAAGAATGTGTATTATAATTTCCAGTTTGATTAAGGAATGAATAGGCGGAAAATGAGCTATAAATCCTAATCCAACATTGTATGTACGGGTTATAAATCGTGTTAATCAGTTATATTCGTGTCTTATTTCATAATGAAATTATATGAATTGCTAAAAATATATAAAAGTGAATAGATATCATTGATAATTCATTTATATCATAATTGTATATGTCGATATTATAATCGTGTTTGTCACTTTTTAAAATATCATTATCTTTTTTTAGTTTATTTATTTTTGTATTTCGTAGTTCTTGTTGCAATATTTCACAATTAATGAGTTGACACCCTAATAAAACGTTTATAATTATAGTGATATTCCACATCTTTAATAGGATGTTGTACCCCAGTTAGAATCGTGTTTTCACTTCATTTGTATATCTATGGAATTTGTTAGTAGGTTTTGTGACGCCCCGAACAAGAAAAGTCATAGCAGTCCTGCCGTGTAAACTAATCTAAGATAGAAGCTGACCTCACAGCTGCTATTGTAGACGCGGTTTACACAAGGCGCACAACTCAACCAGGTTGAAATGTCTGTTCTGACACCTGTTAATAATCAAACCTGTAGTAAAGCTCTTACAAGATACTTGTTCTATACAACCTGCTGTTTAGTACCACAACAATATTTAAACAAACATTTCACGTCCAAAGGTAAAGTTTACAATCAGAGTTTATTAAAAACCACAGGTTTTTCGATCCATATACAATAAGTTAGAAAACTAGTAGGCTCCCAAGGAATTCCCAATTAGTTTTCCTCAAAACTTAGAGACAAAGTCAAGAGCTCAGGTTCAATTAATTCCTCGATCTTCACTTTCCCACACAACAGCGCATTAATCTGGGAACAGTGGTACCTGAACATCTTATCTTTACTCAATACCTGCAAAAGAGTCTGTAGGGATGTGAGCACAACTAGCTCAGTAAGTGGGACGGAATCAGAAGAGTACTGTACAATCACAAATAAAGTTAATAATCATGATGAAATGCAATGCAATCACTCAAATGAAAACATCGCACAGTGTTATCCGGTCCACTATGAGGTTAGAGAAATTACATCCGCTCCAACCCGGATTGAGGAGTTTCATAGTGACTCGAGTCAGACCAAACCCGGGCTTGTACAATGGAGAACACCCTCCTCTCATGACCGCCTTCGAACCACGGCTCCCAACCTTGTCGCGACCTCCTCGCTTGTCACTTAGTTCGACTAAGGATGGGGAAAGGACCATTTTAGCTATCCTCATCGAAGGAAGTCAGTATTTGGCCTAACACTCTTAATCGTTTCCCTTAACAAGTGATTATGCATATCCAATTACATTTTAGTCAAATAATCGTTAGTGTTAATCAAGGGTGACCAACAAGTTCACACAATACAGAATCCATGCAAATATGTATTTAAAGCACACCAAGGAGTTGAACTCCTGTCACAACCGAGTATCATTCACACACACAGCATGCGCATAATCATCTAATTACAAACACAACCAGTACTCTTGGGTCTCCGGATACTTTAAATAGTACCCAAACAAGTGGTGAAGCCATAATCTCAACTTACTTGTTTAGACATTCGTTATTGCTGACTTGAATTGTCAACCGTTTTTGTATTGGAAGGTCCTAATTACACAAAAGACCCAAATTCAGTTTTCGTAATAATTACCAAAACATTAGGATTTAATCTAAAATGGTTATATTTATATATGTATATTATTTCCATAATATACAGTCATGTTATTACTATATATCAAATTAAATTATTAATTATTGATACTGTACGTCATATATACTATTACGTATTATATATCGTTTTGATCGTATCGAAACGTACTTTTTATTTATTAATTCAAGTTTTGATTCCGGTAAGATTACTGAAATGTGTATATTCTTGAATATGATATAGTTATAGGCTAAATTACTTAAAGTTGTCCGATTTCAACAAAATTAGTGTCATTGAGTTTGTATTGACCTAACGATACGTTTTACGAGTCCTGTTTTTAGAGATGGCTTTTAACAGGTAATATGAGTTTTTAATACAATTATATATAATTATATAAAAATGATCGTATTATGTGTAATTTACAAATTTAAATTATATTTTATATAATTTGTCCTTATATTGTAATAATATAAGTATTATTAAATTCTAATACACCTAAAGTGTATTTCGATCAGAAAATATTAATAAATATAATAAAAATCTTCATTTAATCCAATCTGATCAGCAATCCTTTATATAGTTTTTATTTAACTATTTAATTCATTTTAGCTTATTAATATTACAAATATACCTCGACTTGTAATTTAAGCTATTTTACTTAATAAATTCGTAATAAATAGTTCAGGTTACCAAATAATTCCCTGAAAATTTTTATAAACTTCTAAAAATATAAGGAATTCAGTTATCACTTGGTTTTAAGTTTCCGACCTATTGCCTATATTTTCATATTGACGATTTTACCCTTAAATTATGATAAATTATCCAATTATAATTCTTTTAGCACCAAATTAATTTCAATCTGACTCAATACTATTAATATTTATTATAGATCAGTACATGTCCATTTCATTAATTAATTTCATAATTTCCTATTCAATTCATAATTTCAGCCTATTTTCGAGCTAATTTTAGGCCTAAAAATTCAATAAATATCAAAATTATTCAAATCAAAATTCAGGCTACATAGCAATTACCTATATATCATGCATATCCTACACAAAAATTTTCAGCTAGAAATAACATTATTTAGTGCATTTATTTTACAATTATATATTCGGGTGAACAGTAGATTTCTTAATAAAATATATTAAATGTTATGAATTTTTCAAAAATAAAAATATCACATGAAAGCATGTTTAAAATAAGCTAAGTACAATTTTTTTCATAATTTTCTGGGTGGATTTACTAATTTTTAAAAATTCTTGAAAAACAGGGCAAGAAATTGACCTTAGTGTTCTTAGGTGCTCCGGTGGCCGGCGGCGGTTGGGCGGTTGTCAGACGGTCTGCGCGGTGGGTAGACCGTGTAGGGTTGGCTGGGTTTCACAGCAGAACCACTCTAGGTTATGGTTCTTCACTTTCACGAAATTTCCTCTGTTTTTTTCTAAATTTCTTTTTATTTTCTATAATTTTTTTCTAATTTTTCTTTTTGTTGTTTTTGGTTCCAAAAGATGTAAAGTGATTTGTTCAACAGATTTATAGTGGTTTAGGTCGGTTCTTTTTTATATATATTTTTTATTTATTTATTTTTCTTGCTTTTTCCTTCATTAATTACGAGTAGGAGGTGGCATTGGCTTGTAAATTCACCTTTTGATTCAGCAATTGTCCAGCTTTGATGTTTTCCAACAATTTCCAGGCATGAATCAGCAATTGGAAGGCTTTTGGATAATATTTTGCAATTTTTTTAGGTATTTTGAGTATATTTTATTAATACTTAATTATTTACTTAATATACGAGTATATATTCCTTGTGAATATCACGTGTAATATATAACTATACTCATATAATTAAGTTTCTAGCATATCTTTTATTTTTAGGATATGTTCTAAAGTTGATTTCATGAATTCAACACAATAAATATATAATTACATACTTTAGGGTTAATTTACGGGTATAATTATTATTTATACTGGGTAACTCGTAAAATTACGTGTATTTTTATATAGTAAATTATACTATATTATCTCATTTTATAGCTCAATTAACTTATCTTTAAGTTCTCGTTGCAATCTAAGTTCGATTTTAGGAGTTCCGAACATTTTAATGCTATATTAAATATTCCAACTTCTAAGGGCAAAATTGGGATTTCAGGTCATTATTACTAAAATCTAACTTTACTGTAATATCTCGACTAACTTTTTTATTTTAGTAGTAAAGTTTGGGCTCAATTGAATAAGTTTCCCTAAAAGCCCTAAATCTAAGCTCGGTTGTCTTAAACTCAATTTTGGGAGCTTACAGGTTTTATAAATTTAGACCAGTTATTAAGAGGCATTTGTGATTTATGAAAGTTATTGAGACATGAAACCATATCTTATGAAAGGTACAATAATATAAAAATAGAAAATTTGCGATATCATTATGATTGATAAAGTTTCCAGAGTATAACAATATGTTCTACCCTAATGTTTGTCATATTGGGAAATTATGTTCCTTTAGTACATATTGTAAATCTTTTTCGAAGAGACTATAGTAACTATGGAATTTGTAGGGAGTTAAGAACTCCTAGCATGAGCATTGGAAATGTATGCTCGATCAAGAAATTTTCGTAACAAAGTAATCGCCTTTAATATCTTTGCTTAATGTTAATTTAGTACCATTACTGAAAGAAATGGTAGCAATTGATAAATTTAATTTCCCACATGCCTCTTGATTCTTAAGATGCTAAAGTTAGCATGAGATTAAAACAATGATCAAGAAAAAGCTAAATATACGTGGTGAGGAAGTAAGCTTGATGGTGGTGTATGGGAATGCAACAAACAATAACCTAACCTATGATAACCATTTTTATAAACAAAGTAATAGTCAAGGTTAACATGCTTAGTGTAATCATAGTTGAGTGGGATTTGTTGACAGATAGATAGCTCTAAGGTTGTCACATCATAAGATATATGGAAATTAAATTTGCATCAATGGAAAAAGATGATGATTACAACTAGTTCATGAGGTATTATATTCTAATAACCCTAGAATTATCAAGGAAATTAAATAAAATATGAACATTAATAAATCAAGAAAGAAAATAAACTAACATATACCTTTCTAAAATAACACTACAACTTCAATTGTCCAGCTTTTTGCCAAAAAGCACAAATTTGATTTCTTAAATAATGCTAGACAATAAAGTCATTTACTTCAGACCGTACTAGACTCAAATGATTATTTATTGATATATTATGGGTTTTCTAACTCTCCACATACAAAAAGTTATGGGCTTCTAAAGCTGATCAATATTTAATTAGCTAAAGAGGTATGGAAAGTGAAAATAATGGGAAAATGTGCTCCAAAGATATCATGTTAACTCATGATTAAATGAAATCATACATGAATTGTGCGAGAGAATTGTAACTAGTTTATAGAGTTATGATAGTAAATAACTTATCAATACAAATTTGAAACTTCTAAACCAAATATTTGAAAAACTCCATTAAAGTTTGTTAGCTTAGTTGGCCTTAGGTATTATGAATAGTATTAGTGCCAACATCCTGCTTGTAGGTGGACGATTCAGGTTTAGCCTGAGTTTTGGATAATAGGGTCAAGGAGGGCGGGAGTGTCATTAGGATAGTAGCTTCTATCTTGCTTTTAAGATGACCTATAGTAGAAGGTGGCTTAAATCATACATTGAAAAAAAGAAAGAACCAAGCCTAATTGTAAAGTTTCTTAATGAAGACATCGCATATTTCATGGAAAGTGATTGTGATACTCCATAGTTAAGTGAAGTCTCACATGGATTTTTTTTGTGTGAGGGAGGTGGAGGGGAGGGGGGGTGGCGGGTGGGGGTGGGATTTGGTATTAGTTCATAAGATTATAATGATAAATATATTATGAACACAAACTTAAAACTTTTGAGACAAGTGGTTAGAAAAGCCCATTGGTATGTGTTAACTTAATTATTTACTACTTTTAACCTTGAGTATTGTAGATATTGAAGAACCCATTTTGTTCCTTACATTTGATTTGTGTTTGGAAAATGCATGTAGTAGCTTAGCTAATTCCTTGCAAAGTTAACATCTAATTAGATAATTATAATGTAGTATAATGCATCGACAATCTCATGATAGGTGATGGGGTTTGGTAATAAAGGAGAACCATGTATACTGCAATGACTCCAAAGAGGTAAAGGTTTTGATTGGTTCAGTTAGGTGGATGTGATGACATATGAGGAGATCATAGATAGATTGAGATTGACACAAATGGATACCTTAAGCAGTGTAAATGATACATAAGAGGACTGATATATAGTGATTAGAAGAGGGATATTGCTATCAATGGATATAATGTCATCCATATGGATTAGAAAGACCAAAACATTAAAACCCTTAGTAAGGATGGACATATAAGTACTAGCTTTCCTTTGTCAAAATCTATAGTGTAAGAGAAAGCTGCTAAATTGATGGAAGTAGGATTAATGAGTCAATTTCAAACCATGGAGAGATTTTTTCAACTAGTACACACGATACGGATAACGAGGATGGATAAATCCTAAAATTTATTTTATTAAAAATTGTTTCCTTAAGATTTGTTTTAGTATGTTTATTGTATCCCCTAATATTAATATCTTTGAATTTAAACAATTATTGAGTTGGAGGATGCACCACTTTTACACAACATTTACTTTAGTTTCAAACTAGTTTATTTCCAGTAATAGATAGTTTTCCTTTACTCACTTTTTTTTTTATCTCCTTTTAGTAGAATCCTAAGTAGGAGTATAAGTAGAGCAAATTAAATAATTTTTTAAATTAGAATGTCCATTTTATAAAGTCCTTAGGATTTAAGATTGAAGCTAAACCACCCATGCATGCTGTAGCCTATACATGAAGCCATATTTCATGAGTTGACAGGAAAGTTAATGGTACAGTAATTCAAAAGTGACTATAGGATGCAGTTATCTAATCATTTTTAGTTTACAGTAAACCATTATAAATTACAATGAATAAGGTCCATTAATAGTTTAAAAGAATTGCAAATAGTCTCCATTAAAGTATTCAACAATTCTATCTTTAATGTTAGTGGGTTTCTATAATTTAGAATGATTTACTGTAACATCATATAATAATTTTTGAGTGATTGCACATAAAACATAGGGTAAAACAAAATTAAGTACAAAATCATGGTATGTAGTATATACATGAGTTAGTAACAACTCATTTTCTTTTATATATCATTGGAAACGATATTGAAGTATTGATTACAAACTGTTATAATTTTCATTTCAAGAAATAAATGCATGGTTATTGTTGACAGAGTACTTTGGGTAAGGACCTCTCAGGCCTGACTAGATTTGCTAAGTCTTACCTCCTTAGGCTCGCCTCTATAGGCCTTGGGCCTGGCCCTTAGTGGCTTAAGCCTAAGAAAAATTGTAATGGCTATAAACTACAAGATAAGGATAAAACAGCCATGTCTTAAATATTAGAGACACATTTGACACAACAGCTCCACTCTCCCACGCTTGCGGGAGAAGATCTCTTTTACCAACTGATCTTCAACAACCGGCTCCACTCCGCTATAAATACTAAACATCTACCCAACGGTAACTCTCTTTAGAAACTCTACATTCTAAGCATGCGCATTAAGTATTCTATTTCACAAAAAGCATATTGCTGACTTAAGCATCGGAGTGGCCATGCTGGATAACCCCCCGATGTCCCTATACTATACATTGTTTTGCAAGCCTAGTACGTGTAAACCTTAATTCACTACTAACAAGAACTAAGGAATAACATTTGGTACCGTCTATGGGAAGCAAGAATTCTTACACCCGAAATCCTATGCACACCAAATACATAACTCACGTCAAGCCTTTCTACATCATGTCTCAGCATAACGAGCAAAGAAATTAACAGTCGTTGAACAACTAACTTGGAGGCAACCAGCCTTCTCCAAGAGTTGTGTTAGAAGAATGCCTGGAGTACGCAGAGTACTTGGTTGAGCAGTATACTGAGTTGAATAGGGAGCTCTGAGCTTACCTGGATGAAGCAGAGTGTCATAGCAAACAAACTCGCCATCCTGAAGCTTCAGATGCTCATACTGGGCGAGACAACATCTAGCAACAGCTATAGAATGGAAGGAATCAGCAACCCAATCCACCGCTGCGATAGCAGCCAATAAGTTTTGTAGCTACTTGCGACAGAGCTCTAGTTAGCAATGAGCAGAAAGCCGACTTGCAGGGAGTTTAGGCTCATTCAGTTGCACGCCGAGCTTACCTAACGGATGACGCTGACCTAAATGAGCTCCGTATGATAGTAAGGCGGCTCTCCAAGCAGCAGGGGAGTAAGCCTGCTGGTGACACCGAGTTGGTCACTAGCAACAAGACCCCCTTCACCAGGGGTATCCAGGACAAAGTAGTGCCCCCTAATGGCAAACTCCTGTCCCTAGACTAGATTGATGGTGCGAGTGACCCCAATGACCATCTACTCCACTTTCGCACCCTCATGAACCTTTACGGTCATGGAGATGTCATATTATGTAAAGCCTTCCTGGGCACGCTAAGGAAGGCAGCACGGACGTAGTTTAACCACCTCCCATCAATTTGATCAACTCCTTCAATGAGCTGGCAATGAAGTTCAGCCTCCATTTTAGGGCTAATAAGCCCCCATCCAAGGACACATCGTCCTTGTACTTAGTAAGGCAGGGTGAGGGTAAGTCTTTGCACGACTACGTGGCCCAATTCAATAATGTCGTGGTCAAGATCCCTCAGCTGGATGAGGGACTCGTTGTCTATGTTGTAAAGCTTAGCATTAAACCCTTAGGAGATTTCTTCCGATTGTTTGCGAAGAGCAAGCCAAAGACCCTGGTCGACTTCTGGAACAAAGCCTAGAAGTACATCGATTAGGAAGATAACATTCACGCCAGGTGCGATGCCGATCGAGAAAGGTTAGACGGAAAGCAGGATAGGGAGAAATTATCCATTAAAGATCTCCTTAGGCGAAGGATACCGAGCAGGCCAGAAGGGGAAAGCTCTGGGAAGAAGAAACACTGACTAAAGTGCAACCCTCTCCCTTGTCCCTTTTATAGCCATTACACACTTTTGAATAGACTCATAGCTTAAGTCTAATTTAAAGTGAAGCACCAAAACTTGCTGCAGAGGCCACAGAAATGCGAGGAAACCCCAGTC
The DNA here is from genome assembly GCA_024138005.1 of Lumnitzera racemosa. NCBI lineage: Eukaryota > Viridiplantae > Streptophyta > Magnoliopsida > Myrtales > Combretaceae > Lumnitzera > Lumnitzera racemosa. The sequence goes on from JAMXBC010000001.1 coordinate 126,089,201, forward strand.
GCCGAAACTCTAACAAATACTGTCAGTTCCATGATGATTATGGCCATACAATTGAAGACTGCTTCCAATTGAAGAATGCCGTCAAATACGCCATTCAACGCAGCTTCTTCAGTGAATACATGGTACATTGTCGGAACTACAACCATTTTGACGATGACACTAGCAGGGCACCTTAGATGCAACGGATTAAGGACGCCCAAGCGGAGCAGAATAACGACCGCCGTAATGATCACGCCCCTAATGACGTCATAAATGTAATTATGAGGGGCCCGCACTCTGGGAGCCTACCAAGCACTAGCAGCTTGGTTAACGTCCAATCACATGTGCTGGTAGTTAGGGAGAAGAGACAGAAGTTAGCCACTTCCATCTCCTTCTCCAACGCTGACTTTTAAAGGGTCAATATTCCCCACCAAGATGCCCTGGTGATTGGGGTAAGGATCTCATATTTGAGGTCCTGAAAATCATGGTAAGCACTGGTAGCTCCACCGATATACTCTTCCTCCACACATATAATAGGATAAGGAATAAGCTACCAATAAAGATAAAGTCATACCACCACAATTTGATAGGCTTCAACGGTAGCACGGTTTGAGCCAAGGGCATCGTCACATTAGACATGGAACTTGGCGATGACGACCACGTAGTACAATGACCTGTGAAGTTCATTGTGATTGATTATCCCTCCCCTTATAATGCGCTCTTGGGAAGACCAAGCCTAAACGCATTTGGGATGATTACATTTTCCCTGCATCTAAAGGCCAAACTCTTGACAGCTACGGGGGTGGGAGTATGCAGGTGCGATTGGATGTTAAGGTAGCCAAAGGTGATGGTGTCTTTGCCTTGGAGATGAGCCTGTAGGAGAGACTGGCTAAGAGGGGCGAGCCTAAAGAAAAAACTGAAGATGTCCAGATCTACAACTCACCCAACCAAACAACGAAAGTTGGGATTGAGACCCCAACCGAAGTAAAGGATGAAATCATTGCCCTCTTGAGGACAAATTCGGATAGGTTCACCTGGTCGGTGTCCAACATTCCCGAAATTTCCCCCAACTTAGCAACCTACAGCCTCAACATCGACACCAAAGTACAACCTGTCAAACAAAAAAAGAAGCATTTTGCCCCAGAACAGTAGGCCGCAATCGAGGAGGAAGTGTAGAAGCTACTCAAAGTTGGCTTCGTAATGGAGGAAAAGTACCTAACGTGGCTGGCAAACGTAGTACTAGTGAAAAAAAAGAATGGGAAGTGGCGCATGTGTGTCGATTATACTGACCTCAATAAAGCCTACCCCAAAAATTGTTTCCCCCTCCCCAAAATCGACCAACTTGTCAATTCTACATCTGAACACGCCCTACTGAGCTTTATAGACGCCTTCTCGAGATACAATCAGATCAAAATGGACCCAAAAGATAAGGTTTATACCTCCTTTGTCACTGATTACAACACATACCGCTATACTGTAATGTTATTCGGACTAAAAAACGTTGAGACCACATACCAACGAATGGTGACGAAATTGTTCAAGCCCTAGATTGGGTGCAATATGGAGGTATATGTCGATGACATGATTGTCAAGAGCCAGAAGCCGATCAATCATGTCAAGGATCTCTAGGAAGCCTTCGACCGAATACACACATATGACATGAAGCTGAACCTTCAGAAGTGTGTCTTCAGCATTGGCTTTAGCAAGTTCCTCAGATTTCTAGTCACCTAAAGAGATATCAAGGCTAACCCCAAGAAGATCACAACCATTAGGGGAATGAAGCCCCTAACTTTAGTTTGAGACGTATAAAAGCTCACTGGCATGGTGGTTGCCCTGAACAGATTCATTTTAAAGAGCATTGACATATGCGCTAAGTTCTTCAAAATCCTCAAAAATCCCAAGGGTTTTGAATGGACTTTAGAGTGCGCCATTGCCTTTCAGCAACTCTAAGACTTCCTTGCTCATCTACCGGTTCTCTTTAAGCTTGTCTAAGGGGAGGATCTATTTTTGTACTTGGTTGTTAGTGATCAGGCTTTCTCCTTTGTTCTAGTTAGAGCAGATGGAAGAGAACATAAGCTAATATATTACATTAGCCACATACTTCATGGGCCTGAGGTCAGGTACATAAGGGTAGAAAAATTTACGCTAGCCATCATCATTACTACTAGACAGCTAAGGCCTTACTTCCAGGCGCACCAAGTGATTGTACTCACAGATTAGCCACTGCGCACCACGCTATAGAAACTTGATGCATTCGGATGAATGATGAAGTACGCAATGGAACTGAGCATGTACGGAATCCAATACCAGCTACAAATGGCCTATAAAGCATAGGTCCTAGCCAACTTTGTGGTAGAATATACTAGAGAAGAAACATCGTTGGACGATGGAAAATCGGTATGGACTATCCACATCGATGGATCATCCACCACTGGAGGTAGAGGTACAGGCCTTGTGTTAACCGGTCCTCATAAGGTCACCATTTGTTACGCCTTTAAGTTTGGGTTTGATTTCAGCAACGACGAATCTGAATACAAAGTGCTTATTGCTGGCCTGAAGTTAGCTAAGGAGATCAGGGTCGAGTAGCTGCGGATATTCTCGGATTCCATACTCGTTGTACAGTAAGTTCGAAGCGAATATAAGGTAGGGGACAATACTATGGCCAGGTATTTAGAGAAGGCAAGAGGGTTCTTAGCGGACTTTCCCTCTTAGGACATTGAGAAAATCTCTCGAATGGAAAATTTAGCGGTCAACTGGCTATCCAAGCTGGCCTCTACTAGCATACAGAAACCCAAGATGAAGGACAACAAAATCTTCATAAAGTATCTACAGGAAAAAAGCATAGCTCTAAGCTCAGCTGAAATTCTAGAACTGACCATGGCAGCATTAGAGCCAAGCTGGATAGATCTCATCCAAATCTACTTAGAGGAAGGAATGTTGCTAGGGGACAAGAGGGAGTCAAAGATGCTCAAGTACTGTGCTACCGATTATATACTGATTGATGGTATCCTATATCACAAGAGAATCAGTCTCCCCTTGCTTCAGTGTCTCGGAGAAAGGGAAGGGCTATGCATCATAGAAGAGCTATACGTGGAAGTGTGCAACAATTATATCCAATCCCAAGCCTTGTACCTTCAGGCGCTACAGCTCGGATATTATTAGCTTACCATGAGGCAGGATGCAAAGGCTGTAGCCTAAAAGTGCCCGCAGTGCCAGAAGTACGCCCCAATCAGTCGTATACCTAACACTACACTCCAACCCCTAACGAGCCCATTGTTGTTTGCCCAATAGGGGACCGATATCCTCGACGCTTTTACGAAAGCATCAGGAGGACGGCGGTTCATAATTGTCGTGTGGACTACTTCACGAAGTAGGTAAAGGTTAAAGCCGTAGCCAGAATCATGGAGAGGAATATAAATTCATTTGTCAGAAACAACATTCTCTCCCAGTTTGGAGTCCCCCATGTACTAATTACGGACAATGGCTGACAATTTAACAACTCCAAGTTCAGGGAGTTTTGCGCTAAGCACCACATCACTACGTACTTCACCTCGGTTACCCACTCCCAATTGAATGGATAGGTGGAGGTGACCAATCGAGTCATTTAGATGGCCTTAAAAAGCGCATGAACTGATTTCATGGCGCTTAGGCTGATAAGCTGCCTAATATCTTGTGGGGGGTACAAGACCACGCATCATACTTCGATGGGTAAGACCTCCTTTCGTTTAGCTTTCGGGTCAGAAGCTGTCCTCCCTATTGAACTTAAACTCTCTAATATTTGGATTTGAAATTTCGATGTCACCCTGAATGACTCATTGTTGTAGGCAAGCATCGACATAGTAGAGGAAATTAGAGACCTTACTGCTACTCAGGTTACTGTATACCATTATCAGGCTGCTCGTTATTATGATCAGAAGGTTTGATACAAGGAGTTCAAGGTCGGCAACTTAGTGTGTCGAAAATTGGAAGCCACTGGTTTACGAGAAGGCTAGGGCAAGTTGACCCCCAATTAGGAAGACCTGATCAGAGTCAGGGAGAAATTGGGAAATGGAGCATATAAGCTGGAAATGTTGGATGGCAAGCTTATCTCGCGCACGTAGAACGCTGACAATTTACGCCTCTACTTTGATTAAAATTTCATCATGTATAGTTTTATTTTCAATTTGAGTCGAAATAAAAAGCTCTTAATTGATTGCGTACTTCTTTCTCTCTCTTTTTGTGTTAGTTGCCTTGCCAGCCTTTCAAAAAAGTCATACAAATAGTTACTCAGACAATTCAGAATGCCACCAACCTGACCCTTGCGGTAACCTCAACAAAGGGAAACACCCCTTGCACAGAAACCCCCATGAACTGAGCAGGTTGAAACGCTACCGACCTGACTCCCTTAGGGTAACCTTGGCAAGGGGAAATGCCCTTTGCACAAAGGAATTCTTACGAATCGGGAAAGTTAGAACGCCACTAACTTGACCCCTTTAAGGTAACTTGGACAAAGGGAAACACCCCTTGCATAAAGAAACTCCCACGAATTAGGCAGGTCAGAACCCCACTGACCGAACCCCCTTAGGGTAACCTTAGCAAGGGGAAACACCCTTTACATAAAGGAACTCCCACAAATTAGGTGGGTTGGAACACCACCGACTTGACCCTCTTAGGGTAATCTCAGTAAGGGGAAACATCTCTTGCATAGAGGAATTCCCATGAACCGGACAGGACTGAATGTCACCAACCTAATCCCCTTGGGTAATCTCAGTAAGGAGAAACACCCCTTGTATAGAGGAACTCCCCTAATAAAACCTCGACTAAGGGTCTACAAAATTTACAAAGAGAATGGCAAGAGACTTTCAAAAAACTTCATTCATTTATTGTATACCTTTATTTACAGAGCAAAGATCGACATCTTGGCCCTAAAAAAAAAATTACAGAACCCCACTACTGTCTGGGATAAGTTAACTAAGGTAACTCTGAAAAATCTAAGGCATCAATTTGCTCCGAGCATTGATCCGCAGGTACTTCAGCCAACAAGTCTTGAGTCGTAGGGGAGTATGAGACATGCGAATTAAGAGTGGTAGGACCCCCCACGAGCAGATCTTCCCCAAGGACAGCTTCTGAGGCATCCTCCTGCTGAGTTGCCAAAGTAAAGTCGAATGTAGAAGCATCCTGCCTTGCTCCGCCCCGGAACCAGAAGACATGCCTGCATCTTCGATGGCTACCTAAGTGAACTCCCCTCACACCATGGCTTCCTTCTTCTTGTTAAATATGGGTGAGTCTAGAAAATCAAGGAAGCTCAGGTCCAGATCTAGATAATGGGAGAGGATTTCTCTCCTGGTGAAGCAGGCAGATTCAGTAGATAGGTCCTCCAACTCCTCTAGCCACTCCTTGGTAGCCTTGTAGTCGGCGATTACCTTCTTTGCAGCAGCATCTCTGAGGACCTTCCCACTCTGAGATGATCTCTTCCATCTCCAAAACCCTACCTTGCAGCTCCCCGACTTGTTGCTCTAGAGTGGCCTTCAAGCCAGCTAGTTTGAGTGACGTAGCCCTAACGCTCTCACACTTAGATGCCTTCATTGCCAATTTGGCTTTCAGCTTGGCTATAGAAGCCTTTAGCTTGGCATTTTCTTTTTCGATTTGAACCTTAGTCGTGCCCTCCTCCTCCAGTCGTTCCCTTCTCCTCCAGTCGTTGTGAGAGACAAGCATTTGTCTTCTGCTTATTCTCCAACCGAGCCTTCAGTTCTATGACCTTCTGAGTATCTTTCTTTACTTTGCCCCTCTCCTGCTTCGTATGCTTGAGCCTCGCCTGAAGCCCTACCACATGTACAACAGAGTGGCGAGAACGCTTATTAACTTGAGCAAATTTTCTCAATTACCACCTACTAGAAGTCTTCACCTCTAGCAGGCACTTCTTCTGTCGATGCAACTCCTCCCGTAATCTAGTTACCTCTTTTTGGGCGGCATGGGACTTGCTCAGCTCGAGGAGCACTTGGCCGTGGTATTGCAAGATGAAAATAGAATGCATAAGTTAGTACCAGATGCTAAAATACAACACCACAATAGCATAAAAGAGTTACTTGCTAGATTAGGGTACTCAAGTGGCTTGCAGTTTGTATGAGGTCACCAGTACCCTCTTGGGAGATCCTTTCTAGTACAACCCAATCACCAGGGGTGTAAGATTCCATTAAAGACCGTAGCGTCAGGTCGCCAATACAGACCTCCCATTTTGGCTATAGGATCTTTCCTTAGGCCTTCTTCTTCTCCATCTCGGGGGACCCCTTCTTCAGTGCCTCGTCCATGGAAGTGTACGGTGCTTCTACAAATGAGTTCAGCCCCAGTCCCATCTTTTGGAAGTTGTTAAGGAAGTCCAAAAAATTGTCCCTAACGTCATCCACGCTTTGGAAGGGATAAGCTAGGGGCCACTCATTTTATTTCCCTTTGGCTAAAGGTTCCCTTGCCAAGGGATTTTGCCTCTTAATCCCTCGACTTGGCTCCCCGGATACGTTAGAAGCCTTATGCTTGTAACCCACAACTGTAGATGGGATGGCTATCTCCTTAGTTCCTCCTTTAGTTGCCCTTGGAAGGGAAACCACCTGCACATTGGGCCCCTTTGCGTCGATACCTTTGTTACCTACGATGATAGGCATGGACGAGTGGATAGCAGGAATAGGCATAACCATGCTCAAAGGGGCCATCGGCATCGGCTCGTGTTGGATGATGATGGGAATCCCTTGAGGTATAGACATCGACAGTGGCTTATTGGTCTCTTTAAGCCTCAGCTTCAACTTTGTTGCCTTCCCTGTCGGTTAACCAGCCTTTGATTGCGCCTAGCGCCAACTTATCCAATCATCCATAGGCAAACGAGGCACCTTCGGAGCCAAGCTCTTGCTTGCAGGAAGACCGATCTAAAAGTTAGAAAAAGAAAACGAGGGCATATTAAAGGAAACTACCACTATCATTTGTAAAACACCACTGTGACCAGCACGACTAAGGAAGTCCACCTATCCTATAAGAGTCAGATGAAGCACCTTGACACTAACAAAAACAAACAAGTGCGTCGAAATGAACCAGTACCTTAAACCCAATTCTCCTCTACGGCTTTCTTCACGTTGGGGAAGAGCTCAAAGATCCGCAACGTTGATCTCTTAACCACCTCCTAATTCTATAAAGCCTAAGATCTCCTAAACGGCCTCAGCATTGCTCGGCCTAAGCCTTTTCTAACTTGTAGTATAGACCATTCTGGTTTACCAGGTCCAAAAGGCGACCTCTTTGGGTAGCTCCACCACTACGTATTCATCTTGCCAGTCTTTGACTGAGTTGAAAAAGTCGTAGAACAATTTTTTTTTCCAAGCACGGCTAGAGGTAAGGCCACCCCCAACGTTCTTCTATATGTAGAAGTGGCAGAAGAGCTCGAAAGTAGCCTTTATCACCAGGTATTCATAAAGCACCTAAAAGGCCTTCAACATCCTCCATACATTTGGAGGGATCTGCGATGGGCTACAACGGTGGTAGTCGAAAAACTCCCTCTCAAAATAACTTGAGAGGAGGTGTTACCTAAACTCCAAGCACTTTTCGAAAATAGCAAAGCGCTTCCCCGATAGTAGGGCCACTCGTTCATCCCTATGTGGCAACCTAATATGCCACCCAAGTATCACCCCTATGAGGAAGTTATTGATGACCCAGCTCGAGGCAAAATCCTTACTTTTGGTTAAACGACTGTCAGGCCCCTTCTTGTACTAGGAGCATTGAATAAATCCTTGGCGAGGGCATAAAAATATCCGCGTACACGTTTCTAGAGATGGTATTGATGATTCTGGCCCTGTCCAACGTTTCTACGGCTATCCTCGTAGGCTGGTCGAGTTGTGCTAGTGACGATACTTTGCCCTCCTGCACTTGAGGAGGATCACTCTTTGTAAAATTTGAATTGGAGCAACAAAGAAGAGTTAGCCTCACCCTTGTTGGTAGACATGATTGCGATTCTTGAAAAGAAAAATTGAAGATTCTAAAGAAGGTTCGAGAGTTCAAACGCGAATATAGAAATTATGGCAACTGAGTGAAAAGATTTCAAAAAAGCGTTCTCTCTTTGCAATCCTCCTATTTATAGGAAAATTGCTTGGCAAGCCGTGCAAGCAATTATAGGGATATGTATAAACACGAATCCCTTAGAATGCTACCTAGCAGATATGTGGAAACCATCTCGATCGGACGGCTACCTTTAAAAGGGTAGAAAGCATGTAACTACACGCTAGTCTGCTGTAACATGACACCTGTCATTTTACATTTAATGCATGGAATACAAGCAGACAAAAGTTGCATTTTGAAAGTCCCTTTAATAAGAAGCTTCTTTAGGGCCCATCCAATTTGCACTTGATCGACGTTACAAAATATGACGCACCTATATCTGTTCAGTCCCTATCAAGCCTTATTTAAGTAGATTGGTTCGTAGCAGTGGAGTACCTTAGTACCCCTACCTACCTAGCTTCGGACACTTTCAAATTGGCAGACCACTAACTAGGACGACTCACCACTTCAGACCTTCTCACCTCAAATCATCCATCACTTCGAATCTATAACATCATTACATCGGCATCATGGCATCGAGTCGAACTTCCTAGAGTTGAATTGATCACGTCTGAGCGGTCCATGCATCCCCTTTCCTTGCCTCTTCCTCGGTAATGAAACTTCGGAGGGGAGGTAAGTGTTGATAGGGACCTCTCAGGCTCAACTAGATTCGCTAAACTTTGCCACCTTAGGTTCTCCTCTGTAGGCTTCGGACCTGACCCTTAGCGATTTAGGCCCATGAAAAATTGTAACTGCCATAAATTATAAGATAAAGATAAAACAGTTACATCTTAAATATTAGGGACACGTCTGACACGACAGTTCCACTTTCCCATGCCTGCAAAAGAAGATCTTTCCTACCAACAGATAACCAACGGTTGGCTCCGCTCCACTCCACTATAAATACTAGACATCTATCCAATGGTAATTTTCTCTATAAAGTCTGCATTATAAGCTTGTATACTGAATATTCTATTCCATAAAAAGCCTGTTACTGATTTAAGTAATGGAGTGGTCACATCGGACAACCCTTCGGCAACCCTTCGACATCCTTTCATTGTGCATTATTTTATAGGCTCAGTACGTACAGATTTTAATCTATTATCGACAAGAACTGAGAAATGACAGTTATCATATATACATACTATCACACATCGACACACATGTCAAAACCAAATTTAAAACTAGACTATCTAGAAATCTACTTATACATGTGATTCTATTAGTGATGAAAAATTTAATTTGAATTTCAATTTTTTTTTTTTTTACGCTTGAGTATCAATTCGGAAATTATTCGGTAAATTTCCTTATCTTTTTCATGATTAACCTTCATATATGACATAACTTTTTATGATGTACATGTACATTTTTTGTAAATACAAAAATAAGCAATAATGATGGTTGGACCCAAATACATTCGGGTACTGGATACCAGCGGACTGCGGAGCAGACCAAACCCCACGCTACGTTTCCTTTTTGGGTTAATAATTGTTCACTTAAATACCTCGCGTGCACTCCTCATTTATCTCGCCCTCCCCCGCACGCACGTTTGCTAGTTATGCTTGTGCACTCACTTTATTGCCCCTTCTTTTTCTTTTCCTTTTTGTAAATCTCAATCCGATGAAATAAATATATATACATATACATATTGTATCACTAGTTAAGTTAAGGTGAGTTGAAGTAACTTTATCTTTTACCTATTACTTATAAATTTATTAAATTAAAATAATTAATAATAAGAATAAAATTATTGACAGTAGAAAAAAAATTATTGAGTTTCCATTTTACTATCAATAAATATAATTTACCGAAGTTACATAAGTAATTTATTGCAAATTGTCAACAGGTAAGGTAAAGGAGTACGGTAGAGTTTCTATGTATATATATATATTTTTTTTTCATTTTATTCTCCTAGTCCGAGCAACTTTTTGCTCCTTCCTTAGCCAGCCAGCCAGCCAGCCAGCCGGGGACATTTATGTCAATTCGATGTTCTATATAATCACGGTTCACACATATCTTCCTAGCCCCCCCTCTCTCTCCTCCCACACCTTGCTTTGAGCTCTGACTGTGCACTCACCTTCTTTTCTCTCTCCTCTCCTGTTCTGTGTTGTGAAAGGCCTTTTTGAGTAGTTGTGTGAAGCTTTCTGGGTCACCATCTCTCTGCTGTTTTGGTGGGGTTTGTGTGAAGTTTTGATAGAGCCATTTGGGGTGTTCAGTGTTATTCATTATCTTCTGTAAGTTCTCTCTCTCTGTCTCTCTCTCTCTCTCCACGCCACGCAAATACCTTGAAGAGTTTGATCTGAAACTTGGGTCTTTGGTTCTCAAATTGGGTTTTCGATTTCTGGGTGTTTCTTATTTTCTGTTGTACTCTGTAAAGTTTTTTCCTTTTGATATGTTCTTCATTTTTATTTTCTTCTTGCTTTGATTTAGTTTAAACAAAATCATTAGCTTTAGGGCTTTAGTCTTTGACTTGATTCTTAAAATAAATTTCAATTCTTTCCCCATCTTTAGGACAAAAGATTCTTGTGTAATTGGAATTGTTGCATCTTGTTTCTGTGCCTGGATATTAAGCCTGCACTACACAAAAATACGATACTTAACCAAGTATGATGTTTGACTAGGTACTTGTAATAAATCTTAAACTAGATTTGACTTAAATATTTTACTTGAGATATGAGTTAAATTTCCGCTGTAGGTCTCACTTTAATGAATTTAATTCATATAGTACACTAAAAGTTGGAGTTAGTACTTCGTGGAAAAAGTTTCATCTTTGGGATGTTTAATTTTATATTTTAACAATTTGCCCTTCTTTCTTTCTGGTTTTTTCCATTTTGGTGTGATTAACCGACACGTTTCTGTACTGTTAACGCACAACTAATTTGATGTATGTATGTTATGCAGGGTTTGTATAAATTAGTAATCGTGGCTATCTGTTCAAAGATTGGAAGAAGAGAACAGTATGCGGTGGAGGTTATGTCTATCTTTTGATGTGTTTCGCAAAGTCATCTCCTTAAACCTGTATTGCAGAGTCATTCTGTAATTCATCATTGACCAAAACCCTCTTTTTAGCTTTCCTCTGTTTTTACAAAATCCAAAACCATGGGATCCACTTTTTTCATTGTTGTTCCTTGCTACGTTCGTCAGATTAGCTGAATTGTAGCTAACTCGAATCTCTCCTTAAATTGTTTGCTCAGTTTCTGCTAGCTACCCACGATTTGTTTTTACTAGTTTCAGCTAATTCTTTATCGTTTTTTGTTTCCCTAATTTGTCTCACGTCCAATTGGTTCTCGTGTTCGGTTTTTTGGTTGAGAATTGTGATCTGTGGTAGTGTTGTGACATTGGTGATATTATCAAGGGGTTGCGAAGTGTAGTTATGGTGTGCCAAGCAGCGAGCCAAACGAGATTTCGGGCATTAAAACATGAAAATGGGATTGCTGGAAGTACTACCATCATTGTTAGAGTTATAGCATGTTTTCAACCTCTTCAAGACTGCCAGGTCAGTGGAAGTTAATTTTCTTTTTGATAGCTCTAGGGTCTTCAATCTGAGTAGAGGTCTGGATTCGTTATTAATGCTTTAGATGCTTCTAGTTACTAATTATCCTTATCTTTATGCTTTCAGGCCGAATACTTCCGTCATTTACTTAAACCTGTCACGTAGATTGTTTTTTCTTCTTCGTTGTTTGAGTTAAGCTGGAGGTTTTAGTTTTTGCTTTCCTTGATTCTTCCAAGGTGATCAACAACTTATAGTCTAATTCTACATAGCGCTTTCAGGTAATTGGAAGTCACAGTTCATTTACCTTGTATACATCTGGACTATTACTACCTTGCATTTTGCTCTAACTTGTGTATGCAATTACTGTCAGGTGATTGTTGTGTTTCATGGGAGAAGGCTGTCACTCGTGGTTTCTGCAGCAGCAGTTCAATTGCCAATCACCTCAGACAGAGTCCCCAAATTCCCAGTTTGATCTGGTGAAGGTCGATATTAAAAGCACTGGACACGTAAATACTGGTGTGGGCATGGTGACTACAGATCAAATTTCGCCACAAGAAATTTTTGCTGGACTACCACCTTCTATGGTAAGCCAATCTCATGAACCTCAAGGATGGTTCTATGGCTTGCCACGCTTTCGGCAAGCCTTTACACCTGCGTTAAAGGAGTCATTTCTGAAAGATAAACTCCCTTTGTGCCATAATGAAAGTTGCAAGGATCTGGCCTTGCAGAAGAAATTCATTGTCTTTGATCGATCTGAAAACAAGACTACCTTAATTTTGGGGACTGGAATTGGGACGTATATCCCATCCTCGACTCCTGTGAGTTCAAATAAACTTTCTCTATGCAATGTGAATGGTAAATTTCCTGGAACTATCGATCCTCATCATTTCTCCGGGCCTTTGTTAGTTGATGGATTTGATAAAAACATGGAAACCGATGTCCAAAGTGAAATGCATGAGGATACCGAGGAACTCAATGCATTGCTTTATTCGGACGATGATGACGATGTTGATGATGATGAGTGCTCTGATGATGAAGTAACTAGCACTGGCCACTCTCCTGATATAATGACTGCTGACAAGAAGCACGATTTGTTTGCAGATGGTGATGAGGAAGTTGCTAGTTCTCTCTGGCGGCCCAAAAAGCGAAAGACCTGTGATAGAGGTATTGATGATTTACCTGCTCTTGTGGATACAGCTAGTTCTGCTAATATAAACCGATGTGTTGACCATGATGATGATGATGCCCAGTCCAATAACATTGGTTCCGGTGAAATGGGCGATGTTTTCCGAAACAGGAAGCAGAGATATGCAAAAATCCGTGAAACTGTTAGGGTTCTGCAGAACATAGTTCCTGGTGGAAAGGGGAAGAATGCCATAGTGGTTCTCGATGAAGCCATCAATTACTTGAAAACCTTAAAACTCAAAGCCCATGATTTAGGGCTCACTTCCCGTTAAGCTGCAAGATATGTCCATGTTGGTGTTACTAGTAGTTATAGTAGTGGAAGCTAGTAGCTGTATGGTTTGTTATTTCTCAACTGGATGTGTGGAGTGGGAAAGAAGCATGTAAATGAGTTGGGGGCATCTAGATATCCATATTTCTGTGTAGCTGGACTACAGCATTGACCGCAGCAGACCAGATTCGATGACTTGATCCTTGGTTAGAGGTTCCATGTCCGCATTGCTTGGTTCATGAAATTTCCTGTGTCTCTGAAAGTTTCATGAAAGGGAAATGCACCATATCTTGACCCGGCAAAAGAAATTGTTTTTGTGGTGTGGTGGAATGATTAGCTTATGTTTTGGGGGATAGTGAAAGCAAAAACACTCAAAGTAGCACCGGGAAAAAAAAAAAAAACGAATGAAAGTTGAGTGTGTGTGAATGAGGAGGAGACTGAGTCAAGAAAGGAGTGCACGCTTCTTAGTGTGTTGGGACCCAACTCTCACCTTTTCTCTGGACTTTGTGACGTATTTCGTTTTATTCTTTATCTAGGGGTTCGTCTTTTCTCGTGTTGAAAGTTTTACTCCAAGGAAAAAGACTTTGTTGTACCCCCTCTTATTTTTTACAATTGTCAATTTCACAGTCGGAGTCAGAGCCACCCAATATGACCATCTGAGCTCAAATTCCTGAAGGACAAAGGGTTGGATGCCTGTGACGAGGATATGTCAACGGTTTTCGGATGTGGTCATACGATGCTTGATTTGGTCCTTGTTATATTGTAATTGTATTAGTGCGAGTTTGTTATGTTTGGGTGTGGTAGCAAGTAGCAAAGTAATTGTTGTGTTGGTACGTATGATGATGGGTTTTGGTGCTTCCGGAGAATGTGTATGTGAAATTAATTTAATTATGGTTTGGTGTAATGGTTGGGGGGTTGTCCTTATGTGTGTGTATTTACGTTGCATGCACGCGTTTATGGCATGAGACAGTGATGTGTTGTGATTCCCAATTTGCTCGTGTTATTGGTTTTCTTTCTTTCCGTCTTTGTGGAGACGATGGCGTGAGTGAGGGGACCACTGAGTTGCATGATTTAAGACAGGTTATACATCACTACATGTGCATGGGCGTGCCCATTGTTTATATTTCTTTCAGATTTTAGTTTTTCTAGAGGAGAGAAATATATATATGTTTAAAAACAGAGAAGAGGGAACAGAGCAAAGACCTGACAAATTGGATAAGTCAAATGTACGATTTGAATTCATTGGTTATTGCATGATCGTTATGCTGTCAACTTGGGTTCTCTCCACCTCTTCACTTCAGAGAACATGTGTCGGTGTATATATGCAGTAGATAAGTATTAATTCGCTCAAGAGAAGGTATATCGGTGCGTAAATGGTGGATAAGTACTGATTCGCTTTGGAAAATATGTGTTAGTATACAGGTGTTATATAAGTGGCGATAAGTACTAATATCACCCACATTCTGTGTATAGCCATATATTAAAATATTATTACTACTTAACAATCATTTTTATATATTATTGATAGGGTTCTTTAGATATAAATCATTTAAGTCAATTCAAATCTAACGTGTTTTGTTCGTTTAGAGCTCAATTTGAGCCTAAAAAGTTTTTTAATAGTTAGAATATATAAAATAAGAATAAGATTTAAGTTAACAATCACTTTTGGTATAAGTAAGATATATCAGATATTATGAGTTTACTCTCTTATACTTGCAAGAAAAGATTTCTCTCGCAAGCTGTTATTCCACTATAAATATTTAATTAGTATCTAACGATAAAGCTCTTTACATTTTGCGTACTAAAGTTTGTCCATTACTTCTAAACATTTTTTACTCTCCATAATATAATAGTGATAGTGACTTAAGTATTGAAGTGATCACGTCGAATAATATCTCGATGTCTCCTCATAGTACTTTATTTTGCAAGCTTCTTGCTCGTATACCATGAGACTGGAGGTTAACTCCCTCCATAAGTGCCTGTGCGGCTCTCGACCCTTTTCTACCTCATGTATTATCATTGATTATAGAGGGCGAGTCAGCTTTTCCCTTCCTATTTTTCCAGGACTATTCCAAGTCCTCTTTTTTGTTTTAGGAGTGCCAATTGGCATTGTCAGCATCCTCCTTATGATAGAGGACGTTCAACTTCTCAACTAGTTTCGACCTGTCATGACCATCATTAGGAGAACGGCATCAACTCTCGACCAGTTTACTTACGGCTAGCCAAACCTGCCTTGAGAGACTACTCAACCCTATGAACAAACCACTAGCTAGCGCCATTCGCTTCACATTAAGCCCTAAGTTGAACACCTCGTTATCACTTCAAAACACGGACAGTAACATTCTCCTCCACTTAAATCCACGACGCCCTCGTCATGGGGTCAACTCTTTGCCACTACCCTTCCCCTTAAGATCACTGACCCTATTCTTCCATTGCCCAATTCTACGCTAAGATCATCTCCGCCAGGACTTTAGGGCTTCTACGAGCATTTCCTTACCCTTTATCTTTACCCTCTCCTCTTGTCCTTTGAGATCACCTCTTGTTAAGTGGCCCAACGGTAGGGTCTACCCTTTGAAGTACATTTTTATTTTTCATTAGGTTTTGGGTAGAATCTTATGACAATGCTGCTTACGGCATAACTGTTCCTTTTGACAACGATGCCCTCCACTTGGTGGTTGCTCCCTCTTGAGCTTCATCCACATGAGCTCAGTTGTCAATAAGAACTACCCTTTTTCATATGGTATACTGGGTAACATTTAAGTGGCTCCATTGGGTTGGAACTTTTAGCTTTGATATCACTTGTCACGGGACGGTAGGTTAACCCCCTCTATAAGTGTTCGTGCAGCACTTAATTCTCATTTGCCCCATGTATTATCATTAATTATGGAGGGCGAGCCAACATTTCCCTTCCTATCTTCCCAAGACTATTCTAAGGCCGCCCTTCTTGCTTTAGGAGTGCCAATCAGCATTGTCACCATCCTCCTTGTGATAGAGGATGTCTAACTTCTCAACTGGTTTCAGCCTGCTATGGCCATCATTAGAAGAGCAATATCAGCTCCCAACCAGTTTACTCATAGATGGCTAACCTCACCTTAAAAGACTACCCAATCTTATGAAGAGACTACCCTACCCTATGAACAAATCACTAGTTGACTCCACTCACTTCACATTAAGCTCTAGTTGAATACCCCTTTGTCACTCTAAAACACGGACCATGACACGTAAAGTTCAATTGCTATTGGTAAATACTCCAAGATAACACATATATATAGGGTACAAAGTCCTCTTTCTTTTTTAAGAAAAGATTTATTAAGTATTACACTTTATATAAAGTGGATAAATACTAATCATGTTTTGATATATATAATAGCAATATCGAGTAATTTCTTAAAAAGGTATCAATATCACATATCAAAATGCTATTAATATTAGGACTTCTATATATATGCGGTGTATAATATTCACTGAATATTTACTTGCTTTTCAAATTAGCTCGTTCCTCTTATCATGTTTTTGCTAATTGGCATGTATTATCTATTTTATTAAATTAGAAACAATTATTCAAATTTTCATATTTTATAATATAGTTAAAAATAAAAGTTGTCACTTACTATATTGTTTTTCTATATCCCTTTTTATAGAAGCCATCGTGTTCTAATAATTTTGAACTCTTTTATTTATAGATACAAGTATGTCGGTGTATCTTCTTAAGGGTGATCGATTTGAAAGGTTTCTAGAAAATTACAAATAATCCTCGTAAATTTTGATTTAGATATGAATCTATCCCATAAACTTTCAAATATTGCAAATTGCTTAGATTTTAATAAATTGACAAATAACACTTATATGTAAATATACTTCCTAAAGTTTGATATTGGTGTAGCAACATTGCCTAATCTTATCAAAGTGTACTATGAGACCTTTTAAACTCCAACCTTTTCTTAACTAAAAATGAAAATGTCCCATATGTTGTTTGTCAATAGGCCTTTCTACTCCCAAGCTCTAAAGGCCTAGGCCCAAGTGCTTATACTTGCTTGAGTACCCTTGAGCACCTTTCCAGGCCAATAGCTCAGCCCTCTTTAGAGACTAATCAGTTGGGCTCCCTTGGCGAATCAACTTTAACCTAAGTCCAACTGCCTAATTGGGCTCCCAAGTATGTCATCCTGACTATGCTAGAAGGAATTTGTTGCTCGACCTACCCAACATCGGTACTTTGTGTTTGGGTCAACCTTAAGCACTCCTCTAACCTCGACCTCTTTGGGATCTTAGAGGCTCCCATCAACATCTTCAGGTGCCTGACCCCTCAAGACTTGAGGAACCCATAGTCTTTAGGGTAGCCAAATCTAAGCTTGATATGCCGTGTCGACCTTAGCCTTCAAGCTCCTACCAGGTGCTCGGCATATGATATGTCATGCCAAGGGCAAACAGGGATGACACTTTGGGGGTGAAAGAACTGTTGGAAAAATATGTTGACCTATTCCCAGAATAGTTGCTAGTAGGGTTGCTCCCAACCCGAGGCATAGAATACTGTATTGAGTTGATACCTGGTGTTACACTGCCGAACAAGCCAGCTTATCGCATGAATCCTGAGCAAGTTTCTGAGCCTTAACGTCAAGTCAATGAGTTGTTAGAAAGAGGATACGTGAGAGAGAGTCTCAACCCTTGTATTGTGCTTGTACTTCTAGTGTCTAAGAAGGATGGAACATAACGGATGTATGTTGACAGCTGAGCTATGAACAAAATTATGATAAAAAACAGGTGTTTGATCCTAAGGTTAGAAGGCATATTGGATGAATTGAGTGGAGCCAAAATTTTTAGCAAGATTGATCTCAAATCTGGCTACCATCAAATCTGCATAAGGTTAGGAGATGAGTGAAAGACCGCATTCAAGACTCGACATAGACTATATGAGTAGATGGTCATGCCTTTCGGCTTATTGAATGCCCTGATCACCTTCATGAGACTTATGAACCATGTGCTGAGACATTTCATCGGAAAGTGTTCAAATCTGCATAAGGTTAGGAGATGAGTGAAAGACTGCATTCAAGACTCGACATAGACTATATGAGTAGATGGTCATGCCTTTCGGCTTATTGAATGCCCTGAGCACCTTCATGAGACTTATAAACCATGTGCTGAGACATTTCATCGGAAAGTGTGTTGTGGTGTACTTCAATGACATCCTTATCTACAATGCTAACGTACTAAGTCACAGTGAACACATTAGAACAGTTTTGGATATCTTTACTGCCAAAAGATTATTCGGTAATTTGAAGAAATGCTGCTTTTGCTAAGAGGAAGTGGTATTCTTGGGCTATGTAGCAAGTGGAGGAGGCTTATGGGTCGATGATGAGAAGATCCAAGCAATTGTTGAATGGCCGACCCTTATTACTTATGCTAACGTGAGATTTTTCCATAAACTGACTTCGTTTTACCGAAGGTTCATCAGGAACTTCAATACCCTCGCCGCACCATTAACTAAATTAACGAAGAAAAATACTAACTTCCGATGGGGAGAAAGGGAGGAGAGGAGTTTTACTGAGATTAAGAAGAGATTGACCGTCACCCCAGTATTAATGCTACTTGACTTCGATAGGATTTTTAAGCTAGAGTATGATACGTTTGGCATTGAAATAGGCGTTATCCTGATGCAGGAAGGTCAATTAATTGCCTTCCATAATGAGAAGCTCCGAGGACCCTAGCTAAATTACTCTGTGTATGACAAACAGCTCTTGGCATTAATCCATGTACTGTAAGTATGGCAGCACTATCTACTTCTGAAAAAATTTGTCATATATACTGACCACGAGTCATTGTGATACCTCCGAAGTCAAACTAAGCTGTCCAAGTGATAGGTAAGATGGGTTGAATTTCTTGAAGGATTCAATTTTGTAATGAAATAAAAATAAGGAAAGAGCAACGTAGTTGCAGATGCTCTATTAAGGAGGCATGTGCTTTTATCAAAACTGTAGACCAGACCGTTTGGTTTTCCAAGTATCAAAGAACAGTACCCCGAGGATCCACGCTTTGGACCAATAATTTCGAGATGCGTAGATGGGAGAACAGTGGACGAGTATTATGTGCA
The DNA here is from genome assembly GCA_024138005.1 of Lumnitzera racemosa. NCBI lineage: Eukaryota > Viridiplantae > Streptophyta > Magnoliopsida > Myrtales > Combretaceae > Lumnitzera > Lumnitzera racemosa. The sequence continues at coordinate 126,108,260 of JAMXBC010000001.1, forward strand.
GGATGGCTATTTGTTCTAAAGAGGAAAACTGTATGTACTAACTTATTCCTTATGGGAATTATTAATTAGGGAAGCCTACAACAGAGGACTCTCCGGATATTTTGGAGAGAGGAGGACTTGTGAACAAATGAATGGCCAATTCTTTTGGTCGAGAATGCGAAGAGATGTGCTCGAGTGGTTGAAAGCTATATTACATGCAAAAAGGCTAAGTGTCGAGCTGAACAAAGGAAGGCAATGCCTCTACCTGTTCTAACAAAGCCGTGGATTGAACTAAGTATAGACTTTGTTCTTGGACTACTGAGAACTACCCGAGGACAAGATTCTGTGATGGTTGTTGTGGATCGGTTCAGTAAGATGGCACACTTCATGCCCTGTACCAAAACTAACGACGCTTCAGCTATTACTTCTCTTTTCTTATAAGAGATTGTGCGGATAAACGGTGTGCCGAGGAGTGTAGTCTCCAATAGAGACCCGAAGTTCTTAAGTCATTTCTGGAGAACCCTGTGTCGTCAGCTGGGAACCAAATTAATCTTTAGTATCTCTTGTTACCCCCAAACTGATGGCCAAATAGAGGTAGTTAATCGTACTTTGGGTTCACTGCTCTAAGTTGTAATCAGCAAGAACTTGGTTGATTAGGATGTCTACTTGTCAGTGGTCAAGTTTGCTTACAACCGAATTGTACATGACACCACTAAGCAAACTCCTTTCGAGGTAGTCTATGAATTCAATCCCGAGTTGCCCTTCGACCATGCCCCTGTACCCACACCCACGCAAGATGACTTCGATGCCTCAGTTAGGGCACAATCCTTTTAGTACATCTATGATAAGGTTACTCGATACATTAACCAGGCTGCAAGAAGAATGCGTAAAAAGACTAAGGGTTGGTTGACAAAACAATTTCAGCTGGGAGATTTGGTATAGCTACACCTTAGTAAGGAATGGTTCTCGAACAAAAGGAGAAAAAAATTATCTACAAGAGTAGAAGGACCTTTCAGATCCTTTAGAAAATCAGCGACAACGCCTACAGGTTGGAATTGCCTGTGGACTATAGGATTTCCGATACCTTTAACATCGCCAACCTCAGTCCATATTACCCTAATGGAGACTTAAGCGAACACCATCCAGATTTGATCCCAAATCTAAAACAGCCCGGAAGGAAGGATGGGAATCAAGCTATGAGGCTTCTAACCTGCAGCCGAGCTCGAGGACTAGAGAGGTTGGTACGATGAATCCATATGTTCTAACAAATCCTGTCGAGACCAAGTACCCCCTTGCCGAGTCACCTTTAATACCATGCCGTATGACCGCCCATTGTTATGTGGTATGCCGAGTTAACGATTACTATTTGATGCTGAGTTAACGATTACTATTTGTTGCCGAGTTGACCGATTACTCGACCTCTTCCTTGCCGAGAAATGAGAGAGAAAGCCAAATTGACTAGGCTATCCCTGCTCGGACAAACCTATGCGTCTGTACTTTTATTCGCATCTCCTAATGACCTCTTCAGTGCCGCATTGCCACATGTACAGTATCACATGTAAAATCTGTAGCACCAATGATTATTTTCCTTGTATATTCATTTTTGCCCCTTTGTAACATGTACATTGCTTTCCTTAAGAAATGTCCTTTTTATCTTTTCCTTTTGCGCAAGCTACCTTAGTTTGTAGGTATAAATACCCATGTACTTATAGTTGTAAGAGATAAGATAATCTTCAATACATTTTTTGAGTACCTTCTTCACTGCATAAACAATGTTGTTTATTCTTAGCATCACTCTTATCCTTTCTCTTAAGCAAAGTTAAGTGGCGAGTAATCTTATTGGACCAATTCGTGCATTACATCAAATTGTGCCATGAGTCCTCGAAAGTTTCATTGGTACGTCGTATCCTCTGAAACTATTCGTAGGTTTTGCTTACTATTTTTATCCTTTGTTTTCACCTTTTCGTACCATTCCCCATTGACTTTTTTCGAGCTTTCTGCAAGCTCGGACCCATTCAACGACCAGTTTTATCTATTCTTGGTTACGGTTCGCATCAAACAATCTTCTAACCAACAAAAAGGTTAGCTTGTCAGACTTGATAGCTTCTCGAAGCTTGAAACTACTAAGAACTAAAGTCTTCTTGAAACCTTAGGTTGACTTAGCTTACAATTTAATCACTTGATTAAGCGTCATAGGATTTAAAATGATCTTCCTTCCATCCTTCTCAAACGCATGTGCGTTCTTGATCCCATTATAGATGACCTTTCGATCAAATAACCAAGGTCAACCCAGTAATACGTGAGATGCACACATGGGTGGTCCATCATAAATAATTTCATCAAAGTAATTCCTAATTGAGATTAGCAATAATACTTATCAAGTAACATGTAACGTTCCCTTTTCATTTAACCAATGCAACTTGTATGGCCTTGGATGTGATGAGGTTGGTAATTTGAGTTCTTGAACTACGTTGGTTGATACAACTTTAATGCAACTCTCATTATTTACAATGAGTGCATACACTTGCTCATTCACCTTACATGTGGTATGGAATAAGTTTTCTCATTCCTTTACAGATTATTTGAGGCTTAAAGCTTGTTGGACAACTAAGTTTAATTTGTCCAAGTCATTAGCAAACACATTCTCCTTTAAGAGTTCATGAAATGCTTCAATTTCCCCTTCTAGCTTATTCTTCTCTTTGGGTTCCTCATTGGTACCATTCACCTCAATATTTAGCACCTTACCTTTAATGATCAAGATATGTTTGTTTGGATATTGGTGGTCATGCATCCAAAACCTTAGCATTTGAAGAACTTAATTTGGCTTGTCTTTCATCCTAATCCTTGCCCTTTCTCAAAAGTTTTCTTCGACATTTCACTATCAGTAAGTTAGCTCTTTTACTCAATCATGGTACTAGTTCGTTTATTCAACTTGGTGCTATAGTGAGCTTAGTAATTGCCTTGAGCAGATCGGTTAGGCAGGATAGGTTGGCTCTATTGATGTCGGACTGATCTGTTTCTTCTTTGCCTCATCATACGTTAGGCAATCCTTATGGCCTCATCTAGGGTGGTGAATTGCTAAAGTTCTACTACGTCTCCAACCTTAAGTCTTAAACTAGTGAGGAATCTAAACACTATCTGTACTATCTGAGTTGAGGGCTTACTAACTTCACATTGAATCATGAGTATCTAAAATTCACGTATGTACTCATCAATAGTTTGGCTTCCTTGCTTCAATTCTTGGAGCTAAGCAAATGTATCTTGCAAGTAAGTGTCAATACAAACCTTACTCTAAGAACTCTCTTCATCTTGGGCCAAGTACTAACTTTCCTATAGCCATCTCTTTGGCTCATGTTTTGGAAGTTCCTCTACCATATTGCAACATATCTAGAGAACTCTACTAGCAATCGTCGAAGACTCGCTCGACCTTTTCTTCCTAATCCAAGTATTCGTTAGCACTTCCAAAACCATTGAAGTTTGGAATCTAGAGCTCTACGTACTCAACAACTTGAGGTATGTGAGCTCTCTCTTCTACTTCATAGTATTCTTCTCTATTTTCCTCGTCTATTTCACCCAAGTCGATCCTTCTTTACAAATTTCCTCTTCCTCTTCCTCTTCTACCTTGGTTTTGCTAAGCTAGGAACTGTTTTCGGGTAGGTCAGAAATCTTGAGTGGCTTTTCCAACTTCAAAGCAGCTTAAGGAGTATTACAGATGACCTCAACAAGCTAGGAGGCTAACGTATGAATAGCTTGGGTCAACCTAGCTATCATATAGATTACTTCATCGAATCGTTGATTGGAACTTCTAGGGGTGTTTTAAGGCTATTGTCTATGGTGAACAACACCATTATTATCAACCTTTGCTTCCCATAAACCTAACATGTGAATCTATTAAAGATGATTTAATTTTTTTCTTTAATATTTCTTGACCAGGAGAATTCTTTATTAAAATTAATCAGTTTCTTAGGCCAGTTAACCCTAATCTTAAATCACCTATTAGAGTCTCTTCTCAATAGTATGAATTAAGATTGTATTATTGAACAATGAATTCTCTACGCTTTAATTCAAAATTCCAAAATGATTTTGCAAATTATCTTTGATCTTGCAACAACCCTCATCAACTATGCCTAGATTTAATCTTTTAAGAAATCTCTCCATTCTCTTATAAGATATCAAATTCTAGATTTTTACCCAAGGAAATAATAACCTAAATTATGAAACATATATAGTTGAACCAAGAAAAGACTAAAGAATTAAATTAATCAAATAATAATCATGTCATATAAGTAGATCTAGGTTCTACAAAATCTAGATACAAACCTAGATACGAAGAATCTACTCTTTACACATTGTAAAATAAGAATCTAAAATCAAAGTATAGAAAATTATAGAAAAGAAAATCGTGAAGTCTAAATAAAATTTCCAAAAATTTTCTAATAATGTTCTCTCTCAAAAAAAAAAAAAAAAAAAAACCTTAACAAGGCTTTTTTATAAGAAGTGATTAAAAAATAGGTTGGCTAGAAAAGATATGTAAGGATACAATCATATCTTTTGGTCGTGTCCTTAGCTTTGATTAACGGTTGCACCTTTTTTTTTTTTTCAAAATTGTAAACGACACGACCAAGGGCATGGTTGTGTCATTTGGTTATGTACTAGATTATAACAATTGAAAATAAGCTCTATATTTGCCTAAAAACAACACGGTCATATCATTTGATTCTGTCGATCTTCAAACCTTTATAACTTACTCATTTTAACTTCGATTCGAGTGAAATTCGTTTCTATCTTTTCATTTTATCATGTAGATTGTTTCAAAACATAAAAACAAAATTTATTCAATTAAATATCATTATGTAAAAATAAACCCAAATATTAAGGGAAAATAATGAAAAATCACTAAATAAAATATAATTAATTTACAACTTATCACATACATCTAAGTAGTCTTACTCCTACTCACTATAAATAGAGAAAGGAAACCAATAAGTAGAGGATCAAATCCTAACTCTCCATCGGAGGTTAAGTGCTCTCCATACCACACCTAGACACATACACACATGCCATAGGCAAGAGTTCCTTGATCGGGCCATGAGTACTTACCTATCTTAGTTTCCCATTTCTACCTTATCATTGTAGACACCTCATTTTTGCTAATTTTTTTTTATTTTTGTTAATTGAGCCAGGTTAATAAATAAATAGAAAAAAAAATCAAAAGAAAAGTGAAAAAATGAAAAAAATAAAAATCGAGTCGAGTTGTAGCAAGATGAGTCATGAGTCAAGTCGTGTTGAGTTGAGTTGAATTGTTGGATCAGATAACGATATGGACTCAATTAATTAATTTTGGGCCAGAGCAATATAGAATAAGTATTTATCTAATTTAGGGGCTAAAAATCAGGATCTATTGAGCTATATTGGATTGGGTCGAGCCTGGAAAGAAAAGCCCAAGATAATTAGGGTTTTTAGAAGTTAGGGTGAATCTTGGAAAAATCATAATCGGATCTCCCATATCTTTGATACGAAAGATTCGATTTTGAGCTTATAAATAACACATTGATAGGGGATTTAGAGGAGGTTTTCTTTTCTAATCACAAACCATCACTCAACACCGCCCAGCACCACCTAAACGCTCCACCAACACTATTGCTATCGCCTAGTCCACTGTTACTGCCTCCCAAGCCACCACTGCATGCTTGCTAATGTTGTCCCACGCTTTGCCTGTACCGCCTGAAGCCATCGCCCATTCCACCTAGATCCATGCCTAGTCTCGCCTAGATCTACCCCCACTATCGCTCGCGTTACCCTCGCTTACGCCCAGATCTATGCCCAGTCTCGCCCACGACACCCTCAATCACGCCGGTGATAAGTGGAAACAGCAGTTGACGCATCCTCGATTATGTCTATGAACAGTGGAGACAGAAGCCAATACACCCGTGATAAGTGCAAACAGCAATCAAGACGCCCTCGATCACGCCCATGACCATCCGACAATAGTGTTTGACGCGCAACTCGACTCATAGGTAGAATTTCTTATTTTGTTATTTTTATTTTATTAGTTAAATTAATTATTTTTGCTAACTTATTTATTTTTCAATGTAGGTTTTTATTATTTTCATATTGCTTTTTTTTTTAGATGATCTCAATTTTTAATAAATTTAACTCAATTACATTTTTAGCAAGATTATCTTTTTTTTTTTGGAAAATAAATGTATCTAAATTATATTTTATCGTTAGGATATAGGAAAGATACTTTTTGACACATAGATGTTTTGAAAAATAAAAATCTCAAATTGAGTTTTTTTCAAAAAAATTTAGTTAGTTAGGGGTTTTTTATTTGATTCGAAAAAAATTAGATTTCTTAGGGTTTTTTCTTAAAATAATAAATCGATAAAAAAATGTAAATCTAGCTCTATTTTTCAAAATAAAAATATCTCACTCACTAAAAATTTTATAAAAAAGAACTACAGCCGATTTTATCTCAACTATAGGGAACGTAGGCACTTATAAGACAACTGTCCAAAAAATACAAATTACATTTTCCCTTTTTCTTAAAAAAAATTCGTAATAAAAATCATTTTTAGTTACATCTTGTGAATTTAGGTATATTTTTAATATTTTTAGAAAAAATACAAAAATAAAGCCCCTTAGTTTTTTTCTTTAATTTTCATATGGTGACTTTATCTTAATAGGTTAATATTCGAACTCGGTTTTCTAGTTCAATTTTCTAAAAATTATTTTTTTTTTTAGAATATTCGCAAACTAGTGATCAAATTAGGGTTTTTCCACCCGAAAACCCTAATTTTATTTTTTTACCAGTTAAATTAGTTGTAACTCTATTTTTTTTTTAAAAAAAATTTCCTTAGTTTAATATTGAGTAATTTATAGCAGGTTAAGCTTAATATAAGTTAAATTAAGAAAACTAAAGTAGGACCCGACAGAATTGGTAGCTCTACTGGAGATGCTTAGTGGGCTACTCATGTGAAAATTAAAAAAAAATTATTAATGGGCTTTTGTGTTATTATTTTCTTTTTGTTTTGTATTATACTTGTACTAATTGTCTTTTAGGGATGTAAGCCTTAAAAAAAAAAAAAAACTGGCCCAATGGGCCTTCATAAGGATAGGGGGTTCTTATTTTTTAAGTAACCATCTATATATTTAGATGTGGTTGGACCTGGGCTACCTTAGGAATTTTAGACGAGTCGCCATTGTGTAACCCTCAGGTACCTACGGTCTTTACTCCTGCCTGGCGATGATAAGTGAGCTCACTTAAGCTTTGATATAGCCTATTAGGCTTCTTCTTGGAAAGCCTTGGAGTTACAGAGCTTGGGATCCGTAGACTCCACCTTCTTGCATCATCTTTTTCAAAAAAAAGGGTAGTTATTTTTAAATTATAGGAAAAGCCCAATCAATTCGTGGTCGGCTTGATCTCATTCTTCAAGAACAGGAAAATTCAAGAAAAAAATTCAGCAATCCTTATATATAAGTATTCGCGAAATTCATTTTTCTTAAAAAATCCTATTTTAGACCTACTTATATATAAGGGCATTTCCCGATCGCGAATTCATCATAATTCCTATAATTTATTAATTACCAACCTCCATTGCATTGCATGCGTATGTAACATATTGCATTTTTATAGATTTGATTATATTCATTTCTCTGTGAATATTTTATTTCCTTATATTATATGTATGTTATTTTTATCATTCCTTAGTGAGTGAAAGGTTACGCAATTTCTAAGAAAATACTTAAAAAAGTTATGAAATTATTAATATCATATCTAACTTTATTTTAAATTTAGTGGTCTCGTTGTAAATAATTGCCACATTTCATTTCATTTTATTTTATTTTTTATAATATAGATATGAAAAAGCAAGGTGGTGTCAATCCAAAGCTCGTCTATGAAGTCCAGTTGAATAAGTAATCCTTCCCTGAGGCTGTCCTGAGTGATTGGTTGAACCAGCTTCCTCTTGCCAAGCAAGATCACATTCACAAGAAGATTAGGCTAGTCATATCCCTTATGTGGGTCCAGCTCCGCCGGCCTCTAATTCAGGCCCTTATCCATTACTAGGATCTAGAATCTACAACTTTTAACTTTAGCCCACATGTATTGCCACTCACTATAGAAGAGTACTCGTAGCTACTTAGTAACCCGCCCCTCAAATCAAGCATAGCTATCCCTGCTTTCAGAGTTCAGCCTAAGAAAGCTTTCATGACATTATTGGGAGTCAAGAACTCAGCCTTAGCACCATTCTTGTCCTCAAAAGGCCAGAAATGCTACAGCATCCTAAGATTAGTGGAGTGGTTTTCAAGCTCGAACGCCTATCAGAGATATCACCAGATCTTCTATGGAAGATATGGATCATGGGCCGAGAAGAGGATTAACACATTTATTGTGGCAGTGTTTGGAACGGTACTATTTCCCTTTAGATATGGTCAAGTCCATTATAGGGTTGTCGAGTTAGTAACTTAATTCCTAGCTTGTAAATACTATATACTGGTGTTACTAGCAGAATAGTTCAGGATACTCACCTACTTGAAGAAGCAGGGATACGGTTATTTCACGGCTAACCCTATAATCCTTGTCGTGTGGTTTCTCAGTCAAACACAGGAGTATAGAGGGAATCTTCTCAGAGAGTCCCTGATCGAAAATATGAACTTGATTGACAACTTTGCCCGCCACCCTAGGGTACCGGATGAAGCTCAATTTAATGGATAGGTGTCAGTTATCAACAAAATGTAGCCAATAGACTTTATGTAGACAGATAGATGGAGCCACTACACTCAAGATGTCTTAGGGGGCGCCGACTATGCAGGAGTCCCCCTTATCGGTATTACTGGTTGTATAGGATACTTCCCAACTTATGTCACTAGACAGCTGGGTCCACTTCAAGAGATAGCATATAGAGACTCCTTAGATGTCATCATGATAAATTATCAAGATCTTTGTTTACTTACGACTATTCTGATTGAATGAGTAGCAAAACTCGTAAAGCTGTAAGAACGGAGAGAAGTAAAAAAGATAGTCGACATGGGAACTTTGAGGGGAAAAGTCAAAGAATACCGAACTACCAAGCAGTTCATTTATGATCAATTGGAGAAAACTGGAAAGATACAGTATGAAGCTCCAAACGTATTTAGACATGAGCCAAAACTGGTACATTTTTCGCCCACTAAGCAAACCTACCTATATACCATACAGGCTAAAGTTGAAGCCCAGTTCCAAGAAATTAAAAAAATCATTGAAGAGTTAAAGTTTGAAAATGAGAGATTGGTAGAAGAAAATCAATTCTTAATGAGCAAGATTCGAGAAAGGGATGTTATAGTACAAAGACTTATGAGGGAAGTTGATGAAGCTCGTCCCAGCCAGATCCGCGGGTTCTTATAAATATAAGATTTAAGTTTTTAAGAAGATTAGTTAGGAGTTTTTCTTTTCTTTCCATTTAGTCTGTTATATAAGTTGGATCTTATGATTAATAAATTTACAACTTTAATAAATAAAATTTTCATTAATTGCACAATCTCTTACTCATTATTATTATTATTTATTTGTTTGTTTAGTTGACTTTTAAAAAAAATTTCAAAAAAAAAGGAAAGAAAAAAAAAACACAAAAGAGGAAAATAACAGAACAACAAAAGTAAAAAAAAAAAAAGAGAAAAACAAAAACAACAACAAAAAAATCTTTAATTCACCAAAAAGTCTAAAACTTAGGTTTTCATGTAAGATTTTGAAGATAGCGTTCAAGCAAGTAGACCCAACTAGAAATTCGATATTCACTCATTCTAGGGCCAAAATGTCAACTTAAGGTATTGGAAACATCAGTCAAACCGAGCCCGACCCGAGAGTGGCAACTTTGGAAGAAAACATGAATAAGATGGTCGAACAAATTTAGGCTCTTACTCAGGATATTAGGATTCTTAAAGACAGATAAGGATCTCAATTCAACCCAAATCGGAATGTAGAAACGAACCTTCTCCTTGAATTAGAAGATGAAGAATTAGCCCTTAATGCTGAGGTATGGAGGAAGGAGATCGAAGCGAAACACCAGGAGATGGAAAGAAAGTTTACGCAGAAGTTAATCGAGAAAATGAAAACCCAGGAAATAGTTAACAGGTTTGAACAAATGAGGATGATTAATTTGCCGATAGATGAAGATGATGACTTCCTTGAAAGATTTAAGGTGCCCAAATTTGAGAAATACGACGGGACTGGTTGCTTGAAGCTCCACATTAGGTTATACATTAGCAAAATGGGAAAATACATAAAGTATGACAAGGTCATGGTCCAGACTTTTCAGGATAGCTTGATTGGGCTAGCTTTAAATTGGTATGCCTAACTGGATTTGAATGAGATCAATACTTGGCATAAGTTAGCATGAGCTTTCTACAATCAGTATAAGTTCAACATCGAGTGGCCCTATCCATATTGGATTTGAATAATCTATGAAAGAAGGCCAATGAGAGCTTTAAGGAATATGCTCAGAGATGGAGGGGCATGGCAATTAGGGTGACTCCACCCTTGATAGAAACGGACTTGACTTTCGCCTTCATCATCACTCTTAGAAGCCCATATTACCAATAGTTGGTCGGGCACCCCGCCTCCAACTTTGCAGAAATTATGGCCTCAAGGTACCGAATTGGGAAAGTTATTGCTATTTAAAGGCTTCCTAATCCTGAAGCAGCTGAGAAAAAGACACCTCCAATGAAATTTTCCAACAAAGCCAAAGAAGCTACTATAAGCATTGTCGATATTAGCAACCTTGTTAAACTTGAAGTGGACCTATGTGAGGACTCACCTTAAGATTCTATCACACTCTGATATGCCATTTTCAAAGATTGGGAGAAAATTGAATGAAATAAAACTCAAGGCTCAACTCATGAGTTTGAATTTTGGCAGAGCTTCTACTTAGTGAATCATAAAAGTGTAAAATTGAAGCTCCTAAGACCCCCCTTATATAGAAAGCTAGGAAAGGAAGTCAAACAGTTTCTCTAACTCCTGGAGTATGTACCCCTCAAAGGGATGTACGCTGCATCCTGACTACATATGTATCCCACTTCTTGGGTGAACAGCTAAGATTAGTGCATGCCCATAGATTGTTGACATGGCCACCTATCAAGCACACACACGTGCAGCCATCTTATGTAAGGCCATAAATGCGTATTACCCTTTCCAAAAAAAGTAATTATGGCACCTTGGGTACCTTAACGGTTGCATCATACTGCTCAGATTAGGGGGCTTGACCTAAAATGATAAGCATCGCGTCACAGTTAAGGAAAATTTGGGTGGGTGGGTGGGTGTGTGAAGGTGGCGGATGTTGTAAATTTGCTAAGCTTGAGGTCCAGTTCTAGCTAAGGCCCACTAGCCTTGGAGATGATCATTCCCCCTACTCAAACTTCTCATTTGCTTTCCACCTAAAGAAAAGAACGCCAAGAACTGTCCTTCTAAGAACTTGGGTGAGCATAATGCTAAAGTCCTCCTTCTTGTACTGCTCCTTGTGTACGAAGACCATTATGATAGGCTAAAGGAGCTCGGAACAAAAGGTGCCCTCCCCCTTCTTGCTCAGGCTAGGCGAGCAAAGACGCCCTTAACCAAACGAGCCTCCTAACATATGGCTTGCCTTAGATGAGGCATGTGACCCACTAGGTGAGAATCCTCAATCTTTCTACTTGAGATCCTAATCATTAATTGTCACATGACATCCATATTATGGTTGATCCGCCTGATATCCCCTGAAGATGTCAAACCTGTCATTTACAAACGTGGTTGCTAATGTGATCATGGCTAACCAACCCTAAAGCTACCTTGTCGATTCCACAAAGCATTTCCCCTCTTGCTGGCTACCAGTAAGGCGAACCTTAAGTTGACACTCATCCAGCAATCTTACTCCTACTTACTATAAATAGAGAAAAGAGGCCAACAAGTAGGGGATTGGATCTTAACTCTAAATCAGAGGTTAAGTGCTCTCCATACCACAGCTAGACATACATACATGCTACAAGCTATCATTCCCCGATCGGGCCTTGAGTGCCCTTCTACCTTAGTTTCTCATTTATACCTTATTGTCCTCCTTGCTAGCTTGAGCTTTAGAGGGCGCTTATGGTGTTACCTACAGGGGGCTTTCTTACAGGTCTTCGAAAGCAAGGAGCCAATGGATTTGACCCATACCAAAATCAGTCCAATAAGTCCCATTGAAGTTAGTCCAATTAGATAACAACTTTTTCTTTTTTAACAAAAACTAAAGACAAATAATGAACACAATAATGCTAAAAATAGTGAACACGCTAGGATAACTTCATAAATAATGCTAAGTAATCCTTATACATGTTTGCCATTTATTAAAAAAATAAAGAGGGATGGCATGTAATTTATAGTTTATTATAGATAAGCTTCATACCAAGCTACTAGATGTTTCCCACTAAAACTTTGGCCAAATCATCCAAATAACATCCACCTTATACATAGCCTAAACCAATTATGTATAAAAAGTTAAAAAAAAAAATGTTAACCCTAACCAACAAAGCAATTACAACAAAATAAAACAAACATAAAATAGAAGATAACTTACTAGATTAATGTGCTAGCCTATGTGATTGTAGTTTCGACTGGTTTCGATTAGGGATTCATTAGGGACTTCTAATCGTCCTTCAAGAATCAAAGATTTAGTGAGGGGAACGTTTTAACGTTTAGATATTTTAAATTTTTTAATTTGGTTTTGTATTTTAAGGTATCGATTTGGCTTCTTTGTGTTAGGGTTTATGCTAACATTTTGGGATAATGATTTTTAATTTAGAGATCTCAGTCTTTGAGTCAAGTGTTTTTTACTATTTATTTATTTTTTTTCAAGTGGAGTATTTTTACTTCGGTGGCTTTTGTTATGTTTTATTGTTATTTCTTTTATTCTTATTCCTAGTGATGTCCATGTTTTCATAGTAATTCTACATCACCGTATGCATATACAACTAAGGGTCTATATAGGATCAAGTAAACGCCGTCGTTATAACATCCATGTAATAGGTTTACTTAACTGATTTAATCAAACGTAATTACCTTAATTCTTTAGAAATTTAAATCTTTTATATAAATTTATTCATAAACGTTGATCCATTTTCTTATAATTTATCCAGATCAACTAAGATCAGTCAGAATAACGAGTTGATAAGTAAAACTGTTAAAGTAGTTCCTACGGGCTGCAACATAGTAGCTCAAGCCTCCGTCTAAATACGATAATGTAAGGTCGTGCAAAAATGTATGTATCTTCTTTTTGACATACTCCGATTCTCCTTTTTATTTTGAAGGACAAGAGAAAACGAAAGCGATTAGCTGTTGTGGCCTTGTGGGTCTGAGACTGGCAATAATATGTTCTACGTCACATCAAATGATGGGCTGGAAGAACCTATTCCTCAAGCATGGTCTCTCATTCTCCTTATCGGCACATCAGCAAGAGCATGCACTTCTCCTAATCAGTTGTTGCTACAACGAGCTCCCGTGTGCGTTTTCTTTTCTTTTTCTTTTTTTAATAAATTTTTTCTTTCCCATGGTTTTGTCTCCTTGATGTATTTTAATTATGAATAAAAAAAATTAATGATACATCTGCATTAGATATTTTAAGTAAGATATGATTATTGGGAACAGGAGCAAGAACACGAACCCATTCTTTTTTCTTTTTTTTTTTCCCTTTTTCCATGCGTCAAATCTTTTTGGTATAGACTTGATGTCGATTTAGAAAATAAGTAGTTCATGTTAAACTCTCAAATTTAACTAGCAAATAAGGTAAGCAAAACGGTAAGTTGTCAAGCTACTATACTTCATATGGTTTCCTATTTGGATCAATTAAATAAAATAAATGAGACAATCTGTTTGGTTTTGAAAATTTAGAACCAACCATTTTTTATCCAACTAATTTACTAGTCAAACCTAAGACATTCAACATCTATATATATATATATATAAAAGAGTTGCAAAGATAGAAGATAAAGTAATTAATAAGAATATTTTAATAAATATCCTTCTAAAATGAGTTATTGCTTCCATTAACTATCATATTACTTATTGGCTTTTAATATTTTTTATTAAGAATTTAATAAACCCCTCATGAAATGGGTTATTGGTTCCATTAACTACCATGTTGCTTATCGGTTTTTAATATTTCTCATTAAGACATTTTACTTTTTAAATTTTTTTTCACACATATAGTGGTGTAGGAAGCAGTGAAATTAGGATGAGTTAAAAATGGGTTTTATGAAAGTAAGCACCAATATTTTTTAGAACCCTATAAAAACTCTGTAATTTTATTTTCTATTTTCAAAACCCAATTTTTGTAGAGTAAAAAATCCTATAAAAACAGGTTATTATAAGATTCAAATAATTTTATAGGGTTGGCTTTTATAGGGTCTAGATGGGATGGACGAGAGAGAATAGAGTGAAAAACAATTAGGTAGGATTAAATTACATTTATTGATTTATATAATAATAAAAAATATTGTATAATATAAAATTTATGTAGGCATGCATGATATATAGGTTAAAAGTAATTATTTTTATTAATATACTATTTTCATCGGATCGAGTTTCTATTCGGGTTTTTTTTTTTATAATAAAAATACCTAATCCTAAATCCTATAGGATTTCAAATTATTTCCTAAAATCTAATTCTAAATCCTATATAGTATTATATTGTAGGATTTTTATTAAGTTATCTTATAGGGTTTTTATTAAATTAAAAGAATCGAATATCTTACAAACACCTACCTAGTTGCATTTCTGAATGTACATGTACTATCGGCTAGTGATAAATAATCGATAATCTCTCATTTTGTTATAAGTTTAATTGATAAGTGCATGGCATATTAAATCGTCATGTCCTGCCAAGGGCTTATCTAATACCGTAGTAATTATAAACCATATAATTTTGGATTTATGGCTTGTCCAATTGTCGGTTTCATGAATAAACTCCGTCATTGCCATCGGAATTATCTACCACAATGAGAGAGATCAAATATTATGAGTCATTAGCCCCAGAGGACATGCCTACAAGAAGCGATACTCAAATGATCCCCCCCATGGATCACGTAACTTAGCTTTATCCACATCCAAGCAATCCAGCAAATCGAATATAACAAGGTAATGTCTTTTTTTTTTTTTTTTTTCATAGTTTCGTATCTAAAAAAAAAGTTATATTCTGTAATCCCATTTTTCTAGTGGTATTTAATATCCAAAAATACTCGTTGCAAGACTTACCATAGAAAGTACGCTTTAATAATTGACTGAATTTTTTATCTTATGTTCGTTTTTCGTGAAAAATACCAATTGAATTTAAAAGTTTCTCCAATCCTCTAGAGTTAACTTAGTGTAATAGTGATCCAATAGTACCAGAAAATTGAATAATCAAGTAGCATTTGGTTGTTATAACTGTATAGAATAAGGAAATTTTAACAGTATAAATATAAAGAGTACAAAATAATACAACATCATTATATCATGTTTGGTTTGTATAGTACTAGATATATACTTTCATGAAGTCCCTTATTTGGTATACATAAGTATTGAACTGAATATCATATTTTAATATTTATATCCTCAATATTATCTAATATTTATTTAATTATATGCTTATATCATTAAAAAAATATCAATTATAAATATTATCTAATATTTATATCCTTAGATAGCGTATGGTTATACAATTTTTGTAATACTAGACTGAATAAAAAATTTTATCTCATGTTTGATTTATAACATTACTTAGTGATTAAATAAAAAATTAAGCCGATAAACCAGATAAAAGGTTTTATCCCATTTACACTGCGGTATAAAAACGAAATTTATTAAACAAAAACAAAAATATCTTACAGTCTCAAAAATACCTTTCCATACTATTACACTAAATTAATTAACATTATTTTTATTAAATATTTAAAAAATTATTTATTTTACAATATATAGTTAATTTTTTAATAGCTAACAAATCTATGATTTTTATTTAATATTATATATAATATGTTTAATTATATAAATTCAATAATCCATTCGAATCTTATTTCTAGTAATTTAAAAATATAATTAAAATATATATTCGATAATATTAAGGGTATAAATATTAAAATATAACAATGAGTCTGGTATTTATACATACCAAATAAGAGATAAAACAAAATTTTATATTCAATATTGTACAATCCAAACATAGTACAATAAATTTATATCGTCTAATTTTTCTTGTACTTATTTTGCCCAATTCTCTTTGTCTATTTTAATTTTTATAACCAAAAACTACCTTAATATTGTCTAGTTTTTATTTAATTACATTTACATTCTTAATGCTTGAAAATTTTTTTCTAGTAAAGTCAATTTTTGTATCATGTCTTAGATGAAACAAATTTTGAGTATTTTATCCAGTATTTCAGCCCATTTTTATCTAATAACCAAGCTCAAATTGTAAATCAAATATTAAACAAAAAATTTTGCCCAATCCAGTTCCATCAATTTTACATGACCACATAATGTCATGAGATAATAAATGGATTAACAACTATTTGTATCCATTGCATTAGAAAGAGCTATTGATAATGTTTTATCCCATTTAAGAGAAATTCAAAATGCCTTGTATCTTAGCTTCTTATTGCTTTTTTTTTTTTTTTTTGGACTATATTACAACTTATAGAGAGCAAATCAAACCTAATCACCATGTTAGAAGAATGGTATTCATACCGTTAGCTAAACAAGCAGCAAGCAGAATTGGAGTCTTCTGTCTTCCCATTTGATGGATGTCAAATTACAATGAACAAATATTTGGACTTGGTTGTGTTATGTGAAAACCTTTTAAGCGTAGCCTTTGAAAGATTAGCAAAACCAGACAGCCTTGAGGGCCCATGGCTTTAAATTTCTGGAAGCCCATGGTCCTGACACTAATGGACTCTGCAACAACCTTATAGATGGAGATTTGATTTGTACATGTGCTTCTCCGATTCCATAATCCTGCTTGATATTTCAGACATGTTGTAGGTTTGGATTGGGTGCAATTATTTACTAGTTCTTGAAACCTTGAGATTTTGGGCTCTGTTATTTTATTTTAAATTAAATTTACTATAATATCGTTAGCATTTTATTATTTATGAGACGGTAAAAAATAAGAACTCTATAGTTTAAAGTCTTATTCCTCTATGCTAGATGGGCATAAACTCCAGGTTGCAAACCAGCCCGGCCCAATGGTCACCGATAACGGCCTATACAAGCTTGTAAGTTGCAAAAGCCTATAAAAGCAACTTGGGCCTATTTATTAACAACCTTAAATATAAAGTTAATTATGGCACAAAGATGAAAGATTCCACAATCACAAACCAGAAATTTTAATTTCCGAATACTTGACGGTCTTGTAAATAATCCTATAGTAAATGAATGCAAGAAAGTTTAAAATATAAGTTAAAGTAGAAACTTTACATTTACAATTAAAGAAAAAGTTTACCGAAAATACTACAAAAAGGTGTACCTAGACCTGGACAAGGATCGGTTCTAAATCGTGAATTGGTCTAGATTTGATTCGGCCCGGTAGTAGTCGGGACGGAATCACCAAGCTTTAAGAGCCTAGGTAGAATCACAAATTGTCTAGCTGACCTACCATTAAATCGGTATATTGATCCGATCGATTCACTCCCTTAAAAACAAAAGAAAGAGAAAGAAAAAAAGAGACTATTAAGTTAGAAAAAATAATTAGATAATATCTAGCAAATCATTATCTATCAAAATTACTTTATTTGTAATGGTGAACGATAATTTTTTTTAAATAATATTATTAAACTAATGATAGATGACTAATTATAAGTTAATTATGTATTAAGGATGGATAAAAAAATTTAATTTCATTTAATATAAGTCCTTTTTATAAAACTTATCAAATGTTAAGGACTTAAATATTAGAAAAAAAATAAAATTTAAGGGAAAAAAAAGAGTAGAATCGCGTTAAGTCAGAAATTAATAAAAAATTAAAAATCATTAATGAATTAGCACATTTAAAAAAAAACAGAAAGGGGATCATATTATCATAAATTATTAATGTATTTAAAAAAAATTAATAGAAAAAATTAAATATTAAACAAAAAATTGGTTCAAATGTTTCGAATCGATCATTGAATCATTGAGCCTAATAAATAGACCTAGAACTATTAGCTCTAGGGTCAATTTAGGTTCATTGTGTCACTAACCCATAAGCTGGCGGTTTGGAATCAGTTTCAGATCAATTTGGCTCGGTGCCTAAGTATAAGTATACTTAAAACTTAAGAGACTGTGGATTTATGTTTTTGGCATGAAGAAAATAGTAATCCCAGTTCTCTTGCTAAACTTATATTTTTCTCTTTAAAAATGAATTCTTTTTTCTCTTCGTTCGAAACTTAATCCCTCGTCTTTGCTTTGAGCATTTTAGGTTTGATAACACAAAAATTTGAATAGAAACAAGTCAAAATCACTAAAAATCTTAACTTGGTTTGTAATTAAACTTTCTTATGAACACTAATTAGTTTAAGGGCGTTTGAGGAACCAAAATCCTTTGATTAAGGTCTATGGATGTGGGCATCTTGAGAAATGCTTATAGGTACAAATGTCCTTACATGGCGCAAATGTACCTATGGCTGTTGGATCGCTCCAATTTGCTTAAATTGCAGAATTAAATAGATGGTTATTCAGTTAGCATCTTGTGTTGAATCTAATGGGGCATGCAATCTTTTGGTGTTGACATTTGAACACATCTAAGTTGGATTGCCCCAAGGTAGTATGCTACTATCATATGAAAATGGGGAAAATTACATTAGTATCGACGTTAGAAGTGAAAATTTAAATATGAAAGAAATGCTTTAAATTGTTCAATTAACAAATTAATATTTTAATAAATAACTCTTTTAATAAAGAATCGATACTTCTCAAATCAATACCATGTGCTCTAACTCTAGAAATGACATTTATTTTATATTAGTTTCTTGTAATCGATAAGGTTTAGTAGGTAACTCTAACATATAAGATATCTACTCAAACCTTACTTTGTTAGGTAAAGTCTGGGAGAATGATGAGGGTCAGAAACTAAGTTTCAAACAGTAATTTTTCGAAACCCATCTTGTAGTAATAATTAAATAACATTAATAAATAAAATGATTAATACTATTGCTTTTCTTTTTATTCTTGAAAAAAAAAAAAACTACAAAAGGCCAACACATAATAAAATCCTAAAACTATACGCACTTGTATATACTATTTAGTCCTTCTCTCTCTCCTCCTCCTTCTTCTTCTTTTGTTAAAAACCTTTCTTCTTTTTACTATCTTTTACCCTACTCCTTTTTATTTTACTAACTCCAGTTTACTAAGATCTTAAAAATATCTCGATTTTTAACTTATCATCTAATATATTATATTAGAATAACTTACACATCGTTTTTGTATTTTTCATATAATAATTATACGGCTTAATAAAAATTTATTTTGATAATTTGAAAAGAAATGACAAAAAAAAAATTAAGGATGACTAAGGGTAGGAAAAAATCAACTAAACCAAATTAATCTGTAAATTGAATCAAACCAAAAAAAAAATATATAGCTTTTTTTACAATTTAGTTTAGAAAATCATTAATTCAAACCAAAATGAAAATTTATAGTTGAATTGAAAGGAAAAATCGAATTAATCTATAAAAATGAAAATAGTTTTATAAAAAAAGCATAATAATATTTTACCTGCAATTATAATTTTTTAATTGTTATAATATAGCAATTTAAAAAAAAATAACTTACATTTATTGAAATGTATGTATATTAAACTTTTGATTATCATAATATATAAATTGTACATATAATTTAACTCAAAATTTATAATATATGCTATTTTTATAGATGAAATGAGTTATTAACAAATATTTTAAATATTTTAGTTGTATAAATATCAACTTCATTAACCTTTATTATGATATTAATGCTTATTTTTTTATACAATTATATGTTATACAAATATACTTTTCTATATTAGAGGATATCGTTTAATCTGTAAACTAAATTAAAATTTGATATAGAAATGTTTATAATCCGAACTGTATGGTTTGGTTTTATAGTTATAAAAATTTGAATGTATTTTTATGATTTGGTTTGATTTGTAAGGGAAACCGAATTAAACTGATACGTGCTTACCTCTTATGACCTAAATATGGGTTTCAACTTTCCAATTAGATAAATTTTCTTTAAAATGTGTTATAACCTATATAAATTATTATTAGAGGGTCTAATGATTGTGTATTTATAATTTTGATATTAATTATGAATCTAACATAAAGTTTTAAAGAGAGATAAATAAAAAAAAACACGAATTTCACAAAGTACCCTGAATCTTGTAGAATTTATAGAATATACGGTATATAGTGGTTTTGAGGTGTCATAAGGTTAGATTTGAATATAAAAACTTAGAAACCTATACTTATAAAATAAGGTGTAAGTGGAGTTTCATACTCTATTCATTATGTACTTAGTAATTGATATATAAAATATATTTAAAGTTAAAAAGAATTTAATGGGAAAAATGAAAGATTTGTTGAAAATTGTCAAAATTAATTAAAGGGTTATTTTACGTATGATTAAAGATCACTTATATTTATAATTTTACTTTTAAATAAGATGTTTGAAATGATGTACTTATAATGATGTGCTAATATTAATTTATTTAGGCATAATTACATATAACGTAATATTTACGAGTCAAAACACGAGAAAAGTTTTATCATAATATTTTTATGAATACCATCGAATGCATGAAAATATATCACCTCAGAAAAAGTTTATAAAATAAAACATTTTGCTATAACAAGAGTTTTTCGTTGAAATAAACTGGGCCTAAGGTAGTGTTGTATCGATTCTTGAGTAAATATGCAAACCTTTAAATCCTAAGTAAACTTAGAAACATAAAACATCTAATAACAAAACCAATTACCCAAGTGAAACAGCATAAGATTTGCAATTAGTTAACCCCTAAGTTCGTGATTTTTCAGGGATGAAAAATCTTAAGGGGAGAATAAAATGTCCTTAGAGAAAATAATGATAATTAAATAAAATCATAAAAAAATTAAAAAGATATAATAACAAAATACACTAAAAACACACCATGTGTTAATAGATAATAATAATAAAAAAAAATCATAAAAAGGTACCTCTTATCTCTCTCTACAAATAGGCCTTTACTTTTTCTCACCAATTACTTCAATAAATTTTCTCTTTCTTTAATAAGGAGAAGAAGAAAATGGAAATACCGCCAACCAAGTAAGTATTTTAACCTTAACTTTTCTATTATGAATAATAGATTATAATTTAATAATAATTAGAAATTTATAATATCATAAGAATAAAATTTTATTTTGAAAATTTTTTTTACAAGGTTTGGTTGTATAACACTTTTTTTTTTTTGGCAAAGAAAATAAATAATATAATGTAAGTTTACTGGTATAACATTTGTTGCCTTATTATATGGTTTGAGTTAAACGGACATATTTTTCCAAAACCCAAAATCCAGTAGTATGGAAATATGGAATATCACATTGAAATAGTTTTCTGAAAACCCCAAATTTAGCATTTCAGAAATATCATATATATTATATCTCATCTCACATTTTTCCCTTTTGTATTTTATTCCAACCCAAACGTTGTGCGAAACTGCTAATATTACAGGTAGATGCTTAATTATTCTTTTGTTTGCATTTGATTATTTGAATAATAGGAAACGGATTATTTAATTTTGATTGGCGGGAATTTAAGCAATAGCCGTTAAAGAGACATGGAGATGTATTTAACACCACTTGCTCTCTTTTACGTACCTTTCCGCACTCTTCTCTCTCTCTCTCTCTCTCTCTCTCCCCTTCTTATTTATTCGAAGACCATCTTTCCCATAGGACATAGAGTATGAAGGCTTTGTTTGTGCTTTGGGGGTTCCGATGTGCGTTTCTCGGAATGCATTTTTGTATCGAACGAAGATCCGTCGAACGATTAATTAAGGAATCTAACTTTTAGTGTCAACATTATTAGTTTTGGGGATTTCGAAATCGTTGATTTATTTTTGGTGTTTTGATGTTAATGCATTTGATTATGGGTTCTTTTTCTTCGTAACAGATCGGTATGGCTTTTTCTCTCTTACACTTTTGTTTTAATTAAGGAACAATAATTCAGGTTTCGTAAATGTCGGTTGTGTTATCTTGTTTTCTCTTTGATGAATATGTTCTTTTTGGTGCATGGAGTTTTCGTGATTAAACATTAAATCGAGTGCAGCAGTTAAGGTTTCGCAGGTGAGGTTTTTTAATTTTTCATCGTCTATCAAGATGGTTCACGAGTAATGCGGTGGTCTTACTCTGTTTCTCAATTGATGTTGATGCAGGCGTATCACTTGGATAGGATAGAATTTCTTTTTCGAGTAATGCGGGGTAGAAAGGGATTAAAAATTGCGGTGATTAGGGTTTCTGCACGTTTAAGGTGATGGTAATTGTACCCTTCTTATTCTCATGTTTTTGTTTACCTATTTCTTTAATCCATTGATCTACTTGATTGGTCGAAATTGATTGCTGATAATGGAAGTTGGTGTTAATTTGCTTTCTCGATTTGATTTTCTTTTGCATATTAATTTAAATATCCACAGTCCAACAGAAGCATAGCTTTTTGTAGAAATTGTTGCGTAATGAAATTATAGCCCTTGCTACTCTTCCAAAAAGTATATGTTGTTTTGTCAATCATGACTTATGTTTTGTGGCTATCATAATGCTATTCTATTTTTTAACTTAAATTCTATTTTGTGTCCATGATTCAACATGCCCTTGTCTAGCACAATTGTGCATTTTTTTCCCCTACAAAGGCGCCATTTATTTGTTTTTACTAGTGAATTTCATCTAATACGAACTTTGTTTTTACATCCTTTTAGGCTGTTAGACTGGTTGCTTCTATGCATTCTCCTTTGATTTAGTATAGCTCTATGTTTTCCTTGCAAAGCTAAAAAGCCCCTATCATTTATTCAGAATGAAAAAAGGAAAAAAAAAAAAGGATGCCTTGTGGGATTGTTGTTGTTGAATAGTGGATGGTCATTTGAGGGAAACCTTCTTTCCCTGCTAACTGATAATAATTTTTCCAATATTAAAATACTTCTCATATGGAAATTCTACATTTTTCATTTTTTATAAATTGTCTTGGGTGCTTATTAATAGTTGTAGAAAGCAATTGAAAAGAGTTTTCCCCCCCTAGTCCACTTCCTTTCCACACTTTAGGTATGTTGGTGAGTAGCGTTTTTATCTTGTTCCAATTTCTCTATGCCTTCTTTTTTTTGAAGCCCTTCATGAGACTGTTCATTCTTCTATCTCTTGTTGTGCTGTTTTGGTTCCCCTATATGTTGTTTGACTCTCACCAATAATCAGTAATAGTAAACGCTTTTGATGGGGGTTTTCTTGGAATGCATCTAGATTACCAAATGAAGATTTGTCAAGTGATTAATTATGTTTTCTATATTAAAACCGTTAGTATTTGGTTTTTAGAATTGTCGTTTTCTTTTGGGTGTTTTGATGTTAATGCATTTGGTTATGGATTTCTGTGGCTCTTTTTCCTTGTTTACTTGTGTTTTGATCAAGGAACATTAAGTAGGGTTTGGTAAATGCCGTTGTGATAATCTTGTTTTCCCTTTCAAAATTATGGTCTTTGTCGTGTATGGAGTTTTTATGATTTGAATATTAAATCAAGCACAACAAAGGGTTTCATAGGTGACTTGTTTTAATTTTCATTAATTTTTTATTGACAATCAATAGGTTCATGAGTTATGCAGTGTCTTACTTGGATTCTTGATTGATTGATGCGGGCATATCTCCTATATTGGATATAATTTCTTTTTCCAAGCAATGTAAAGTAGGAAGGTATTAAAAGCTGCAGTGATCAGGGTTTCTGCATGTCAAGGTGATGTAACAGTACAATCTTCTTCTCATGTTTCCTTTTTTTTTCTTTTCTTTTCTTTTTTTTTTTTTCAATCAATTGTACTTTCTCGATTGGTTTAGTAGGCTGTCGATTTATGAAATTGATTGCTGATAATGGAAATTGGCATCAATTTGCTTTTCTTGATCTAATTTTCCTTGCATGTTGATTTAAGCATCCACTGTCTGCAAAAGCATTGCTTTTGGTAGAAACTGATGTGTAATGAATCAATGTGCGTAGGTTGACCCTTCCATAAAATATATGCTGTCTTGCCAATCACGACATTATGTTTTGTGACTTTAGTAATGCTATACTTTTAGTAATTCAAATTCTATCTTGTCTCCATGATAGCATTCCCTTGAAATGGGTGGAGGTGTAGAAACTATTGTTTAATGAAATCATAGCTCTCAAAGGCAACTCTTCCAAAAAGTCTGTTGTTTTGCTAATGATGAGTTATTAAAAGCGTTCATTTTATTTAGCATCTCTTGGGTACGTATCAATCTCAAAGTTGTTCTATAATTTAACTTGTTAATTTTTTTTTTCTTTGTTTGACATGACAAAATTTTTACCAATTGCATTTTTTTATTTTTTAGATTTGAGAGTTGTTTCTGTGTTATCCATTGGTCATTTGGATAAAAGCTATATGTATGTGTGTAAAGTTTGAAAGGCTTTGATCATGTTTTATCAATGAAATCATTCCATATGCTTTTCAAAAAGCTTTGGTTGAAGAACTTCCCAATTCATTTTTCAATTTACAATGGTGATGTCTATTTGTTTTTGCCGGTAAATGTCATGTTGTACAAACTCTTTTTACATCCCTTTAAGCTGTTGGACCATGTGCTTCTAACTTTCAACTTTACTTTAATATAACCATGTGTTCAAAATCTGCTTCCAAAGCTAAAAATCCAACATTTATTATACAAAAAAAAGAAAAGCCTTCTAGAAATATAAGTGTTGCTAAGGTCATTTAATGGGAAACTTTTTTTCTCTGATATCTTATAATAACTTTTCCAATATCAGAATACTTCTCACATGGAAATCCGAGATTATTTGGTTTTTATAAAAATGCATGTTGTGTTTGTTAAAAGTGGTGGAGAGCAATTGAAAAAGAGTTTTTCCCCCAGTTCATGTTCTTTCCAATTTTTGTTGGTGAATAGCGTATGCTATTCCAATTTCCCCATGCCTCTTTCCAAAGCTAAATGCTTGTAACAAACCTTGCAAAAAGCAACTGCTAGAATACATCAGCGTCCTCACTCTTTTCCCTTCAATCTGTGGGATGGTATTCAACAGTGAAGAGTTATTTCAAAATAAACCCCTTTTTTATAAATTATTGACCTCATAATTTTTCCAATATTAGATTGCTTGCATCATGACATTTTTTTTTAATTGAACCCATTCTATACTTGTCTATCTTCAAACTATTAAGAGTCCTTCCAAAAATCAGTTTTCTGAACCTTTACATTTCAAAGAAACCTTTTTCAGCAACCTCATAATATTTCCAATATTAGATTACATGCATCATGACAACCTCCACTGGGTTGAAAAAGTATTTTTTGGGCAGTAACTAAATCTCATTGACAGCCTTCCTCCTTGATTGCTAGTAAAATAGGATCTACCAATTCATATCAATTCCACCTTTTCCCCGGTTTTCATCTAGTTCTAAAATAGTGAATGGCCATTTTTAAAATGCTTTCTTCAGTATCTCCATACCCTTACCAGTTTGAAAGTGCCTTATTGATGCTTAAAAAAAAAAAACAAAGAAGTTCCATACCATATTTACTCTTACCAAAAATAGGATGGAGCAATCTTTCACTTATAAAAGATGTTCCTTATTCAAAAGCTTGTCTCTAAAGCTACAAAGCTTTTGCCAATTATCCAAAGAAGTTGCTTTTTGTGGATCCTCTATGTTTAGTATAGGAGAGTTGTTTGAAAGAAACCTTTCTTTTCCCTTTTTGACAACCTCACATTAGCTCCAATATTAAAATAAATTGACATCATTATTTTTTTTCTTTTCATCCAGTTATATGCAAGTGAACCCAACAATTTTTTTCACGAGCTCCTTACTTAAAACAATAAAATTTATGCCTTTTTCACTAGTGAAGGGACTCCTTTCAAACAAATTGTTATGACATACCTATTAATTGGAATCTAATATTACAGTTGAAAAATTGTTCTAAATATAGCTTCCATCTATCTACATCTTTCTTTGACAAACCTGTTCTTAAGCGTTGCACATTTCTTTTAAAACTGGTTGCCTAACATAAACATTGCAAAAGTTATGCTTTTTATGGACTGGATCTTCACGAGAAGTGAGTCATTTGAAGGAATCTTTTTTTGGAAAACCTAATATTGTTTCTAATGGTAGAATACATTAGTCTCATCATTTTTTCCCTTCAAGTTTTGGGTTGATATCCATCAATGAAGAGTCTTTTAGAAAGAATTTTTATTTTTAATTTTTTTTTTAATGATCTCATAGTATTTTCATTATTAGACTGCATGCATTAATGAAATATTTTCATTCAATTGGTATTGTTCTCATTTATCTTCAAACTTTCGGGAAATTCCTCCAAAAACCAATCAAATTTTTTCAAAACTCTAACATTTGAAGGTGTTATAGGATCGCACTTGTGATCTTGTCTTAGGGTGAGTGACCTCATTGTTGAAGTATTTTTTAAAATTTTTTTCCCTTGCAAAATTTAACTATCTTGTTTAAGTGTTTAGGGATATTTAGAGAGAGCTTTAGATTTCATGAAAAATAACTGATACTAGGCGATACTTATGAAAGAAACCTAATTCTCATAAAATGAATCAATGTAATTATTATTATATTTTTTTTTTGGAGAAAATTTTGTACTTGTATCTATTTCTCTTTCTGTCGTGTTTATAGATCCAATATAAGTATAAGTGGTAATCTTAATTTTTTTTTTTTTTTACTTTTTGACATGTAAAATAATCATATGATAATTGCCTTTAGAGTGATGTTAGATACATCATTGACATTACATTATTTGATCGACAATTTTTAATACACTAACACATTTGTCTTTCTCATTTAAGACAATGTCAATACATTACCTATATGGTGCATTAGCTTTTCACTGTGCGCGCACGCACACACATAAGTACAACTAAATACGTGACACTATTATACTAAAATACTAACGACATGTTGCTATATACCCTTGTATAAACATAACATCAATTTATTATTATGAATTGATATATTTATTTTTGAATAGTTTCCTAATATTAGTGCCCTTTTAGAAATTACATACGTGTAAATATCAGTTTTAACTTCTTTGGCTCCCTCATATGTACGCTCGAGTTAATCGTATTTTCTACACTTTTTATCAACAATAATTTTTTGCATTTGTGCTCCATTATAAAAAGTTCATTACAATTAAAACAAAAACTCTTAGCCCTTCTTTATTTGTTTCAAAAGGGCTTAATTTTCTAATATTAGGGTTTAGTTAAACTCGAAGTATGGATATTTGCCTCCTTGCTACTATCTAAATCTTCCTCACTTGAATACTACATTATTAAAAAAAGTGATCCAACTTCATTGTGCTTGTGTTGTCCTTAAGGAGACGTATCTCAACTTTAACTGCAGCTTATTCTTTTAGTCTACCAATGAAGATAGCTACCTACATTAAGGATAGAGTCGGGGTTGACAATTATTTGAAGTTTCTTTAGCCCGAAATTGTCAAAACTAAGGTAGATCATATTCATTGAAAATTGTCAAAGGAATTTTGAATAATTGTCAATCTTGACTATATCTGTAATGCTAGAGCAGGAGATAACTATTTTCATCAGTGAACTAAGAGAATACATTGCGGTTAAAGTCGAGTTACATCTCATTAAGGACATCACATATGTAATTAAGCTGGATTGTTTTTGTGAATGACATGGAATTTATTTAGAAAGATTCGGATAGCAACGAATAGTCAAATATTTATACTTCGGATTCAACTTAAGCCCCTAATGTAAGAAAATTAGGCTCTCTTGAAACGAAAGAAGGAAGAGCTAAAGGTTTTTGTTTTAATTGTGATGAACTATTTACGATGGAGTATAAATGCAAAAGATTATTTTCAATAAAAAGTATATAAAATATGATTAACTCGAATACATGTTTGAGGAAGCCAATGAAGCGGGAACCGATATTTGCATGCTTACAATTTCTTTTAAAGGGGCACTAATATTAGGGAACAGTATAACAATAAATATAGCAGTTCGTAATAGTATATTGATGTCATGTTTATGTAATAGTATGTCATTAGTGTTGTAGTGTAGTAGTGTCACTTGCTTAATTGTACTTTGTATGATGCATGCATGCACGCACGCACGCATACACCCCGTGAAGGCCTAGTGTGCCATGTACGTAGTATCATGACGTTGTTTTGAATGATAAAGATAGAATGTATTAGTAGCATAAAAGTTATGGGTTAAGTAATAATGTCAATGATGTGTCTGACATCATTTTAGGAGCAATTATCATGTGATTATTTTATGTGTTATAAAGTAAAAGAAAAAATTAAGAATGCTATTTATATTGAGTATATAAACATGATAGAAAGAGGAAAGAAAACAAGTGCAGAATTTTCTCTAAAAGAAAAATAATTACATTTATTCATTAATTACAATGGCTTATTTTATGAGATTTTGGGTTTTTTCATATGTGGCGCTAAATATTAGTTTTTTTTTTGAGATCTAACGTTCTTTTTAAGCATTCCTAAAGAATTAAACGAAATAAGTTAATTTGGTAGGGAAAAGAAAAGATTGAAAAAGCACTTAAATAGTAAGGATTTCACCCTCATTAACCTTAGGACAAGATCAAAAGCACGATCCTGTAACACCTTCAAATGTAGAGACTGGTTTTTGGAAGGATTTGTTGAAAATTTGAAATAAATGGGAACAAAACCAGTTCTATCGTAGCAGTAGTAGTCGTTTGTGTTGTAATGTGATAGTGTCATTTGTTTTGTTGTACTTTATGTGTGTGTTTGTGTGCGTGCTTGCGC
Organism: Lumnitzera racemosa; assembly: GCA_024138005.1. Lineage (NCBI taxonomy): Eukaryota > Viridiplantae > Streptophyta > Magnoliopsida > Myrtales > Combretaceae > Lumnitzera > Lumnitzera racemosa. The sequence goes on from JAMXBC010000001.1 coordinate 126,137,201, forward strand.
TTGAAGGGCTAATGTGTTGTGTATGTGAGTGTCTTAATGTTATGTTGAATGAGAAAGATAGACGTGTTAGCATCATAAAAGATATAGGTCAAATAATGTAATGTCAATGGCATGTCCAACATTAATTTAGGGGCAGTTTCATGTGATTATTTTACCATCTTAAAATGTAAAAGAAAAAATAAGGATTGCTACTTGTACTTAGATACATGTACACAATAGAAAGAGCAAAGGATGCAAATGTAGGATTTTCTCCAAAAGAAAAACAATTACATAGGTTCATTTTAGGAGATATAGGGCTCTTTTTGAAGTAGCCATAAGTATCCCTAAACACTTAATGTGAAATAGGTAGATTTGGCAGGAAAAAGAAAAAAAAAAAATGATCAGAAACTCTTTGATGGTAAAGATTTCACCCTCATTCACCCCAGGATAAGATCAGAAACATAATCTTCAAATGAGAGATTTGAAAAATTTTATTGATTTTTGGAAGGATTTCTCAAATGTTTGAAGATAAATGGGCATAAAACCGGTTCATATCTGGAACAAACAATCTACCAGTTGCTTTTTTAACAAACCTATTTTTAAGGCACATTATTTTAGATAGAACTCTTTGTAAAACTGCTTGCTTAATGCTTATTTTTGGTGAGTAGTATTTTATCTTGTTTCATTCTCTAAGCCTTTTATTTTCATGTCCTTCTTAAGACTCTTTATTCTTTTCCTTTTCTATCAACCACAAACGAATTATATAAATCAAACCTCTTCTCATGAGGGAGCGCTTATGATATGCAGTTTTCTTGAAATGCCTTTATGCTGTGTTTGGGATGGAGGAAGGAATTGGGAGGGAAAGGAAAATGGAAGGAAGACACAAATTTCAAGAGACTTTACACTATTTGGAAATGGAAGGGATGGATTTGGGAGGGAAAGTTTTCCCTAAGGCTCACAATTTTTTCCCCATTCAATTTAGAGTGATGTGGAGTGGAAAGTTGTTAAAATTCCAATTATACCTTACTTTTTAGAGTGATTTGGGACAATATAGTAATTTCGTAGTTTAAAATATTTTTAAATGTAGTTTTAAAAAATATTCTTTCTACATTCTTTTCTTCTTCTTTCCTTCAATCCAAATAAGAATATGTACTAATTTTTTCCTTTTATTTTCTTTCCTTCCTAATTCCTTCGTTCCACTTTCAATCCCTCCCAATTCCTTTCCTCTTCTCAAACATAGTGTTAAGATTACTGAAAGAAAATTTGTCAAGTGATTAATTATGGTTTCTATTTTAAATTGTTTGTATTTGAGATGTTAGAATTGTTGGTTTCTCTTGGGAATTTAATGCATTTGGTTATGGATTCTTTTTTCTTGTAATGGATAGGTATGGCTTTATTTCCTTGTACATCTATGTTCTAGTCAAGGAACATTAAGTAGGTTTTTGTGAATGACAGCTGTGTTTCTTGTTTTCCCTTTCATGATTCTAGTCTTTTTGGTGCGTGGAGTTTTTGTGATTGAATATTAAATCAAGTGCAGCAATTAGGGTTTCTTAGGTCATAGGTGACCTTTTTTAATTCTTTATTGACGATCAATCTAGTTCAAGAGTTATGTGGTTGTCTTACTTGGTTTCCTGATTGATGCTGATGCAGGCATATCTCTTAGATTGGGTAGAATTTCTTTTTCCAAGTAATGCACAGTAGGAAGGTATTAAAAGCTGTAGCTATTAGGGTTTCTGCATGTCAAAGGTAATGTAATTGTATGACTCTCTTCTCATTTTTTTTTCCTTTAATTCATTTTTCTTGCTTGATTGGTTTGATGGGCTGTTGATTTATGAAATTAATTGCCGAAAATGAAAATTGTTATTAATTTGATTTTCTTGCTTTTGCAAATTAAATTAATCACCCATGCGAAAGGCATAGCTTTTGGTAGATTACTGTTGTGTAACGAATCATAGTGCGCAGGTTGACACTTTCAAAATGTATATGTTGTTTTTCCAATGACCACTTATATTTTGCGCGTATAGTAATGCTACTTTTTCTGTAATTCAAATTCTTCTCCTGTCCATAGTAGCATTCCCTTGAAAGGGTTGGAAGTGTAGAAACTGTTGTTTGATAAAGTTATAGCCCTCACAATTGCTTCAAAAAAGTCTGTTGTTTTGCCAATCACGAGTTACCTGAAAAATAAAATATAAAAATCCTCTTATTTAGCAACTCTTGGATATATATCAACCACAAAATGGTTATATAATTTTAGCTTGTTAATGATGCCTTTTGAAATGACAGAATTTTGACTAGTTGCATTTTTTATTTTTTTGAATTGTGAGTTGTTTCTCCATCATCAATTGGTAATTTAAATAAAAGCTATATAAAATATATGTATGTATGCATGTATATGTGTTGTATGAAAATGCTTTGATCATCTTTTAGCAATTAAATTTTTCAAAAAGATTTGTTCTGGAGAACTTCCAAAAACAATCTGCCACAATTTTGCATTTTTTATTTTGCAAGGGTATGGTTTGTTTTTTCCTAGTAAATGTCACTCTTTTTACATCCCATTAAGCTATTAGACCAGCTGCTTCTACAATTCCTCCTTCACTTTAGTATAAATATGTGTCCAAAATCTTACATTTATCAAAAAAATCATGCCTTCTGGGGTTGTTGGTTGAAGGTTAGCGATAACAATGGCTGCATCCCTTATGAAAGGACGTTGGGATTTCAACATTAAGGTATTACCTGTTACCCTCATCCTTTTGGAATGGTTTGAAAGGATATATGATCCATTGAGCTTTCTGAATGACACAAACAAATTTTTTCTTTTTCATGTTAGTGCATAATGATAATTATTTGGCAGACCCTTCTCAAGCCAATGAAAATTGATCATTGGGTCATTGTCAAATTTTCTGCACTATGTGATACCAGTTGCCTTTCCTGTGAGCTTATAGAATGTGGCAGGAGAAAAGGCGTGGTGGGTGACAATAACTATGTGCTTTGAACTTATGCTGAGTCTAAAAATTCATAGTTTGACTCTTTTCTCTTTCTTTGTCTTTGCATGTGCCTGCATGTGCACTGCAAATTGAATACCAATTACACCGATGGAAGAAGATCTACATTCAAGAAGGGTGAGTCCTTTTGGAGAGTAGAGAAGTTTTTGAGAGAATCGGAGAGAAGCTGGCATGTGCTTCAACTTTTTTTACTCACATGTCAAACTGGTTAAGAGAAACCCTGTCAGGTCTAGATATTATTCTTCATTGATCTCAATATATCGAGCATCTGTAAGAACAATTTCCCAAAGTTGAGATGAGAGATGCATCATACAAGCCTTTAGCTCATAGGGATGATGATGGTGTCATGAGGTATGCATTTGCAAGATGTTATTTTCGATGATGAATCTTCTCTATGGCAACAATGTTTGGAGTATTTGCAGCTCTCCATATTATATTTTTATTGTCCATTGTTTATGCATCTTGACTATTCAAGACCACTTCTGTATTTGCACATGCTTTTTAGGCATTTGCATTCTCAGAAGCTCCCATTCTCTAATTTAAGAGTACTAAAGTAGGATGTCTGGTCATATCCCTTCTTGTCTTTTATTTCTGGGGACCTGATGCTAACATGTGGTTAATAACAATATACTTTTAACTCTTAGGACTATCAAAACTGGATGCCATATCTGGCACTGGACATTTGGCATGAAATGCTGTGGGATTTGTAGTATATTGGGATCTTTGCCCAAGTAATTGCGTGCCCTAAGTGTGTTGTCCACACCACATGGAGCTTGTTCTTGATTTTAATCAGACAAGCAATGGGTGGAAACCAACCCAGATTGTTGTTTTCAGGTATCCTTTCGGCTCTTACCAATGTCTCTCTACCTTTTCTTCTGCTTTTGGGTTCTTATTATTTGAATATTATCCCATCCATTGTGTTTTTTTTTTTTGGATTGGGTGAGAAGAGAGATCGCACTTCTTGTCACAATTGGATGAAATGCCATGAGGTACACATGCTATAATTGACATCAATTATACATCAAAGTATATGGCAGCTTTTTGAGATAAGAACTGATTTTCTACGGCTGGAAATTGATTGATTGTTTGATTTATTTCTTATTGATGAATTGAGACTTTGCTGCCAGTATTTAACTTCTCAATTTTCATTGATTTCCTTAGATTGCTTTGTTTAAATGTCATATTAAACTTGGCTTTTAGGATTGACAGGAAGAAAAGTCTCATATTTGGCATCAGGAGTGTCTAAAAATTATTGGTCATAGAGCTATAAGGGTCTGTTTTGACATACAAAAATCCTCTTGCGGCAAGATTTTTTGATGGAAGGCTTTATTAGAAAAAATAGTTTGATTTTGTGTGTTTTTGTATTTGGTTTGATTATGTGAAAATGTATTGAAAAGATTTTTGAGACGTATGTAATTCTCTTTTGTAAAACTTTAGTGTATTGATTTTGTTTTAATTTGAAAATAATGGAGTTTATGATTTACTCAATTTTATTTATTTAAGAAAATTCCTAAAAGAAAGTCCTAAATTAGGTTTTTTTTAAAAAAATTTTCTAAAATGCTCCAATTTGGAAAGAGTCCGTTTTTGTTTCATTTTTTTAAATAAACAACTATTTCTAAGTGTTAAAAAGAAAATTTTATTCATTAACTCCTTTACCTATTTTTATATATTTTTTCATTTGACTTATTCATTATTATTATTTTTTATTTATTTATTACTTATTCTATTTTTACCTATTTCTATTGAAATAAATAAATAAATAAAAAGCATACTATATTTTTTTTACTTCCTTTTTTTTCTTTAGTTTCTTTCTTTCTTTTTCTTTTTTTTTTGTTATTATTACGTTTACATTTGGAAATAAATGAAATAATAAACAAATAAAAGAGAAGAAAGGAAAAAGAAGAAAAAAAAATTACAAAACCGAAAAGAAGAAAAGACTTGAGTAAGGAATGCTTCGAACTAGTGGACGTAGAGCGGGTCGAACGATCAGGTCGTGTCGGTTTGAGCGTTGGATCCGAGTTACTCCAACTCTACTTCAACAATATAGTGAGGCTCAGTTCGGGCTGATCTATCAGCCAAAATGAGCAAGGGAAAGGGGATTTGTGAGTTTTAGATTGGAGATATGGGGGCTAAGAAGAATGCCGTGGGGTTTGGGAGTGGTTTGGATGGTGTTCGGAGGTGAGCGGTGGCGGTAGTTGATGCAGTGGTTGGGTGGCGGTTGCTGGGCTTGAGTGAATAATTGGTTTGAGGGTTTAGGATTGCGGGGAATATGGTGGTGAGTTTACCCCATCATGCTGGTTAGGGTAGTATTTCGAGCTTGTGGTGGCGGTTGCTAAGGTTTCAATGTGGAGGAACTTCGAGTCATGGCGATGGACGAGGGGACTTAGGTTGAAGAGCTCTTCAATGCTGGTTAGGGTAGTATTTCGAGCTTGTGGTGGCGGTTGCTAAGGTTTCAATGTGGAGGAACTTCGAGTCATGGCGATGGACGAGGGGACTTAGGTTGAAGAGCTCGCATCGTGGGGGAATTGTAACGGTGGTTGGAATTGCTTTGGAGTGTTCTTGAAATGGTTTTGCCTCTTCATGGACGTCCCTAAGCTTCTATTTATACATGAATTTAACCAACAAACTAAGAAAACTTGAAATCGAATTTGAATGTAAATGCACGAAAATTTTATCTAAATTTTGGAGCTCAATTTGGATGCATTATTGATCACTATTAACACCAGGCTATGTGTGCTCTACAATTTCATCACTAATTTGATGAAATTGCAATGAAAAAGGGATCAAATTTGCTCACAAAGTGCACTTTTGGAAAGGAAAACATAGGAAAATTTGGGGAAACTAGAGGAAATCAAGGAAAAGAGGGGAGAAAGAAAAGGAAAGAGAGAGAAAATCGGCTGATGTGGTGCCACATCAGCCTTACCAACTGATTACAAAGTGCTATGTATCAATAGTGACACGTGGTGACACATCAGCATGAGTTATTCTACCGACACTGTTACGTATTAAGATACATAGCGCAATGAGATCCTAACACGTAACAGTTCATGATGTAATGAAAAATAAAAAGCTTTATATGCCCTTCCAAGATTCGAACCCCTAACCTCATGCTTATGCTCAATATTAAGTTCAAATGCTCATCCGTTAGGCTATTGAACTATATCTTGTCCATATGTGCAAAACCTAGGCTAATTCAAATGTAAACCCAAAATCAATAGCTTAACTTTTAAACCTACTTCAAAACTAAAAAATCTGTCCTAATAAAATGTTGTTTTCTAAAATCTTTTATTTTTTTCAATTTTTCTTTTTCTTTTAGTTTTTCTAAATTTTTTCAAAAATTTCTTATTATTTTGGTTTTATTTCTAGATTTCTTATTTTTGGATATTTTTCTAAATTTTTTATTTTTTGTGCTTTTTCTTATTTTTGTATTTTTCTAAAATTCTTATTTTTTCTAAATTTCTTTACTTTTTTGGGGGTGTTTTCTTTAATTTCATATCTATTGAGGAAATAAAAATAAATAAAATAGAGGGGGCAAAAATTAGGTGCCACAAAGACAAGGAGACTATTTTTGCTCATGGGGTGACTTTAAAACAACTTCTTAGCTACCCTAAACTCAATCTACTGGAGGTTTTGGTGAAGAAATGAAAATTGGTCGTGCCTCTTTAAGCTCACTAACCTAAGGTGGGGTATCTTTATGGGATAAACAATCCTATTATGGAATTAAATTAGAAAACCTCGTTGTGTCTCATTAGGCTCACTAACCTAGGTAGGAGCGTCTCTCAGGAACTAGCAACCCTATGATGGGATCGATCTAAAAGATCTAGTTGTGTCTCATTAAGCTCGCTAATTTAGGCAGGAGCGTCTCTTGAGCGCTAGTAATCCTAAACTAGGATTGATCTAAAAGCTAGTTGTGGCTAGTTGTGCTTCACTAGGTTCACTAATTTAGGTAAGAGCGTCTCTCAAGGAATAGCAACCCTAATCTGAAATTGATCTAAAACTTGGTCGTGCCTCACTAGGCTTATTAACTTAAGTAGGAGCGCCTTTTAGGGACTAGCAACCTTAATCTAGGATTGATCTAAAACTTGGTCGTGCCTTATTAGGCTCACTAACTTTGGAGAGAGTATCTCTCGGGAACTAGCAACCCTAATTTAGGATATTTCTAAAGCCTAATAGTGTTCCTTGGAGCTGACTAATCTAGGGGAAATGGGTGAAGCGCTCTTAGAGCTAGTTAAGACTCTACTTGATGAAGAGATGCACCCTATGGGCTGGCTACAAGATTGGTGAATGAGAAGCACCCTCTGGACTTGCATTAAGAGAAATTTGGTGAACAAAAATGCCTTATGATCTTGCTAAAAGAACATGGAAAAGAGATTGAGTTAAGATCGTGCCTTTAAAGGCTAGCTAAACACTAAATGCAAACTGTTGGGAGTAAAAACTGATCTAAATGCAAGTGCAATATTCAAAAATTTGTGTGCTAACATTATGTAGAAGTACTTACTTGGTCTTTGTTGATAGTACCCAAACTGTTAAACCTTTTTGAAAGGCCCCATCAGAATTGATTGGCTCACGCTTTAGTCCTTTATTGTCAACTCGAATGATCTTGATGTAAAACGTTTGAGACTTCGCTGGCTCTTTTAGAGGAACCATGGAAATTAACCCGATACAGAATGCCACCAACTATTTTTGAAACTTTTATGAACTAAAAGCCTTATCCTCAACTAACAAACATCTGCCGTGAGGTAATTGCTTACTTGGATTTCGCATTTCCCTGAAAAACAAACAATAAAACTCCTCATCAAGAGGGATCAATCCGTAATAAAGTATTTTAAATAGTTTTGTTAATTACCAATGTTCTAAATCTCACTTCTTAAGTTCTCTTATGTTTTTAGTATATGGGTTCGATTAAATGGAGTAAAAGTAGTTAAACCTTTTAATTGAGAGGATGATTATTCTAATGATGACAATGGCTAAGAATACCAACTTTGTTTGTAGATAATGAAAATTAGACCACAATGACATTCAGAACGACTGGCATTTTCGTGTTTTGAGTAAATATTTCCACTAACTTCTCATAGATAGTACAACTTTATAGCGTCGGCATTTATAGGGTCTCTTAATTTTATTTGAGACAAAATTGAAGCCCTTAATGTTATAAGGGCCTCCGTAATTAGGAGCAAACTTCACTCTAGAGTCTTGTGTATTGGGGAGAGCCTTTCTCAACACCATATCTCCCTCTTTAAAGTTCTAAGGTCGTACCTTTTTATTGAAGACTTGAGCCATTTTTTGTCGATAACACTGATTATGACACAGAGTTATCAATCTCCTATCGTCAATCAGATTTAGCTGCTCGATGTGTTTCCTTACCTAATCGGCTTTGTCCAACTGAGTTTATGATAGTATGTACCCTGAGTGATGGGATCTTAGCCTCTACTGGTAACACTGCTTTAGTATTGTATACTAAAGAGTACTGTATTGCCCTAATTGACATTCTGATGGACATCTGATAAGCCATGAGTGCGAACGGTAACATCTTATACCAGTCCTTATATGTGATAGCCATTTTTTCAATACTTCTTCAGAGATTTTTGTTGGTTGCTTTAATAGCTCCATTCATTTGGGATCGATAAAGAGTAAAGTTCCTATTGATTTGGAACTGTCAACACAATTCTAACATGAGCTTATTATTGAGATTGGTGCCATTATCAATGATGATTGTTTCTAGAGACCTTTATCGGGTCAAGATGTCTCTTTTAATGAACTTAACCACGACTCTTTTAGTAACGCTCAAGTAAGACAAAGCCTCAACCCATCTGCTGAAGTAATTAATGGCAACTAATATGAAGCAATGCCCATTAGATGCTTTTGGAATGATTAGGCCAATGATATCTATGCCCCACGTTGAGAAAGGCAAGGCCATGGTGTTAAGAGGGCGTGTAGTTTCTAAGGCGGGGCGGGGTGTTTATCTTATTTGCATAAATTTAGCATAAGTGACAATGCCAACGTATTTGATGTAATTACTTTCCATTATTGACCAATAATACCTTAGCCTCATAATTTTCTTTGCTAGCATGTAACCATTCATGTAAGGACTACATACTTCTTCATGTACTTCTTTCATGTACTTCTCAGCCTCCTTGTCGCCCACACACCTTAAGAGTGTACCGTTAAAAGAGCACCGGTATAAAGTGGACTTGCTTATTAAGAATTGAGTAGCCAATCTCCTAATCATCTTTCTATTCTTTTTCTCGACCTTTTCAGGTTATGTGCCTTGTTGTAGGAACATCTTAACATTATGGTACCATGGCTTTTAGTTATCGGTACCTTCAATTGCCAGGCAGAAAGTAGGTTTATCTTTAATTTCAATAGTAAGGGGCTAAATCTTGATTCCACTAGATATCTGGATCATAGATGCTAGAGTGGTTAAGGCATCGGCAAATTGGTTTTGAGTTGTTGGTACATGATTGAAAGTGATTTCTTTGAATTTCCCAGTCAATTGAATCAAATGTCGGTGATAAAGTACTAGTTTAGAATCTTTAGTCTTGTATTCTCTCCGGACTTGGCCAATAATGAGTGAAGAGTCCCCATATACTTCTAATTCTCGAATGTCTTTATCTAGGGCCATCTTGAATCCTATGATGCATGTTTCATACTCGACGATATTATTAATGTATGAGAAAATGAGCCTGATAGCCATAGGGTATTGAGTGCCTACAAGAGATATTAGTATTGCCCCAATCTTATACCTAGACACATTAGTTGCCCTACCAAAGAACATCTTCCATTTTGGTGGCTCATTATCTTCTCTTTTATCAGAGCTTCCTTCAACTGTTAACATACCCTGATCGGAAAAATTGACTTGTACCTCTTAGGGAGTGCCATTTGAGGGATTTTCTATTAATTGATTTGCTAGAGCTTGCCCTTTAACTGAATTTTGGTTCACATACATAATATCGAACTTTGATAATAACATTTGCCACTTTGAGATTCTACCAATTAAGGCCGATTTATCTGCCAAATACTTTAGGAGATCGTGTTAAGTCAGCAATTCAACTTGGTAGTAGAGTGTGTATTATATGAGCCGATACATTACTCAGACTAACATATAGCAGGTTCTTTCAATTTCTAAATATTTCTACTCCCCTTCAGTGAATTTTTTGCTTAAGTAGTATACAGCCCATACTTTACCTTTCTCGTCTTTTTGACTAAGCATGCACCTAATAAACTTTAGTAATACTATCAGGTATAGGAATAAAGGCTTCTTAGGTTTTAGAGCTATCGAAATTGAAGGGTTCATAAGGTATTCTTTTATCATTGTAAAGGTCTGCTTGTATTCTTCATCCTAATTAATCTTGCCATTCTTTTTCAACTAACTTAAATAAGGGACGGCACTTATCTGTGAGTTGATATGAATTGACCTATGTAGTTCAAATGACCCAATAAGCCTCTGATTTCTTTGAGTGTATATGGCGAAGGCAAATAAACCATTGCTTTAACTTTATCAAGGTCCATTTCGATGCCCCTTTTGTTGATTATAAAGCCCAACAATTTCCCTGAAGTCACTCTAAAGGTACACTTTTCTAGGTTAATCTTCAACTGGAATTTTCTTAACCTATCAAACAATCTCCTCAGATTATCGACATGATTTTCTTCTTCTTTGGATTTTGCTATCATATCATCAACACATACTTTAACTTCTTTGTATATCATGTCATGAAAGATTGCTACCAGAGCCCTTTGATAAGTTACCCTAGCATTTTTTAGTCCGAAAGGCATTACTTTAGAGCACAATATGTCCTAAGTTGTGATGAATATTGTCTTAGCTTTATCTTCTTTAGCCATTCGAATTTGATTATACATGGAAAATCTATCCATGACAGAGAAAAGATGGTTTCCGGCTGTGTTATCGCTTAAGACATCAATATCGGGTAAGGGAAAATTATCTTTAAAGGCTGCTTGATTAAGGTCCCAAAAGTTTACGCATGCTTTAACCTTTCTACTCTTCTTCATAGCTGGTACTATGTTAGCTACCGATTCGGGATAATCAAATACCTCGATAAACCCGACCTCTAGTTATTTTCTGACTTCTTCTTTGATCTTTAACAGAACATTTAGTGGAAACCTTCTTAACTTCTGTTTCTTAGGTTTGATATCCCTTCGTGTGGGTAAACAATAGATCACAATCGACGGATCTAATTCGAGCATATCTTCATAAGATCATGTGAATACATCTTGGTATTTATATAGTAACGTGGTCATTTCTACCTTTTGGCCTTCTTTAAATTTCCTTCAATCTTCAATACCTTAGGGTTGTCATTGGTCTCAAAATTAATTATCTTAGTTGTCTCATTAATAGAAATTCTATTCATTTCATATTTTTACCAGCTTTCTTACACATTATTATGGTAATTGACATCACTCTCGACAACTAACTCAGTAAGGTCAAAGGTGATATCAATATTTTTCATTAATTATCTACGCAAGGTATTTATGGCCTTTATTCAAATCATTGGATTTAAAGAAAAAAGAAAAGTATGTAAAAGATAGAGCGTAAGTAAAGCGAGAGTAAAGGGAAAAGAGATTAATTTTTATTTAGAGGAACTTTCTTTTGAGTACAATTATTTGAAGAATAAAGGTAATTTATTACAAAACTCTATAAAATACTAGACCATGATTCATCTCTTATCCTAGGAAAGACTTATTGTTATTCATAAGGAAGGAGAACCAATTATTCAAGTGCTGTGATTTATTGGATGGACCAGCCCCTTCATTTCTATTGAAAGTATCTTCTTTGATAAGCTTTGAGTTCTAGACTTTGACCTGGATGAAAGTTTCTGACAATAGAGGGAAAGTCATTGGGGCATGATACAACCTATCACCTTTTCTACCTCTAGCTTGGATTCTTTGCAACTCTTCCATTAACGTCGAAATGTATTTTAGCCAATAGGTCCCACACTGGCCTTCTTTGAATTTTAGCCTTTCATCTTTCTTTTAATGAGTGATCATGCACATCTCGTCAAACATTTGGAGCCCAAAGTGCTCTTGCTCCTCAATACCAATATAGGGTATAGCCATTTCTTTATAGATTTCATAATCTTGGTCACCCAGAATTGTGATGAACTTAGCTTTTTGGTGAAGACTTGATGGTATGGCCCTATTAAATGTATATAAAGCCTTCCTAATAATAGATTGAATGTCTAAAACTTAGAATAGGATGTTGAACGACTGCGGGCTGATATCAACTAGTAAGTCAATCTCCCCTATTATTTCTTTCCTAGATTCATCAAAAGCTCATACTATTGTTGAACTCAGCTTAATAGCGATCATATCAATGCTTAATAGATCTAAGGTAGTTAGAGGGCAGACATTCAGGGATGACTCGTTATCAATGAGGAATTTTGTTGTGATGATGTTATTTATCCTCATTATTATGAATGAAGGCTTTATGTGCTAATTACCTTCCTTGCCTAATTCCTTAATAGAGAAAGAAATTGAATCTATGGTAAGAATGGAATTGGTGACAGAGCTAATTCTTTTAGTTGAGATTTCACGGGGGACCTTAACTTCCTTGAGTGTTCTAAACAAAACTTCCAAATGTGGGTCTGATGCCATCGATAGACTCATGAGGGATATTTATGCTGGAGTCTTAGCGAGCTAATCCATTATCTTATACTGGCTAGACTTGATCATCTTGGTGAAGGCAATCAATCTTTCTTTATGTTCAGCTTGTTCATTGTTTGGCATTTTCAGCACAACTTTCTTTTTCAAGTCTTCCTTTGGAACATAAACTCTACTAAAGCAGAAAATCCCCCCTAAAAGAGAGCTTGACTACCCTAGGTTTATTGCCTGGTAGTTGAAATGGGCAGTTTTATAATTTTTAGGGGCTACAAGTACATGGAAGGTATACTATTTAGTTTGTAGAATTTGCTTCTCTTCTTTTTTGTAGAATCTATAAACCTTGGGCTCTCGATTGAGACTGATCATGTTAATAACAGGCTTTGAGTGGTCAGATATCATATTGATGATAGGCCCATGGTTTAGCGAGGGGTTATTGTTGACGTTTGGAGTAGGAACCTTCACAAAATTTAGTTGTACTGTACCTTCATCAATTAAGTCTTAAATTTTATTCTTTAACCTCCCACACAAGTTAATTAAATGGCCCACTTATCCTAGATGATACTAACATCCTACATTGGGATAAAAAAATCTTGGCTTATACCTTTCATTGGGAGCCTTAAAATGGAGCAAATTATCTCTCCTTAACTTTTCAAGTACTTAACCGAGTGGAACAAGTATTCTGGTGAGCTACCTTAGGGCTTTGCTAACCTATGGTTGGCTTTTGTATTGTTGTTGAGCTGGTGGAGGATTTGCCTTAAAAGAGGCTTAGGTTAAGCCTAATATTTGAATTAAACATGCTAATAGTAACTTCTCTAGGCTTACTAGTGGTGGGTTTAGTAGAGGGTGGTCCTCTATTTAATGTCTCTTGTAGCTTACCGAAGGAAACGACACTTTCAATTCGACATCTTGCTACTATTACTTCTACAAAGCTAGAAGAGGTTTGTCTGATTAAGTGAGCAAAATAGGGTCTCTTAAGAGTGTTGATAAAAGTTATAGTTAGCTCTTTCTCAGTCATTAGGGTAGATACCCTTACAGCTAGGGACCTCCACCTTTGGGCGTTCTCCTTGAAAGATTCATTGTATCTCTTCCTTAAGGCAACCAAATCCATTATGGTTGGTGCCACTTTGACGTTGAATCTATATTACTCATAGAATGCTCTGGTCAGCTTTTCCTATGTGTTCACCTAATTCAGGTCTAATTGGGCATATCAGGTTAAAGCAGGGCTAGTTAAACTATTTTGAAAGGTTTAGACCATACGCTGGCCATATTGCACATACTTAACCATTTTACATACATACGGCCGGATGTGTAGTTTAGGGCATCCAGTCCCGTTATATTTTTCAAAGTTGGGTACTTTGAACTTTTCTAGAAGCTTCCATAATCATAGGTATAGAAGTTTGCTATGCTAACATGGTCAAATCTATCATACCCTTCAAGCATTTTCATTTTTTTTGTAATTTGTTAAGTTAGTCACTTCTCAGGCTCTTTCAATCTATCCTAATCAACTTTAGGCTTTAGATTAATTGGGAAAGAGTGAGTGTTCGGCTCAGAAGTTAGGTTGGCCTTTGGAACTATCCCTTTTTATTTCAAAGGATTTGAAGCCTTGATTAACCTTAGGGTAAGCTTCTTCTGCTTCGAAGGGTGGGGTTTCGACATTCTTTCCATATCGAGCTTTAGAACTTTCTTCATTTAATGGAGCTGTGGATTTAAGCAGAGAGATGCTATCAGCAAGAAAGCTCAATTGATCTGCAATCTTCCCCATTATAAGTTCTAAAGATTGGAACCTTAGCTCAATGGAATCGATAACCTTGGGGTTAACATTGCCATTGTTGGTGTTGGTGTTGTCATTTTCTCGATTGGCCATTCTGGTTTAAGAAAAGGTTTTAATAGGGCTTCTTTAGAAAGTTTAATATTTGGGAGCTTTCTTAGCGACTTCGTTAAAACCATTTCTCAATAAGTTAGTACACAAATATTTTAATTTTTGAAAAAATGCAAATGAATGAAATGTAAATGAGCCATATGGGTGGAAAGTAGGGAATCGAGGAATAATTAATAGAATAACAAGTTATTTATTATTTTTGAACTATGCTGAAGCATTAACCTTTCTAATAGCTGTTTATATTCATGCAGTGTCTGTTAAAAGGTTTTCCTATAGGCCTTATACATAAATGGGGAAGTTCTCCCTTTTGATTCAAGAAAAATATAGATAAATTAGAATCAGATAATAAAGGACAAAAGCCAAGTATCTTTTGGCATACTTTTAAGACATTACTCATCAACTTACTGGAAAAGCATGGAGATGAATTTGGTTTGAATCATTTACATAAAATAATAAGAGGAAGTTCTCCTTTTGGATTCAAGAAAAATATAGATAAATTAGAATCAGAATAGGACAAAAGCCAAGCGTGGAGCACCTGTTTCTTCGTCAATTAGAATCTGTATACCTCGTGAACCTTACGCCACTAGGCAAAGCATGGAGTATGTGCATTATCCTATGTGCACGTCTGCCAGCTTTACATTCCCTAGTATTCCAATTTATCTATCAGGTTTAAGATTAACATTATTTTGTACCTTTATATAGGTATCAATGGAGCACAAGTGTGGTTACAATCGGTAACATCTAACTCTCCCCATTACACACCTCTCCCTTCCCTGCCTAATGCTATCTTCATTCATCTTCTTTATGTAGGTATCATGTCATCAGCTTGCTTAATCTTTTCAATCCTTTATGCAGTGGTTCTGATACGTTATACTCCTCTATCTTCTTCCCTTTCTATCCTGCTTCATTTCATCTCTCCCATTGGTTAATCAATCTTATTATTTATTTGCAACAGATATTTTGGTGATTTGGATACTGTGGCAAGTCATGTTACTATGCGTGTTTGTGTTGTATCTCTCAAACTGTGTTTTACATGTTTGTTCAATGGTTTTATAGGTTGATATTATGGCTATTTGAAATTTAAGATATTAATTTAATTGTGCTTTATCTCCATTACCATAAAAATTGCAGACCTCAAGTTTTAGTTGACAAAGTTTCCCTCTTGCCACTAAATATTCCTGATTTAACCTCTTTCAATAGGTACATGACCCTCTCTTTCCTTCAATTTCAAATATAAATTTCATTGCTTTCATTAGCATTGTTTATGATTGTTTGTTTATATCGATTGATTCTTTTGTTCTCCTCTATGTTATGTCATTACACGTTGCTTGCATTCTGTTTGGTACGGTTTGGTATGTTCATATCAGTTAAAAGTAGATAATGTTCAGATTCCAGATAACTGATCTCTATTTGGAAGATATTAAAATGTCATCCCGTGCAAGAAACTACCGATGATATGTGTCCAATTGCTATTTGATAAATACTTCATTAATCTTATTGTATTTGTTTCTCATTTTCTGACATAATCTGCTATTGTCTATTTATGTGCGCTAGTTTCAATATATCTGCAGACGGTGAATTATTACAACTAACAATTGTAACTCACACACACACACACACTCACATATAAAGATGTTCTTAGAAGTTAATATTTATTGTAAATCTCGTGATTTTCTTTTTTGGGACAATCTCCATCATGGATAAATGACTACATATTTAGAATATGCTAAGTTGACCCCCATTACACAGATCAATCTGTTATTATTTTATTTTTTACAGAGCAATCTTCCTTACTTAGAATATGCTAAGTTGACCCCCATTACACAGATCAATCTGTTATTATTTTATTTTTTTAAGAGCAATCTTCCTGGAGAATATTGAGATACACTTGCCAATTTAGATTCAATCTTAGTGAAAAGCATATAGACATTTGTACATGTTACTGTATTGATAAAGGTTAGATTACTTTACGTTCTATGTCTTTTAATCTTTCCTCAATGTTGTATCATAAATTTATCAATGTGGATCGTAAAATTCAATTTTGAAAGGTGGACAGAGACTTCAACTGCCTCTAAGGAATATTTTTTCCATCTTTGTTGCTGCTTAGGAAGGCAAATTGGTTTCTGTGGATTCATGAATGCTGAAGTAATAGAAATTTGAATATGCCCTCAAAAGTTAAGCCCTTTTTTTTTCTTATAAAAAATTTATTGCTTTTGTTGCATTCTGTGCATGAAACAGCACTACCTGAATTGATTGGAAGCATTGAATGATAAATTATAATTACTTGACATCGTGGTGATGATTGATATGCAAGGTATTGAAATTATAATTGAAAAAAAAAACCCTACAATATTTGCCTAATGGCTACAATTTAAAAGTAAGAAGGCAACATTATGTTATTGACAAATTATTTAAAATTACCTATTCTGCTGTAACAAATTCAATTTAAAAAGAAAAATTACACTATTGGTTCGTTACTACAATCTTAACGCCTCATAGTGCTCTTAAAAGTTTAACATCCACCAGCACCAATCCAATTATATCTTTTATTCCTTAGATGATACATCAAGAAGGGAGTGATCAATTTGTAGAATCACTAGACAAAGAATCACCATCTTTGTGACATCACTTCATAAATTCCAAGGAAAAACAAATACAGCAAGACAACAACAATTGTGGTGATGCAGATGAAGATCCATTTAAGCACACAGTCAAGAGAATAAAGATGGATAAGCAATTTGTATTAGAAGTTCATTTTACATGAATTTTTTTTTTTCTCTCTGCTATTACATGTTAATTGATTAAAAATTATGATTGCTTGTATAAAATGAAACCCACGCATTGTGCAGGGCTTTAACTAGTATATAAGTATATAGATACTGTTGACTCTCCTTACATACCCCACTCTCCTCTCTCTATCTTTTTTATTACAATATTTTCTCTTCCATAGGCAAAGCGTACTAAGGGTTTGTTTGTGCTTTAGGGGTTCCCATGGCAGCTTTCTCAAAATGCATTTATATTACTGGACGAAGATCTGTCAGGAGAGTAATTAGGGTTTCTATACTAAGATTATTAGTTTTGGGGTTTCAGAATTGTCGGTTTCCTCTTGGTGTTTTGATGTTAACATGTTTGGTTATGGATTCTTTTTCCTTATAATGGATCAGTATGGCTTTTTCTTTCTTACACTTGTGTTTTAATTAAGGAACTTTAAGTGGGTTTGTAAATGTCAATTGTGTTAATCTTGCTTTTACTGAGATGATTCTTCTTGGTGCACAGAGTTTTCACGTTTGAATATCAAATCAAGCACAACGACTAGGGTTTCATTGGTGATGTGTTTTGATTTTTCATTGGCTATCAATTCATGGGTTATGCAGTTGTCTTGCTCTGTTTCTTGATTGATCCTAATGCAGGCATATCTCTTAGATTGGATAGAATTTCTTTTTCTAGTGATGCAGAGTAGGAAGGTATTAAAATATGCAGTGCTTAGGGTTTCTGATGTAGAAGGTGGTGGTAATGGTAATTGTCCCATCCTTCTTCTCATGTTTTTATTTATCTTTTTCTTTAATCCATTGTATTGCTTGATTGGACAAAACTGATTGTTGAAAATGGAAATTGGTGTTAATTTGCTTTCTCAATTTAATTTTCTTTTGCAAATTAATTCAAATATCCTTTGTCCACAAAATCATAGCTTTCTTTAGAAATCTTTTGTAATGAAAATCATACCCCTTGCTACTCTTCCAAAAAGTATATATTGTTTTGCCAATTGCAACTTATATTTTGTGACCATAATAATGTTACTCTATTTCTGTAACTCAAATTCTATTTCGTGTCAGTTTCAACACGTCCTTGTTCAGGGTGGAAATGTAGAAACTTTTGCATAGTGAAATCATAACCCTCGGGGTTGACTCTCTAGAAAGTACACGTTGTTTTCCCAGTGATGAGTTATTAAGAGGAGGGAAACACACACACGCACACACACATCTTATTTAGCAACTCTTGGGAACATGACAACCGCAAAGTTATTCTATAATTCGACTTGTTATTGAAGAAGAAGTGCCTTTTAAAATGACAAAGTTTTGACCAGTTGCAGTTTTTATATATATATATATTTAGGATTGGGTGTCGTTTCTTCAGTATTGATTGGTCATTTGGATAAGAGCTTTACACACATACATACACAATTATAATTCATGCTTTAGTGATGAAATCATTACATATGCTTTCAAAAAGATTTGGTTTAAGAACTCCCCAAAATAGCATAGCACAATTATGCATTTTTTGTACTACAAAGGAATCGTTTGTTTGTTTTTACCAGTGAATGTCATCTCATACAAACTCTTTTTACATCATGTTAAGCTATTAAACCAGCTGCTTCTGCACTTATGATAATTTTTCCAATATTAGAATACTTCTCTTATGGAAATTCTACGTTTTTCGTTTTTTTATGAAATGCATGGGGTGTTTGTTAATAGTTGTGGAGAGCAATTGAAAAGAGTTTTCCCCCGGTCCATGTTCTATCAACACTTTATGATACATAGTGAGCAGTGTTTTTATCCTGTTCCGATTTCGCTATGCCTTTTATTTTCAAGTCCATCCTAAGATTGTTCATTCTTTTCCCTTTTGCTGTGTTCTACTTCCCTTTCCCCCACCCAAAAGTTACATGTTTAACTTTCACCAATAATAAGTAACTGGAAAAGAAAAAGAGCTCTTCTTATATTGGTCTATTTATTAACCACAAAGGAATTCTATAGATCCAACATCTTCTAATGAGGAAGTGCTTTTGATAGGGGGTTTTCTGAGAATGCCTTTAGAGTAAGGAACAAAGATCTGTCAGGTGAGTAATCGTTGTTTCTAAGTTAAATTTGTTAGTATTTGGTTTCCTTTTGGAATGTTGATGTCAATGATTTTGGTTGTTAATTCTTTTTTCTTGTAATGGATCAGTATGGCCTTTTTTCCTTATACACATGTTTTAATCAAGGAACATTAAGTAGGGTTTCATGAATCTCGGTTATGTTAACCATAGTTCTAGCTTGATTGGTTTGGTAGGCTGTTGATATATGAAATTGATTGATGAAATAAAATTTGTATTAATTTAATTTAGTTGATTTGATTTGCTTTTGCAAATTAAAATAATCATCCACCGTAAAAAAAGCATAGCTTTCGGTAGACTGTTGTGTAATGAATCATGGCTTGCATATTGACTCTTCCAAAGCGTATATGTTGTTTTGCCAATCATGACTAATATTTTCTGACTGTACTAATGATAATTTTTCTGTAATTCAAATTTTTCTCGCGTCCTTGATGGCATTCCCTTCAAATGGGTGGAAGCGTAGAAGCTGTTGTTGAAATCACAGCCCTTAACTCTGCCAAATAGTCTATGTTGTTTTGCCAATTAGTCCACTAAAAATAGAGGAAAAAGGCAACAGGAGAGCCACCACCTTCTGGTTTTATATTACATTACTTTTGCCATTTTTAAGTGATGTGGATAAATCCACATTACTTCCATTTTTCGTTTTGTGGCGGACAATCTTCACATCCATCGAGTATTTCGCAAAGCATGAGACGAGACCAACACAGGCCCCTCAATATTAAAGCCACCAGCCCACAATTTAAATTAGCATTTGGTAGGGGCCTATGGCAAATTACCCTTTTTATTTTTTTTCCTTTGTTTCATTACTTTAATGATACCTAACAAGTTCTTACTTTTTAGAGTAAGGATCAAGGCAGTCAATCCGGGAGCAAGTCGGAGTTACATTTATTCATGGATGCAGATTTGGAAATTCTCAAACAGGTTTTTCCGTTGCTTTTCCTATTTCCATGATTATGGATGTTGCTCTGTTACTTGCTCTTATGTGCTTTACATCACGAATTAGATATATCTTTGTGATAGTGAGTGATTGATTATGTTATCGTTTCACTAAATAGTAGACTAGATGATTTCTTAGATTCTTGATTACCAAAGATATGTTTTGTGTTGATGGAATGCATGTTTAATTAGGTAAGGATTCAGAGGAAAATGATCCAAGCGATTCCATAGCGAGTTTATTAGGATTGTGCTTGGTATGGGGATATGTATTACAATTTGGGTCGGGTTTAGGACATGGAAAACTTAATCAATTTATCCCCTTTTCTAGAAATAGATAGATAGCTCTAATGGGTTGAGTTGGGCAGCTCTTACTTTGAGAAAAGAAGACTTATAGAGGGAAATTTGTCTTAAACCAATATTCACAAAGGGTTGAATTAGGGTTAATAAAAAAATAAATATAAGTCATATATTAATTAAAAAGGATAAAAAAATATAAAATTACACAAATGAATAGGGAAAAGTAAAAAAAAAAGCAAAAAATTTAAAAAACCTTAAAAAACCTATTCTAAGAAAATGATTTTAAGACTACGATTTTATCATTTCATTTGAAGTCGTCTCTTTAAGAGACTATTTTAAGTATTGTAACCTTGAGAATATTTTCTCAATACGGATATTTTTAGGATATTTTTTGTATTTCCCCCAAACAATCTATAGTTTAATTATAAATGACAGATAATTATTGAACAAGTACATTACTGGAGTTTAATTAGAATTTCCCCGTGAGAAATAAAAGCTCAATTATAATTTATTTCGTAGCATTGTTAGCAAAATTATTTATTTTATCATAGTACAAAGTCTATGGTTTTATTAAAACAATAGGAAAAGAATATAATTGGATTAAATAAATTTGACGAATTTAATTACATGATTAAAGAATTTAACTTAATATATGTTACACATAAGGTACATATTGCTTTCCCCTTATCATCATGCTTTTGCCATCTCCGATGACACATCAACGTCTCATCTGGAAAAATGAAAATCTCTAGTAGTAGCTGAGTTCTCAACTTCAAAATAGAAAAGAAATAAAAAGGAAAAAGACAAAACAAAGGAAAAGGTTAAAAAATACAATAAACCTCTTCCCTGCTGTAGTGCACAGCCAACAACAATTTCTTGGCCTCCGATTATCCATAAATACACAACCGTCCAACAAAGTTTCCATGCAAAATATTCAGGATCTCTTACTTTCTCTGTCTTTTATTATCTAATAAGAAAATCTTGATGAGTGTGACTAAATTAAAAGACTAAAATTAACTAATTATAATTAAAGTCTTAAACAAATCATTGGAAAGTGATGAATTCAAAGAACTATTTCAAGAAGGTAAATTGCATATCTAAACTTTATTTTTCTTAGAATTCTTCGTATGACTTTAAAAAAAATCATTCAATTTCATTTTTAATTTCATTAATTGAGAATATTCTCAATTAAAGCTAATACTTTTCTCAAGTATATTAACTTTAACTTTAAAATACCTATGAGGGTCTTTACAAATAGCATATTTGAAGATCATATTTACAAACAATGAATTCCCATAAAAAGATAATAAATTTTCAAAAGAATTATACGCTTTATCTCTAAGTATACATAAAATTCATTTTTATTATGTTAAGATTTAATTATACAAAAGATTTCTTAATCTTCATACATAATATATTGTAAAAATATTAAAAAACAATGAAGGATACATAATTGAATTAAGAAATTGATGACTTTATTGAATTTTGAGGATCAACACCATAGTCATGACAATCATAGAATCTATAAGTCTAAATACTAGAAATTAAGCTTTGATCATGATAAAGAATGTAACTTGTAGCAAAAAGAATAAAAAGCTCATGAAAACCCCCTTTGAATAGTATTTAATCTCTTAAATCTTGAAGTTCAAATGTGACTTTCATTATCTCTCTTTTGCCTTATGAGTCTCTCTTTTTGAGCAGGTAAAAGTATCTAAGAAAAAGTTTAGGACTCCTTTTTTATAATAAAGTAAAAATAATTGTTTGACAGTGGTTAACACGACCTTCGAATCTAGTCGTGTAACTCGCTGTGGAAATACAAGTTCTTTTGGAAAATAATAGTTTCCTGGTTAAACATGACCTATGATATGGTCGTGTCATCTAGGCATATTACGTTAACCTTCTCGTCCTTTTGAAACAAGCTTCTTAGGTGGACATGATTATGTTAGTTGACTATTTTCTACTTCTAAACTTTATAACTTTTTCATTTTAATTCCATATCAAATGAAACTTGATTCATTTTCTTTATTTTCATTCCAAGTGTCATTCCTCGAATAAAAGAAGTTAAAATAGTCTGTTGTGTAAATTAATTTAAAATAGAAGTTGACTTTACAGCTATTGTCATAAATATAATCAACACAAGGCATATACGACTTAATTAGCTTGAAGTATTCATTCTGATACTTGTGAAAATGATTAAACTTGTGGTATAGCTTTGTAAAATACCTATTTTATATAACTTATTGTCTCATAACACAATGGTACTTATATAAATATCTTACATCTAGAGTTATAATTTATAATCATAGTTTACATAGAAAACTAGTGGGCGTTTTAGGAAATTTCCAATTAATTTTCTCAAAACTTAAAAGAAAAGTAAAAACCTTGATTCGATGGATTCCTTTCCTCACTTATTGAGTTAAAGCACATAAACCTGGGGGTGGTAGCATCTAGATATCTTGACCTTCAATTGTCACCTACAAGAGAGTTTATAAGGATGTGACTATAACTAGTTTAATAAGTAGGACAGAGTTAGAAGAGTACTAAACAATCATAAGCAAAGTTATTAATGCAATGCAATGCAATCAGTTATTTGAAACATCGCACAATGTTATCCGATTCATTGTGATATTAGAGAAATAATATTTGCTCTAATCCGGATTGAGGAGTTTTGTCGTGACTTAAATCAGATTGAACTCAAGCTTGTACAATAGAAAACACCATCTTCTTGTGAAATGGATAATACCCTTCTCTTGTGAAATAGAAAATACCTTCCTCTTGTGACTACTTTTGAATCATGGCTCTTACTCTTATCACGACTTTCTCGTCAGTCACTTAGCTCAACTAAGAATGTGAAGAGGACCATTTCAATTATCTTTATCAAAGAGAGTTGATATTTGGCTTGACACTCTTAATCGTTTCCCTTAACGGGTGCATGTCCAATTTCATTAGTAGTCGAATCATCATTAGTTTCAATTGGGGTTGATCGGATAAGTTCACACAATATAGAAATGATGTAATTATGCAAAATAGCTTGTCAAGGAGATCAACTCCTATTACGATTGAATACTAATCACATGCATAGTGTTATGTCCCGAAGTCACAGAGTCGTAACAGTCCCGTCGCATAAAACATTTTATAATAGTAATTGGCCTCATAGTATTTTAAAGTAAACAATTCAATTAAAAGTTTAGCTATAGTTACATAACTATCAATACTTTTAGATCAACATATATAATTATATGTAAATTCCATAGAATTTCTCAAGAAACTCTATATTAACACAGTAGTTCACTAATTTACATAACGATTATCAATTTTTCATTCTTAAACTATAAAGGATACTCTAGCTATATATTTACTGCTAAGCGAATTGGTCCTCACACCCTAGACTTTGAAAGAACTAACTTCTAGATAGTTGTAAGGTGGCATAATACTCGAAGTATTCAGAAATCAAGACCTGAAAAAGGATCTATACGGGTATGAGTAGCTATAGCTCAGTAAGTTGAATTGGAGACTCATGAATGTAACAAGCAAGTGTCATCACATAATGTAATCTAGTTCGTTGTGAAATTAGAGAAATTTCACCTGCTTTAATCCGGGTTGAAGAGTTTTCATCTTATGCAACAGTTCGCAATCAAACTCAGGTTTGTGCAATGGAGATACTGTTTCTCCTAAAACCATCCTTCGAACCAATGCCCTCATCCTCATCGCGACCTCTTCTCCTGTCACTTAGTTTGGTTAAGGATGAGAAAAAAACTAATTGCTATCTAACGCTATCTTTATCAAAGGTGTCGATGTTTGGTTGAAGAATCTTAATGATCCCCTAAAGAGTTGCAATGCACAACAATTTAAGTCATTAGAGTCGAATAAGATTAAATTTCATTTAGAGTGTTTAAACAATTTTACACCAATTTAATCATAATATAAAATCAATCACATTACAAATTTCAGTACGAATTCAGATACTCAAACACATACATAAACTATTTACAATAACAATTATACACAATCCTAAGTTTTCGCTCGATCATTTAGTAATAACCTAACTTACTTGGAATTCTTAAACGCCCGATCACTTAATTACAAGCCGGTTTGTCTTTGGGTATCCTATAATACAAATAAGTTTTTTTAGTACTTATACTTTAATGATTCATATTCTAAGTTATAATTTAACTTATTTTTTTAGGTATACCTGTCATTTACTAATAATTCATTCTACCTTATTTCGAGATTCGGTTTTTAAATTAGATTTCAGTTTTGATTCTAAAATCTTAAATATGCTCAAATCTTTATGTGGAATTAATTATATTAAACTCGAGTATTCTAATATCATATTGGGTCTTAATTTAGTGTTCTAAATTGTTTAGTACACTCTAACCCTAATTAGGATATTAAATTTATTCTCGATATGAGAAAATTTTATATTTTTTATATAATTACCTAAAATTAAATTTTGTTTCAGATTTATTATATTCTGATTCATATTCTAAGTTATAATTTAACTTATTTTTTTAGGTATACCTATCATCTACTAATAATTCATTCTACTTTATTTCGAGATTCGGTTTTTAAATTAGATTTCAGTTTTGATTCTAAAATCTTAAATATGCTCAAATCTTTGTGGAATTAATTATATTAAACTCGAGTATTCTAATATCATATTGGGTTTTAATTTAATGTTTAAATTGTTTAATACACTCTAACCCTGATTAGGATATTGAATTTATTCTCGATATGAGAAAATTTTATATTTTTTATATAATTACTTAAAATTAAATTTTGTTTTAGATTTATTATATTCAGATTTTTATTATTATATCATCTAAATAACTTTAATTTTTTATATTTATTAAATTTCCAATTTCACATATTCTTAATTTCCTACAATTACTACATAATTCTTATATTAATTATACTTAACACTACAAAGGCTAGGATTAGGGTTTCACATTAGAGATTAACATTCCTAAACATTTAATTACTATCTAAATTAGTAATTAATCACTTAATTACTTAATTAACCCAAAATTACTTAATTTTTCCATCATTTTAGAGCTAAAAATTTCGAAAGTTAAATTTAAAAAAAATGGCTCCATAGCACTATTCTATATCACTTAAGCATTCTATAGAAAAAATTTGAGCTCTAAACTACACTCCTAAGCCTGTTTATTTCTAATTTTAATTATGCTCGGTTTTACTTAATTTATTAAGAATCCTATGTTTTCAGACACGATTAAACTTAATCATTATTTTTTCCTAAATCTACATACAATAAAACCTTAGAATAATAAATTTGATAATTTTTTGGGTAAAATAAATAATTTTAAGAAATTATACAAAATCTAAGCAGATGAGAGACTCATTCGATCTAATGACTCTTGGGCTTTCAACACCAGTCCAGGTGTGCCGGCTGGTCCAGGCAGTGGGTCTAAAGTGGGGTGGTAATGGTGGCTCAGTCTCAAATGGTGGTGGTGTGTGGGTTTGGTTCAGTAGGTCTTATTGTATAGTTTTCCTTATTTTTTTTCTAATCCTAATTTTTTTCTTCCAATTTTGATGCTCCCAATTTTTTTTTACTTCCAATTGTCCAAATGAGATCTGTAATTTTTTCCCTATTTATAGAGTTTTGTAGTAATTATTATACATTTGATTGGATAAGACATTGCCCAAATCTTTTAATTTTTGCCTTTTGTGTCGCTTGATTTTGATTGGTTAATTTTCTTCTTCACTTCTTAACTTGCTACGACCAAATCCACATCATTCCTTATTTCTCTGATTTTTTTTTGTTAATTAATTAATAATTTTTAAAATTATTTAATAAGTTTTTAGCCAATTTAAGTAATTTTGCGTATTTTGATCCATACGTAAATACATATGGGGTACATGTGAATATTTCTGATTATTATTTAGGTCATTTATGATTTTTAGTATACATATAATCTATTTCTAGTAATTTATTAGTTATTATATTATACTTTTTAGCTTTTCGATAATTAACAATTATTATATTTAAAATTTAAAAATTTTATAGTCTCTTATTTTATTACTTATTTTTTTAAATTTAAGTTTACGGAATCATTTTTATTAATATTTCTATCTATAATTTATAATTTAGGTTTGATCGGATCCTTTAACTGATCGTGCTAAACTTTATATACTAAGTTCCATTCTACGGTCATTTGGCTTAACTTTAGGGCTTACACATAGTATGCACACAAACAACTAATTTAAGTTATTTTTATCAAAGGGAGTTAGTATTTAGCTTAATACTCTTAGTCGTTTTCCTTAACGGGAGCTATGCATGTTCAATTTTGTTAGTAATTGAATCATTTTAGTTTCAATAGGGGTATTTAAACAAGTTCATACAATACAGAAATGAAATGATGCAATCATGTAAAATAGCTCGTCAAGGAGTTCAATTCTTGTCACGAATACCAACCACACACATAGCATGCACATAAACAACTAATTACAACTACAAACAAAAATACTCTTAAGTTTCCAAATGCTTTAATACATTATTTTGACAAGCGGTAAAGCTACAATTCCAACTTACATGTTCAAACGTTTACTACGGAAAATTACAACTATAAATAAAAATACTCTTAAGTCTCCAAATACTCTAATACATTATTTCGACAAGCAGTAAAACTACGATCCTAACTTAACTATTCAAACGTTTACTACGAAAGACTTGTGTCTTTAATAGTCTAATTACTAGGAGACTCTATATATATATAAAATCCAAATTTAGTTTCCATAGAGTTACGAAAACGTTAGGATTATATTTAAAAGTATTTTGTTAAACGATTATAAATATATTATTATTTTCCTTATACAATAAAACTATATTTTATTATATAAGTTAAGTTATTAAATATTAATAATATACATAATTATATTATTATGTATAATGTATTATTTCAATCATATCGAAATATATTTTTAATTAGCTAAATTACGTTTCAATTATGGTAAGGTTATCGTAATATGTAAATTTTCATAATATAATGGAGATTTAGGTTATATTATCCAAGATTGTCCAATTTTAGTAAAAATAGTGTTATTGGGCTCATACAAACTTAACAATACGTATTACGAATTCTATTTCTAGATATGACCTCTAAAGGGTAGTTCTAATTTCTAATACCTATATGTATCTAAATGAATTTTATCGTATTATATGTACATTATGTAATTAAACTATATTTTATATAATTTGTTAATATAACTCAATAATATGAGTATTATCTAACCATAATATGTATATAATATATCTTAGCAGTAAAATTATAATTAAACATAGTAAAAAATTATTTTCACTAAATCTGATTAGTAAGCATTTGTATGGTTTTTATTTCAATATTTATTATATTTTAACCCATTATTACTAAAACAAGTTCCTGATTTATAATTTAAGCTATTTTACTATATAAATTCGTAATAAATAACTTGAATCGCTAAATAATTTCTCAAAAATTTCTATATACTCCAAAAAATATGAGGGATTTAGTCATCACTTAATTTCATGCTATTGATTTATCACATATAAATTTGAGATTACAATTTTACTCCTAAATTGTATTTAATTACTCAAATATTATTCTTTTTATATAAAATTAATTCTAATATATCATAACATCATTATAATTCACTAGAAGTTAGTACGGGTCATTTTCATCAATTATTTTCATAAAACTTATTTATTTCACACTCACCTTAATTATAGCTAAAAAAATGAATGAATAAAAAATCAAGCTACATAGAAATTATCTATATATCATGTATATTTTATACAAAAATTTCAAGTTAGAAATAACATCATTTGTTATATTTATTTATCGTTTCAAAAATCGGATGAATAGTAACTTATTTAAGCAAGTATATAAAATATTCAAAATTTTACAAAAATAAAAATATCACACTAAAGCATATCTAAAATAATCTAAATATAGATTTTTTCAAAATTTGCTATGTTGATCTATTATTTTTTAGAAATAAATGAAAAACAGTCGTAAATTTGACTTGCCTGTTTGTCGGAGCTCTAGCAGCTATAGGGCAATAGCTGCTCGTTGGAAGGTTAAGATGTTAGGTAGATTGTTAAATAGTAGATTAAGGTTTGCCTTAAGAACTATGTTAGCTTAGTTTTAGCTCTGTTTTTGTGTAATTTTTTCTTATTTTTTAGAATTTTTTTCTCCCTCTATTCTAGGCTCCATCTTACTAAACTATTGTTGTTTTGAGGTGGATTGCTATTTATAAGACTTGTAATAGCCATATGAAATTTTCCTCATTTTTTTTCCTTTTGAATTTAAGTAGGAGGTGTCCTATTTTCATACAATTTACTTTTGACTCATTTTAACTATGCTTAGTTAATTGCTACGGTTGAAGTCTAAAATTTTCTAGTCAAAATCTTGACTTGTTAAGTAGATTTTACTATTATTTTAATATAATTTAAGTATTTTAGGTATATTTTATTAGTATTTAGTTATTTATTAATATATAAGTATATATATCATGTATATATATATTACGTGTAATGTATATTTATACTCATATAATAATGTTTTTAACATATCTTTTATTTTTAAGACATATTTCTTATTCATTTTTATGAATTCAACACATATTATATATAATTATGTAATTTTAAGTTAATTTACGAGTAGAATTATTATTTATATCAAATATATCATAAAAATACGTGTATATTTATATAGTAAATTATACTATGTTATCTTATTTTATAGTTTAATTTATTTATTTTTGAGTCCTTGTTGCATTCCGAGTTCAATTTTAAGGGTTTTGATCACATTTATACAATATTGAGTAATCATATTTTCAAGGATAAAATTGAAATTTTAGGTTATTATTTTCGAAATCTAACTTTACTTAGTCACTTCAATGGGACAAGTTTTATTAGATTAGGCTCAGTTACCTTAAATGCGATTTTAAATCTTACACCAAGAACTCATTAAAAACCTTGAAATAAAAATTTTACTCAATTAAGTATTATATTTTTAAAAAACAAATTAAATTCATAAAGGAAATGCTATAAAATCATTATAATAAATATGTTCAAATTAAGACTCATCAAACTTCTCTATACTTAAGCATTTACTTATTCTCAATCAAATAAATTAAACAAATAAATCGGGACAAGAATTACTTAATCAAATTTATCAATACTTAAGAAGTTGATCAACCATGACACTCGACTCGAAAATAATTAGGAAATAATTCGTAATTAACTTGCAATCATGAAATTAATCAATTCAACTCTTAATGATTTCCATATTTTCACCCAACCATATTTAAATGTTCCAAAAACAATTAATACTAGAGTTCACTAGTCAATCTATATAAATCAAAGTTTATTTGAATCATTTAATTAAGAATTCCCAAACTCAAAATCAAATTTAACATCTTACTAGTTGAGAAAAAGTCATGGTCATTTTGTCCATTAACTAAGATGTATATAGCTTTCTCTTCATTCTCTTTAAGTACTATAATTCTGGGTAAACACGTGTTGCATTTGCTCGTCCTTTAGTATGGAGCAGTTTTATTGGTTAGTACATCCTAAGTCAGACAACATTAAGCTACTAGGCATTGAAACTCCATTTATTTAATTTGATTTAGTTTAGCTTTCACGTAGACTTTTCTCTTGACCCTCATAATGAGTTTTCAACCAATAATCCTGGGCTTAAGTTAACAGGTGTTATCCTCTCTAAAGGAGACACTCTATAGGCTTAGTTGCTTGAGTTAATGAGGCCTATAACTTGGACTTTTATTAATTAATTAATTCAATTCTTTCTTCTTCTTCTTTTTTTTTCCTTCCAATTTATTATGCCTCTAACTTCACAAATTTTTTTCAAAGAATTCTAAAAAAAAAAATTCATTTGTTTGTTTTCAAATAATTATAAAGCTCTCAAAACATCAAAGGAAAAAAGTATACATCGATATAAACTTAAAAATGATCATAACCCATAGTATTTGCCCCATAAGGATTTTTCCATTCAACTTTAGCAAGTGTAATAAGATCAATAATGGTAAGTATTAATCAAGTATTTAATTAAGCCAAATTAATCAAATTGGATTAAAAAATTGTTAATATCAGTTGCAAGTTAACTAACACATTAATTGGGTCAAATGTAAAAAATTAGGTCACTAAGAAGTAACAAATTTTAAATATCCTTATTCCCTATACTTGATAATGTACATTATTGTCAATACATAAGAAATAAGGCTCAATAAAACTATGGAACAAATGGAAACACAATAAGGGAAAAGGAAATATAAGAGAAAAAGTAAAATTGAAAAGAATTAAAGCTTCTCTAACATCTATAGTTTGGAGTCCATCGTTAGTACATTTCCTTGTCTTTGTACAGCCTTACCAAAGAAAAACAAAAGAAATAAAAGTAAAAGAGCAAAAGGAACAATATATATAAAACTCTAAGCTAACATGGCAAAGCATAAGTATATTAAGATGGGGGGTCATAATCCTCACATCCATCATCCTTCACATATTCCTCTTAAGCATTGTCTATGGCTTCATCTTCATCTATTTCGTCATTGTCCTCATCCTCATTTTCAACTTCTTCATTATCATCCCCTTTGTTTTTTTCCTCTTCATTTTCTTTGGTACTTGAAGAGGAGGTTATGACCATGTAAGTTTTAAATTTCAAGCCCATACTTATGTGATGCTTTTTAGAGAAATCTTTCCATTCTACTTTGCTTAATATGAAGCATTTTCACACCAAGCTTCACCTCTTAAATATCACGAAGTATCCTCGTGGATTGTTCATCATACCAATCATTCTAGACTACCCTCCGGTTCTTTATTTTTGGATCTCTTGGCCTCTTATTATCGCTAAGATGCAAAAGATGCATTTATTGACAAGAATGAAGCCTCACTAGAACTACTACAATAGCTAATGTTAGAAAGGCCACCTAATATGGTCACATCTCTTGAACCAAAAGATTAAGATAATGGCTATAGTAAATCTACCCTCCAATGTGTGTAGTAGTGGCTTAGCAATGGAAAATTCACTTAGCTTAATTGCTAAATTAATTGGGTATTTCTCATTCATGCTATACAAGTATAAGATATCTTTAGTCAAAACAACCTTAATACTCTTCCCTCTAGCAATCAAAATGTGGATAGCAGCTAATGTAATGGGTGGTATTCAGGTTTCTTGAGTTAGGAAATGTAAGCTTTGCAATAAGTTATTTAGGGTTTTGTTTATAGAATTTATGGCGATCGAGTAAATTGTTTGATTCAGTTCAAATTTTACGATAAAGTTATAATTATTAATAAAAGTGATTACGTGAGTTTGAATTTAAAAAACTAAGTAATAAAATGATTAATTAATATAATATTAAATTTTATGAAAATTGTCTATTATTTATCGGAAACGCTTAGAATAAATTCTGATAACTAACAAATTGATAAAAATAAATTATATGTATATTAAAAATCATAAAATAACTTAAACAATATTTAGGAATATTTAATTATATCATATATGAATTTACGTGTAAGTAAAAATACACGACATTACTTAGAATATGTTAAATATGTCAAAATAATTAAAGAAAATTCATAATTAATTAAAAAAAAATTTGGAATGATCCATAATTGAGGTGTAGTAGCTCGAAATTGAATAAATAAAAGCAACTAATTAAATTAAGACAAACAAAGTCAAAAATAGAAAAAGGTAAGGCAATTTCAAGTCAAATTAATAAGAAAAAAAGGTCTAAATAGCCTTATAAATACCTAAATTAAATCAGAAGCTCATTTGGTCAGTAAGGGTGTGAAAAAAATTAAGATCAATGAAAAAAAAAAAAAGATAAGGATTTTTCTAAAAAAATTATAAACAAATTTGTATAAATAGAGATTATAAAGTGAACTTAGACTCAACGAGCACTTGGGAGTTTACGGCTACCACTACCATACGGTAGTAATAGCGCTTGGGCTGTTTGACACACATAGGGCCATCGCTGATGGCCGGAGTTACCCACGTCGGTTAGTTCAATTTTCCTTCTGATTTTAAAAATATTCTAGAATATTTTTGTATGTAATTTATAGAAAAAATATTATTTTAATAAAAATATATCCCGTAATATATAGTGCTTAAGAAATAATGCAAAATCAAATATATTTTGAATTAGAAATAAATTACTTTAAGAGTATAGTTTTGACCTTAAAATTTTTATATAAGATATTTAGATGATGTAGAATAGTGCTGTGAAGCTCTTTTTCAAATCAAAAATGAATTTTCAAAATTTTTAAATAATCTTTAAACTTTAAAATGATTCATAAAATGGGTAATTTAGGGCTAATTAAGTAATTACTTATTTAGTACATAATTATATGTTTTAGGATGTTGAAATTTGATGTAGTATGATATTTATAACATTTACGGTATTAGACGAAATTATTAAGGTATTATGTAATAAATATGTAATAAGTAAAAATTGTAAATTTTAAATTAATTTTGCAATTTAAGGAAATAAGGTATAAAATCTGATTTGGGATGAATTTAGATATTTTAAGATGATAGTTGATGTTGAGAGATGATATTTGAAATAGTAGAAATATTAGATGTGTATATTATAGACATATTAGATGATAATGTGTAATATGTAGGAATAAAAAATTAATAAGTATGAAAATATTATATTAAATTTAATATTATAATAATAATAGGAATATATAACAAATCTGGTAGGAAACTTAAATTAGGGTAATTATATGAAAAATGTAAGATTTTCTCATAATGGTAATAAATTTGGTAGTTAAATTAGAATTAAGGTGTACTGTATAGATTAGAATATTGGTTAAAAACCAAAAACAATATTTAAGATATCCGAAAATAATGTGATTAATTTCACATTATGGATTGAAATGAATTTTTAGGGTTAATGTATAAAATCCTTAATTAAAAACTGAGTTAAAAAAAAAACTTAATTTGGAAATTAATGTGGAAACTGAATTCGAACTTAATCTAAATTAAGCATAATTGTAAAAGAGTTGAAAACTTAGATAATTAGGTATATTAAACCTTAAATAGAAGATAACAATAAGCAATATAGGATAAAATCAACTTATAGTAGTTACATGGAAAACTGAAATAATATTTGTATTATAGGGATTTTTGGTCAAGGCTTGTAAGAGTTGTTCCTTGAATGAGCAAGTAAGGAATTTAGGTAAGTTAGGATTAATATGTTACTATATTTCGAAATATTAATTTGTAGTTCATGGAGGTTTGAAATTATACTTGACAATACTTATTAGATTGTTGGTTACGAGTATGTGCTTGTTTTAAGCTATTGACATGATTATGATTTACTGCTTTGACTTGTATTTGTGTGATTTAATTGAAATGGTTGAACACCTTTGATAACTCTGATTTTAAATATATTTTATATGGTGATTTTATAGTATTTTCCTTACATTTTTTATTTTTTTAAAAAAAATTGATACTTGATTGAGTAAAATTTTGATTTCTAGGTTTGAACGCATTCTAGGATTGAAAACGAAGAAAAGGAATCAAATTTCACTCAATTCGGAGTTCAAACAAAGAAGTTATGAAGTTTTGAAGTTATACAGTCTGGGACATGACCATGTCCCAGGCTGTGTCCATGCAGGGAAATTGGCCAAGAGTAAAAAGTTACACGACCTGGAGACACAATCATGTCTCCAGGTCGTGTCTGGTAAAGAAAACGAAAACCTTTTGATACAATATAAAAGGACAGATTAAGTTTTCACAAGATAGAAGAGACATTTGAGAAGACAAGAGACTTGAGGAGAAGGAGAAGGAGAAGGAGAAGGAGAAGGCAAAGGCGAAGGCGAAGGCGAGAACAACACCGACTTCAAGATCGAAGAGATTTTTCATCAATCAAAGGGGTTTTTCATGTTTTATTTTATATTTTTGATGGAACTCCTTTTTAGTCTCATTATGATAGCTTAGAATTCGTGTATTTAGGATTATGGAAGCTAAAGTTTCATGTGACTCTTGAGTTGATTTAGAATTTTCAATAAAGTTTCTATCTTTGCTTGATTCAATTATGTTGTTTAATTGTTAATTGATATTTCTAGAATATCAATATATGATATTATGCATGTTGATTGAGAAATTACATGTATAATTAAATCCTTACATAATTGGAGAGAATTACATGTACACTTACAGATAAGATACATGTTTCTTCTGGAAAGTTAATTATTTGTGTGGGAATTCATTATACATTAACGCAATTCTAAATTATATTACTAAGTGAAGAGATTCCGGTAAATAATTTAGAATTAGGGTTAATATGCTTGAGAAAGATATTAACTTTAATTGTGAATCCCTCCGATCGGAATAATAGAAATTGAATTGAATATATTTTAAGCGGTCACATATTAAACACTAGAAGAAATAATTCCTAAATACGTTATTGCATACTTGAAGTCGTTCTTAGTTTTATTGATTTCTAAATTGCTTAATCAAGTCTTCTAATTTTAGTATTTTTAATCAATTCAAACCTTCATAATTTTTCGGTTAGATAATAAAGTTAAGGTTAATATCAGTACTCGAAGTCTCTGAAGGATCGACTCGGACTCACATCCACTATATTAAAACTGATAGGTACACTTGCTTGATATCAACCTTCAATCGAATTTAACTGAATATCTAACTCATAAATTTAAACTGAACCTACATAGCAACTCATTAGGGGAAAATTAAATTTTTTCAGTCAAATACTGATATCTTCAAAAGGGATAATGCTAGATAACATAATTGGTCTTTTCTTTGCCTTTAGTCGAATCAAGTGATAGGTGAAAAGGTTATGGTAAGAGTGAAATCAATGATTCAAAGGTAGTCATAGGAGGAGTAGTGTCTTTATTACACAAGTTAGGGTTTAGTCGTGAGTTGTTATATTAATGGAAATTCATCAACCCAAATTAGAGTAGGTATAATTTCTTTAATCTTATAACTGGTCGAACAACATCTTGCCATGGTATTTGCTTGAATATATATTACATCAAATAATTTGGTTGATAAACTTGTTTGTGTTTGCATTTGTGGTATGGTTTTAAGTCTCCATTCTAACTTATTGAGCTGTCGCTGCTCACAATATTATAGACGTTGTTGCAGGTGTACGATGGGACTATTACGACTTTGTTACTTTGAGACACGATGAAGTCTTACTTTGCTTAGGAATGTTGTAATTGTCTGCAACAATCTCTATTCGGAATTGGTTAGAGGTAAACCTTATTAGGAAGTGGTATGTTAGCTCATGAAAATCATTGGTTCCGATATGGGACTCTTTGTATCCCTACACAGTATTCCCATCTAAACAATGGTCGTTTTATACGCCTTCCTGTTTATAGTGAAACAAATTTCTCTTTGTATCCATAGCCATTATGCTATTTTTGTCTAGCTTATAAGTGCACAAGAATTCTAAAATGAGCTCTTTGTATATTGAGGCTTGTAAAGGGAACTTTTCCCAAACATTACTACCTATTGGTGTTTGCATCTTTTTCGCTAAATTCAATTGCTTCACAACTTCTCAATTCAAGCGCAATTTCTTATTAAGTTCCTTATTTTCATATCGATTTAGCTGATAGGGATGGACTAAAGTAGCATGGAATGGATTAAAGGAGGTAAAGTGGCAAATGGTTCAATAGCAATTGCCCCTTGAGAGGAAGAAGATGCGCTTGATGTTAACTTTTGGTGGATAGGTTGCTTTTAACAATTTGACATGGTAACTTACAAGAGAAAAATAAATCAAATTAGGCACACATCTTCCCCAAGGCAACGTAAGTTCAACAAAGTACATGTTTTGGTTGTCAAAGTATAAGGTGTAAGCCTCATTCACCAAGTGCAAAACAAAGGAAGAGAGATGAGAAAAGAAAAGTAATAGGTATATTTTTTAAAGAGAAAATTACAAAATAATCCTTAACATTTATCTTTTTTTTTTAATTTCAGTTCTTAACATTTTAAAAATATCGTTTCAATCCTTAATGTTTTCAACTTTTATCAAATAGGTCTTTCTGCCAAGTACCATTAGTTTTTCCATCGCATTTAACACGTAGCAACATGTCATTTGACCATTTGTATTATAAATAAAAATAACAAAATAATTAAAAAATAAAAAAAATATAAAAATGAAATAAAAATCTATTAATTAAAAAAAATATATAAATACTTATATATTAATAATATTTACATATATAAATATTTATATTATTAATATATTAATAAAATTCACAAAAAAATCAAAAAAATTGAAATTTAACCACCCAAGAGTTAGGGGGCTTCAATAGCTACCTTAGGGGTGGTCGTGCAAGCCCTAGGGGTGGTCGTGCAAGCCCCAAGGGTAGTCAAATTTTGATTGCCTAAAGGCTTCGGTTGCTACCTACTTGTTGAAGTGGGTCATATGACCTTAAGAGTTGCTGTAACCCCTTTTAGGTGGTAGGTAATCGTGGTCACCTAATGCAAAAAATAAAAAATAAAAAAATAAATAGAGGAGGAGGAGGCTAAAAACCCATTGTGTTATAGTTAGGTCGTATGACTCGACTTCAACTCAATGGTTTTTCCTTTTTTATTTTATTTTATTTTTTTTCTAGTTTAGGTGGTCTCCTACCACTTTTTGGTCGAGGAAGGGAGGGAGTCGTTGGATTTGTTGGCCACCCCCTACTTTAGGTGGTTGGATTTTTATTTTCTTTGATTTTTTTCTAGCTTTTTCCTTCTTTTTTTTATTTTTCACATATATATATATATATTTATGTAAGTGTATATATATATTATGGTATTGTTTTTTAATTTTTACAGTTTTCATTTTTTTCGATTTTTTTATTCATTTTCAATATTTTTTAATATTATTTTGCATATTTTTATATTTTATTTATTTTGATAATTACATATGGACTAATAACATGATGTCATGTATTCATAGTAACAGAAAATCTAACAAAATTTGATAAAAATTGAAAACATTAAGGATTGAAATGAAAATTTTGAAATGTTGAAAAGTGAAATAGAAAAACAAGTAAACGTTATAAATTTTTTTGTACTTTTCTTTTTCTAAAACTAATAGAGGTACTTTGGTAAAGCCCTATTAAAAGACAAAATTTTATAAAAGTAAACATATAACATATGTTAAAAAGCCAAAACAAAACCCTAGCATCTATCTTATTTACTTCCTAACATTCACTATTGCTTCCTCTACGTACAAAGCAAGACAAACCTTAACACCACTTGTTGATTTCTACCTAACTTTCTAAGGTTACAATTTACTTAGAATATTCTTCTTTATTTTTATAACTTGTTATTATTTTAGTCTTTAAGGCTTGGACTAGTTGTTACTTACTGTTTTATTGCTAGGAAAAAAAAAAAAATTGACTCTTCTTTGCTTTTGAAATACTATAAGTATAGTGTTGAAACTAACAATAGCTTTATCTTTCTTTTTTGTCTTTTCCTAATTTCCTTTTATCCAACAAATATTCCTTATTATTAGACGTTTGAAAACAAGAAGAGGTAGCAAGTTTGAACTTTGATTCTTTTGATCAATTGTAGAAGAACTAGGCAATTTTTTTTTTCAATACTTTTTTTTATTAGACATATATGTTATTGATAATATTACAAATAACCTTTTTTTAATACTTCAATGTAAATAAAACAAAAAAAAGTTTTTTTTTTCTAATTTCCTTTCATTTTATTTTGTTATTTATTTTTGTTAATAATAACTATAAATATTAAATTAAATCATATTTGTATGTAAAGAAACTTATGTTTTATGTTTTTTAATAGTAACTACTTTTTATTTTAATACTTTACTGTTCATTAAAAATATAGAATAATTTTTTTTTAATTTCCTTTCATTTGATTTTTTTTTATTTCTTTTGTTTAATAATAAGCAATAAATTTAAGTCACATTCTTACCAAGGTTTTTAAAGGTGAAATTACTTGAGGTGAGAAGCTTAGAAAAAGTGCTTATTTGAGCGAAGTGAAGCGTAAATATTAAAAATTATAAAAAATGTTTTGATTTAAAAAATTATTAAGATTAATCTTTAATAAACAACTATATTCACATTAAAATACTAACAAAAACTATTTAAATAAGTTAAATACAAAATAAGCACCATGTTCATACTTAATAAATTTAACACTATGTTTACAAAGACTATATTACTTAAAAAAATTATGGTAATCTTTCTTTGCAAGATAGTAAACATAATATAAGCTATTGCTAGTTTAGTCACTCCTCAAGTTCAAAATCATTCAAATAATTGTCACTTACATCACCCTGTCTTTCCATTCCTCAACCTTTTCTTCCTCATCATCACTTAACTTCTTTCTCTTCCTCATTTTTTATGAATTCCTTATTTAATGACCCCTTAAATTTTTTTTCCAACTTTGTGTTTAAAATCAAGTATTCACTAGAGGCTCTTCAACTTCTATAGCTCTTCTAACATCGTCCCATACTAAGTCATTATCCTTAAACACTAGTTCATTTTTCATCTTAATACATGAGTCAATACCCCTTTTTCCTATCAATTGCTCATTGTTCTTATCAATATCATCCAATGTTATTAGATCAATATCACATTGATCATATCTAGTTTTGAGAGTTTGATATAAACTAAGTTGTTCAAATGTTTTTGAGTAAATTTGTTTCTCTTCTTTGTATATATCTGCAAAGATTACAATAATAATGTTGATTTATAGCACGTCATATGATGGAAAATTCACTTAAATTAAAACTATTTTGATAAGCTTACTTACTTAAATACGCTCCAATTCCTTTCACATCCTAGTAAACTACATGTTAAGTTCTTGATCTTAATGGTAAATTATTGTAAGTGTAGAGTAAAACTTCCATAGAATGACCACTATTTCGCTATTTACCCACAAAAGACACACAAATACTTTAGTTACTAAACTAAAACAACAAAGAAACTATAATTATAATATAACAATTTCTAAGTTACCTAGTGCTTTTGTCTTCCTTGTTCTTATGGCAAAATCAATATCAAAGAGACACTCAATATGCTTATAAAGAGACAATTCCCAACAATCTTATCTTATACCTAAAACTAAGGAACCATCCTCTTAATAGTTGAATATAATCCTAAAATAATTTTTTCATCAAACTCCATATTTGGGTTATCATAAAAATTTGTAGTGTAGACACCTTATTTTTTCTATTTTTCTTAATTATTTTATTTTTCGTTAATTGAGTCAGGTTAATAAATAAGCAAAAATTAAAAGAAAAAAGAAAAATAAAAAAGAAATCGAGTCATTACGAGTCTAGTTGAGTCAAGTTAAGTTGAATT
This sequence comes from Lumnitzera racemosa, assembly GCA_024138005.1. Taxonomy (NCBI): domain Eukaryota; kingdom Viridiplantae; phylum Streptophyta; class Magnoliopsida; order Myrtales; family Combretaceae; genus Lumnitzera; species Lumnitzera racemosa. The sequence goes on from JAMXBC010000001.1 coordinate 126,177,100, forward strand.
GAGTCGAATCATTTATAATCAAATAGGACAACGGTGTGTGATCAATTTAATAAATCATTAAGTCATTAATGAATTAGCTTTGTTAAAATGATTTTTGCTCAGTCCAATTTAAAATATAATTTTATCTAATTTATATTGGGTCATAATAGATTTAAGATTTATTAGATAAGTTGTTAAGCTAAATCAAATTAGATTGGATCAGACCATGCCATGGAAAATAAAAAGCCCTAGTAGGGTTTTTAAAAGCTAAGAGAAATCTTTAAAAATCAAAATTGTAGCTTCCATATCTTGGTTTAATTGAAATTGAATCTATATTTAAAACAATATAGAAGATTTAGTTTTGGAGTTTATAAATTAGCAGGTGATGTTGATGACGGTTTTGAATTATTTTCCCGACATAACACGCCATCCATTGAGATACTTTAGCCATCGCCTGAATACACTTCATGACTAAACACACAAGCTCACATCATCCATTGTCTAATTCATTGCACAACATACCATCCATTGCAACACTTTGGCAGCTGTATGCACTCACTGAAACACATGCACATCATCACTTAGCCCACACAAACACTTGGTTAGCACTACACGCCATCCAACACACAAAACTTCACTTGGAAATAGTAGCTCCTAAATACTCCACTACACGCCATACACTTGCACTTCTCACTCTTGACGATTAGTACGAATCACTAACCAAACAACATCGCAACACAACACTGATTGTCGAAGCCACAACTCACCAACATCCCCTGACGCCAATACATCCCCTTCACCAAGACCCACTGTACGTCCCTGATTATTGTAGTCTTACATGTTGTAACAAATGCATGACATACGCTTTAACTCACACAGCCTACACATACAAACACACGACCATAGTATTAACGTACCAACCATCATGCCCGTGATCAGTAGAGACAGCAATCGACATGCCCTCGATCACGCCCATGATCAGTATAGATAGCAACCAACACGCTATTGACCATGCCTGTGATAAGTGCAAACAACAACCAATATGCCCTTAATCATACTTGTAACCATTTAAAAATAGTGTTCGCCCACCTTTTAATCACGCACGATTCGACTTGTAGATAAAAATTTTGTTATTTTATTTTATTAGTTAATTTAATTATTTTTACTAACTTATTTATTTATTTTTTAGTGTAGGTCTTTATTATTTTCATATTGCGTGTTTTTTTAGATAATCTTAATTTTTAATAAATTTAGCTCAATTACATTTTTAGTAAAATCGTATTTTCTTGAAAAATAAGTATATCTAGATCATATCTTCAATGTATCTTGCGGTTGAGATTTAGAAAAGATATGAATGAAGATACGTATCTAGATCGTATCTTTAATGTATCTTGTAATTGAGATTTAAAAAAGATACGTATTTTAATAGATTTTGCATGTAAGATTTAGAAAAAAAATATCTTTTGATATGTAGTATTTTTTTTTTAAATAAAGAAATCTTAATTAAGTTTTTTAAAAAGATTTAGTTTAGTAAGGGATTTTCTTTAAATTCGAAAAATTAGATTTCTTAGGTTTTTTTTTAAATAATAATAATAAATAGTTATGTTAATGTAAATTTGGCTCAATTTTCAAAATAAAAGAATTTACTCATTAAATATTGTATAAAAGAGAACTATAACCGGTTTGGTTTCAACTAGCGAGTACGAAGACCCCTTTAGGGCAACCATATAAAAAATAATTTTTTTTCCTTTTTCTTAAAAATTCATAATAACAAAATCACTTTAGTTATCTTTTGCTTATTTAGATATATTTTTAACATTTTTGAAAAATTATAAAAATGAAAGCCCATCAATTTTTCTTTAGTTTTTATATGATGACTTAGTCTTAATAGGTTAACCTTCGAATTTGATTTTCTTTGGTTTAATTTTCTAAAAATCAATTTTTTAAAATATCCACAAACTAGTAGCCAAATTAGGTTTTTGCCATCCAAAAACTCTAATTTTATTTTTTATTAGTGGAACCGGTTGGCGACTCGAATTTTTAAAATTTTTTATAAAAATATTTCATTAATTTAATGTCAAGTAATTTATATTAAGTGAGTTGGGCTTGATATATATTAAATTAAGGAAACCAAAATAAGGCTCGACAAGCAGGATTTAAGAAATGACCAATTACATGCAAGGGGTGATGTAATTAACAATTCCACCTCTCATCAATAATCTTCTCATTTCTTGATACTTTTCCTCGTAACCATTGAATGATTTTGCAATACATTCATTTGCCTTATTTATAAATTCATACATATATCCCATAGCCAATTGACATGATTGTTACATATATCATTTTCCCTTCCACTAGCTTCGCCCAATTATTAAAATTCTACCCGTTCAAAATGAGCATAATTGTCAAATGATTTTTGTACCTATAAATGCATTAGAAAGTGAGATACGATGTGTAAAATCTAGTTTTCCCAAGATAAAGATAGCTCCCTTGAGCATCTTATGGTATTTAAGAAGCCCATATAACTGTGTATAAATCCAGTCATGTTGATTGCTCTCCCAATTGTTCTTGATACTCGAGGAATCTTTCTAATATCTTCTAATATCAAATGTTAGATGATTGGTTGAGTCGAACTTATAAAAAATTAATCAAGTTTTTGGTTAATTGTTTTATAGGAACAATATTTGTAAGATTTGTAGATGAATATCATACATGAAAACCAATAAAAAGTTATTTGTTTTATCAGACAGATACGACAAAGAGATTGGAGAATCCATTATTGTTCAAGTAATAATTGATAATGGATCTAATTACATTTTAGTAGGTAAGTTTTGCTTTCAAGTTTCTACTAATATTTTATTGATTACGATTTGAAATGTCATGTTCAACATGCTATGTTTATTGTTTACTTTATTATTTACCATTTTTTAAAATATTTATGTTTTAAAAGGAAAGCATAGAGGCCACATTTGATATTAGAGGATATTGAGAAGATTCCTTGAGTAGTAAGAACAATTAGGAGAGCAATCAACATGATTAGATTTATATATAGTCATATTGGCCTTTTAAACACCATAAGATCCTTTAGGGAGCTATCTTTGTAGGGGAAAAATTAGATTTTGCACATCGTATCTCACTTTGTAATGTATGTACAAGTTGAAAAATCATCTGAGAGTTATGTTCACTTTGAATGGGTGGAATTTTAGTAATTGGGCAAAGCTAGTGAAAGGGAAAAATATATATGTAACAATCTTGTCAATTGTCTTTTGGAGTAATGTTGTTTATTTTCTTAAAACTAGTTTATAGTGAAAAAAAAAGGGTTGTGGGATATATTCATGGATAAAGCAAAGGATTGCATTGCAAAATCATTAAATGGTTATGAGGAAAAGTATTAAGAAGTGAGTAAGATTAATGATGAGAGGTGGAACTATTAATTACACCATCCCTTATATGTTATAAGCTCTACAATCAGCTATTCGGAATTTAATTTGTAGAATTTAGGGCAATCGAGCAAACTGTTTAATTTAGCCTAAATTCTACGACGAAACTAGAAATATTAGTAAAAATGATCCTGTAAATTCGAATTTAAGAAAATAAGTAGTAAAATATAAAATTCCCAAATTTTAAGTATATTATTCATTATTTATTGAAAATGCGTAAAATACATTTCAATAATTAACAAATCGCTAAAAATAAATTATATGTACACTAAAAATTATAAAATAACTTAAATAATATTTAGGAGTATTTATTTATACTATATACGTATTTACTTATAGGTTGAAATAAGCATAATTACTTAAAACATGTGAAATAAGCTAAAATAAGGTTAATTAATTAAAAAAGTTCATAATTAATTAAATAAAAATAAAAAAAAATTATGGAAAAATATGGAAATGTTCAGAAGTGAGGCGTGGCAATTTGGAATTGAAAAAATAAGAGCAACCAATTAGATTAATACAACCAAAAAAGGCAAAATGGAAGATGATAAGCTATTATCTTGTCCAATTTAATACATAGAATTTGCTTTACACCTCTATAAATAGAAAAAAAAATTTAGAAGTTCATTTGGTCAGTTAGGAAGGTATAAAAATTAGAGAGGGTTGAAACAAGAAGAGGAATTAGGGTTTACAAAATTTTTTTCCAAATCTATGTAATAGGAACTAGTGAATCGAATTCACACATCACTATCACTTGGAATCGAGCCACCACCACCAACCCACTCCAATTGAATTGCTTGGACCGGCCGACACACCCTAAATTGGTGTTGGTGACTGAAAGCTTAAGAACTAAGTGAGTCCCAAAGTTCATTTGATTTTGTAAAATTTATTAAAATTACTAATTTTTCCCAGAAAATTATGAAATTTGTTATTCTGATGTTTTATTGTATGTAGATTTATGGAAAAATAGTGATTAAGTTTAATCATGTTTGTAAATATACGATGCTTAAGAAATTGAACAAAACCGAGTATGTTTAGAATTAGAAATAAATAAGCTTAGAAGTATACTTTGGAGCTCAGAATTTTTTTGTAAACTACCAGGATAATATAGAATAGCACTATGAAGCCATTTTTTTACAATTAATTTTTGAAAATTTTAAGAAATTTTTAGGCCTTAAAAATGATGCATAAAATGAGTAGTTTGGGGTTAATTAAGTAATTAAATGAGCAATTGTTTATTTAGCGCATAATTATATGTTTTAAGATGTTCAAATCTGATGAAATATGATACTTATAGCATTTAGAGTGTTAGATGTAATTATTAAGGTATTATATAATATATATGTAATAGGTAAAAATGGTGTATTTTAAGTTAATTTTAGAAATTAGGAGTAAAATCTGATTTAAGATGAATTTATATATATTTTGAGATGTTAATTGATGTTGGGGAATGATATTTGGAGTGATAGAAATATTATGTGTATTACGTATATAATAGGTAATAATACGTAATATGTAAATATTGAAAATATAATAAATAAAAAAATATTAGAATAAAAATTAATATTATAGTAATAATAGGAATATATAAAAAATCTGTTGGGAAACTTAAATTAGGATAATTATATATAAAATGTAAAATTTTTCACATTAAGAGTAAATTTAGTAGTTAAATCAAAATTAGGATGTACTGCACGGACTGAAACAGTGGTTGGAGACTAAAAACAATATTGAGGATACCCGAAAATAATGTGATTAATTTCACATTATGAGTTGAAATGAGTTTCTAGGGTTTATGTATAAAACCGTACTTATAAACTAAATTAGAACTTAATTTAGAAATCGATGGAAAAACTGGACCTAAACCCAGAATAATTGTAAAAGATTTGAGAATTTAGATAATTAGATATATTAAACCCTAAACCAAATATAACAATAAATGTTATAGGATAAAAACTAATCTATAACAATTATATGAAAACTAAGATAACATTGATATTATAGGGACAATTGGCAATGGACTGAATAAGTTCTACCTCGAGTGAGTAAGTTAGGTATCGAAGTAAGTTGGGTTTAATACTTCACCATATTTTCAAGTATTCATTTATAATACTCGGAGGCTTGAATTGTACATAATTGTGCTTGTTAAATAGTTGGTTATATACATGTGCTTATTTTAAGCTGTTGATTTGCTATTTGATTTGTATTTGTATGATTTGTATGGAACAATTGATCACCCTAAATCGGATCCAATCAAATATATAATTTGTAATCGTAAATCGGACGTGCATAGCAATCCATTAGAGGAGCATTAGGATTCTTTAGCCAAATACTGATTCCTTCGAAAGGGATAGCGTTGGATAGCATAATTGGTCCTTTCTTCATCCTTAGTTGAATTAAGTAACAGGAGAGGAGGTCACGACGATGATAAAGTCAATGGTTCGAAGGTAATCATAGGAAGAGTTGTGTCTCCATTGCACAAACTTGGGTTTAGTCGTGAGTTATTACATTAACGGAAACTCCTCAATCTAGATTAGAAAGGGTGAATTTCTCTAATCTCACGACAAACTGGACAACGTCGTGTAATGACATTTATTTGAATATGCATTGCATTTAATCATTTGATTGATAACCTTATTTATGTTTGTTGTATGATTTAAGTCTCCATCCCAACTTACTGAGTTATAGTTGCTCACATCCCTATAGTCTTTATTGTAGGTGCTAATTAAGAAGCAGCTTACAATTACCTCGGAGTTAGTAACTACGGGATCTTGGAGAGTAAGAATATAAACTGAAGATAGGATGCACTCTCAAGTTTAGGTTTATATTTGAAACTTTTAGTATTAGATTACAAATTACTTAGGCAAATTATAATTAAGTGGCTAAATCTTGTCAATATACTTAGATTATTTTAATATAAGTATATATTTTTCTTAAGTTCATAAATAGATATTATGTTTAAATTATGAACAGGTTAATCATTGATGTCTTGTGTAAATCAAGTCTAAGGTGGCAACTGTATGGTCAATTTCTATTTTAGAATAGTTTGCATGGTGGGACCGTTACCACTTTGCTGCTTCAGGACGTGATATATATAGCTGGCCATTTCCTAAATCTTGGTAATTTTTATGATAACCTAAATATGGAGTTTGATAAATAAGTTATTTCAGGATCATATTCTACTATTAAGAGGTCGGTTCCTCAGCCCCATTTTCAAGATAAGATTATTGTCTTTTTATAAGGGCATTGAGGATCTCTTTGGTATTGATTTTACCAAAAGAGTAAGGAAGACAAAGGTATAAGGTAATTTAGAAATTGTTATATTATAATTATAGCTTTTTTTTTTGTTTTAGTTTAGTAACTAAAACATTTTTTTTAATGGGTACATAGTTGAATGGTAGTCGTTGTATTGAAATTCTACTCTAGGCTTACAACAATTTACCATTAAGATCCTGAGCTTGGCATGTAGTTCATTAGGATATGAAAAGAATTGTAGCGTATTTGAGTAAGTAAGCCTAGGATAGTTTTAATTTGAGTGTATTTTCCATCATATGAAATGGTGCAAAATTAATATTATAAATGTAATCATTTGCAGATACATACAAAGAGGAGAAGCAAATTTGCTCAGAAGCATTTAAATGACTTAGTTTAAATCAATCAAGTTTTTAAAACTTGATATGATCAATACGATGATATTGATCCAATATCATTGGATTATATTGGTGAGAGTAATGAACGGTTGATAGGAAAATGGGTATTGACTCATGTATTAAGATAGAAGATTAACTAGTGTTTGAAGATGATGACTTGATATGAGGCGACGTTGCAAGAGCTACCGGGGTTGAAGAACTTGTGATGAATACTTGATCTCAAAGACAAGTTAGAAAAAAATTTAAGGGGGTTATCAAATAGGGAATTCATTAGAGATAAGGATGAAGAAGAGGTTGAAAGTGATGATACGGAAAAAGAGGTTGAGAGTGGGAAAGTAGGGGTGATGCGAGTGATGGTGATTTGGATGATGTTAAACATGAGGAGTGATTTAACCTAGCAATATCTCATATTATGCTTATTATCTTGCAAAGAAAAACTACAGTAGTTTTTTTTTTCTTTTTTTTAGTAATATAGTCTTTGTGAATATGGTGCTAATTTTGTGAAGTGTGAACATGGTGTTTATTTTGTTTTTGACTTATTTAAATAGTTTTTATTAGTATTTTAATATGAATATAGTTGCTTACTGAATATTAATGTTCATAATATTGTAAATCAAAACATTTTTTTATAATTTTTAATATTTGCATCACTCGTTGAAATGAGCCTTTTTTTTATTATTTTGTTTTCAATTCTCAACTCTAGGCGATTTTAAGACATTATACCTTCAGTGTGCTCTTTGCTCTTAACAACCTTGTTCTTCATCTTCTTCTTCACCGTCTTCCATATTCAATAACCCAAATCTCCTCAAGCCAAAAGTCTTTACAATCTATAAACTCGAACAATTTGCAATTCATTACAATCTGAACAAAAGAAAAGCTTATGTTATAATTTAGAAATTTTTATATTATAATTACAGTTTTTTTTTTTTTTGTTTTAGTTTAGTAACTAAAACATTTTTTTTTTAATGGGTACATAGTTGAATGGTAGTCATTGTAGTTCATCAACAACCTAAATAGCCAAAAGTCTTTGTAATCTATAAACTCGAACAATTTGTCATTCATTACAATCTGAACAAAAGAAAAGCTTAAGAATTTGTGCCTTTGTTTCAACTTCCAATCTTGGTTTGCAAACCAATCTTGATATTGTCACTTTTTAATTATCATTATTAATCATGATTGACTTAAGTAGTTGAGCTCTTTTTTCCTTTTTCGGTTTTTATGTTTTTCCAATTTCTTATTTTAATTATAAGGACTGCATTTGGCCCCGTGAAACTTGATCATGTTGACCGAGTTAAGGTCAGACTGCCCAGTTCAAATAAGTCTGTCTGGGTCGCTTAAAAAATGAGCTTCTTTCTTTAAATGGCCCGTTCTCCTGGCTGGTCGCAGTTGAACCAAGCTGAATTGGCCATGTTGATCCAGGTTCACCAACACTGCTCAAAAGCTAAAACGGCTAAGTAATTATTCTAGTCAACTATGGTATGAATTAATAGCATAATCATTAAAACCATTCCTAACATTTCAATTTGTTGGGTTTTGATTATATCCATATTGGGTATTGCAACTCCCTTCTTATTAGAGTTTTGCTTAGTTTTAATTCTTTGGAAAATGAAGTAGTTAGCCCTTTTATCGAGTTGTGTAGGCATGGAATAGCAGGGAGCTATTCCTGTGGAATAGAACTTTGATTCACCAACTACATACTACTTGCACGATTTAGTACAGCTGCTAGTTTTCATTGTCTTTGAAACTGATTTTTATAATACCATGTGATTGTAATTATTCTTCAAGTGTAACTAACTAAATTGCGAGTAGTCACCATCCCATTTTAGTAATTCAGGTTTGAGCATATTAGACTGGAAATGAAAGAGTGTAAACTCGTATTTTGTTAGATATCCAGGATAGATTGGTTATATATATAATATTAATATCTATATATATATATATATATATATATGTATGTATATATGGAATGTTTGAAAATGTTTTTATCATGCTTTAGTGTTGAAATCATTCCATGCGCTTTTCAAAAAGATTTGGTTTCTGATCTCTCAAAAACAGGGTAGCACAATTACTAGTGAATGTCATCTCGTACAACTATGCGTTCAAAATCTGCTTCCAAAGTTGAAAAGCCTTAAAATGATGCCTTCTGGGGTTGTTGATGTTGAAAGCGGAAGGTCAATTAATGGGAACCTTTTTTTTTTTTTTTCTTTTCCTCCGTGATATCTTATAATAACTTTTCTAATATCGAAATACTTCATATAGCAATGAGGTTTTTCAGTTTTTCATAAAGATGCATGGGGTATTTGTTGATAGTAGAGGAGAGCAACTGAAAAAGAGTTTCTCCCCCCAGTCTATGTGAAACCAACAACAATAGAAGTTATTTGTTGTTTGACTTTCACCTAATAGGTAACAGGAAAGGGAAAAAGAACTCTTCTTATGTTGGTCTATTTATCGACCACAAAGTTTGGGAATAACAAAATTTGGTCGGTACCATTCTTTTGGTTATTGGGAAGTCACTATCACATGTTTGGTGGGAGGATAATAGCATTTATACCCCTTTTGCAAAGATGAATACCCAATAAAGATACATTTAGGGGCTTTCCCTTCAAGTTTGTGGTTAATAAAGTAATGATCTTGGACATATATTGTAGAACCAAGCACTCTAGTTGGCAGAGTCAAACAAGTGTGTACAAGGAAATGACTCATGGACAACATTAAGGGGAGGTTTGAAAGTTTAAAACTTTGAAGGCATCTTGTTTATTAGATAAGTTGCAATTAAGATAGTTTTCCCCAATATTGATAAGGAACAGAATTGGTAATCATCATAGATGGAGTAGTTCGAAGAAGATGCCTATTTGTAGAGCATGTGCACTAGAACTATAGTGTAAGATACCATGTTAACTTAAATAATTCTCAAACTCCTTCAAAAAATACTCATTGGCATTATCTAACCTAAGGACTTGTATTTGGGTGTTAAAGACATTTGATATAAGTATGCGACACTTTTATGATACAAAATAAGCTTTTGATTTTTCTTTTAATAGGAAAGTGCAACATGTCCCGGAATGATCGTCAAACAAAGCAATTATTCTAGAGGGTCCACAAATGTCATTGTGAACCAAATGAAATAGACATGAAGGCTTGTATGGTTGAGTACTTTTTTTAGACTTCAAAATGAACACAGTGTTTGCACGTCAAATCACCAATATTTTTATTCATAAATAACTTGAAATTGTTAGGATGCTTAAGACGTTGATACCACAACAAGACATCACTATATATATATTGTACGTTCAGATTTTTGTATTTTATATAAATGAGAAAAAAAGAAGAAGAAGAAGCTAGGACGTACAGAAGAAAGCTAAGTTATCTATCCATAAAAGATAAAACAAAAGATGGTGGATGGATAACTTAACTAAGCACAATAAAGCTCACTATATCTATATATTTATAAATGACAAAATGATCATAGCTAACACAAGGTCTGGGGTGAGATGATCCCTAAATGTCTAGAATTCCTTTCTTTCCAAATAAGGTAAAAAGCAACTGCTAGAAGTCTTCTCCTTCTAATAGATCCTTTCCTTTTGAAGGCTTCAATAAAAGGAATCAACAATGGTGATGAAACATAGTTAATCTAGTTGGTAGGTTAGTTAACCAAAGTTTCACCTAAATCTCTTTAGCGTAGTCACATATTAAAAAAATTGTGCTAGTGGCTTTCCTTTTCCGTATCACATAGGTAACAAAGATTGTGTCTAATGATGCCCCAATTAAAGAGCTTGTCTTGGGTGAAGAGTCTTTCCCTTATAACTAACCAGAGGATGAAAGAGTGGTGGGGAATGTTTGCTTTATTCCAGACTAATTTGTGCCATGAAACCTTCTACCTTCTATTCCTAAGGAGCTCATATGCGACTTTTATAGAAAAGCCCTTGTTAGGATGTGCTTTCCAAACAAATGTACCTTCTACATTTACTCTTGGTGTCATAGATTGAGGAAGATCCAATCTAATGTCTTCCCACTCTTTCCCCATTTGCCAACTCCATCCGTTGTCACTGATTATAGTTTCTAGTAGAAAGAAAACTCAACTTAGAATGACTTCTAAGAACATTGAGTCCATTCTCATCATCAACATTACCAGTCATCCTCCTCGAAGATTGGTCCTGAAACACATAACAGGAAGGAGAAAATGTCACTTTACATAGCTTTGAACTCAATAATAAATAGTACTTCAACCATAAATTTTCAATCTGAACTGATTCTCTTCCCTTAAATACAACATAATCCCTATTGGCTACCCATATTTTAATTTCACAAGTATGAAATTTCTTAAAGTAAGACAATGAGTTACACTTATTGCCTTCAGCATATGTAGGAGAAGTCAAATTTTTACCTTTCAATGTCGTAGCTAGATATGGTGTATCTTCAAAAGCTTTCTCACCTATTACCCAAAGTTTGATTGATCATTGCTATTTGATCGATGGTTGGATTCATACCGGAGTTGGAATTATCGTTAACATTCATCTTAGCCACTTAAGCCAGTTTCTGATAATATCTTTGCCCATTTTTCTTCATATGCTTTGGTTTTCCATGAAGTTTCCAGTGGTTCTCGCGAGTATGGTATGGCTTCTTATAATGATCATGCCAAGATTTTTCTTGTAAAGGCTCCTTCTTGGAAATTAGAGCATAGTTGGATTGATTTTGAGTCGATAGGCGTTGTGGACATCAGCATACGTCACCTACTTTCCTCTCTCTAAACTTCAGCAAAGGCGGTCGTCAAATTTGATGGAAAAAATAATTTTGCAATGTGGAAACATTTAATGTAGCTGTATTTGAATAGTAATGACTATGGAGAAACTTTAGAAAAAGGTTTTGTTGAGCCAACACAAGTAGAAGAATTGTCAACAGCTGAAAAATAAGGAATAGATCGTGATCATTCACTTAATTAAAAAGCTTTGTCTTTAATTTGTCAATTTGTAGAGCTACCTGTTCTTAGAAAGATTTTTCATGTTAAAACAACAAAGGAAGCATGGGAAATTCTACTTAAATATGAAGGTGCAGACATGATTAAATGAACAAGATTGCAAGGTTTGAAACGACAATTTGAGCTGATGGAACAAGATAAAGATGAAAGTATTTGTGATTATTTTTCACGAATGGTTAAACTGGTCAATGATTTGAAACATAATGGTGATGATATAACGGAAGAAAAAGTCGTTGACAAAATTATGTATATGCTCACAAGCCAGTTTGACTATGTAGTAATAGCTATCAAAGAATTCAAAGATCTTAACACAATAACCTTCAATGACCTATAAGCATCTTTGGAGTCACAAGAAATGCGAATGAATGAAAGATCAAAAGGCACAATTGAGCAAGCATTAAAAGTTCAAGCAAATATAAGTGAGAGAATTGCTCAAAGGGAGGATCACAATCAACGAGGTTAAAATTTCAAACGAAAAGGTAGGAATTTCAGAACTAATTCAAGTTAAGGTATAGGTAGTAATGGCTCCCTTCAAAATAAATCTAATATTCAATATCATAAATGCAAAAGGTACGGATATTTTCAATATGAATGTAAATCCCATATTCAATCCCATAACTGTAAAAAAATATGGTCACTATAGCCAAGAATATTGTGTTAAAACATTGAATATTAGAGAGGGCCATGCTCAAGCAGCGGAAGATGGAGATAACATGGAAATGGTGCTATTGACTAGTCAAACAATCGTTGATAAAAATGATAGTCAGTAGTTATTAAACACAAGTTACAATAATCATCTAAGTGGAAAAAAGGAATTATTTTCTAACTTGAACGAAAGCTTCCAAACTATAGTAAAGATTGGTAATAATTCAAGAATTTTAGTCTTAGGAAAAGGGATGATTGCCATCAAATTAAAGGATGGATCTTTGAATTATATTTTTGATGTATTTTATATCACATTCCGAATAGAAGAAGTCATAACAATTCCACAGTGTAAACTAAGTTAAAGTAGAAGCTAACTTTACAGCTACTATCATAGATATAGTCCACACAAGTCATACATGACTCAATCAACTTAAAACATCCAGTCTAATACTTATCTATAATCAAACCTGTAATATAGTTTTTCAAAATATCTGTTCACAACAACTTGTTGTTTGATAATACAATGGTACTTGTGTAGCATTTCCACACATAGAGTTATAATTTACATTAAAAGTTTACAAAAATCACCGGTCTTTGAAGTCTATCTAAAATAAGATATGAAACTAGTGGGCATCTAAGGGAATTCTCAGTTAGTGTCCTCAAAACCAAAAACGAAAGTCAATTGCATACTAACATAGGAGTGATGATACTTGAACATCTTGAACTCTCACTTGTCTTGTAAAAGAGTCTATAGGAATGTGAGTACAACTAGTCTAGTAAGTGAGACGGAGTTAGAAGAGTATCATATAATAACAAATAAAGTTATTAATTGTAATTAAATGAAATGCAATGCAATAAATTGCTTGGAACACTAAACAATGTTATCCGATTCATTGTGAGGTTAGAGAAATTGTATTTGCTCTAACCTAAATTAAGGAGTTTATTGCGATTCGAAATCAGACCAAACTTGAGCTTATGCAATAAAGAATATCCTCCTTCCATGACCACTTTCGAACCACGACCCCTACTTTGGTTGCAACCTCCTTGCCTATTACTTAGTTGAACTAAGGATAAGAAAAGGATTATTTCAGCTATCCTTATCAAAGAGAGTCGATATTTGGTCTAACAATCCTAATTGTTCCCCTAACGGTTGCTATGCATGTCGAATTAAGTTAGCGGTCAAATTACTCTTAATTCTATTTAAAGATGTGTTAGACCATACAAAAACTAACAATTAATTCACAATTGGTTAATTTGGAGATGGTTTGCAAAATTTAGGGTAATTGCATAAATCATCCAATTGAGCTCAAATTTTATGATGAAGTTAAAAATGTTAGTAGGAGTAACCCCATAAGTTTAGAATTAGGAAAATAAAACAATAAAATAATTAAATATTAAATTATTAAGCTATATGTATATTAGTTATTATTTCTCGAAAACACATTAGACAAACTTCAATAATTAACAAATCTCTAGAAATAAATTATATGTAAATATATAAATTAATAAGAAATAAAATGAAAAGTTTAATGTTTGAAGCATACTTTAGAAATTATAGATTTTATCAATGTTCTTAAAATTAAGCTAAACCTTCATGACAAAAATGATAAAAATTAAAAGAAATAATTGATAACTCTGATTTTAAATATATTTCATATGGTGATTTTATAGTATTTTCCTCATATTTTTTGTTTTCTTTAAAGAAATTGATACTTAATTGGATAAAATTTTGATTTCTAGGTTTGAACGCGTTTTAGGATCGAAAACGAAGAAAAGGAATCAAATTTCACTCAATTCGGAGTTCAAACGAAAAAGTTATGAAGATTTGAAGTTACACAATCCATGCAAAAAAATTTGTCAGGTATAGAAAGTTACACAACCTGGGATACGGTCATGTCCCAGGTCGTGTCGGACAAAGAAAAAGAAAATCTTTTGATACACTATAAAAGGATATATTAGGGTTTCAAAAGAGAGAAGAGACATTAGAGAAAACAAGAGACTTTAGGAGAAAGAGAAAGAGAAGTCGAGAACAATACCGACTTCAAGATTAGAAAGATTGTTCATCAATTAAAGGGGTTTTCCATGCTTTATTTTACGTTTTTTGATGGAACTCGTTTTTAGATTCAGTATGATAGCTTAGAATTCGTGTATTTAGGATTATGGAACCTAGGGTTTCATGTGATTCTTGGATTGATTTAGAATTCTTAATAAAGTTTCTATCTTTGCTTGATTCAATTATGTAATTTAATTGTTAATTGATATTTCTAGAATATGATATTATGCATGCTGATTGAGAAATTGCATGTACAATTAGATCTTTACATAATTGGAGAGAATTACATGTATACTTAGAGATAAGATACATGTTTCTTCTAAACTATTAATTAATTGTGAGGGAATTCGTTATACATTAATGCAATTCTAAGTTATATTACTAAGTGAAAAGATTCCAGTAAATAATTTAGGATTAGGGTTAATATGCTTGAGAAAGGTATTAACTTTAGTTGTGAATCCCTCCGGTCAAGAATAATAGAAACCGAATTGAATATACTTTAAGCGATCACATGTTAAACTCTAGGGGAAATAATTCCTAAATACGTTATTACTTTCTTCAAGTCGTTCTTAATTTTATCGTTTTTTTCAATTACTTAATCAAGTCTTATAATTAAGTTAGTTTGTTAATTTTAGTATTCTTAATTAATTTAACTTTCATAATTTTTCGGTTAGATAATAAAGTTAAGGTTAATATTAGTACTCGAAGTCTCTGAGGGATCGACTCGGACTCACATCCGTTATATTAAAACTGATAGGTGCACTTGCCTGATATCAATAACCGTATAGCTTTAATATCTTAAATTAAGCCTATATATATATGATTTTGTTAGAATTATTTAGTTTATTAGGTATAGTAGTCATACCATAGAGTTTCGTAGTTTTAAATATAACTTATAATAAATCTTTTGAAATCAACTATGTGATTTTGATAATTAATATTAATAAGTAAAATGACATATATGATGTATATAAATAAGTCTCAAATAATTAATGGAACTTAACTACATATTATATGTTACTAATATTTTTAGTAATAATGACATTAAAACTCAATCGAAATAACAATATATTGGAGAAGAAAATTATGATTATAAATTATACTTTACTAATAATGTTAGCAGTGAAAAGAAAGAATATTCTATGAATATTCTAAAAATTAAAATAGGTATTAAATAAAATATAATAAATTTACTAAAATATTTTAAAGAAAAATAATAATAAGATAAGTTGCTGCCTTAATCAAGGCGGTGAAAATGTACAACATATAAATGGCTTTAAGCCATTACCAATTGAGAATAAGAGAGAGTGAGTCAAGTTAGAGAAAGAGAGAAGGAGAGGGAGAGAGGAGAGAAAGAGAGTTGGACGAAAGAAAAAAAAAAAAGTAGAAGAAGAAGAAGATTTTAGAGGATTCAATTTTTTTTTTTATGTCCGATAATTCTAAGTAACTTTATTTTCATAATTATAAGTATTATTTCTTTTAATTGATATTTAATAATTGTAGAAAAAAAATATATTTGCAATCCTGTTATTTTCTTAAATTGAGTATTTTATCTATACGATTATATAAATTTCTTTTTGTTTACATTTTAAACTTGAAATATTGATAGTTATATCTTTATTGTTTCCATTTAATAACCCGTAAAAGAGTTAGTTAAATATATATAAATTTGTATAATAAATAAGCTATGTATTCAAAATGGCATCTAATTAATCACATTGTTGGTATGCGTGACACAATATGATAATTTCATGTATAGGACAAATTACATATTGTATAATATTTTAAATGCAATTAGTACTATTTGAAAAATATGCACATACGTTATAGATATATATTATTTATTGAATGATACTTTCACCAATAACATTATATTACAATTATATATATATATGTATATATATATATATATATAAAATAAGGGTTATATGATAAGTAATATAAAACCTGAATAACTGAGTAAAATTATAAACTTAAATTAAAAATAATGATTTCAAGCTTATACGTAATAAGGGTATCAATATTAAAATGATATTTATATTATAAGAGTGAGTAGCGATAATATGACTAACATCGGATTTGAGTGAGCAAATTTGAGACTTTAGGTAAGTCATAATCTATGCTTCATAACATGTTGGAGTATTGTGTTACAATACTCGGAAACTTGGGAGTGCTTTAATTTGTGCTTATAACTTAGTTAAATGTACGTATGTTTCATGTGTGATTGTTACTTGAATTGTGAACTTAAAGTGTTGCTTTATATGTTCATATTTGATTCGCTCTGCTTTGTGAAATGGTTGATCGTCACTTAATTGGACATAACTAAAGACTAATCTTTTACTAACTGGACATGCATAGCAACCACTAAGAGAAAATGATTAGGATTCTCGAGCCAAACATAAACCCTTTTCAATAGAGTGTACTCCATTGCATAAGCCTCAGTTTGTTTTTGATTTACAAATATACGTCATCAAACTCCTCAACCTAGATTAGAGCAGGCACAATTTCTTTAATCTCATGCAATGACATTTGCATGTTTGCATTGCATTGCATTTCATTAAAATAAGTTAATGGAAAACCATGATTGTGCATGATGTGCTCTTTTGTCTCCATCCCACTTATTAAGCTAATTGCACTCATATCCCTATGGACCTTACTACAGGTTAACAAATGATTAAAGAGACCAAGTCATAACTACTTTCAAGATAGTATACTTCTACTGAAGAGTGAGGACAATTGAAGACCTGCAAGAACCATAATTTTTACCCTAGCCATCTTTAGCCTTTCATAGAAACTAATTAGCATATGATATTCTAGAGATGCCATTGGTTTTCAATGTGTTATACGTAAACGCCAAAATCTGTGGTTTTTGTGAACATTTTAAGAACACTAGAAACTTTAGATGTATGGAATTACCACTATTTTATTAATTTGTAAACTACTAGTGTTTTTAAGTAAGTATTTTGAAAGTTCTAACACAAGTTTCAATAATAACAGGTAAAGAATTGAATGCTTTAAAACGATCGAGTCAAATACACTT
Source organism: Lumnitzera racemosa (assembly GCA_024138005.1). NCBI lineage: Eukaryota > Viridiplantae > Streptophyta > Magnoliopsida > Myrtales > Combretaceae > Lumnitzera > Lumnitzera racemosa. The sequence continues at coordinate 126,194,882 of JAMXBC010000001.1, forward strand.
AGTGTAAATTAGGTTTACAGTAACAATTGTAAGGCCAATTTCTACCCTAGGATAATTTACTTAGCGGGATTGTTATGACTATATCTCTTTAGAGCGTGACGATTCTGTATTGGAATCAGAGCATTCTACCAACCGAAATGGCAAGTCTGTGCTTAGTAATGGTCTTGAACTAGTGTAACAAAACTAACAAGGATGTCAATTATGCTAGGTGATTGAACTCTAAATCATTGAGGTGCCTTTTAATGTAGTGGCTCAAGGCATGTGGAAATTTCTAAGTTAAGCATGCTCAAATTGGAACAATCCAATGATAAATGACCTACTGGGAAGCTGCTGCACTAGGGAACAATACCGTGTAGCGTTCCATGCCAAAAAGGATGATACCTTAGTAAGAGGAGTTTTGGCTTGGTCGTTGTAGTTGATATTAGAGTATAATTTTAGTGAACTCCCTTTGAAAACTCATCATGTGAACCAGCTGTAGGCAGCTTGAAAACTTGGATGTTTGGGCAGTTCAGGCACTTAAATCTTCATATCAGCTCTTGCATTGTTAGTGTAAGTATCTACAACAGGGGAAAGCCATCTATATCTTTTGTTTATGCAGACCAAGAGAATGGGAGAGAAGGATTGTGGAATAACCTTTTAGAGATTAAGCAGAGCACTAATAAACCTTGGGTTATTATCAGAGACTTCAATGAATGTAGAAATTTAAACGAGAAGAGTGGTGGGATAGGTATCTTACCTAGAGGCATGGAGGTTCAATGAAATCCATTATCAATTGGAAGTCGATAAAATGTGGTTTTTAGGTCCAATCTTCACTTGGACTAACGGTTCCCTTCTAACACCATCCTTCATTGGTTGGATAGAGTGTTAGTAAACAATTTGTGGATTGATTCATACAAGAAGATGAGTTGCAATTCTTCATCCAGGCATCTTTGACTATTCTCCTTTAGCTATTTCCTTCCCTAGCGCCTTGGTGATGAGAAGGAAAACTTTCTTCAAATACTTTGATTTTTGGAGAAATCAATCGAATGTCCTCTGTATTGTAAAACCTTGCACATTATGTAGGTTCGTTTTAACTATACATATTATGTTAATGAAAATAATACATTTACAAAACAAATTATTGTAATCTATACAAAATGTTATAATATTTGGGATAATAAAAAAACTTACAATCCTTTAAGTTACAAGAATACAATATTATACATCAAGAATTCTATCTTCTTATGCTAGTTATGTAAAGGGCACAACAACTTTTCTACAAATACCATGTGGCATACAAAGGACATGTCTCTTGACAAATAAAAAGATATAAGTAATAAAATGGTACAAACATTAATGAAAATACATGGATCATAAAAAATTATTGAAAATGAACAAAAAATGTAAAAAAGAATGTGAGAGGTGAAGGGTGGTGATATCATAAACTTGTTAATTACTTCCAATGTGTATATAAGTAGTTACTTTTGTTATAATGAAAGATGACATTAATGTGATGGCCTTTTGTAATGTTGTCAAACCTAGACTATGATGTTGACTTGACAATGAGAAGGGGCCAAGGGTTAAGAGAGTCAAACTAGGGTCAGATTGGATTTAATTCGGGTTAATAAAAATATTATAATATAATTCATACTTATTGATAAAGTAATAAAAATTACCTACATTGTTGGGACTTGAAAGTTGAAATCTTTTCACAATTTGTTTATTATTTTTCTTTGATCTACATTTATTTTTTTAGCAATGGTGTATATTCTATAAAATATAAGAGAAAATAATATATTATAATTCAGAAAAATTTGGTAGGTTCTTATAGGAATCAGATTGAACAAGGTCAAACTGGAGTAACTATCAATGAAAGATAAAGCAGTGACTCTAAACTGTTTTATGGAGTAGTCATGTCGAATTAAGTTGGACCAGGTAAGTCAACCGAGTCTAACAATACTGATTTTTCGTGATACATAAGGATTTGAAAAGGTAATATCAAAATGTCCACTAACACCAAAAATAAAAAAAATTTATGAAATTGTATATTAGTAGTTAAAGCCCTATGGTACATAGGAATTTTAATTTAAAAGAATACATTTCTATGAATGCTGGAATCTAGTTATAACATTATGTTTAAGATGGAGGAAGGAATTGGGAGGGGAAGAAAAGTAAAAGGAAAACACAAATTTCAAGACACTTTCATTTGTTTAGAAATAAAACGAAAGTTGAGAGAGATAAATTTAGGAAGGAAAGTTTTGCTTAGGGCCATACATTTTTTTCCGTTCCAAATTGGAGCGATTTGAGAAGGAAAGTTATCAAAATTTCAATTATATTGTAAGCTCTGTACTTTAACTATTAGGTCCCGCATTGTTGATTTGGGTTGTTTATGAAATTAACCCGATTAAGTTATAAATTTACAAATAGGTTAGGAGTGTTAGTTAATGAGAACCCATGAGCTTAGATCTGAAAATTATAATAAAATAATAAAAATATAGCTAAAATAGTAAATTTTTACTTTATTATTCTATAGTTATCATAATTGTGTAAAATAAGCTTTGGTAGTTAACGAATTTTTAGAGATAGAATATATGAGTGGTAAAATTATTAAATAACATGAAATAATATGTAGAAAATATATAGTCTTGTCGCGTGTAATTATTACGCACAATTATATATTCGTAATTATTTAAAATACTCGATTAAATGTAAATTAAACTAAAATAAGTAAGAAAAATGATTAAAAAATGTGTACGCAACAGGGAAATGATAAATTATGCGTGGCAAAGTTTTGGGATAACTATTGGATGAGGGATTAAGATTAGATTATTAAGTATAAAGCAAACTAAGGGTAAACTTAAGATAGGAAGAGAGAGAAAATTGACATGCATTCACCAAACTGGTCTAAAAGATTTTGAAAGCTTCTCCAAAATTTTCTAGGTTTAGGAAAAGTTATGATAAGGTGAACAATTAAATAGGGAGTTTAAGGAAAAATATTGAAAATTTGATGCAAAATTTGGATTTAAAGGGTTTAGAAGTTTGGAGAAACATTGAAAACCAACCACCACCACAACACCATAGGAAAACCTCGTCTAAGGTGGCCAACACACTTGGTGTGGCTAGTGATGACCAAAAAGTAAAACATCGATGAGTAACCAAAATTGCTCCAATTTTCACTAAATTATTAAAAATATTTATTCTACCCAAAAAATTCTAAGAAAATTTATTCCTAAGTATTTTTATGTTTATAATCTAGAAAAAATAAATTTTTTGCTTAAATTTAATAGGTATATACTACATCCTTAAGAAATTGCTAAATCTGAATAGATTTCGATAGTGATTTAAAATATCCAATCGATGTGGTTACAAGCTCAAAACTTTTCTATAAGTTATTCAATACTTATATTTAAATGCTATGTAAAATTTTAAAACAAAACTATTTTATATATTTTTCATTATTTTTTAGCCCTTAAATTATGGCTAAAATGGCAATTTAGAAAAAAATTGATGAATTTTTCTTAAGGACTTACTTTGATTCTGAATTAAATCGATTAGTAGTGTAATTTGTTGTATATTAGTGTTGTTGGATTGAGGTTTATGGCTAGAAGTTACAAATCTCTTGAGTATGCCACTTATATGAGTTATCTCATAATATGTGAACTTAAGAATTGATGTGTGATGATGAGTTGAATGGGAATTTTAGGGAGTAATGAAGTTGTGAAAATTTGAATGAAGTGTTAAATTGGTTGCTTTGATTGGACTTTAGAATAAAAGTGACCAAATTAACTAACTATAGGGAGTTTCATTGAAGGTAAAGGGTAACTTAGAGGATTTGTGGGTGAATATCATATTAAGACTATACTCCAAAGTTAAGTTAGAGGGAAATTTCTATGTGAACTGTAATCAAAGGAGAGCTCAGAGCTTAAAGACTAAGTTAGAGGGTAAATTCATTAAAAACTTTGAAATAAGTGGAACTTAGAAGGTAGCTCAGAATATCTTGTTAAGAGACTTAAAATGAAGCAAATTCAAAGGTTGATTCAAATGGTAAAATTGGCATAAGATATGGTTTTGGTATAGCTCAAAGAGTAACACAAAGAATTATGGCTCAAGAACTTTACCATAAATTAGCTCAGAACCTAACTTAAAGTATATTGTAGATTAAAATAACTTATAAAACTAATGATCCAATTAAGAAATCCCAACATGTGAGTAAAAGCAACTTATAAAACTAATGTTAAAACAACTTAATTCATATAAAAGGAATCAAATACTACCATTTTAAGGCTCGAACATGGATTAAAACTAATCAATTGTATATGTATAGGGATAAGTGAAGATTCCAAGTGTGGCGATTAAAAGTTGTGAACCATTGAAGTTCAGGTAAGTTAGGATTGATGCTTCACAATATGTTGCAATACTTTAAGGCTTCAAAGTGCATTTTGTTGTAATTCTAATTAATTGTTTGTGTGCATACTACGTATATGATTGACATATTGAATTGTGGATTGGGAGTCGAACTTCTTGGAGCGTTGTTCTGTATAAATTTGTTTTGATTGTTTTGTTATGAAAATTTGTTGATCGTCTTTAACTGGAATTAACTAAAGACTGATTATAACTTAATTGGATACGCGTAACAAACTACTAGGGGAACGATTAGGTGTATCAAACCAAATACTAACTCATTCAATGAAGATAGATGAAATTATCCTTTCCTTACCCTTAGTCGAACTAAGTGACAAGAGAAGAGGTTACAACAAGTTAGGGACAGTAATTTGAAGGTAATATTAGGAAGAGGATGTTCTCCATTGCATAAGCTTAGGTATAGTCTTACTTGAGTTGCGTTGAAACTCCTTAATACGAGTTAGAGCAAACATAATTTCTGTAACCTCATATGCGATGTTTTATTTGGTTAATTGTATTGCATTTCATTTCATTAATGGTTAAAGACCTTGATTATGTTTGTTATACTATTTTGTCTCCACCCAACTTATTAAGCTAGATACGCTTACGTCTCTATTGACTCTTTTGCAAGTACAGAATAAGGACTAAAGATGTAGCATTATAATCACTCTTAAGTTAGTACTCAACGGGGTTGAGGGAGTGAGGAAATTGGAAGACTACAGGAGCATGATGTCTATTTTTTTTCTTTTATCTTTTGTGGAAATTAACTGGATTACCTTGGGTAACCCGTTAGTTTTCAACTTTGTTTGTATATAAACATCTAAAATATATGAATTTCGTCAACTTTTACGAAAAATTGAAACTTTTGATGTAAATATACTCTCGTATATATTATAATGATACTAAGAAATGTACTACAGGTCTTTTTGAATAATCGTTTTGGAAAGTTATACCGTAGGTTTTATTTATAACAGGTGCTAAATTGGATGCTTCAAGTTGGTTGAGTCAAGCATACTTTGTGTAGGCTGTATCTATGATAGTAGCTATAAGGTCAGCCTTCATCTTAGATTAGTTTATATAGCGGGATTATTATAACTCTTCTTATTTGGAGTGTGACACATAGCCTTACCATTTAAAATCTTATCACCTTTTTTAAGCTAATACAATAATTATATAATTTGGAATATTTTAAAATATTGTCTTAAAAAGCATTCCTCCCACATTGATTTATCCCTCTTTCCATCAATCCAAATAAGAAAAGTAGACGTTTCTTTCCTTTTTTTTTCGTTTCTCTCTAATTCTTTTCTTCCATTTTCCGTTACTCCTAGTTTTTTCCCTCTCCCAAGACATAGTGATAAAGTCCCATATTTTCAAATGGGAAAACATAACTTTTGAATGGGAAGAAAGATTGATCTGGAAAGGAAAGAAATAAAGTCCCATGCTTTCGTAATAAACCTTCGACCATAGGAATCGGTCGCTTACCAAAAGCTCCATTGTTGAAAATCGTGGAATCGCTGGAGAAGGTTCAAAGCTATGCTTATGGATTAGAGTTCCGCTGTCCCCTTTATTATGTTACGGTTCTTTTCTCGTGATTTTAGGATATTTATACTAATAAAGATAATTTAGATTTTGAACTTTTTCTGTTATGTTCAAATGAAGTATACATATTTTCTATGGAATTTTTTTGTGTAGCGACAAATTAAGAAGATTCGTTTATTTGTGATTGAATTCAATTTTAGAGTTTTGGTTCTTTGTTATAACATGTTTGGGTATGGAAGGTTAAGTCATGTGATGGGGAAAGGAAAATAATAATATAAAATTAAAAAAAATAGGGCTCTTAGGAAAATAATCTATAAAACATACTACTTAAAACCACCTTTTAAAGATATAATTTTAGATTGAACTAAAATTGCTACATATAAAGTGTCGACCACAAAACAAAATTCTATCTACACTTTACAACCATGCTTGACCCTTACACTAAGATCTAAACACCTCACACCTTATACAATTAAAATTTTACAATTTTTAAAACTTTACTATTTTCCAAACTTTTCAACACATGTAAATTGTACAAGGTTTGAGGTATTTGGATCTTGGTGTAAGGGCGTGGCTTCAAATTATAGATTAATATCATTTTGTGATTAACACTTTATATGTACAAATTTGCGTAATTTATAGTGTGATATGTGCAATATTGAGAGAGAAAGGGAAAGAGAAGAAGGAAAGGCTTAGGGGTGGGGTGGGTTGTTATAGAAATTAGCCTACGACTATCTCCAAGTCGAGACCAACCTTTTGAAGCCGAAGCCCTATTCTAACCTAAGGGCAAATTGTTTAAGGTAAAGGCCAAACTACCTTTGCCGAGGTCGATCTAATAACAAAAGACTGAGGGGAAGAAAAAGGTCCACTTGACATCAAGTTTGTCGTCTGCCGAGAAGACGAGAGACTATACGGCCGAGCACTCAAGACCAAAGAGACACTCGGTACAACACAGAGAGACTAGTGTCGACTAACTTTAATACTTGACAATTATGAGCCGACCTTTCTGGTGTCTCAACCAATCAATGTGAGATTGTAGAGACTCTTCTTTAAATTCGAACATCCAATTGCCGAGCCCGCTTAGTTCGAATCCTGCTCCTTTTAAGACAGGCCGAGTGACTGCATGCTGACTCCTATTAAACGCACAGTTTTATATTCTTGTACATGTTTTCTTTATTTTATTTATGGGCCCAATTTTTTAGGGTTTAAGGTACTGTACATTAATTATAGTTTTGCTACTAGGTTTAGGATTTGTTATAAATAGCAACATTTGTAATAACATAAAAAGGAGATAGATAAATGGGGACAATGATATTTTACAGTGAAACTTTCCTCTTTTTAACAAGGCTATATTTGAGCTACAAGAGCTTGCATTTGCCAGATTATTGAGTGCCGACTAACTCTTTAATCTTTCTTGTGTTTTTATCAATCTTAACCCTAAGATTGTGGTGAATCCTCATTTGAGCTAAGTTAGTGAGTTGCATCTAGCCTTTATTTGGATCTCAAGCAACATTTAGTGTTCGTGAGTTGTATCGGACCCTATTTCAAGTTGAAACCCTTAATTGTGTTTGTGTCTTAGTGCATGATATCCACACATTCACTCTCAAAACCCCCTATTCTCGCACTCTATTTTCCATTCTCACTTGAACCTGGATTCCATCATCTTCCTTCCAAGTTTCACTACTCGTGATACGCATCAGGGGGTGCTTGTTGATGAAATTGCCCCTTAAAAACGAAATTTTACCCTTAAAGGTTAAAATTGCCTTTTGAAAAGATGATTTTAATTTAATCTAAAATCGCATTTTTAAAAGACGATTTTAGATGTTGTATTCTTTGATTATTTTCCTAAGAGCCCCATTTTGGGTTTTTTTTTTTTAGTTTGATATTACGATTTTCCTTAACTTAGATAAGGGAAAAAAGAAAAGGTTTAATAATGTCTTTTAATTCCAATTCCATGTGTGAGATTTCAATCTTCACCTACTTATTGAGGACTTGGAATGACAACATATTTCTAATAAATATATAACTTAGAAAATATGATATAGAAAGTGAGGAAATGAAGTAATTATAGGAGGCATGAGACATGAGTACAACCACATAAAATAATTGTAGTTGCTTAGAATTAGTAAATTTAAAGTTTCAAAAAATATTCTCATAATCAAATGTATTTTTAATATAAGGTCCAAAAAATTAAAAGAAATACGTTGGTAAAGTTTATTTTGTAAAATTAAGGCAGTAGAATATTTAAATTAGTAAAAACTTATTTTTACCGGTAGTGAAATATTTATGTCGTATAGCTAGAACGCAAGACCTAAACATAATAAGGCCCTAAAAATCAAATTACTTAACCTATAAAAGTAATAATTTGGAGCAAATTGAGAATAAAATGACGAGCAAAAGTATCATGTATACTAGTGTATACCTGAAATTGGAAAAAATAATAATATATTATATATAATATAACCAAATTAGTGTTCCAAATGAGCTAAATAAATCAAGGATACTTAAGAGATGGCAGGTAGACGTGAAAACCAAGAAAACAGGTGGCAAATTGCTAAAATAGATTAGAGACACCTTCACATGTGACTTAACATTAAATAATGTAAAGAAAATGCAAAAATAAGGACAAATGGCACATAAAAAATCCTTCATCAACAAAAGAGCTCCTATAAAACCAAAAGCTCAATTCTAAAATTGAGCTTAGACATTTTAAGGGTTAGGAAAAATACTGGAAGGCTTACAAAGTGTTGAGAAGGGTCTTTGTAAAAATAACAAGAAAATAGTGCAAAATAGGAGGATTTTGAGTTCCTTACTTGGGAGCAAGCTAAACTACCCAAAGACAAAGGAAGTGGTGCCACCCTAAGAAAACAAACCCCTACTCCCAAATGGTGGCTAGAGTTGCATGTCTATTTTGAATCTAGTTTTCTAAAAATAAAAAATGACTTATAAAATTATAATGTTTGGTTTCCCTTGATAATTTTTTGTGTAGAATCCAAAAATGTAACCAAATTCTTCAAATTCCAAGTTAAAATATATATCCCTTAAGAAACTAGGCTAAAAATGAATCGTAATTTTAATTTTTAATAGCCTAAATGATTTTGTTTTAATCCCAAAAACTTAGGTAAAAATATTTTAACATGTTTATTTTGATTCCACAAAAAGAGTTTTCGAAAATTCAAAAGTTGAATTTTTGGTTTTTCTCTAGCTAACAAGCATGTGGTTGAAAACTCCTTGAATGAATGCTTAATTGAGTAATTGCATCTTCAAGTATTGAGTTATTACTGTATTTGAGGTTTGAAGTGTTGGGTTAGAGTGTTGGAGTGAGAAAGCAGGGGTGTAGATGCTGAAGTTGTATGATTTGAGGATTCAAAATATGTTTTATGCAGGTTAGAAAGTAAGTGAGAAGGTTCGTCAGAATGTATAGCAGAAGGGTATGAGAAATAGTTTATGAGTAGAATGTATGTTAGAGACCAATGTAGAGGGGGATTAAACCTTAGATATGTATAAGGGTTTTTACAATAACTTTCTATGTTCTTTAGGTGCGGTTAGTGAAATAGTTAAACTAATTACTATAATATAGCAAAATGGATGTCTAATAGGTATTTTACCAAAGTTTATATGTGAGAATCAGAATATATATAAACTTTATATTTTTATCAAAGTCAGAACATGAGTCAAAAGCTACTCGGACAATACTTATACCATAAGGCTGGGTTTTAAATCAGAAAGTCGCTAGCCTATAACTTCTAAAAATCTACTGAAGTCAGAACCTAGGTCTGAAATTACTGGGTAGCAACCTGTATTAGATCAGAACTTTGGTAATATGTCAAATGCATTTCGTTGAGTTAAACACATATCTATAGGGATTAAGGAGGATAAATTCAATTATTTTAAGACAAATTTATTTTAAAAGAGATTATGATGGGAATCGTTGGAGTTGTTTTCACAAATTAGTACAATCAAATTTTTTGAGATATCAATTATATATTTATACAGATAAAAAAGGATTTTGTGAAAGTTTAAAATTAGATATTATCCTAAGCTTAAGCTAAGGATACACGAGTTGATGGATATCAAGATAAGGATGAATCTTCTCAAGTTATTGTAGATTTTTATTCAAATTCTAATTTTAACGCCTTTGAAGAACAAATTAGCAAATATTTGTTTATATCCATGTATAAGTGATCAGCCTTAGTGCTTCTTGGAGAATCAGGTTTAAAATTCAAAATAAAAGCTCTAAGATATGCTCTAAGATTTTAAGAAGATATTCTAGCTTTTTGAATTCAATTTCAAAGAGTTTTATTATCAACTAAAACAAAGAAATGATTCCATAAGTCATATAAACTAGTTTTTAAACATTATCAATAAGTCATCAATCAAGTTTGAATATAACAGCTAGAAGATTTGCTTCCACAAATCATAGATAACAAATTCTAATTGCTACTTGAAGATTTTTCAAGTATCATCAGTATATTCTTGACATATTTATCAAAAAGACGTTATCTAAGGAGATGATATAAGGAAGGCATTTCAAAATTTTAAGATACGGTTCTGCAATTTTCATTTGTAAACTTTATACTCTCGAAAAATCAGAAGTAAGATCAAAAGATAAATCAGAGAATATGTTAATCATATGACTTTCTTATTTTACATTAATTTTATGGTTACCTTTTGAGTAGCCTTGTATTTAATCCTCAAATGCTTGTCAATTTTATCATTTAAGTGTTTAGATTATGTGTTAGAAGAGATATTACATTTATTTTATAGATCTATTTAGGCAAGAGATAGCCTATGGAGATAAAGCAGAAGTACTGTAACTATATTCTCTTTTAATTGAAGTTTTAAAATGAATAGTGGAATGACACCAATATAGATACCGAGTCCTAAGTGGTAGAGCTAGAAGAGTGCAATAGGTATGAGGCTAAAACACTATAATTCACTTGCTTAATCTTCTCGTTCCCTTTTCTATTTATTTTTGTGTTTTATTTATTGATTATATATTGGTTTACATGCCATCATATCTAAGTAATCAAAAGGGATGGTTTCATAACTAATTGAAAAAAAAATTAAAATTTTCTAAGTAACCAATTTACCTTCCTTCCCTCCCTTTCTTTTATTACTTCTAGGACCTATACTTGGTGTTAGAGCTTAGCTCTTGTATCATCTAGAGTTTAAAGATCCAATGTTGAAAAATAATACCTCTGTTGCTATAATCATGCTCCATATTTTGGAGGAACTAATTTTACTTATTGGAAATAGAGAATGGAAACTTATGTTAAGGCAACTAATTTTAACTTGTAGGAGATTATTGAATATGGAGATATTCAAATTGCTATCGATGGAGATCTAGTACTTACAGAAGACAAAAAAATAAAAATTGAGAAGATTAATAAAGCAAAGAATCTATTGTTGATGACTATTTACGCCATCCAAATATTACTCAAGTTCCTCTTACAAGACTGCAAATATTTGGGACAAATTGTGTGAGACATACGAAGGAATAACAACAATCGAGGATATACACATTAATTCCCTACTACAACAATAAGAGTTGTTTAAATTCCAATCAAGTGAAAAAATTCATGATGTCTTTAATTGCATCACCGCTATGACAAATGAATTAGCTTTACTTAGTAAAAGGATTGATAGCTCTTGTTGTTGGTGAATTTTGGAGGTCGGAAATATCTTACAAAGATAAGGAAAATACTTGGTACTGGGGTCAGTCCAGTGCGGCCACTTCAATACCTAAGTTAGTAAGCAGGAATGAGAAGGATAAAGTAAAGAAGTTAAAGAGTTATCAGATATCTCTTATAGAGTTCCATTCCCATATTTATAAGAGATTATCATGTCTAAAAGGAATAGTCATCGGAGTAGTCATCGGAGTAATTGTTGACACACGTGAAAGATTGTTGATTAGACACCTTCCCTAAAATGTAGGGAGAGTAGGCGGTTATGTAATATAACCATACTTGCAATAACTGTTCGTACCACAAACTCGAATTCAAATTAGCAACAGATTTGTATCACTTAGCATAGTACCGAAAATATAGTTCACTCGGCGATTTGATAAGAATAAATATTACACGGCTTATCAGTAGACGAATAGACAAGTGAGATGGGTGGATAAGAACTAATTATCAACATTTGCCCCCCAACTCTTATGTTCAAGAATTTGACAAAGGGAGTAATACATAATGCTGTAGAGGCTGAGTAGGGTGCAATTTTTTAGATGCTGAACAAGTTGGGCAGTAAAACGGTTTGCATCCTAATTGAAAAGTTACAACTTTTAAATTTCCGCTTGTTTAAGAAACCAAAAAGTATGTAGTATGACACTTGTCGCTTCAATCATTATTGCACCGCAAGTTGAATAACTATTGGGGGGTTGTCAACTATTGGATTTCTATCACGAAATACGTATTAACAATCCACACCACTATCTAATCAGCGCATCATTACTGTCATACACAAATTTGCAGTTGTGAGGATAAGCTGTCCGTATTTAGAGGGCTTTTCGAAATCAGAATTCATTTCTACTCAAATCATAAACAAATTTTCTTGCTTTCTTGTCTTCACTCTCAAGCTCTAACCTCTGTGATACCAGTCTTCATAAGCATTTAGATATGGTTCGCAACATCGTCCGCCGACTTGTTCTCTTCGATTTCAAAGCAATAGAAACTAAGGCCACTTCTCCCCCCTAAATAAGAAGTGAGACAATGTGCTCTTCTGGTAGTTCGACTGACAGTATTAAGGAAAGGTGGGATAAACTTACTCGAATAAACGCCCTTACTGTAGATAATTATCCCAAAGACAAAGAAGGGAAATCCTTGACGAGATATCTGTATAACAATATAGCCTACTATTGTGACTCTTCAGATGAGACTGCTAATTTTGCCAATAGAGTTCTTGTTATGAAATACAATCAATACTAGCAAGATCCTCCTAGAACGTAGAATTTGAGGAGGTGGAGAGAAGAGGAGAGGGTATATTTCCCAAGTGAGCGTGAATACTTCTCTTTCTCAGCTTTTGTAAAGGGTTTCTTCAACTACTTCAGAGTTGTGTCGAATATGTTCTCACCCAATACATATCAGCTTTTGGCGACTTTTGAGATAGTTTGCGAAGAAGTCAAAGTCAGGGCTATGCCTTAACAGTTTTGATTTTTCTTCACGATTAGGAGGCAGCCTAATGGGTAGTACTTTGCCACTTTAAGGTACGGGTAGAAGTTTATAGATAGGTTAAAGTCCAAGATCCACAAGTGGATCTACACTAAAGATATCGTGTTAATAGTATTTAATGAAGAGCTGCACTTCTAGACTCAATGGATTGAGCTAATCTACACTAAAGATATAGTCCTGTTGCCGAATGATGTAGCAACGACAAAGAAAATTCAACAAATCAGGAAGAACAAAATGTTCTTCTGAGATGCCGAAAGAATTATACGGCGTTATGAAAGTGAAGATCCAATCTTTTCTAAGAAAGAAGGTACGCTAATGAGTTATCACTATGCTGAGTATAGCCATAAGAGGAAAGTCGTTCTCGCAACTTAGGGGGAAAATTGTCGCCTTTGAGCCTTGCTTGGCACGGATAATGTAAGTTTATTCTTTTCTCATGTTAATATTAACTTGTTTGCTCATGTTGCAGATATGGGTGATGGTGAGATAAATCTTACCACACTATTGGCCTAAGCAAAGGCCAAAAAATCAAAGGCAGACAAGAGGGTAGCCATAATAGCACCTACCACTTAGCCTGCCGCCATAAAGAAAACAGCAAAAGAAAATACATCCAAGCAAGCAGCAATACAAAAGAAGATCTCATAGCCATCCAACAAGCAGAAAGAGGGTGAGAAAACAATGCCGACCAAGGTCCCTCATTCTATGGAGCCTCCTGTATAAAATATTCAACCTCCTATTGAGCTAAGAAAGGTAGGTCAAGAGAGCTAACCCTGTAGGTAGGCCGAGGATGCCACTGCCGTCGAGGGTCATCATTGGTGCTGGAGGCAGTGCTTAATGTCAATAAGAGATCGGGAAAGGAACTCACTGGCTAACCCCTTACTAAAAGGTTGAAGGGTTTAGATGAGAAGACAAAGGAGGCAAAGCGCTTCAAAGCTCTCGGCATCACCAGCATCAAATTCATCCCCAACAAGGAGGTCGGCGAATAATTTGTCCCGTGTTGGAGCCAAAATATTTTGAATATTGACTTAGCCCTGGGCGACGGGATAAAATCTTTACCCTTGATGGAAGAATTATTCTTCCAAAAGATAGGGATATTGTCAAGAAGGATGTCGATAGAGTTAGTGATTGCAATAATGCTCATATTGCGACCAAGTTATATGACGTGAGTATCTGTATGCATCTTTATAACTGTTGAATTTACTCAATTGCTGATATTCGGTTTCCTTTTCAAATGAGCAACCACATTTTGACGGCTTTAGATGAAGCTGATAGGGAGACTAAAAAGGTAAGATCCATAGTAGTCTTCATGTATTTTGTTGAGTCATTTTGGGAACTCATCATATTAAATGTAATTGTCGCAGAAAATTATGGATGCATATAATGCATCTAAAGCCCAAACTGTCACTACTTAGAATGTAAGGATAAGGGCTGAGATGGAGGCAAGAAAGCTCCAAGAAGACCTTGCTACCAAGAAGTTAGCACATACCTTTATTGCAGATGAAGCTTCGAGCCTGAAGGCCAAAATGGAAGAGTAACGTAAAGAGTCTGAAGGCCTAAAGGAGGAGTTATAAAAGAAGAAAGAAGAGTGTTGGGGGCTAAACCGAACTCTTTATACGATGAGTGACGAGGAAGACAAGGTCAGAATGTAAATTAAGGAGTTTAAGACCAACGACTCAAACTTACAGAGTCGTGTCACCGAATTGGAGGAGACTCTGAGGAAAGGACCATCAATTGAAGAAGCCCTCGATATAGTCACTCCTAGTTGGTAGTATAAGAGACTTCTACGGAAGAAGTTGCTAGAGGGGGTCCAAGCGGTAAGAGAAGAGATCTTGAAGCTTCACCCTGATTACGATCTCTCCTGCCTCAACTTTGCCGACGTTGATAATAAAGTCAGTAGTAGTGTTGAGATCATTGAAGGTAATGACGAAGTTCATGAAGAGGATCTAGGGGAAAACGAGGAGCATCTATCAAAAGAAATCCCCTATGTACGGAAAAAGAAATCTGCTGGCTCTAAGACCTAAGGTGCCGAGAAAGAAACTTACTCGGAGAAAGCCTCAGCTTCCAATCCAAAAATTACTTTTGCTAATTCCGAGAGTAGGTCATAGGATTTTCTTTGTACCTTGCATCCTCTCATGTAATTGTTTGAAGGAAATATTTTTCATATAATAGGCCATACATTTGTAACTGCATTGATTGAATGAAATAAATTTCTTATGACTGTTTTCAATATTTTTTATTTCATGCAACATGAGTTCCCTGTGTTCTATTTCACACATTCTTATTTGTCAGCATGTTTTGTTTCACAAGCTAAGTATTTTTCAGCATGTTTTATTTCTCATGCCAAACTATTTCTCGACATGTTTTATTTCACACACATAATTGATTCTCGGCTTGTTTTATTTCACTTGCCCAATTATTTCTCGGCATAGTTTATTTCACACGCCCAATTATTTCCTAGCATGTTTTACTTCACATGACTAATTAATTCTCAGCATGTTTTATTTCACATGCCTAATTATTTTACAGTATGTTTTATTTCATATGCCTAATTAATTCTCGACATGTTTTATTTCGCATGCTCAATTCGTATGTCTTTATAGACATTGTCCGTTAAACATTTGAAGTGTAAACTAGCCGCATTACTCTACTATAAAATTAATTTATGCAATTTGTTAACCACGATAAGCTAGAACTTAAGTCAGTTCGTTTGTCGTGCAACTTGGAACTCTTTAACTCAGTAATCATAAAAAAGAATAAGAAACATAATGAGATTTTAAACATAATTCTCATAAAAAAAAGTATTGTAGTCTTATAAGCATGTAGGCTATCGCCATACAAATGAGTGGAGCAAAACATCATTTAAATAATCAATTGAAATATAATTTCAAATTCTTGACATTCCATGCTTAAGGGATGATAGATCCATCCAACCTTTCTAATTGATAGGCCCCCTCGCCAACAACTTCCTAGATCTCAATAGGATCCTCTCAGTTTGCGCCGAGCTTCCATTGACTTGCTCGTATGCCAATAGCTTCCATCTTTGGGCAAATCCAACTCAATCTGCAATACGACTTCTGTGCCACATGCTAGCCTAAAGGGTGTCTCCCCAGTTGTAGTTCTGTAGGTGGTTTACTACCCCATAAAACATTCGGTAGTTCATCGACTCATTTCCCTCTAACTTGATCTACTTTCTGTCTCAGGCTGTGTAGAATGATCTTGCTTACGACTTTAACTTGTCCATTTGTTTAAGGGTGCGCTACAGATATATAGTTGAGGCAAATGTCGTACTTCTCATAAAATGCCCGAAACTTATTGTTATCAAATTGCGGGTTGTTATCGATGATTATCATGTAAGGAACTTCGAATCTTGATATGATGGAACTAAAAATGAACGCTTCCACTTTCTGCTCGGTGATCTTCGCCACTACCTAGGCCTTTACCCATTTAGTAAAGTAATCCACATCAATAATACAAATTGTCACTAAATGGTAGACTTTAGAAAGGTTCTAAGAATATCTAGCCCTTACTAAGCCAAGGGCTGGTTAGGTCACATAACTCAGTTGCAGGCACATGACTCAGTGACTCGTGCTTCTGGCACTGAGGATAGTGCTAGATAACTTCCTTTGCATCTTCTCTTATGGTTGGCTAATAATAGTTGAGTCATAGTGCTCGAACATATAGTGTTTGCACTTTTACGTGGTTACAACATACGCTTGCATGTAGCTCGGATAACACCCTTTGGGAATCTTTCGAGGAAAGCATTAAAGATAAGGTTGTGATATGACGCGTTTATATAGCTAACCATCAATCAGCGTATAGTTCACAGCTTGATAAGCCAATTTTTGCACTCCTTTCTTGTCATGCGGAAGAATACAGTCTCTCAAATAATCCACTAGGTGATCCATTCAAGATTTTTCTCTTGGGCAAAGAGCTAAGTTACAACTTTACAAAAGAGTGGATAAACTTTTTTGCGAAAGACAATCGACAAAAAGTTTTTTGCTCAATTCAGGGAATGCCATATTAGCTAATTTTGACAACTTATCGGCAACAATATTCTTGCTTCTCAGAATTTTATGGATGATGAAAAATTGAAATTCTTCTACAAGCATTTGTACCACCAGTAGGTACTTGTTCATTTCCTCTTCCCTTACCGTATAACTTCCCGTAACCTAATTCACCACCAATTGCGATCAGAGAACACTTTAAGTTTTTTTGCGCCAATATTTTTTGCTAATTTTAGTCCATCAATCAAAGCTTCATACTCTGCTACATTATTGCTAGTCGGGAATCCAAATTTTTAAGCATAATGAACTTTAATATTATGGGGGCCTTAAAGAACAAGGCCTGTACCACTTTCTTCTTTCATCGAAGAACCATTTACTTAAAGGAACCAAATAGGTTTCTCAGCAAACTTCACATTATCTTCCTTACTAGTAAACTTTGCTACAAAATCTACCAGCACTTGAGCCTTTAGTGCCGTTTTGGGTTTGTATTGTATGCCATGGTTACTCAGCTTTAAGTCATATTTCATCATTCTTCCAAAGGAGTTAGGTCAATGCAACACTTGCCACAATGGCTGATCAGTGATCACTATGATCTGGTGAGCTTCAAAATATAGCTTCAACTTCCTTACCAAGAGAATTACTTCTAAAACAAATATTTCAATTTTTGTGTACCGAAACTCTAGCCCTTGCAAAACATGTGATAGGGATCAAGGACCACTTACACACTCCCGAGCCCGAGAGCTCTCTCAAATGGTCCGCCAAGTTTTTTTAGATAAGTTAAGTGCTGAGGAGCAGTGCTTGCCCCAGTCCGATCTACCAAGCTACTTTGCTCTCCATGCTATCCAAGATGTTACCGAAGTGATCAACCAGCATGCCGAGCCGAACCTTCCACTTAACCATACTCCAAGCTCCAAATCTAAATGCAGCAATCTCCATTGTGCTAAGGTTGAGTAAAACTATCAAGAGCTGACCATCCAAGGTTAACCCTAATATGAGTCGTCCCTGAACCAACCACTATTCAGCCTCTTTTAACGCTGAACAGGGCTAAATTGAGGCCTACCCCTGCCCGAATAACAATATTGTCAGAATCACAGTGAAAACGCACACGCACTGTCCTTTACTGACATGAAGGAAGCTTTTCACCTCAATCAATGGGTGACCACTTAGATAGGCTTATCCACTGGGTAGCTAGCTTAGCAACTGTTATCCAAGAAGACAGACAACAAGCTAGAAATAGCCCTACCAGAGAACGTGAGAAGCAACAACAAAGCAATGGTTAGTTTAGTCGGGTTAATGCCCCAACTTGTCCAACCCAAGTTGAAGGATTTGATAGGGATGCTAGATGAAGGTTAGCACTTAAAGAGATTAAGGAAGAAGTAGAAGGAATTGATGAGATAGAGGAGTAGTACGAGCCCAAGGAAAGAAATGTACGAAACCCTACAGTTGAAGGACTCAAGATGTGTATCCCAAGTTTTTCTAGAAGTAATGATGTTGAAGACTACCTAGATTGGGTAGACAAGATTAAAAAGCAGTTTGAACGCCACAAGATGCCTGACAATACAAAGATTAGACTTGTTGTGTTAGAGTTCATTAGTTATGCTATCTTATGGTGGAAGAACTTGCAAGCTACCAGAAGAAGAGAAGGAGAACGAGAGATTAGGAGTTGGGATGATATGAAGAGAGTTATGTGGAGAAGGTTTGTATTGAGTTATTATCTGCAGGATGCCTCCAAGAGACTGCAAGAATTGAGACAAGGAACATCGAGTGTGGACGCTTACATTAAAGAGTTCCAGATGCTAACTATTCGATGTGAAGTTGTGAAACTAGAAGACCGAACTGTCTCACAATTCATTGGCGAATTAAAGTATGAGATTGGAAATGTCTTGGAAACCTTAGACGTTAGAATGCTCAATGATGCAATTCGAGCAACCCAAAAGATAAAAAGCCACCAAATAGGAAGATTCCGACCACCCGTCAACCATCCTGGCAATAACTGACCTATTTCGAGCAAACTTATGCAAAAGGAATCGAGCAAGGTCATTAAGACCCGACCTGCTCAGACTACCAGAGCAGAGAAGGAACCCCTGAGGAAGTTTAAGAAGGGCTAGAGTTTAGGGAGGAAGATGAGTAAGATCAAGTTTTTCAAATGCCAAGGATTTAGACACATGGCCGCTCAATGTCCGAATAGGCAAACGATGGTGATAAGAGGCAAGGCACCGACCATAAAGGTCGATAGTACAGATGAAGAAGTAGAGGAGCTGAAAG
The DNA here is from genome assembly GCA_024138005.1 of Lumnitzera racemosa. Classification (NCBI taxonomy): domain Eukaryota; kingdom Viridiplantae; phylum Streptophyta; class Magnoliopsida; order Myrtales; family Combretaceae; genus Lumnitzera; species Lumnitzera racemosa. The sequence continues at coordinate 126,214,239 of JAMXBC010000001.1, forward strand.
AGGACGGACAAGTCGAGCTGTCCAATGAGGAAGTCATCTATAATGAAGAAGGCAACTCCATGCCAACCCCTATAGTATTGAGGAGGACAATGAGTGTCAATCCTGTACCAAAAGACAAATAGAGAGAAAATCTATTCCATATTGGGTGCAAGGTGAATGAATCACTATGCACGCTGATTGTTAACAGTGAAAGCAACACCGATGTAGCCTCTGCATTTATGGTCCAGTAGCTGAAATTGCCGACTATGCCCCACCCATAACCTTACAAGCTTCATTAGCTTAATGATAAGGGAGCCCTATGAGTGAACAAGCAAGTGTTTATGCTGATTTGCATTGCTAAATATCAAGATGAAGTGCTTTGTGATGTACTGCCCATGAGTACATCCTACATTCTACTTGGATGACCATGGGTGTTTGATTGAACAGTTATGTATGACAACAGGAGGAACACATGTTATGTGGAGTATGAAGGAAGAAGGATAAAATTGAGCCTCATGACTACTGAGCAGGTAAGAATCATACAACCCCAGCTTAGCCGAACCCCGAAGAAAGAAGCTTTGGCTCTGACCTGAGTCGAACTGAAAAGAGAAATGGAGTAAGAGGGACTTACCTATCTGCTTATCAAGAGGCTTCTGGAGATGAGACTTGGGGAAGAAGTGCTACCGACCAAGGTAAAAACCTTACTGGAGGACTTTTCCAATCTATTTTCGGAGAAGCTACTGAGGGTTTACCCCCAATTCGAGACATTAAGCATACAATTGACCTGTAACTAGGGGCCACCCTGCCGGACAAACCCCAAATAGGCTACTGAGTTGCAAAAGCAAGTAAATGACCTCATGGAGAAAGGGTACATGTATAAGTCCTTGAGCCCCTATATTGTACTAGCCTTATTAATGCTGAAGAAAGATGGGTCTTGGAGGATGTGTGTAGATAGCCGAGCCATCAATCGAAGAGCCATTAAGTACAGGTATCCCATACCCAGGCTTAATGACATGCTAGACCAGTTAAATGGAGTAAGAATGTTCTCCAAAATCGATCTCAAATCTAGATACCATCATATTCGAATACGTAAAGGCGATGAGTGAAAGACTGCCTTCAAGACATGGCATGGTTTGTATAAATGGCTTGTAAAGCCATTTGGGCTATCCAACGCACCGAGCATATTCATGCAACTTATGAATTACATGCTCCAAGAGTTACTGGGAAGGTTTGTTGTGGTTTATTTTGACGACATTCTAGTATACAATCCTGACCTAGAGACACATTGAAAGCATCTCCAATAAGTGCTTGCAAAACTCCAAGTTGAATAGCTTTATGCCAATCTGAAAAAGTATAATTTCTACCGATCCAAGGTGATCTTCTTGGGATTTGTTGTGAGTGAAGGTGGCATCCGAGTTGATGAAGAGAAGCTAAAAGTGATTATAGAATGGCTTGAGCCAACCTATTCTGCCGACGTGAGAAGTTTTCGCAGCCTAGCATCATTCTATCGCCGATTCATAAAGAATTTCAATACGATTATGGCCCTACTCACCAAACTCTCGAAGAAGAATGTTGAATTCGGATAGGGTGAGAAAGAGAAGAGGTGTTTTGAAGACGTAAAGGAGAAGCTAACTATAGCCCCCATCTTAGCTCTGCCAAGCTTCGACAAGGTATTTAAGGTAAAGTGTGACGCGTCTAAACTAGGCATAGATATTGTACTGATGCAGGAAGGCCAACCTATTACTTATTTCAGCAAAAAACTTTGAGAAGCTACACTTAACTACTCCGTCTATGACAAAGAGTTCTACTCCTTAATTCGAGCCCCAACGGTGTGGTAATATTACCTGCCACCAAAGGAATTCGTGATCTACACCCATCATACATCCTTAAGATATCTAAAGAGATAATTGAAGTTGTATCGGAGATAAGCTAAGTGGATTGAGTTCATGGAGGGTTTTTCTTATGTCGTAAAATATAAAAATGAAAAGAACAATGTAGTAGCCAACGTTTTATCGAGACAACATACCCTCTTGACTGAACTGCAAACGAGGCTACTTGGGTTTTCAACCATCAAGAATTTATAAGTTGAAGACCCACACTTTGGTCCTGTCTATGTTCAATGTAAGGAAGGACGGATGCTAGACGACTATCATAGGAAGGACAAACACTTATTTAGGAAGAGGAGGTTATGTATCTCAACCTATTCTATGTGAGAATTGCTAGTGTGCGAGGTGCATGAAGGGGGATTGATAGGACACTTTGGTTAGCACCGAACTTATGAGGTATTATCCTTTAGATTTTTTTAGCCAAGGATGAAGAGAGATGTTTGATCCATGCTGGAAGGATGTGCAACCCGCTGAAAAGAGAAGAGTTAAGCCAAGCAAGGACACTGCTAACCCTTGCTAATCCTGACTAAACCATGGTTCGAGCTAAGTATAAACTTCATGTTAGGATTACCTAGAACATCCCAAGGAAAGGATTCAGTTATGGTGGTTGTAGATTGATTTAGCAAGATGGCACATTTCGTGCCCTATTCCAAGACTAATGATGCTTCTGCTATCTCTTTTCTTTTCTTGTAGGACCATAGTTTCAGATCGAGACCCCAAGTTCATGAGCCACTTTTGGAGGACACTTTAGAGGCAACTAAGAACTAAGTTATTGTATAGCACATCCTGCCATCTACAGACCGATGGGCAAACTGAAGCTGTCAATCAAACTGTAGGATCTTTGTTACAGGTCACTGTCGGGTGAAACATGGTTAATTAGGATATATGTTTGCCAATCATCAAATTCGCCTACAATATGAATGCCCACAGCATCATAATCATGTCTCAATTTGAAGTTGCCTATGGGTTCAACCTTAAACTGCCATTAGACCAAGCACTCCAGCCGATGCTTAATGAAGATTAGCCAACCGTCAAGAGAGTTGAGACCAGCAAGGCAATGCACCAAAAGGTTGTAAAGCAGCTAGGTCAAGCTGCTATTAAGCTTAAGAAATGAAGCCAAGGATGGAAGAAGAGAGAATTTTGACCAAGCGATTTCGTTTAGATACACCTTAGCAAGGAACGATTCCCAAACTTAAGGAAGAGTAAGCTGTCTCCTAAAGCTGACGAACCTTTTAAAGTGTTTGAAAAGATCAATTCTAATGCTTATAGGATTGAATTACCTAAAGGATACGAAGTCTCAAACTCTTTTAGCATTGCTAACCTCTAAGCTTACACTCCCGAAGATGAGCAAATTGGACTTCAACCAAATTCAATCCCAAATCTCCAACAACCTAAAGGGGATGATAGGAATTAAGGATCGATTATACGTTCTTGAGCCTGAAGGCTCTTTCAGATGGTCCATCGAGCTGTCCAAGGTGAGTTAAGCACCGAGGAGCAGTGCTTGCCCCAGTCAAATCTATCGAGCTACTTTGCTCTCCATGCTACCCAAGATGTTGCTGAGGTGATCAACTAGCATGCCGAGCCGAACCCTTCACTTAACCATACTCCAAGCTCCAAATCTGAATGCAGCAATCTCTACTATACCGAGGCTAAGCAGAACTATTAGGAGCCGACCATCCGAGGTCAACCTCAATATGAGCCGTCCTTGAACTAATTACTATCCAACCCCTTCTGATGCTGAACAGGCCTGAACTGAGGTCTATCCCTGCCGGACCACAATACTGTCAAAATCACAATAAAAATGCATACGCACTGTCCTTTACTGACATCCGTACTGTCCTTTCTGACAAGGACGTTCGCATTCCTTCTTTTGTATAATTTCATATTTTCTTTGTAAATTATTTTTTTTATTTTAGAAAATAAAGACCATTCTTTTGTAATTTCTGTAACTTAGGATTTGCCCTAACGGGATGATATAAATACCGTCATATTGTAAAAGTCAAGGACATCAAAATACAGAGAATATACTGAACATTTCACTCTCTTGAGCTAAGTTTCCCTCTTACTCTTTAACTACTCTTATCTAGCCTTTCTAAGTCTTGACTAAAGGCGAGTGACCTCCAGCCAGACTTGTGCATCATATCAAGTGTAACCTAAGCTTGTGTGAGGCATTGGTGCGTCATATCCTTTGTCGATGCACAAGAACCCCCCGCTCAACCTTTGACTATCGTTTACTTTTCAAGCCATCTTGCGGCTTGAACCCACCCCTTTGGTTGCGCATGATATCGAGTTCGTGTGTTCATCCCCGAGTCTGTATCAAAATGACTCATGTAATAAACGAGTCGATGCTCTTTGCCGTTAATTTAGACCAATATGAAAGAAAGAGCTCGGCAATTGACCAATAGATATAAATATAAATTATCTCCTGAAATAGGTATCGAGAATATTGATGGCAATGCAAGGAATTATTTGAAGTCATTGAAAGCTCTCTTGCAATCGTTAAACTACTTAAATTCTTTCGAATTCTTTAAGATTTTAAAGAATTCCGCACACCTATTAGCACTTCTTGACATAAATCTATTGAGTTCTTGCACTTCCTTGACCATGCGAAGGGATTTCATGTTCCTTATCACCTCAATCTTTCTCAAGTTAGCCTCAATGTCACACTAAGTAACCATGTATCCTAAAAATTTTCTTGATGTTAGGCCAAAGATTCATTTTTATCAGTTGAGTTTCATGTTGTATCTCCTCAATGTTGCAAATGTCTCCTTAAAGTCGATAAGATGCCTATTCTCCTTTACACTCTTCACAATCATGTTATCAATGTATATTTCGATGTTTCTATGAATCTGGGGCTTAAACATCTTGGTAACAAGTCTATGGCATGTTGCACCAGAGTTTTTTAGCCTAAAGGGCATTACCGTGTAACAATACGTTCCAAAATTGGTAACAAAACACGTATAGACTTCATCCTCCTTGTCTATATTGATTTGGTTATAACCAGAGAAAGCATACATAAAAGAAAGTAATGCGTGTCCAATGGTTGTATCTACAATCTGATCAATTTTCGACAGTAGGAAACAATCCTTGGGATAGGCCTTATTAAGATCCATAAAGTTTATGCGCATTCGCCATTTTCCATTAGACTTCTTGATTAGCACGTAATTAGCTAGCTAAGTCGAATAAGGCTTTTCTCAGATAAATCCTGCCTCCAATAATTTCTGGACGTCTTCATCTATTGCTACTTGTGTCTTTGGTGCAAAATGCCTTTTTTTTTTGTTAGATTACCTTTACATTCGAATCAATCTAGACCTTGTGTTCCATGACTTCTCTCGAGATATCTAGCATGTTTAAAGGGGACCGTGCAAACACATCGACGTTGGCTTGCAAGAAGTTGATTAAACTTTGCTGAATATCTACTGACAAGGTTTCCCAATTTTCGTAGTTTTCCAAGGGTCATTTCCTAAAGAAATTTCCTCAGTATCACTCTTAGCATTCTCTATGCCGATTGACTTGCCTATCGAATAGGTTTCCACCTAAAATACCTCTTCTCGTCTTAAGGCACTCATGTATAAGACCTTGCCAATTGTTAGTCCCCTCTGCACACGCCAACTCTCGTAGAAATAGGGAACTTGGTTTTAAGATGTGCAGTTAAAGGGACAATGCTGATACGACCGTCCCATTATCATATTGTATGGGACCAACATTTGACGACGAATAAGTCCACTACATCTTGAGGAAATTACTCTGACTACTCGAACCGGTTAGTTGTTAAAGGCATATAGATCATGCTTATTAGATCTTAGCTATGCCTTGATCTTAGGTCTCATTTGGTCAAATGCATGTTGAAAAATGATATTAGTCAAACTTCTTGTGTCGAGTTAACAAGAATCTTCTTGACTTTGAAGTTTGCGATTCTTGCATTAATAATTAAGGCATTATCATGTGGTCTCTAGATGCCCTCAATGTTATCTTTCATAAAAGAAATTGTGTTATCGATCCTAACCTTCTAGCCTTAGATGTTGTAGACGTAATTTTTTGGAATTCATCAAACTCAAATAGCTTAACTGGCTGATAGTAGGTCTACCGACAATGGTGTTGATCACTCTATTGGGTGCTTTGCTAGGATTTGCATCCCTTGTATCCCTTCCGGCCATAGTTAGCCAAGTGTCATTCTCTTATTCCTCACGTCTCCTCTGGGATGGTATCTCGATTTTTTTAGCATCATGTGCTAGGAATTTTCACAAATGCTCACGTTGAATCGCATCTTCAATCGTGTTCTTAAGCTGTATGCACTCATCTATGTTGTAATCCTTGTTACGGTGGAAGTCACAGTACTTGTTGGAATTTCTCCTCAAAGGATTTCCTTTCGTTCTTTCCGGCCACTACAGAATACCTCGCTACCTATGTACCTTCATCAATATGCCCAAAATTAGACAATTAACGAGTATGTAGGATGAAAATATCGGAATTCTTAGTCTCTTTCGCTTAGCATTTAGACTTTGATCATCATCTGAGCCGAGTCTGTCCCTTACACTTTTTCTCTTATCGCTTTTTCTATCTCCTCTATTTTGACCAGCCTCTCACCAAGCCTTTATGTTATCTTCCTAATGGATGTATGAGGTGACTTTAGCCTTGAACTTAACGAAAGTTTTTACATTGTTCTTTTCGAGAGACTTGAAAAAGTCTCCATAGGGCTTAACTCCATCAATCACGGCATTGAAGGCTATACTTATGTCCAATTCTAGGATTTGAACCATCTCGACCATAAACTTAGCCAAGTAGTCTCTGATTAACTCATCTGATTTTTGTTTGATTATGTTAAAGATTAAGGAATCCTTAACAAGAAGTTTTCTTGCAAAGAAATGTTTAAAAAACACTCCTGCTAATTCATCAAAATAAGAAATGGGGTTTGGTTTTAAGTGTTTGAATCATATACTGGCTTCATTCCTCAAGGTTAAGGGAAAAGCTTGGTAGGCCACTACATCAATAAAACCATGCAATTTGACCAATGTACGGTAATACTTCAGGTGAGAGTCATGCTTTTGTTTCTTGCAAAATGTTTTCAAAACAAGGTCAAAATGGAAAAGGTTTTTCCACCTTTAGTTTAAGAACTGATTATGGAAAAGGGTTTAAACATAAGGGTTTTACAATATTTTGTGAACAAGACGGTATTGCTCATAATTTTTCAACTCCATACACTATATAACAAAATAGAATGGTTGAACGTAAAAACTGAATAATCCAAGAAATGACATGGACCTTATTAAATGAAAGTGGTTTATCACAACATTTCTGGGTCAAAGCAATCTCAATATCTTATTACATCATAAATTGCGTTTTTATGAGACCGTTTACCAAGAAAACATCATATAAGCCAGACAAGAGAAGGAAACTAACTGTATCTTAATTTCACGTGCTTGGTTATACTTGTTTTATTAAAAAATTTGAACTAAATCTTGGTAAATTTGAGGAACGAGTAGAGGAAGGCATTTTCTTAGGATACTCTTTACATAATAAAGCTTATTTTGTCTTTCATAAAGTAACAAGAACAATAGAGGAATCCATTAATGTGAGATTTGTTGATGAGGCCAAAGTTGATAATTCTGATGATGAATTGCAATTAAAAACAAAAAAATAAGGATGAAAATACTTAGTAAGGTTAGACAGGAATTTTTAGAGAACCCAAATCTATAAGTTCATCAAAACCGAATGCAGAAGATAATTTGGGGGATTAATCAAAAGCTCCACAGGTAACTTTGAACCTTTTAGACCAATGAGATTTGAGTCCTATCATCCTTTAAAAAATATTGAAAATCATTTTGCTCTTTTATATAAAATTGAACCCAACTTTGTTAATGAAACCTTGTCTGATAATGGTTAGATTAGTGCTATGCAAGAAGAGTTTACCCAATTTTAAAGAGATCAAGTATGGACACTAATTCTAAGGCCTAAAGATAAATCCATCATTAGTACCAAACAAGTATTCAATAACAAATTGGATGAGCGTGGCAGGTAGTGAGGAATAAGACAAGGTTAGTAGCAAAAGGCTACTCCTAATAAGAAGATATTGACTTTGATAAAACTTATGCACTAGTCGCTAAGTTAAAAGCTATTAGAATTTTACTTGCACTTACATGTTATAAGAGATTTAAATTATTCCAAATGGATGTTAAGAGCCTTTTTTTAAACAATTACATTAAAGAAGATGAGTATGTTGAATAGCCTTTAAGTTTTGAGGACCTGTTTAAGGAAAATCATGTATATAAGCTTAAAAAAAGGCCTTATATGGATTAAAACATACTCTACAATGATGGTATGATAGGCTCAGTGACTTTTTACTTAAAAATGGATTCCAAAGAGGAAAATAGACACGACATTATTTCGAAAACATTACTAATTTGTTAGTAGTACAAATATATGTAGATGATATTATTTTCTATTTTACTAATGAGTCATATTGCAACTAGCTTTCTAAGTTAATGTAGGCAAAGTTCAAGATGTCCCTCATGGGCAAACTTAACTTTTTCCTCAAACTCTAAATAAAGCAAATAGAAGATGAGATCTTCATGCACCGAGAAATACAGATAGGACAGATCCTAAAGAAGTTTGGAATTGAAAATATAAAAGATACTGCTACCCTTATGTCTACTTCTACAAGATTAGATCTAAATGACATAGGTAAGAAAATTAATGAAAAATAATATAGCGATTTGATTGGATCTTTATTGTAATTAATTGCTTTACGTCTTGATATATTATGTAAGGCTCATATTGGCATGACTAAGTTTGATAACCAATTTAGGGTGTTTGAGAAAGTAATCCAATTAAGTTAAAAGCTTACGAAGGGTTTTGTGAGACTTTTAAAGAACTTAATCTGCCAATTTCACTAGCAGTTAGCCAAGAATTGTGGACCCATTAGGAATATGCTAATCATCCACCAAGTAGATTTACTTAATAGACCCACTAAGAACATGTTAAAGCCCTCAAAGTTTTCGTGTCCCGTAGATTTCTAGTGAACTTGCTTATGAAAGAAAAACGAAACATCCATGTAAAATTAAATGAAAAACAAAATTAACAAAAGGGATTACACACACTTAGCTCATTACAAATGAATTCAAATCTCAATTTATCTAGAGGTTTAGTAAAAATATCAAGAAATTGATATTTAGTTGAAACAAAATCAATACTCACATCATTATTTGCAACATGATTACGTATGAAATGATTTCTTATTTCTATGTGCTTTGATCTTGAATGATGAATAGGATTTTTTGTTAAATTAATAGCACTCGTGTTATCACGTTTTATGGGAATATTTTTACAACTTATTCCAAAGTCATTTAATTATTGTTTTAACTAAAGAATTTGTTGACAACAATTTCCAATAAATACATATTCAGCTTCTACAGTTGAAAGAGCAACTGAATTTTGTTTCTTAGAAGACTAAGAAACCAATTTATCTCCTAAGAATTGACATGTTCTTGAAGTACTCTTCCTATGTATTTTGCAACTTGCATAATCAACATCTAAATATCCTATAAGATCAAAATTTTTACTTTTAGGATACTAAATTCTCAATTTTGCAATACTTTTTATATATTTAAAAAAAAAAATTACTGCAGTTAAGTGTGTTTCAGTTAGTAAATTATAAAATCTAGTACATGCATAAGTACTAAATAAGATATCAGGTCGTAAAGCAGTTAAATACAATAAGGATCCAATTAAGCTGCAATAGAGTTTTTCATTTACCTTTTTGCCATTATCTATGATGTTAAGCTTTATTGAGGTACTCATAAGTATTGAAGAATTGTTGGTATTCTCAAAACCAAATTTTCTTCAATATCTGTCTGGTGTAATTCTCTTACAGAAAAAAAATTCTATTCTCTAATTGTTTGATTTGTAATCTTAAGAAGAAGTTTAATTCACTCATAAGTGACATCTTAAATTCTGCCTGCATCATACTTGAAAATTCTTAAAAATATATTTCATTAGTTGCACCAAAAACAATATCATTGATATAGATTTATACAACTAGCATATCTTCATCAAAATGTTTCATAAAAAGTGTAGTATCTAATTTTCCTCTTTGAAAGTCATTTTTAATAAAAAAATTGACTTCATTTATCATACTAAACACAGGGAGCCTGTTTAATTCCATACAAAGCCTTTCTTAATTTAAACACACAATCTGATTTGAAGGGACCTTTAAATCAAAGAGGTTGATCAACATATACTTCTTCTTTTATGAATCCATTCAAAAAAGCACTTTTTACATCCATCTGATACAACTTAAAATTTTTCAAACAAGCAAAAGAAAATAACAATCCTATAGCTTCATATCTAGCAACAAGAGCATAGGTTTCATCATAATTTATTCCTTCTTCCTGTGAATAACCTTTAGCAACTAAACGTACTTTGTTTCTAACTATTTTTCCATGCTCATCCAGTTTGTTCTTAAATACCTATTTAGTTCAAATGATTGACTTTTTTTTCGGTTTTGAAACTATATTCCAAACCTAATTTCTCTAAAATTGACTTAGTTAATCTTGTATGGCCAAAATCCAATTATTATCATTTAAGGCTCCTTCTACTGAATGAGATTCAATTTCATAAATAAGAGCAAACTGATTTTCAAAATTCTACGAGCTTGATCTTGTTCTTATTCCAGATATAACATTACCAATTATAAGCTCAGGAGGATGATTGGTTTTAAATTTTAAAGTTGATGGAGGAGTATGAAAGAGTTCAGAAGCTTCTGACTTACCTTTTGAAGGTTTTTCAATAAACTTGGTATTAGCTTCTGAAGTACCTTCTGATACAAATTTTGTTTCAATTCCATCAATTATCATAGAAGCTTCTGAAGGAGATTCTATTTTTCCTTCATGTGAATCAGGACGAACTATTTAATTTTTGTTTGAGGCAATTGATATTTCATCGTTCGATTCTTCATGGATTGTTTCCTTAATAAATTTAACATTTATTGACTCTTTTACGACCTTTTTTTCTCTATTATATACTTGGTATGCTTTCGAGTTCAGAGAATAGCCTAGAAATATGGCTTCATCTACTCTTTCTTCAAATTTTCCCAAGACTTTTCCAGTTTTCTTAACAAAACCCTTACAACCAAATGTGTAAAAATATGAAACCGTAGGTTTCTTTCCTTTGTAAATCTCGTAAGTAGTTTTATTTGTCAAGGGTTTTATATATACACGATTAATGATATAACAAGCTATTGAAGCTGCTTCAACCCAAAAGTGATAAGCTATATTACTTTCATTAAGAAGAGTTCTCGTCGTTTCTTGGACAGTCCTATTTTTACGTTTAACAACTCCATTTTGTTGTGGAGTATAGGATACGGAAAAGTTATGGACGATGCCTTTGTCTTCAGAAAACAAAATGAAATCAGAATTTTCAAATTCCTTGCCATGATCAGTTTGTAATCTGATTGAGAGGCCTTTTTCATTTTCAACTCTTTTTGAAAATATTTCAAAACTTTTAAAAGCATCATTTTTATGTCGCAAAAATAAGATCCAAGTAAATTTAGAGAAATCATCTACTATAACAAGACCGTATTTATTTCTTCATAAACTTAATGTGCAAGTAGGGCCAAAGAGATCTAAATGCAATAATTCCAAAGGTTTTTGAGTAAAAATAACCTTCTTACTCTTATGAGATAATGAATTCATTTTATTCTTCAAGTAGCAGCACAATGAATATTTTCATGAGTATGTACCTTAGGTAAACCTAAGACTAAATTCTTTTTGGACAAATTCTCTAGTTGATGAAAATTCACATGTCCTAGTCTTTTATACCAGAGCATAGCATTATCATTTATAGAAATAAAGTAGCTTTCAGATGGTATTTCAAATGGTTTAATTAGATAAACATTCTTTTTCCCAAAACCTTCAAACAACTTTAAACTGTCTTAATTGAACCCAATACATTTATCATGTTCAAAAACTATTCTGTATCCTTTATCACACAATTGACTTATACTTAACAAGTTATGTTTAATTCTTTAACCAGCAATACATTTTCAATTAAATGAGGTACCAAACCAATTGAGCTTACCATAATTATTTTACCTCTACCATTGTCACCAAACTTCACATAACCATCTTCTTTCCATTTTAGATTTGTGAACAATGAAGCATCACCATTCATGTGTCTTAAACATCTACTGTCAAGATACCATGTTCCTTTTATCTTTGCTTCAAAGTCTTACATACATTAAAGCATAATCAAATCTGTTTACAAACCTAGGGAAGCTTAGGTTCATAGGAAATCAAGCTCGTGTTTTGAATTGAATCTTGGTTATTACTAAGCTTGTAATTTTTGAAAAAATAGTATTTCTCTATATGACCTATTTTATTACAAAGAAAACAAGCATAAGATTTCTATTCAATATACCTGTTACTTACCACTTTCCTTTGGTTTGGATTTTTTATGAAATGCCCTCTGTTTAACCTTTTATTGTAGCTTCTGAAAGGATACTTATTGTTGTTTTAAGAAAACCTTATGTTGTTCTTTCTGATGGGTTCGAACGTTTTGTTGTTTTCCTTACTTTTAATAATTTTTTGCGTTTCATCTTTTGATTTAACAAAAGCTATTTCTTTCATTAAACTTACAAAAGGTATTCTTAATTGACTTAGATAAATCTTCTACATAGTTTTTCAAATTCTTAATTTCTTCTTTTAAAATTAGATTTTTGTTAACTAAAGCTTCACGGGCAATATGCAAACCTTCAAAGTCATTCTTCAGAAAATCATTTTCATCTACTAGCAATTTATTAGTTTGACTAAGTACATGTTTCTTAGATTTCAAAGTTTTGACCTCAAATTTAAGCTTAGATATTTTATCGCTTAACTTAGAAAGGGTTTTGAGGAGTTTGTTAATTTTGACACATATATCATCAGGTACATCAAGATCAGAATCAGAATCATTTTCAAAATCCACCTCAAAAAGTGCCATAAGATATAAATTAGCTTCCTTGCATTCTTCTAAACCTTCTAATTTAGTTTCTAAATCCTCTATATTACTCCATGTCACCATCAAAGATTTACATTTCTTCTTGAATTTCTTCATTTTCTTAATCAACAAAGGATATTCGTATTTGATATGCCCAAGTTTCTTGCATTTATAGCAAATAATCTCCTTTTTAAGATTCTTCTCTTCTTTTTATTTGATTGACTTCCCTGCATCAACAAACCAATTCTTATTAGTAGTAAACCTTTAAGTAAACGTTCTCTTACCCTTTTTCTTGAGCTATTTATTGAGCTTTCTAGTTAGTAGTGTTACGTCCTCATCTTCTTCTTTGGATAAATCTTCTCCATCTGAATCAGTATCTGTTTCTTTGGCATTAAAAGCTATGGTCCTCTTCCTCGTATATTCTGAAGTGCCTTTTGGTTTGAGAAAATCAATTTCATATGTCATGAGCTTGCTACGTAATTGACTTAGTGTTAATGTTTTTAAATCACAAGCTTCTTTTATGGCTATTTTCTTTACATTCCAAATTTTGGGAAGAATCCTTAGCAACTTGTGAACCATATCTACATCGTTAATAATTTTGCCAAGAGAAGACAATTCGTTAGTTATAGCAATAAATCTACTAAAAGAGTTTTTGATTTCTTCACTATAGAAAATTCGAAATGTTTCATATTGTTGAACCAGCAAGTTGATTCTTATGCCTTTAATGGTTTCCATGCCTTTGTAAATTTGCACCAAAGTGTCCAAAATATCTTTAATTGTTTCACAAGAAGCAATTAGATAAAATTCAGAACGTAAAATTGTACCCAATAAAAGATTCTTCGCCTTTGAATTTAGTTCGGCTTTGGTGATATCATCTCTTAAAGCGATGATGGTTGGAACTTTAAGATCTCTTGTGAAAATAATTTGCCAAATCTGATAATTAGATACCTTCACATAAGTCTCCATCCTGAATATCCAATAAGAAAAATTAGTTCCATAAAAAAATGGTACCTTACCAAGCTGAATTGTTAAACTACCACTTGATTCACCCATAATCTTTGAACTCTAAAGATATTAGAGCGACAATACCAATTGTTGGTCCCATATAAGATATCGAGAGACGAGGGGCAGTGGTGAATCGATATCTCTAAATTTCTAAAAACTTTTTCATTAAACAAAAATAAAATTATCTCTCTTAATAACTTATAATGGTGAATAGTGATATTTAACAATTTAATATACAATAATAAAAAATCGAGCTAAGATTTTATAGAGCTTTGGCCTTCACCTATTGCTCTTTTCTAGCTCCACTACTGGGGATTCGGTCTACTTCACCTGAACCGTTCCACTTGATCTACTAAATCAAATCGCAAAGAGATTATAAGCATTTGTCACAATAACTTTACAACACTCTACTCTACTTATCTAACCTCTCTTCAATCTAGGTTAATGCAGATCTATAGAATACAAACTATTTTTTCTCTACAATACAATATAGAGATTATAAGTGAGAACAAAGGTACAAGTCACAAATAAATTTGCACTTGAAAGAAATAACACTTGTTGTAGAACTTTGATTCGGTGCAGCTATCTGAAGAAGTGTCTAAAGAACTTTCTAAAGCTTTTTAGAAGATAAAAACTGATCAAGAATTTTTTTATGCAACGATAGTATTTCTTCAGAGTTATATATCCACGTTTTGAATCTTTTCTCCTTTTATATTGACTTTTTTCCAATGGCTAAAAATTTGAAGATTTTCTGTACTTCCATAATTATCCAACCATTAGTTATTCTATATAATTCCTTAGATATTTTTATGAGAAGATCTCGGTGATTTGAAAATTCAAAGATGATTCTCTTCGTCATGTTTAGATCAATCTGTAATTGCCAAATAATATTTGATTTTAAAAAAATCTACTTTTTTAAACTATTTATGGATAAGCCTTATATTCAAATTTTGAGATCTCACAAAAACTTAGTCAACCTTATCCTTATCTAATTTAGTGCATATCTTGATTTTCCAAATATATTTTGACTTAAAAATAATCTCCATGAATCTTAACTCCATCTTTAGTGAATTGAGATTAAGCGTATTTTCATAATATAACCAATCTAGTGGAGTTAGGTCTTGATTAATTTGAATCTGATTTAAATTAATATTCTACTTAATTTTTCCAAACCAACTTTCTGAATAACCTTTTGAAGAGTATCAGCCTTCTTTTCTTAAAAGTCTCTGAACAACCTTATAAAGTGTTATACTAATTCTTCTTATAAGAGCTTTTGTAATACTTTCCAGAATAGACTATTTTCAAACAATTTGAAACTTCTGAATGCAACTTAATTTTGCAAAAATTAACTTTCTGAAAAACCTTCTGTAAACCTACACTCTTAAAGATTCATTAGCATTTAACTCTTTTTGTTATCATTAATATATATTAGAGATATTTAACATAACTAATTAAATTTAAACAAATAGAAAGCGAAAAAGTAAGAGATATGGGACACTTGGCAAGAAGAATGGGAAGAAAAATCGGAAGAAAAATCCCAAACCCAACTATAAATTCAAAAAATCACTTCCAAAACCTCATTTGGTTAGTTTAGCATTAGAAAAAAATTAAAGAGAGAAGAAAAGGGAGGAAAAATCAATTTTGGCAAAATTAGACAAAATGCTATGTATTTAGGATCTATAAAGGGAACCCACATCTAGAGGAACGACCACCTAAAGAGGAACAACCACGTCTAGAGTTGTAGATAATGGTGAAGCCACTGCTGATGGTTGGAAACTTGTCGATTGGCGAGTTCCAATTTCCCTTCTGAATTTATTTAATTTAGTAAAAATATCAAATATATATAGAAAAATATGAAATTTGGTTTTCCTTAGTATTTTTTCATTCAAAATCAGAATATCATACCATTTTTTTTTAAATTAGAAGTTCTTATATAGGTTCCTTAAAAACAAGCCTGATTCCAACGAATTTTGTATGAATTTTCAAAAATAGTAAACAATGTTATTTTGAGCTAATTTTTGGTGTACGTATTCATTATATGATAAATTTAAATTAAATAAAAATAATTTTGATAAAATAAATGTTTAATATTTATTAAAATTATTTTTTTGAATTTGCTATGTTTTTTATATGAAAGAAATAATAGTTTTTTAATTAAATTCCTTAACGAATCTGATTTGTAATGACTTCTAAAGCTTAATTATGATTTTAAAAATATTTAATTTGAATCTTATAATTTTATTTGGTTAGTTACCTAATTTAAGTTAATTTTTCGCAAAATTGGACCTAAAATTGGTATACCGGAAAATAATATATAGATAACTATCTTAGTACTTTTCATGATCATAATATAAAAACCATAATTTACTAATTATACTATATTTTCCATAGCTTTATTGGAGCTTGAGGTATTAGTAAATCTAGTTTACTACTCTGGCTTGTATTTATGTAATTTGTTTGAAATGATTAATCACTTAAAACCGGATTTAACTAAATATATGACTCATAAATCTAAATCAGACACTCATAAATCTAAATCAGACCTACATAGCAACCCATTAGGGAAAACATTAGGGTTCTCTAGTTGATATCAGGCAAGTGTATTTATCAGTTTTAATATAGCGGATGTGAGTCCGAGTCGATCCCTTAGGAACTTTGAATACTAATATTAACCTTAGCTCTATTATTTAACCGGAAAATTGTGATGGGTTGAGTGAATCAAAAATACTAAAATTGATAAACTAACCTAATTATAAGACTTGATTAAGTAATTTAGAAAACGATAAAACTAAAAACGACTTCAAGAATGCAAATAACGTATTTAGGAATTATTTCCCCTAGTATTTAATATGTGACCGCTTAAAATATATCCAATTAAATTTCTATTATTCTTGACCGGAGGGATTCACAATTAAAGTTAACACCTTTCTCAAGCATATTAACCCTAATCCTAAATTATTTACCGGAATCTCTTCACTTAGTAATATAATTTAGAATTGCATTAATGTATAATAAATTCCCACACAAAAAAAAAAAACTTTCCGGAAGAAATATGTATCTTATCTCTAAGTACATATGTAATTCTTTCCAATTATGTCAAGATCTCATTACACATGTGATTTCTCAATCATCATGCATAACATCATAGATTGATACTCTAGAAATATCAATTAACAATTAAATAACATAATTGAATCAAAAAAAGTTAGAAACTTTATTGAAAATTATAAATCAATCTAATAATCACATGAAACCCTAGGTTCCATAATCCTAAATATACAAATCTTAAGCTATCATAATGAAACTAAAAATGAATTGCAACAAAATCAATAAATAAAACATGAAAAACCTCTTTTGTTGATGATAAATCTCTTCAATCTTGAAGTTGGATGTTGCTTTCGCCATTTTCCTCTCTTTCTCCTTAAGTCTCTTCCCTTTTGAATGTCCAATCATATATGCGGAACCTTAGTATGTCTTTTTATAATGTATTAAAAGGTTTTCGTTTTCGTCACCAGACACAGCCTGGGACACAGTCGTGTCCCCAGGTCATGTAACTTTCTAACCTTAACATATTTTCCTGGATGGACGCAGCTTGGGGATACAGCTGTGTCTTAGACTGTGTAACTTCATAATTCATTCATTTGAACTCCGAATTGAGTAAAACTTGATTCCTTTTCTTCGTTTTCAATCCAAGAACGCGTTCAAACCTTAAAATCAAAATTTTACTCAATTAAGTATCAATTTCTTTAAAGAAAACCAAAGATGTAAGGGAAATACTATAAAATCACCATGTGAAATGTATTTAAAATCAGAGTTATCACTAGTCAAATACCAACCCCTTCGA
The DNA here is from genome assembly GCA_024138005.1 of Lumnitzera racemosa. Classification (NCBI taxonomy): domain Eukaryota; kingdom Viridiplantae; phylum Streptophyta; class Magnoliopsida; order Myrtales; family Combretaceae; genus Lumnitzera; species Lumnitzera racemosa. The sequence continues at coordinate 126,231,924 of JAMXBC010000001.1, forward strand.
AAAGGATAGCGCTAGATAACATAATTGGTTCATTCTTCATCCTTAGTCAAACTAAGTAACAAGTGAGGAGCTCGAAGCAAGGATGGAGTCAATGGTTTGAAGGTAGTTATAGGAGGAATAGTGTCTGTCACGCTCTAAAGCTGTAAAGTCGTAACAGTCTTGTCGTGTAAACTATTCTAAGATAGAAGTTGGCCATACAACTGTCATCTTAGACATAATTTACATAAAGCGTCAACGACTAACCTGCTTTAAAGTAAAAATTTTATAAACTAAGTATTTTATTTACTTATAAACTTAAGAAAGATACATATTTATATTGAAATAAACTAAGTATCTTTACAAGATTTAGCAACCTAATCACAATTTACTCAAGTAATTTATAAATTAATACTAAAAGCTTTAAGATAAGTCTAGCTAGAGAGTATACTTGATCTTCAGTTTGCATCCTCATTCCTCAGGATCTCGCAGTTGCTAGCTTTAGTGTAAATGTAATTTGCTTCCTAGCTAGCGCTTACAACAAACTTCTATAGGGATGTGAGCAACTACAGCTCAATAAGTTAGGGTGGAAACTTAAACCATATAGTAAACACAAACAAGGTTATCAATCAAATTATTAGGTGCAATGCATGTTTGAGCAAATATCATCGCATTACATTGTCTGGCTCATTGTGAGATTAGAGAAATTGCATCCGCTTTTGTCACGCCCCGAAGCGGCAGAGTCGTAACAGCCCCGCCGTGTAAACCACCCTAAGATAGAAGTTGGCCTCACAACCGCTATCCTAGACCTGATCTACACAAGGCGTCCACAACTAACCCGCTTTGAAGTAGACAATTTGTAATTTAAATAAATCATTTACCTATAAAAGTGAGGAATTATATATATATGTTATCATTCAATTATTGCAGTTAAAGTTTACAACATTTCTCCGTAATATATTCCCTAGTTGTTACATTATTCAAAATGGAAAGTAATTCTAGAATAAAAACTTAAACCTTAAAATATGTGTTTATTCTTCACATGTTTTTTTCTCACTCTCCAGGATCCAGCAGTTGCTAGCTTCATAGTAGTTGTTGCCGCTTCTTAGTAGTTGTTGCCGCTTCTTAGCCAGCACCTGCACGATGTCTATAGGGATGTGAGCAACCACAGCTCAGTAAGTTAGGACGGAGGACTTAAAACTATACCATACACACAACAAGGTTTTCAATCATTTATTAGTTGCAATGCATGTGCAAGCAAATGCCATCGCACGACGTTGTCCGGCCCGTCGTGAGATTAGAGAAATTGCGCCCGCTCTAATCCGGGTTGAGGAGTTACCGTTAATGCAACAGCTCACGACCAAACCCAGGCTTGTGTAATGGAGACCTTGCTCCTCCCGCGACTACCTTCGAACCACTGTCTTCATCCCCGCCGCGACCTCCTCTCCTGTCACTTAGTTCGACTGAGGATGAAGAAGGGACCATTTTGCAATCCTGCGCTATCCCTTCCGAAGGGGTCGGTATTTGGCCGGAGAGTCCTAAATCCCTAACGGGTTGCCATGCATGTTCGATTATAATTACTGGTCGTATATTTGATTAAGTCCAATTTAGGGTGATCAATCATTACATACAATTCATACAATATGCGCCAAGGCAACAAACATAATCATAGCATCACCCATAATCAAGCACATGCACGCATTCAACTATCTAACAAGCACAATCAAGCATAATCTTAAGCCTCCAAAATACAGCAGCGTATTAATCCCAACTTACCTCGACTCCTCACTCGCTCACTCGAGGTCCGATTTGCTCAAGCCATCGCCGGTTATCCCTATAACACGAACGTGGTTTCAGCTTTTCATATAATTGTTATAGGTTCGTTTTATCCTATAATGCTTCTTGTTAGGTTTTGTTTAAGGTTTAATATGCTCAATTATCTAGGTATTAAGTCTTTTACAATTATTCTAGGTTTGGGGTTAGGTTCAGGTTCGGTTTTCGCATCGATTTCTAAACCAGGTTTTTAGTTCGATTTTTAAGTAGCGTTTTATATTCCAACCCTAGAAATTAGTTTCAACCCATAATATGAAATTAATCACATTATTTCCCGATAACCTAAATACCATCACTATCCTTTGTCAGTGTTTATTTTACTCGGTACACTTAAATCCATATCAGTGTACCGAATTCACTCCTAATGTGATAAATTTTTACATTTTTCATATAATTCCATAAATTCAAGTTTCCTATAAGATTTATTGTGCATTTTTATTATTCTCAAAATATCAATTTTTATTATAATATTTTCTATTTATTATATTTTCAATAATTACACATTATGCATTATTGCATATTATGCACATAATGCATTTCTAATATTTCTATTACCCTAATTACCATTTTTAAACACCAATTATTATTTCAAAATGTCTAAATCCATCCTAAATCAGATTTTACTCCAAATTTCCCTAATTACAAAATTAACTGTTTATTTCCTATTACTCATTTATTACATAATTAACCTAATAATTACATCTAACACCCTAAATGCTATAAGGATCATACTCCATCAGATCTTAACATCCTAAAACATGTAATTATTCACTAAATCAGAAATTAATCATTTAATTACATAATTAACCCTAAATTACCCATTTTATGCCTCTTTTTAGAGTCTAAAAATTATCTAAAAATTTCGAAAATTAATTTTTGAAAAAGGGCTTCATAGCACTGTTCTATGTCACAGAGCATCCTACAGAAAAATATTGAGCCCCAAACTACATCCCTAAGCCTATTTAATTTCCGGTTTAATCATGCTCGGTTTTGAACAATTTGTTAAGGACCCTATATTTCCAGACATAATTAAACTAAATCAACATTTTTCCCTAAATCTACATACAATAAAACCTCAGAATAACAAGTTTCATAATTTTTTGGGCAAAATAACTAATTTTACAAGATTCGGGCTGGAAATTGGACTCACCGGTTTGAGTGGCTCCGGCCACCGCGAGCCGCCGTGGGGTTGTCGGCCGGCCTAGGCGCTGCCACCACCGTGTGGTGGTGGTGGCCGTCCACTCCCAGCTCCTCGTTTGGTATGGGTTCCCTTTAAAACCCCTAACTGCACAGTTTTTCTTATTTTTTTTTTCTGGATTTTCTCTCGAATTTTCAACTCTCTCTAATTTTCTCTGATTTGTATCTGTCCAAATGTGCTTCTGAATTTTTCTTGCTATTTATAGACGAATTTTGTAATTATTATGCATTAATTTGATGGGATTTTGCCCCATTTCCTTGATTTTAGGCTTTTAGTTTGTCAAATTCTTATTGGTTAATTTTTATTTTGCAGCTTTGGACCTGCCACAACCTTATCTTGCATCAGCTTATCCTCTTCTAATTTTTTCTGATTTTTTTATAATTATTTTGTATTTTTCTTTAATTATTTACTTAGTTTTCGGCCAATTTTAGTAATTACGCGTATTTTTATCTACACGTAAATACATGTAGGGTACACGTGAACATTCCTAGATATTATTTTGGTCATTCTAAAATTTTTAGTACACATATAATTTATCTCTAGTAATTTCTTAGTTATTTCATGACACTTTTCGCCTTTTCGGTAATTAGCAGTTATTATGCTTAAAATTTGAAAATTTTATAGTCTCCTATTTTACTACTTACTTTCTTAAATTTAAGTTTACAGGGTCATTTTTACTAATATTCCTCTCAATAGTTTCTAATTTGGGTTTGATCGGATCCTTTAACCGATCGCCCTAAACCTTGGGTTCTAAGTTCAATCCTACGGTTACTTGACTTGGCTTTAGGGCTTACAGCTTTAATCCAGGTTAAGGAGTTTTCGTTATTGTAATAGCTTATGACCAAACCTAGGCTTGTACAATGGAGACACTGCTCCTTCCGTAACTACCTTCAAACTATTGACTTTACCCTAACTGCGACCTCCTCTCCTATCATTTAGTTCGATTAAGGATGAAGAAGAGACCAATTATGTCATCCAGCGCTATTCCTTTCGAAAGGGTTAGTATTTGGCTAAAGAAGCCTAATGATCCCTTAATGGGTTGCCATGCATGTCTGATTTATGATTACAAGTCATATGTTTGATTAGATGCAGTTTAAAGTGATCAATCATTCTATACAAATACAAGTCAGATAGCAAATTAACAACTTAGAATAAGCACATACATATAACCAACTATCTAATAAGCATAATCAAGTACAACTCAAGCCTTCGAGTATTACAAAGTAGTACTCTAAAATACAGCAATATATTAATCACAACTTACTTAGTATTCTTGGTCGCTCACTCAACTAACCATAGGTTGATTCGTTTTCGTATATCCTATAATATATAATATAAATGTTTTTTTAGTATTTATATCTTGATGATATGTATATATATACTCTTGGTTATGATTTAACTAATTCTTCCCATATACATAATAATTATTATTAAATCCTAAGTTAGTTTAAGGTTTGGTTTCCGAATTTGGTTTTGATTTAGGTTCTAAAGTGTTTCCAATTAAGGAAATTATATGTAATGCCTAAAAATGTGATCTGAACACAAATGTGAAATTCATCACATTAGGTTCGATATACTTAAATCTTTATTAGTATACCAAACTTATTCTCGATGTGAGAAAATTTTACATTTTTCATATAATTACCTAAATTTAAGTCTCTTACCAAATTTTATATATATTCCAATTATTAGTATAATATCAATTTTTATTCTAACATTTTCTATTTATTATATTTCCAATTTTTCATATTATGTATTATTACCTAATATGTACATAATATACATATAATATTTATATTACTCCAAATATGATCTCTCAACATCAATTAACATTTCAAAATATCTAAATTTATTCCAAATTAGATTTTACACCTAATTACCCTAATTTGCAAAATTAAGTTAAAATATACTATTTTTTCCTATTACTTATTTACTACATAATACCTTAATAATTACATCTAACACCCTAAATGCTACAAGTATCATACTTCATTAGATTTGAACATTCTAAAACATATAATTATATACTAAATCAGTAATTATCTATTTAATTACTTAATTAACTCAAAATTACTCATTTTATGTATCATTTTAAGGTCTAAGAATTATTTAAAAATTTCGAAAATTAATTTTTGGAAAAGGGCTTCATAGCACTGTTATATAACCCCTTAAGTAGTCTAAATAAAAATTTTGAGTTCAAAACTACACTTTAAAGATCATTTATTTCTAACTCAAATAAAGCTTAGGTTTGCACGATTTCTTAAGGACGGTATATTTATAAACATAAATTGATCAAAATAATTTTTTTCCTAAATCTACATACAATAAAATATCATAATAGTAAAATTCATAATTTTCTAAATAAAATTAATAATTTTAATAAATTTTATAAAATTGGGCTGGAATCGGACTCACCTGGCCGTTGGGATTCTAGCCACCAGTGGTGGCCCCAAGGGCGTCAGCTAAGTTGGGTGGTGGTGGTAGAGTAGTGTGGTGGTAGCTGTTTGTTTCTAGGTGGCCATCAGGTGTAGGTTTACTTCTAAAGCCCTAATTGCATAGTTTTTTTATAATTTTTGTAAAAACCCTAATTCTTTCTAAATTTCGGTGCTCTCTAATTTTCTAGAGTTTCAAACTGATCAAATGAGCCTTTGTAAAAATTTGGTAGGTCTTGGGGATTTTTTGTGCATTGAATTGAGGTGATGTAAGCCTTATAATCTTCCTAAATTGCTTTTTTGTTTGGCTTAATTTAATTAATTGCTTTTATTTCTTAAATACCAAGTTGCCATGCCTCAATTTTGGAAATTTTCTCATTTTTTATTTTTCCTTAATTATTTATGAATTTTCTTTAATTAATTAACCTTATTTTAGCATATTTCGTGTATTTTAGATAATTACGTGTATTTTTACCTACATGTAAATTCATATATGGTATAAATAAATACTCCTAAATATTATTTAAGTTATTCTATGATTTTTAGTGTGCATATAATTTATCTTGAACGATTTATTAATTATCGGAATGTATTTTACACATTTTCGATAAATAACGAGTAATATACTTAAAATTTGAAAATTTTATATTCTTATTTTATTACTTATTTTTTAAATTAAAACTTATGAGATTATTTTTACTAATATTTCTAACTTTGTTGTAGAATTTGGGCTAAATCGAACAGTTTGCTCGATTGCCCTAAATTCTACGAACTGAACTTCGTGTAACTAATTGTAGGGCTTACAGTGTCTCCACTACACAAGCCTAAGTTTGGTTGTGAGTTATTGCATTGAACGGAAACTCCTCAACCTGGATTAAAGCGGATACAATTTTTCTAATCTCACGATAAGTCGAACAACGTTGTGCGATGACATTTGCTTAAACATGCATTTCACATAATTAATTTGGTTGATAACCCTTTTTGTGTTTATTGTATAGTTTTAAGTTTTCGTCTTAACTTACTAAGCTGTTGGTTGCTCGTAAACCTATAGTCGTTGTTGCAGTTGTTAGCTAAGAAGCAGCCTATATTTACCTTGAAGCTAGCAATTGCTAATCCTGTAGAGTGAGGAAATATATTTGAAAAACAAATATATTTTTAAGGTTTTAGCTCTTATTTTAGAATCTTCCATTTTTTAATAATGTATTACTTAAGAAATATAGTATAATGAAACTCTACAAACATGATTTGTAATATTTAAATCCTAGCATATATATATTCATATTTTTTTAAGTAAATAATTTATTTAATTTATGAATTATTTACTTCAAAGTAAGATAGTTATGGATGCTTTGTGTAAATCGGGTCTAAGATAGCGGTTATATAGTCAGTTTCTATTTTATAATGGTTTGTACGGTGGGACTGTTACAACTCTATTACTTCTAAGCGTAACACTCTTCTTGATGAACCCATAAATTCAAATGAAAATCCAAATCCGAATTAGGAACTTCATCAATCAAACCTAGAAAATACAAACCCTACTCAAGAAAATCCCAACTTGAACTAGGAAGCTCCAAACTGTAACCAAGAAAACACATAAACCTAATGCGTCACATTCCATCTCAAATATTTTCTCGAAGTCAAGTAGAATTAACACTGAGGCAAAGGTTAATCTTTCTTTTACCTTAGTAGAGCTCTTCTCCTCCCTTTCTCCCCATTGAAAGTTGGTCTTCTTCTTCATGAGCTTGGTAAGTGGCATAGCCAAGGTATTGAAATTCTTGATGAATCATCTATAGAATAATGCTAGTCCATGGAAACTTTTCATGTCGGCACAAGTAACAGTAGTTAGCCACTCTACAATTACTCAGATCTTTTCATTATCTACTCGTAAGTCTTCTCTACTGACTACGAGCTCAAGAATACAACTTTCTCCTAACAAAAACAATATTTATTGAGATTGTTGAATAGTCTCTTAGCATGAAGGATATCCTTTGTTGATCTTTTGACTCCACATTGCTTGCATCCTGACACGATTATATTTCAGTTGTCTTGCCTTATCTACCACTTCATTGTAAGTGGTGAAACCATAATCCAATAACTTACAACACATTGTGGGGTCAAATTCGGTAAGAAACAAATCTTTCTTCAACTCAACATTATCTCGGGACTTTTGAGATTCAGGGACTCTAAAATCCTCAAAACTCCATTCAACTTGGGCTAACCAATCATCAACTACATCTGGCCTACCCATCTTCCCTTCAAAATAACAGTTGGCTTTTATAAACTCAGGAAGTTTATTTACCTCTTGAGGTCGCTCCATTCGTTGTTCAACTTCTTGGGATCTCCTATTTCCCACATTACCATCAGTCATAAGATGTTTAATCAACATTCCTTACTGTTTCATTATCGTATGCATACTGGAAAGTATTTGTCCAATAGGCATATTTTCTTGTGGAGGCGGCCGGGGTAAATCTTGTCTATGTCATTCTCTTGATGGTGATGGTTGGAAGGTTTTGATTTCCTTCAGTTCCTCCGTGACTATTCCCATTTCCTGCTTCAACCATAATTGTTTAATAATTTAACTTATAACCCTGCATTCATATCTCTCTCTAAGTTATCCAAGTTTTTGTTTAGAGAATTTTTGTATAGTAATAAATGTTTGCAACATACTTTCATATAGAATAATAATAATAACATCATTGTGATCAACATACGTAGTCGTCTGACTTCCACTATTAACGTCATTCAACCTTACATCATTATTAGTACAACTTCAAAACAAAAAGATACAACTCGATAGCTTTTGAATACAGACATAAACTTTACAACTCGATTACATCACTACTTACATAATTTAGTACAGACTCGATCTTTACAACTGTACAAGACAAAAAATTACATCAACTGACTACATCAAACTTACTTACAACGTACACCTAGCTTGATCCAGAAGCTACAAAATACATCAAAAGTCAAAAGGATACATCAAAAATCAAAATACATCAAAATATTTTAAACTATATCAGTTTCCATCAAAATTACTACTAGATCATATCTAATGATCTATCCGACCAAAATAAGTCAGCCACCCAACTAAGCTAATCCTCCTCTGAATCCATGGCAGCTACTCCATCAAAGGGATCATGATCCATATGGCCTTTTACTGAATGATCCTCATGCTCACTATCTGATGCAATGTCTATATATACTATCTTTGAAGTCTTAGGGATCACAATCACCTCCTGCACATCATCATCATCATCCGACTCAACTGTGTCACCAGCTCCTACTCCAGCTATCCCAGTATTTGCAATCACCTGCATGACTAAGGCATGTAAGTCTACACCAGGTTCATCCTCGTTCTCTTGCTCTTCCTCTGGGTCTTCTTCTGGATCTTCCTCTTCTGGGTCTTCCTCGGGATCATCCTCTACATGAACTCCATCCACTTGGGCTTCAACTGGAGGTGGGTTTTCTGGTCGTAGTCTTGGTATCTTAGGTTCAGCTTTAGGGTTAGGGTTCAATGGTATCTCTATACCATCCCCAGCAAGTTCTGAAAACTGAGGAAACCAATGAAAAATCCATGGTAGGTATTGTCTGGGAATGTATGGAATGTCAGTAAGGATGTGTGCAATATCAGCTGGGTATGGTCTCTCATCCTCCAACCTAGCGGGAAAATATTGTAAGGGCATCATCAAAGTTATAATTCCCTTTGTCTCCAACCACCTATGTTCAAAAGCTGTTATGGCAGTATATCTATTATACTGAGGTCCTAAACTTATCTCCATCCATGCCCACTCATCCTTCCAGCTATAGCACATCTGATCGTAAAACTTATCAATGATCTCATCAACTGTCCTAAAGATGTTCCAATCAGCTAATTCCATCAATAACCGCTATAATCTAACCCTATAATCTAACCCTATAATCAATAGGGGATACGTCTCCATTCCATCTGAACTGTATCCAACTATGTATTAGTTCTCCCCTTCGACCCTGTAATTATAATTAAACCAATTAATATCTCCTATATTAAAGATTATGGTTACTTATGTTATACAATCTTTTAGCGCCCACTTAATATTACCCATTCTCAATATTCCTATAATGTCTATTACTTTTAGAGTATGACGCTTCAAAGTGAGTCCATTAAAACAACGCTCTGATACCAACCTAGAACTGTTACGCCCCAAAGTCATAAAGTCGCAACAGTCTCGCCGTGTAAACCATTCTATGATAGTAACTGGCCTCACAGTACCTACCATAGACCTGATCTATACAAGGCGTAGACGACTCCTTGCTTTGAAGTAAATAGTCCGATTAACAGTTAAACTACAATTATGATAAGTATTACAAATTCCTAATAAAACATTTATAATTATAAGTAAGTCTATAGAGCTTCCCGGGAAGTTTTACATAAACACAACAGTTCACTAGATTACATAATAACTATCAGTCTTTCATCCTTAACTATAAAGTCACTCTAGTTACATATTATACTAAGTAACTTGATCCTCACACCCCTAGCTTCAAACGGACTAACCTCTAGGTAATTGTAGGGCGGCATATTACTTGAAAAGTTCAGAAATCAAAACCTGTAAAAGGATCTATAAGGGTATGAGCAACTACAGTTTAGTAAGTTGAATTGGAGACTTATGAATGCATACAAGCACAAACAGGGTTATCAAGCAATTATTTTCATGCAATGCAACAATCAAGTGTCATCATACAACGTAGTCCGGTCCATTGTAAAATCAGAGAAATTTCACCTGCTCCAATCCGGGTTGAGGAGTTTCCATGTTATGCAACAGCTTATAACCAAACCCAGGCTTGTGCAATGGAGACCTCGCTTCTCCTGCGACTACCTTCGAACCTTTAACTTCCCCCTAGCTGCGACCTCTTCTTCTGTCACTTAGTTCGACTAAGGATGAAGAAAGGACCATTTTGCAATCCTGCGCTATCCCTTTCGAAGGGGTCAGTATTTGGTTGGAGAATCCTATGATCCCCTAACGGGTTGTAATGCATGACATTTTTGGTTCTTAAAGTCGAATAAGATTAAATTTCATTTAGGGTATTCAAACAATTTCACACCAATTCAATCAATCATAAAATCACTCACATTACAAATTCAGCACGAATTCAAATACATCAAACACATGCGTAAATTACTTACAATCACAATCATATACAACCTAAGTCTCCGAGTACCATAAAACTAGTACTCTGTTACAATTAGTAATAACCCAACTTACTTGGAATCGCTTGATCGCTTGATCCCTTAGTTATAAGCTGATTTGTCTCTAGGTGTCCTATAATATAAATAGGTCTTTTTAGTACTTATACTTTATGGATTCATATTCTAAGTTGTATTTTAACTTATTTTTTTCGTGTATACTTATTACGTACTAATGATTTGTTGTACTCTATTTTGGGGTTCGAATCCTAAATTAGATTTTAATTTTGATTCCTAAGCCTTAAATATGCTCGAATCTTAATATGACAATAATCACATTAAGCTCGAGTATTCAAATATCCTATTGGGTCTTAATTCAGTATTCTAAACTATTTGGTACACACTAATCCTAATTGAGGTATCGGATTTATTCCCGATGTGAGAAAATCTTACATTTTGAGACATTTACTTAAAATTAAATGTTATTTCAAATTTATTATTTTTCTGATTTCTATTATAATATTATCTAAATAACCCTAATTTTTTAAATTTATAAATTTTCAATTTCATATATTACTAATTTCTTACATTAACTACCTAATTTTCTAAATTAACCATACTTAATACTCCAAAGGCTAGGTTAGGTTTCTACATCAGAGATTAGCATCCCTAAACATCTAATTATTATCTAAATCAGTAATTAGTATCTTAATCACCTAATTAACCCAAAATCACCCAATTTTTCCATCATTTTAGGGATAAAAATTAACTTAAAAATTTCAAAAATTAATAAAAAAAAATGGCTTCATAGCACTGTTCTATATCACTGAGCATCCTACAGAAAAAAAATTGAGCTCCAAGTTATACTCCTAAGCCTATTTATTTTCCATTCTAATCATGTTCGGTTTTGAACAATTTATTAAGAACCCTATATTTTCAGACGTAATTAAACTAAATCACTATTTTTCCCTAAATCTACATACAATAAAACCTTAGAATAATAAGTTTCATAATAATCTGGGCAAAATAACTAATTTTACAAAATTATTCAAAATCGGGGAAATTAAGGGACTTACTGGGCCAATGATTTTTGGCAGTCCAAATCTGGTCCAAGGGTGTCGGCCGGCCTAGACGGTGGGGCTAGAATGGTGTGGTGATGGTGGCTCGGTCCCAAGTGGTGGTAAGGTGTGGGTTTCACTCACTAACAGAATCTGCACAGTTTCCTTTCCTTTTTTTTTAGATTTTCTCTCGAATTTTTTAAGTTTCCTATTTTTCTCTAATGCTCAACTGTCTAAAGGAGCTCTTTGAAAATTTTCCCTATTTATAGACATTTTGGGTAATTAATATGCATTAATTTGACATGACTTTGTCCCATTTCCTTGATTTTTGGCTTTTGTGTTGCCTAATTCTAATTAGTGAATTTTTATTTTGTAGATCCTGACCTACCACGACCTGATTTGGACCATTCTATCCTCTTCTGATTTTTTTCCATAATTAATTTATAATTTTCTTTAATTATTTACTTAGTTTTTGGCCAATTTAGGTAATTTCACGTATTTTTATCTACACGTAAATACATATGGAATACATGTGAACATTCCTAATTCTTATTTTGGTCATTCTAAAATTTTTAGTATACATATAATCTATCTTTAGAAATTTATTAGTTATTAGATTACACTTTTCGCCTTTTCGGTAATTAGCAATTATTATGCTTAACATTTGAAAATTTTATAATCTCCTATTTTATTACTTATTTTCTTAAATTCAAGTTTACAGGGTCATTTTTACTAATATTTTTCTCAATAGTTTATAATTTGGGTTTGATTGGATCCTTTAACTGATCGCTCTAAACCTTGTGTTCTAAGTTCAATCCTACGGTTACTTGACTTAGTTTTAGGGCTTACACTAAGTCAATACAATGCTATATGCCTCGTGTTGGGGGCAACCCCTAAGGTAACTATTTTAGAAATAGGTCGGCATACTCATTAAGTAACTCTTTAATTTCCTAAGGTAGTTTACCCTACTTCGTCATTTCTAATAGGCGCCTCACCAACATCAAGGTCGACTTGTCAACATTGATGGCCTTTTGGAGTTCGGCTCTACTCATCACCAGAGCCTTCTTCAATCCGCGAGTAAGTTTTTTTCTACAATTTATTAACTTCTCTCGACGGCATCCAGTTCAGTGTGATCTTTTAGTCATCTTTCTCAAACATGAACGTGTTCTTATAACCGTCATTGATAACTTTCCTATCAAACATCTATGGCTTACCTAGCAACACGTGGGAAGTATATGGGCAGTACGTCGTAGAGAATCCGGTCAGAGTAATTCCCTATAGTGATTGGTAGTAGTATTTATCGAGTAACATGTAGTATTTATCGAGTAACATGTAGTGCACCTTTCTCACTCAACTAGTGCAATTTGTACGGCTTTAGATATGCAACAGTCGGCAACTTTAATTTTGAAATAAGATTAGTTGATGTCACATTGGTGTAACTTCTACTATCTATGATGAGGGCATACACCTGATCATTCACCTTACAGGTGGTACGAAACAAATTCTCTCTTTGCTCCTCCTTTTGTGAGGGTTTTGTGTTCATGATGCATTAGACAACCATGATCGGCTGATTCAAATCCTCAACAAACATGTCTTCCTCAATTAGTTATTTCTCAACATTTTCTTTCTTGACAGTAATCTCTTCCTTAGGTTCCTCATTTGTACTGTTTACCTCTAGTGTCAAAACGTTTCCCTTAATCACCATAGTTCTTCAGTTTAGGCATTGAGTGGCTACATGTTTAAACCCTTGGCATTTGAAGTACTTGATCCGGTTCATTTTCCTACTAGACCCTTATCCCTTCTCATAAGTGCGGGTTGGCACATCACTGCCTGGTCGGCCTTTTTGCTTTACTCGGACATCTATCTTTCGGCTTGACTCGGTACTCGATTAAGCTCGGTGACTCGCCTATCCAGGTCAGTTAGTCGGCATCCTCATTAGTACTCGGCTCCTTCTTTACCTTTTTACTCGCTGGGCTATTTTGATGGCATCATCCATTGTGGTAAAGGGTTGGAGTTCCATAATGTCTCAAATGTCATCTCTCAATCCAGTAATAAATCTTGAGACTGTTTGCATTGATGGTTCCTTTGCTTCATAACGAATCATAAGCATTTGAAATTCTTAAACATTCTCGTAAATTGTTTGGTCTCCTTGTCTTAGCTCCTGAAACCGAGTAAAAGTATCTTGAAGATAAGTTTCTAACACGAACTTGTTTCTGAGTATTCTCTTCATTTCGAACCAAGTGTTAATTTCTTTATAGCCTTCATGTCTCCTTATCATCTAAAAATTGTTTCACCACATGATGACATATCTGGAGAACTTAACAGCAGCAGTTCTCATTTTCTTGAAATCTTCATACTAGTAATATTCAAAAACACGCTTCACCTTCTTTTCCCATTCCAAATATTCATCAACATTCCCAGATCAATTGAAACTTAGAATTCGAAACTTCACATGGTCAGATGCTTTAGAGACTCTAGCTTTGTCTTCTTTGAAGTACTCTTCCCCGTCCTCTTCATCCAATTCTCTTAAGTTTATCCTTCATTTTACTTGTCCGCTTACTCATCCACCTCGAACAAGTCAAGTTGGGTTCTGACCTCTAACAGGTTGAGCAGCTTGTGAGGTATTTTATGCAGCCTCAGTGGGTCAGTAAGCTAATGCATGAATAGCTTGGGTCAGATCTACCAAGAGGTTAGCCACCTCATCAAGTCTCTCGTATATGCTTCTCAGAGTTCCTTAAGATTGTTGTCCATGGTGGACAACTCCACTATTGTCATCTTCAACACCAACATTTACACCTGAATTAGTCATACTTTTAAACTAAAAACTAGATATTTAGCAAACATAGTAGCTAAGATTAACACAATAACTTGCTTTGTTTCACATATACAAAACAAAGTATAAACAAAACTTCAAAAACCAACTACAACTTAAACAAAACCTTCACTCTGATACCAAGATGATGTGGACCGTGATTAAGAATAGACAAGGCTGGTTGCTAAGTAGCTTTAAGCTTGTAGAAAGCTTGTAGAAAGCTTGAAAGGAAAGTGATAGGGAAGGTATGGAAAGGATTAATGTGAAAGAAAAAGTAAGCAAAAACCTATGAATAACTCCAAAGGACATAACGCACTAATGGAACTTTTGATGACTCATGGTATAATTTGATATGACGTATGAATCGATTCGATGAGGTTACATTCTACCTAGTTATGCTCAAGAGTTAGGATAAGAGTGATGCTAAGAGTAAACAGATAATGTTCATGCAAGAAAGGAAAAATACTCAAAAGTGTATTAATGTTTAATCCGTGTTTACAACTACAAGTATAAGGGTATTTATATCCATAAGTTAGGATAACTTGGCTAAAAAGGAAAAGACAAAAAGGGCGTTTCTTAAGTAAATAATGTACAAGATACAAAAAGGTAAAAATGAATATTCAAGAAAAACAATTATTGGTGTAACAAATTCTATACATGATTCTGTATATGTGGCGATGCTATATTAGTGAGGTTGTTAGAAGATGTGGACAAAAAGTACAATCAACTTACTTATTCGAGCTTGGGTGATTGAGTTAGTCTTGAGTCTCTCTTTCCCTATCTTGGCAAAGATGATGCCAAGTAAGTAATTAGCTAGGCGTGAATAAGAATGATGGTTGGTTGCTACCTCGTTCTTCCACTTTTCGGTAAACTATCTGCAAGAGATAGGTAGTTATATGGCTTAACATGAAGAGTACTTAGCAAAAAAGTACTCAACTTTAGTAGAAGTCAATTGGGGTAGAAGAATCTGCCTTGTCAAGCTTTCTAGTTCTTGAGCTTGACCGTGGGTCAAAGGCCTAGTAGCTTGATTCTTATTACAATCAACTGGTTGTACAATCGAGTCTTTTAAATATCTTGTTAATACTTTTAGGTTTATGAACTAGTATTGTGATATGTCAAGTAACAGATTGTCATAACATGTATAATTTCTTAAGATTATCAGATAATCTTAAGATAATAATATATATATATATATATATAACTTAAGGATTTTGGCTTTTTATGTATTGAGTCAAAACGAGGAATTATAGACGCCTTGTGTAAATTATATCTATGATAGGGATTGTGAGGTCAATTATCATCATAGGTTGGTTGATACGATAGGACTATTGTAACTATATGGTTTTAGGGCCAAACAAACATTGTACCTCTTAGTTCACTAATCCGCTCTACTATTTTACCACCTTCACCAATCACTACTATACCATCACTTGCTACGCATTCCCCTATGTAACAACAACCTTTTCCACAATCTAAGGACACTTAGATTCCTTAACTTGAGCGGCATGTTCCTCTTAAATAATCACCAGCTACTCCAATTGTTTAACCACTTATTACTGCTCTATAGTCTACTCTACAAGGTTTATCGGCTATTTTTGATGAGCAACTTAAGGATATTATACCTCAAGTTCAACAAACTAATCTTTTGTCGCTATCCTAGAAATATCTAAATCCATCTTCTTCAACTACTCCATCTAGTAGGTTCAAGAAGAGTTGCCTAAAAAGAAGAAGAAGAAATGATACCCTTCTGTTTGCTTTTTTTTTTCAAGTTTGTTTTGTGTTTACCTAATATCTATCCAATTCAATCTATTAAGATTCAATTTTGTTATGTACTTATTAGGTTTTGATGTTTGTTTTGTCAAGTATAAGTTAAGTTAGTTGATGTCTACTGTATGTTTTTTATGTAATTCTATCCTATGTTAATAAATGTTTAATGTCAAGTTCCTGATGCAATTAGCTTTGTTATGCAGTGTCACTTCAATTTGGTTCATTTAAATCGATTTTTCTCTCTTTTTCTTATTGGATCAAATTTAGGGGGAGCTTTATTAAAGGATGATAACAAAAAGGGGTAGAAGAATAAGAAAAATATTGCATCAATATATATCAAATAGCACCTAACATGAAGTAAAATTTGTTGTAAAAAAAAATTGATATAACATTAAATGAATCTGATTAATGAATCTAATTTGACTTAGTTCATAAACAAGTTAACAAGTGAACTTACCCATATAGTTGATTCTAATTGTTGCACATGAATTTAATATTTTTCTTATAAAGATTGTGTTATCATTAGAAAGCAGAAAATGTTGAGTTCTCTTATTATTGTTTTGATAATAACAAAAAAATGTTCAATATAATTAACAAGTGTGTAGGATACTATGAACTGTTAAGTTTTTTTATTCAAATCTTGATAAAAGAATTAGGGGATAAATCAAGGAATATATCAAAAGATTTGGGCATAATGATTTTTGATAGAATAATACAAATCATATGTTATTTTGAACTTTTGATGAATTGAAGGTCTGACTCCACTTATTGGGTATATTTGGGTAATATGTCCAATGCATTCCAATTAAGGAGGACAAATTTAATTATTTTAAGTCAAGTTTGTTTTAGAAAAGATTATGACAAGAATTATACAAGTTGTTTTTTATATATTATTATAATCGTTTTTTTTTAGATTTCAATTATATATTTACGTAGATTAAAAAGGATTTTGTAGAAGTCTAAAATCAGATATTATCCTAAGTTCAAGATAAGGATATGTGAGTGTATACATATTTTTTTTCAAGTTCTAATTTCGACTTTAGAGAAGATTTTTGTGTGCTTTTGAAGAACATATTAGTAGCTATTTGTTTATATCCATGTATGCTTCCTAGAGAATCAGGTTTAAAATTCAAAATAAAAGTTTCAAGATAAGCTCCAAGATTTTAAAAAGATATTCTTGCTTTTTGAATGCAATTTCGAATGGTTCTATTATTAGCTAAAATGAATAAATCATTCTAGAAGTTGTGCAAACTAGTTTTTAACATTATTACTAGGTTATCAATCAAGTTTGAATATAACTACAAGATTTGCTTCCACAAATCATGAATAACAAACTCTAACTATTACTTGAAGATTTTTCAAGTATCATCAATATATTCTCTACATATTCGACAAAAAGATGTTATCTAAGGAGATAATATGAGCATGGCAATTTAAGATTTCAAAGACACAATTCTACAACTTTCATTTGCAAACTTTATACTCTCAAAAAATTAGAAGCAAAATCAAAAGATAAATTAGAGAATCTACTGATCATACGACTTTCTTATTTTTTATTAATTATGTGCTCATCTTTTGAGGAGCCTTATATCTAATTTCCAAGTTCTTATAAATCCTATCTTTTGAGTGTTAGGATTGTACATTGAAGAGATATTACATTTGTTCTATAAATTTGTGTTAGGCAAGAGATAGCCTAAGGAGACAGCTTAGCAAGACAAAGCAAAAGTATTGTAATTGTATTATCTCTTAATTGAACTTTTAAAGCAAATAGTGGAATAATACTGGTGTGGAATATAGGATCCCCAATAATGGAGCTGAAAGAATACAGTAGGCACAATATCGAAATGCTATAATTCCTTTACTTGATTTTTTCATCCTTCTCTATTTATTTTTCTGTACTTTATTTTTTAATTATGTATTGTTTTATACACCATCATATCTAAGTAATCAAAAGGGTATGCTTTATAAGGAAAAGGAAAAAAAATGTAGCAAAAAAAAAAAAAACTAGTCCTAAGAAAATATTCCTAAGAGTACGACACTTGAAATTATCTCTTGAAGATGCGATTTCCATTTAAAGAGAAATTGCCTCTAGAGGTGATTTCCACTAAGACTATATCATGTTCAACTATGCTTAAATCAATTTGATGAAACAGAAAACACATCTCTCTCTCTCTCTAAAACGTCTCAAAACACTCTATCTTAAATCTTTCGATTCGTACACTTTTTTTACGAATCAATTGCTTATGGAGTAGTAGCACAATCGTAGAGGACCGTTGTGGGTAGATTTTTCAAAACTAAGGTTCATTCATGCAATCTCCTCACTTTCTTTCTCTAAACCATGACTTTGAAAATGTATCATTTTTTCATGTTTTAATTTGTTTTATGGACATGTAAATTCAATAATTAGTGTTATTGTTTGAAAAATTATGTTACATTATTGTCTACAACCATTTTTATATGAAATGAATCATTTGTGTCTTTGTAATATATATGGAGCTTGATTTTTTCTTTTTTTAGTCCATTGTTAGCTGAATCATTTTTTTTTTTATAGATTTATGTTTGTTAGTATATTTTACATAAATGTGTACATGTATAAATTAATCATTCTTGAATATATTGAAGATATTAATTATTATTGAAAATGTTATAGTACGTTACGATAATATAACTTTTTTTTAGTTATAAATTTGTCTTCATTATTGTATCTTATATACATGTGTATTAGGTGATACGTGTACTAATAATTGTCGTTGAATTATTTAGAGGAGATTGTGTAATTTTTTTTTTTCAATTACAGTAAGTAATGAATCTAGTGCTGTTACGAGAATTTGGTAATGAACTCAATTTAGTTGTTGTGTTGGTGAAACCTAGTAGAATGTGCCTATAAGTAGAAGTTAATATTTTTATTTGTGGATTTTGAACTTTATGAAATTGATGTGATAAACAGTTGTAAATGGATAATATGAGATTGGTTTGTTATATTCGTGAAAATATTATAAAAGGAGAGGATAGGGTGCGATATGATAGATTCTAAAGAGTAATAGTTAAAGTTCCAATTAGGCGACCGGTTAGTTGGCTTGATATATGATTGGCTTCGAATTAACATGACGACTTACCAGGTTAAGTTGATTTACAAATGCCTCCTTATAAGATGGAGTAAGCACATGTTCTATGCTATTTCTATTGGTGATGACTATTACGTCCAATAGTTGTTGGCTTCCTCATAAGGACATAGTGGAACCAGTGGTTCAGCGGCAATGTATATTGAAATTCATGAAGTTGACTCATTACTTATAGCCCTCCGTTGGCTGAGTATGATTTTAAGGGGCATAGCATTGACTTAAGAGTTTAAGTCGAAACTCGAGTGTTTAAATCTCAATTGATCCTACCGAGTCATATATCAAGTAGCAATCACATGCCCTATTAAATTGCTCTGCGCGGAGTTGAACATGATATAGTCTTAATGGAAATAGCCTCTTGAGAAGCTGTTTCTCTTTAAATGGAGGCGATTTTATGCTAGGACTTGAAATCACCTATTAAATAAACGATTTCAATTGAAGAAGCGATTTCTATTCTTGAAAATATTTTTTTAAGACTTGCATTTTTGTACTTTTTTTTTTTTTGCATTTTATTTCCTTTCTCTTGCTTTTATAACTATTTAAGAAAAATTATAAATTTTCTAAATAACCAATTCATCTCCCTTCTTAATTACTTCCGAGACCAACATAGAGAAACTAGTTCATGAAGATTAGAAGGATACAAATTAAGTAACATTTTGAACTCTTTAATTTTAAATTGCAAAAACAATTTTAATTTAAGTATGGATTTTAATATTAATCTTCAAGTAGTTAAAAACCAGCACAATGTGTGGGTTTCATTTTAAAATATATATTTACTATGTTAATGAAAATAATATATTTAAGTAGAAAATTATTGTCATCAATACGAGACGTTGTAATAACTAAAAAGAAAAAAAAAATTACAATCTTTAAGCTACAAGAATACGACATTATATATCATGAGTTCTATCATCTTATGCTAGTTATGTAAAGATTATGACAACTTTTCTACAAATGCCATGTTGCCTATAAAGGGTATGTTTCTTGAAAAATAAAAAGATATAAGCAGTAAAAATGGTACAAAGTATTAGTGAAAAGACATTAATAATAAAAATTTATTGAAAAGGAATGAAAAATGTAAAAAAGAATGTGAGAAGTGAAGGGTGGTGTTGTCATAATTATTAATTACTTCTAACGTGGATAGATTGTTGTTTTTGTTATATTGAAAGGTTACATTAATATGGTTATTTTTCATGATTTGCAAGCTAATAACACACACAAAAGACCCTTATAAAATTATATATTACATTGCTAGTTAAAGCCTATGGCAGATACAAAAATAATAAATTCACTTTTTTTCTCATAATTAACATATTAACGACATATGCTTATAAATTATTTTAAATATTAAATAATTATTATTAACTGTTATCTAATTTAAACTGTTAGTTTTATTTATAGTTGAGAGTCTTTCTATATTTGTATATACACGTTTCTCTTGATTGCATAGTTGGAAAATGAATAATAAAAAAAAAATTATATAAACAGTCAAAAGCTATTATAAAATGATATTATCAATGAAGAGATAAAAAAATAATTCTTAAAATTATATTTTATAATATATTATAATAAATAATTAAAAAATTCGGATTTTTTTCCAAAGTCCCTTTCCTCACCGCACCTCATCGCACTCCATGCGCTTCTTTATTCTAGCGTTGCTCCAGACTTCTCCTTCGGTGACGCGTGAAAATCATTGATATAGTGTGTCAAACCACACCGGTAGAACCCTCCAATCACACCAATCAACTATCTTGATTATGCCACCTCATCAATCTCCTGAAATCAACGGTTCCTACCAATCCAACTCCTCTCTCTCTCTTTCTCCCTTACAAAGCCATCAACCAAAACTTAAAGCTATATAAACTCTATAAAATCACAGACGTGTAGAACTTACTGTGACGCAAGCATCATACCTTTTTCTCATGAAACCTTCTAGATATACACCACTTACGTAGCATTGTAGACGAGGATCGGAGATAGGGTTTTGAGGCCGGAGTTTTTTTAATGTCGGCGATCATCGGAGGCTTCGACGACGGGAATATACATAATCTCCTGGAAAGCAGATACGTCGGCTCACATGATGTCGGTTCTTCATTCTCTCATCTCTCTCTCCCACTCTCTCTTTCTCTGTTTAATTGCCATGCGAGTTCTTTTTTTCCATTCATTGGATTGGATGTTGAATTTTGAATTTTGAGTTTAGAATGCTTATTGGAGTGGAATTTGAGTGTTGAGATATGGGATTACGGTAAATTTTGGTGTGAA
This sequence comes from Lumnitzera racemosa, assembly GCA_024138005.1. Classification (NCBI taxonomy): domain Eukaryota; kingdom Viridiplantae; phylum Streptophyta; class Magnoliopsida; order Myrtales; family Combretaceae; genus Lumnitzera; species Lumnitzera racemosa. Next base: position 126,253,548 of record JAMXBC010000001.1, read on the forward strand.
TGTTTCTTGTGGATTCCGGATTCATTAGTTCGTTTCGAGTAGTGGCTATTATGATCTTGTGTTGCATAGGTGTGTTTTTTTACTGTGTAGCTCAGCTTAAATTTCGGATTGAATATTGATGAGAAATGTGGCACTTTAGTTGAATGACGGGAGTTTAGCGTATTTGATGTGAGAAAGTTTATAATTTTGTTACTTTTTGGTATACACACTTGGAATTGGATGATACAGAGCTGGAACTTTCTTCTATGTTTCATGATGTGATCACTTTCTTATTACGCATGATCATATGTTTATGGTATGGTAATTTAATTTAGTTTGTTTGATTAATTTAGCCCTGAAATGAATTTTCTTAAATTTATCTGAGGCTTCTCTGGATTTCACGTATCATTTCTTTATATGGAGAGAAAGGAATGAGGTTTCAGATTATCTGTATATGGAAGAGAGGTTTTCTGTCTCTGTGTGTGTAACTTGCTGTTCATGTGGTTTCATTCTGCTTTCTGCACTAGCAAGAAATCTGCTTTCAGTAGCCATCTTGTTTACATGATCTCATTTTTAGGTATGCTACATTAAACATCTCTTTTCTATTTTAGGACTCAAACCGGCGTTTGCAAATGCATTCATCATTGATATGGAGGCTCTCTCATGAAAAGGAACTGGAGGTTTGTACTATTTGCTGCTCATTTTGTCTCATTGTATTGCTTGATATTTTGATAGTTGATTATCTTGCTGAAATGTGATCCATGGAACAATGACTTGTGTTTGTAGTACGTATGGCTAAGATGAAGTTTGGAATGTCTTTTATGTAAGGTTATGTAAAAGAGGGGCCTAAATTTGATGCATTTGCAAAATGCTGAAAAGAGGGCATGAAAATTAGAGAGAGAGAATGCTTTGCCTTCTCTTCAACATTTCCTTGAGAAACCGCCTTCTTAGGTGTAAGACTTTAAACATTTTAAACACTTTCTTAGCCCTTGCCTATTCTTTAAAGGTTTTCTCCGGTTGCATTTTAAGACTTATGTGTGGTGATGTAAGTTCTTTTCCATTCAAGTTAAGCCTTTTCGTTATAGGTAAAGGTTTCCTCTTCCTGGATGCAATTCTTTTTCACGCTGCCTTTTGCTGGTATCAAAACCAATTCTGCCTCAAAACCTAGGCTGCATTGGGACAGGGAATAGTAACTCTGGCTCATCAACTCAGCCTTGGGGAACATGAAAGGCTATTTCCACTAGGCATCGCAAAGTCAATGCTGATTTCAGTAAGCTGCCTCAGGAACACGGAAAAGTAACTCTGGCTGTCCACTCAGCCTAGGGGAACATGAAAGGCTATTTCCATTCCAGGCATTGTGATATGTTCAATACTGGTGGCTGTTCTGAGGTGGGTCCTTAATCTCCTTATGAAACTTCTCCTAAGATTTTGCAAGGTCTATTTAAATCTCAGGAGAATTGACCTTGCAAAAGCTGGTTCGCCTAGGAGCTCTCATCTTTTACTCTCTGGAGAAAAGCTTGTCAACTTGGAATTGGATATAGGTGATGCCACTTCATCCATTGCAAAACCAACTTTCCCAGCCCAAGTTTCTGATTCTCTTTCTTCTGGCCATCAACGTCCTTTTGGCCAAGTTTACTTCCATCATGACTTGGCTATGAAGTAGATATGAGCCTTGATTATTATCTCTGGTGAATGATGGACATGAAATAGTGGTATTGCAGTTTGTAGGCAAAATCTGGAAAAATACCCTGGTGGGGTGCTTTGTTGGCTGGTTTCTTTCTTTTCTAGTCATCTAGTGGTAGCACTCACTCTTTATGGGATAGGGAAAGCCTAATCAAAGTGTTGAGTAATGATATGGTAACTTGCTTCTTCAAGTTTGCTAATGAACATCAACTGACAAAGGTTCTTAACAGTTCCTTGCTGCTTTGTGCTAGCCATAATCGCTTCCTTCAATGATGACAAATGGGTGTGTCCTTTTTAAAACTTGAACAGAGCTCCACCCAGCTTAGGTTAAGCTTTTTAATAGCAGTGAAAAATTTTGATGAGCAAGGGATAGACATTGTGGTGATTAGATTAGGGAACCTGAGATGGTGGATTAAATTATAAGGAAAAATTGAGTAGGTAGAGCTTATTTGGCAAATGAAGCCTTAATGGAATACATTCAACACATGATAAAATGTTTAGATGACTCTAAGGTGCCTGTGATAGGTGTGGCTTATGCCAAATTTTTTGACATGAAAAAGAATTTTATGACAGGAAGGGTAAAAAGGGGTCAAATGCCTATTTCTGATGCATAAGCTCTTTTGAATGGTATGCAGTAGTGGCTGACTGTGCCTCCTAGAAATCTAGGAAGCATTTGGGTGGCTCATTAAGTAAACCTAATGCTACTGATAAGGGTGAAGCTCTTACAATAGCTATATACCAAATTTTTTAGGACTCTCCAATCTTCCAGTCCAAGAAATAGATCCTATAAAAGATTGAGGTATTTGCCTTCCTTAAGTTGTTGGAAAATAATGGTTGTTTCTAGGTGTCTAGTAAGAAGGAAGATGCAAGAGATCTCTCTTTAAGTTGTGGTGAGACCTATGTGCTAGAATATGAAAATAAGTTGGATAGGAAAAAGAAGACGATAGTTACATCCCCTTCAACTGGATACAGAGTGAGTGGTGGTTATTTGTGTGTTTCTTTCCCCATCATACACCATTATGATCATATCTAAGGATATTAGAGGCTTTAGTAACACCCTTAGGCCTGGGGAATCCATAATTTGTTTGGGGTATTTAATATATAAGCTTATCAAAACCAAGTTAGATGGAGAGAGAATCTAGGGTATGAAAGCTGCATTTGACCTAGTTTTCATGTTTTTATGGAGCCTAGAGGAAGAATTGGGTTAGGTTGGATGCAACAATCTATAGAGTAAGAGTTGTAAAATCCTTCAACCAGTTGGTTTACTGTGTTTGTGAGGACATTGTTGTGGATTGCTCTTTTCAAGTGTCTTTGGTTTAGGGGTATAACATGGATACTCAAAGAAGAGATTTGTGGGATGATTTGAGGAGGGTTAAGTAGCGTTTATAGACTTGTTGATGGGGGGCATCAATTTTTGTTTGGTGGTGTTGGGGGATTAATAGGAAGCATGATTGACTTCAAAGGCATGTTTATGACTTGGAGGTGGATGTATTTACCTGTGCAGGCAAATGCCCCTTTCATTCCATGTCCATTCCATCCATCTCTCTCTCTCTTTTTTCAATTAAATATTCATAATTTATTTTATTTAAGTTAGTTAGCTTGAAGGCTTTATTTATGGTCCATATTATAAGAGTTAATCAACAATGTTAAGATATTGATTTCAATAATTTAAGATACGAATTTCAATATTTATATTTATATAGATCTGTTTAATAAAAATTTAGATTAGATACGTAAAATATATTAGCTTATCTTTAAATCTAATTTTTAGGTATTTGATTTTGTAAGTGATTTGGTTCTAATAAACAATTATTCATCTATGTAATAATAGAGGCGGGGGCGATTCATACAACCTATTTTATTCCCCAGCTTTTCAATAAATTCTTGAATCTTGCCTATGTGGAAAATAGGGAAATGTTTAATGTACTATCATCATTTTATTTTAATGATAACTGTTTTTTTTGAAAAAGATTGATTTGTGATTCGTTAGATTGAAATATTCAATAGAGAATATTCACTCATATCCTCTTTCGGATAAATGTTTTATGATAAATTCCAACAATAATTCTTTAATTTTTTTGATAGATAGAGGAAATTCCTTATTTTAAATGTGCTAGGAAAAAAAAAAAAAAAATAGAGAGACTAGATTGTGTAATACTAAGGGTAGAAAAGAACATTTGCGTAAAATATATGATCCCCTTTTGGATGGCTCTTATTGTGGAAGAATTGAAAAAAAAAAAAAATCATTATCAAAGATGGTTGAAACTTCAATAAAAAATGGTATAGAGACATGTCTGATAAGGAAGATTCATGGTATACTTTTCCTACCCATTATGATAAATTTGAAGAAAAAATAAATATATTTGATAAAAATGCATCATCATACATTTGATAAAAACGTATTATCAAGAGTGAAAAGAAGAAAAGTTCTTTCTTTCCATGTTTTAAAGGTGAACAAAGAAAAATCAATTCAGAAGATGAAACAAAAATTGTCAAATTTTTTATTCAATATGATTATGATAGATCTGAAAGTTAAAAGAAAACCAATACGAATCCTAATGAACCTAAAAAGAGGGTAAAGGCCCAACAGAAATTACTCATTTTTTGAGACCTCACTAAAAGTTCTATCCATATATATTTTGATTGCCAACTCGTATTAGATTTGGTTGCATTTTATTGGAATTGAGAAAAAACTCCAAATGAATTTGACTTTCCTTTTTTGGAAAAAACTCCATTGGAATAAAAGAGATCGGTAGAAGAGTTCCTTGTTGGTCATACAAATTGATCGATGATTTAGGATAGCAAGAGGAAGAAAACAAAGAAAAAGTGGCTAGGGATCTTAGGATCAAGAAAAGCCAAACGTGTAGTGATCTTTATTGATAACCTATAAGATATTGTTAATTTGACTATAGAAATTATTAATAACCCAGATCAATTAGATGAAGTGACTTTGATACATCATTTGTAACAATTTGATTTTTGTTGAGACATAATCAAAGGATTAATGCATCCTCAAACACATAAAACAATTATTTATTTGGAAACTCTTTGAAGCAAATGTGTATTCTCCTCTATTTTTTGGACAAAATAGAGAAATCTCTTTCTCTTGATGTATTTGGGATGATGAAATTCGTTTTCAAAAACGAAAACAAAAAAACAAGAGAATTAGTAATTTGGAGTATACAGAGCAAAAGACATGGGAAAATGAGGGCTAAAAAAAGAGGAAGAAAAAAGAAGAGAGGAAAAAGCTCGGATGGAACTAGTGGAGGCTTGAGATAGCATTCCATTCACTCAATGTAATGAGGGATTCTGAACTAGTAATTGATATGACTAGAGCTATCGGTCCTATTGCTAAAAGTGTATGCTAAGAGAAGGAGGTGGCCTAAGAAGGCCAAGACTGCTGTTGATATGTGAGGAGTGTGGGTATTGTGTTTTGCACGTGTGTTTAGTTTATATAAATAGTGGGATTTAATAGTGAAATAAGACTTTTTGATGTTGCAAGTGAGGAAATTAGGTCTTGCTGATGTGGCAAGTAAGGCAGATAAAGGCTCGGTTGAGTGGCCTGCTGAGTTGGCATTTTAGTTAGAGAAGTATATAAGGGGGAAGAGTTTGTTGGATATATATATATATATTTATTTATTTTTTATCTCTCACGTTGTCACTTTGAGAAGCTTTTGGATTCTGAGCTTTAATTCAGGTTGATTGATTATGAGCTCTAAGCTCAGGTGAGTTCCATTGTGTTTCTGCCTTCGCTAGAGTATTTATATATTTTAGAGTGTATGTTGTTTGAGTTCATTATTTTGTGTGCTATCGGTAACTTAATCTTTTCTTAGAAAATATATTATATTACCTTCATTAATGATATTGAAAAGTATAGTTTGTATTTTATTATTTCAATTTCCTGAGTGGTATGAGGACCGAAAGGATTGGAATAGAGAAATGCATATTGAATGTACCTTTAATGGGTTTCAACTATCTGAAATAAAATTTTCAAAGAACTAGTTGACAAATGATATTTGAATAAAAATTTTGTTTCCCTTTGCCTTCAACTTTGGTGTAGATTGAAGATAGGATTCCTTCCTAATCAGAAAGAGATGCCAAAAAAGGGATTTTTTAACAGTTTGGGGGAAGGAAAATGAATTTCCTTTTGGTTCTAGAGATGCAAACTTCATCCATAGGAAGCTTGACCTTGTATTTGTGAGCCTAACTTGGCTGGCAAGATTTCTTATATCTAACACCATGTTAGGCTCCAAATGTATCAAAATCGCTCTCTCAGTTGTGGCCATAGCAAAACTCTGCTCAAGTTCTCAACTTTTGGATGGAGAGTTCTAAGCTTTGTCCTTGTAAATTGTTTGTGTAGTCTTCACCTAGGCGAATAGTAGGGGTGCACACTTGAATGGTAGGAAGCTTGACCTTGTACTCTTGAACGATACTCAGCCGGCAAGATTTATATCCACATATACTGCTTTTATCCCCCCATGTTCGTTGGACCAAAAGAAGAAAAGTCTTCAATGGCAGAAAACTTTTATTTTGGAGATAGGAACACTTATTTTATCTTTGCCTTGGTTAAGCAGTGTAGATCTTGCAACTCTATCTGGAAGTTGCAAAAGAGTGGTTCTATCGTTGATAGTCTTGGTTGGATAAAATCTTCAATTGTGGGGCATTTCCAACAACTAATGCAAGCTATTGATAATGTAAGGAGGGACTCTTTGTCTCTATCTGAGCTGGTACAATGGAGATTGAGTGGTGCCCAGATCTCAGGCTTTTGGCATGAGGCTTCAAAAGGCTCTTTCTGAAACAGCTATCTATAAAGCTCATGGTTCTAACGAAGTTGGTGTGGATTTCCTTAAAAATCATTGATTTATTTGGGGAGGATATACTTGTTGCTATTAAGGACTTCTTTGAGCATGGCTACATCCTCATAAACAAGTCACGCAACTAGCAGGCTGAAGTGCTAATTCTTTGAGTGTTGATGGATTTTCACCCATTTCTTTATTGTATTGGCAAATAGAAATGTATGACTTACTCCCTTAGTTAGTGGGATGAGAACAAGCAGCAGTTATTGGGGCCATAAAATTGTGGATAGTAGCTTGTCAAATGAGGTGCTTACAAGGAGTTTTAGCAATGATAAAGCTCAAAGCCTTGTTGACCTCTAGAAGTCCTATGACATGGTGAATTGGGTTTTTATTAAGAATACTCTTCATCTCATAAAGTTCCAGTCTCTGTGACCAGATATATTAGTGTGTTCATTCCCCTAGATTCTCCATCAATATCTATGGTGGATAAGTTGGGTTCTTTCCAAGTGGTATTTTTCAAGAAGAGCCTCAATCTCCCTATCTCCTTTTCCTTTGCATGGTTATTTTTGTTCAACAGATGAAAAGTCCTCCAGTGGGACTTTTAAATTCCCTTGGAGGTGCAAGGAGGAAGGATTACATATTGTTGCTTCTAGAGGATTTAGTGGTCAGCTTAGATATTATGTGCTTTATTTAATAAGCTCTTATGGAGTTTGAAGGCTTATTGCAAAATTCAAACAAAAGCAAGATTCTTATCTCTAGAGTTTCAGATTCGCTGAGGAATGATGTGTTGAATCTGTTGGAGTTTCAGCTAGGAGAACTCTCTGTACGCTATCTTGGAGTTTCTTTAGTCTCTTCCAAGCTATTGAGCTTTGATTGTGTGGACTGTGTGAGAAGAATTGCTAAGAGGGTTGGTTATTGAACAAGCAAGTTATTATCCTATGCAGGTAGAATTCAACTCTTTAAATTCATTATTTTCCTTGCAAATATTATTGTTATTCTCCTTTGTTTTCCCAAATGCATCTTAAGGAAATCACGGGTCAACTTGAGTGTTTCCTCTGCAAAGTGATGGGGTGAAGGTCTAGGGAAAAACTTGCTGGACTAGGTATGCTGTCCAGAATTAGAGGATGGGCTTGATTTCATCCATCCTTTTCAGTGGAATGAAGCAGATTGGATTGAGCACATTTGCAATTTATTTTGTGATAATTTTGGTGGTCTTTAGGTCACTTGGGTTTGATCATCCTTGCATCAAGGCAAGAGTTTCCAGATGTCCAAGTTCCCTTAGATTGTACTTGAGCTTGGCAAAAACTTCTATAACTACAACCAACCATAGAATCTGTTATTAGCTGGGTGGTAGGAGATGGCAATTTTATTCTCCTTGGTGTGACTTTTCATATTCTATGGAACTGCTGCATGAGAGATTTTCCCATAAAAAATTAATGAATTTTTTCTGTCCCCAAAAATAAAAAAAAGAAAGAGAGAATTTATGAATTTTAGGATTTTGCAACATGCTAGGCTTAGCTCCATTATTGGGACTTCTAGTTGGGACTGGCTCCAATGCTCCTGGGAGAATATTGCAACTTCTTGACATCCACTTTTGCAACAGCATAAACTTACTTGGAAATTGGAGGCCTAAACTGAATGCGAGTTTTTCCATTTGAGTTGTGTTTTGATGCTCTTAGGGCTCCCACCCAAGAGTTTCATGCGGCAAGTCCCTTGGTTTGCTTTTGTGGGGTTGGTTTTTCATGAGAGACATGGGTAGACTACTTTGGGGTTTATTTTTTCAAATATTTCTTTTTATGCATTTCTAGTGTGGAGGACAATTCAAATCAAAATGAAGTTTTGGGATTAGTGATTGTGAAAACTGGATGCCCAGGGAATTTTTTTAAATTGGTCAGATGCTATTTCTGGGTTGAAAGGTGGTGCAAGGAGTGTCTACATTTGCAATGGAGATTAGCTCTCTCGGCCTCCAATCATTATATTTGGAGGGAGATGTACAAGCGCAGGGTCAGTAGTGCACACAACAACCCTGGTCTCTTGATAGAAAATTCTTAATCTTCTGTTCCTTCTTGGAGTCTGCTGGTGTTTTTTGTTGAGGTGTAAAATTTGTTTGAAGGGATATGAAGGCAACCACCATTGAAGAAAGAAATCTATGGGTGGTGATTATAGTCAAGTGGATGTAATGGGAGGAATGCATGCTGAAAAAAATGTCTCTTGTCATCATCTTTGCCTGACAGCTTATACATGTTTGATTGCAGATGTTTAATCATATAATATGAATTCATGGAGTAGGTGATATGAAACTTCCCATATAATCAAGTGTATATTTGAAAGGACCTGTTAGTTTATTTTCAAATTTAAGAGCTATTAATAACTAGCATGCAAAGCTTTGGGGATGATGATTCAATACTACTGCTGTATGTTTGGGCGTGACAACTGATCTAGTATGCAATTTAGGAGTTATGGATCAATTGTGATCCTCAGCTGATTTTTACATTAAAAAGTGTGTTTGGTACTTTAATAATTAATTACTTAATAAAAAAAAGAAAAAATCTTTTGAAAAGACCTCAGGTAGATAGAGAAATCTAATAGGCAAACTGGTGACTTACTAGCGATCAGAAGAAAGCATAAACATATCCTTCTTAATATAGAAAAGCAGAAGACCATATATATGTTTCTGTGTGTGCGTGTGCGTGTGCATGTACTTAGCTAGAATGGTTTTAACTGGTGTGTCAATGGTACTTTTTAAGAAATTATATTTTATAGCTCCTTGGCACTCTATGTTGCCTGGTTTTTGATGTGGCTTTTGTTCATATTGAATGCTTTATTATTAAATTTGGAAGTTGGCTAACTCATGGGATGTCTTTGAAATGTCAAAAGTAAATTTTTTAAAAAACATGCACAAACACAGGGCACTCTTTAAAAGAAATAAAAGAATGCAGACACACACTGATATCTAATCTTTTCGAAAGTTTCAATTGCATACTTATTGAGATCCTTAAGATAGAAATTAAAATCAGTCCGTTCTTTAGAGTTTCTCCTGCGAACTTGCTGATTTGTTTGACCTTATTGATCCATCTATGTGGCAGTCTCCTTATTTTTAGTTGCTTTGTCTTTGGATAAAAGAATTTTTTGGTAATTATTGAATAAAAAGGTTTACCATGAAAGGATAATTGCTCTAGATAGGAGATAAAAAATTTAAATGCGCTTCTCACACATCTCTGAAGATACAGGATGGTTTCATGGGCAGTTTTCACCCTTGATTTTGTTGGTTTCTGAGCTTGCTTACACATGTTTCAAAATAATTACAATTGGCTGAATATTGCATGAAATTTAATTACCTTAATTATCCTGCCTTGCATTATTATAATGCATGCATCAATGTTGCTGTCAGTTTAGTGTGATGCACAAGATCTATGCGAAGTCTGCATGTATTTCTACTTTTTATAGCAGGGAATCTATAATTAGTCTTAACTGCTTAGAATTAAGCAATGCGGTAGTCATGTCACCTTGATCTCTCCTTCCCATGGCTTTGTTGAGGTTTGAGTCCTTATATTACTTGGTAGAATTGACACCTCTTATCTCACAGGGGCACCAGGGCTGTGTGAATGCTATTGCTTGGAATTCAAAAGGTTCGCTTTTGATATCAGGTTCTGATGATACACGGGTATGGTAGTTTGACTTGCTTTGGCCCTCAGAATATCTTTAACTTAACCTGCATTTTCTGAGTCATTACCATGGATATGCTTTTACTAGTTTTGGATTTTGCACCAAAAAAAAAAAGCAAAATTAAAAATGTCTCTCTCAAATCTTGTATGTGCTGTAATTTTTTCCTCTATAATGGACCATGTAAAGCTAGATATGTTGATTCTAATACTGGGAGTGACTCTTTCATTTGTGCAGATTAATATTTGGAGTTATTCCGGTAGAAAGCTCTTGCATTCTATTGAGACTGGGCACTCTGCGAACATTTTCTGCACAAAATTTGTCCCTGAAACATCTGATGAACTTGTAGTTTCAGGAGCTGGAGATGCAGAAGTAATATATGATCATCCACATCTTACAATTGATGCTACTCAGGGTAGTTCTCAGTCCTTTGTCTAATAATTTCACAGGTACGATTATTCAACATGTCTCGCTTAAGTGGGAGAGGATCTGATGAAAATGTCGTAACTCCATCAGCACTTTTTCAGTGCCATACTAGAAGAGTGAAAAAATTAGCTGTGAGTCATCTTTAGAACATTTAGTAGCATTTGTTATGGGGTTTTGTGAAGGTTGAAAAGGAAAGTATTTGTAGTTTTCCTTTTTGGATGTCTAACCATCATGTCTGACCTGCTATTGCAGGTTGAGATTGGTAATCCAAATGTTGTGTGGAGTGCAAGTGAAGATGGAACTTTGAGGCAACATGATTTCCGGGAAGGCACTTCTTGTCCTCCTGCTGGATCATCTAACCAGGAATGCCGCAACATTCTGGTAAGAGGATTGATTGAGAAACATCTCTTGTTCTTATTATAAGATCGTGATTATTGGTGTTCTTTTAATGGTTTCAGTACCCGTGGGATTTTCCTTCTCATGGTGTTTTCACCTGCATGTTTTGATTTATGTGTCCTAATGCCGGTCACTTCGTTGTAATCTGGAATTGTTTAAATCAGTTGGTTAGCTGTTGTAAAAATGTCGTGGCGCTCACTGTCCGTAGGCCTTGTGGTAGAGCTATTTTGTTTTTGCTCACAAGTCAGGGTTGTAACTCTAGATGGCAAAGCTGTAGACACAACTTAACCAAGGGGGAAAAAAGGAATCTTTTGGAGCTTAATTTAGCAGTAAATTATGTGGAGCTGCTTGGACAAATTTGCCATAACGGTATTGATTTGAGATATTGCATGCATCATCCCTTAAGATTGTTTCCTGAAAATCTATCTTTTTTATTATTCTTCTATATCTTTATCTCTTGTGGAATGTTAGATGGGTGTCAACTCTTGATTTGGTGCTAATATTTGTGAAAATGGAGAAACTGCAGCAGTAGAAGCCAAAAGATGCTGCTCATTATTACTTTGATAATAGTTTGAGCCAATTCATCAATTACGATGAGTTGGGCACAACAAGGTTCACCCATGCTTGGGCAGGAGATTGGTTGGTTCACATTGGGGGACAACTCTGCATTGGCTGCTGAAATGATTCAATTTTACATATGCATTCTATGCAGAATCATTTTTGTGCATTCTTTCTCATTCGGTTCATTTATAATCAGTTAAGCTAAACTTTGAAATAATTGGAAGGAAAGGTTAAATTTGACAATTTGGAATGGAAAGGAAATGTGGCCTCTGTCATATTTTATTTTGCAGGTTTTATGTGTCTCTTTCGTTGTGACATTCATTATGTTATATTGTTCTCATTCAATTGGTCAGTTGTGGAGTTGGATTTGTACACTAATGAAGCAAAGAGACAACTCGTACATGGTCTTTGGATTAAGATTTTATGTTGGAAAAATTATGGGGTTTGAAAGATATTCTCCTGGGCTTTGTAATGCTTGATTGTTGATATCAATAACAATTGGCACTTATGGCAGTTGGACTTGCGTTCTGGATCCAAGAGGTCACTGAATGACCCTCCTAATGGAACCCTTGCCTTAAAATCTTGTGACATTAGTTTCACCAGGCCTCACTTGATCCTAGTTGGTGGGAGGTATATATATTTTGATTTGGAAAATGTTAATGAGTGTCCCGGTGGCAATTGTTAAGAAGGCAAATAAAGAAACTTCACATCTCTTCATGCACTTGCCTTGTGTAAAGCTTGTAATTAATGTCAGGAAGTGTGAAAAATTTCCTTTTTAGGCACTTAACAAGTGCCCTGGTGGCACCCATTAACAAGACCTTTCTAATTTTCTTATGCAATATATATATTTTGAATTTTATCTTTGTTCCAATATTTGCAGTGATGCATTTGCTCGTCTATACGATCGGAGGATGCTACCGCCATTGACCTCCTGCCGAGCCAGGATAGCACCACCTCCTTGTGTCAACTATTTCTGCCCAATGCATCTTTCAGACCGTGTTAGTTTCACATTTCATTACGAGTACTATACCACTTCTTTGTAGTTGCTTGAACAAAATCTCTCTTTTCTATATGCATATATTCCTCTAGAAATCACGTTAGAATCATTTAGTTGAATTGATTGCAATCTCATTTTCACTCCCCTAAATGGAACGACTTATCGAGTATTAGCCTCTGAAGTTTGAAGCCTAGGTTAACTCTGCAAGGTGTGAAAAAGCAATATAAGGGTCATAATAATCTTTTGAACCTAAAGGAAAGAAATACTTTAGAACAATGTTTTGAAGATAATGTGTTCCCGATCTTTGTTTCAAAAGGAAATTTTTTTTCCAATAAATGGCATGAAGATGATTCTATAGCCCAAACTTCTATAGAGGTACTGGCATGAATCCCATTTGTTTCCAAATGGTCTAGCATACCGGGGACTTTGATAGAAAACTTAGTTGTCGATTCTTCGGAGATTCTACCGACCATGGCTATCGTCAAAATAAGATTGTAAAGAGAGGGTCCATCACCTCTTTTACAAAGCAATAATACAGATAATGGAAAGAAAAAGTAAGAGGAATCTAATAATACAATAAAAGGACACAGGTCTGTCCTGAAAAAGTAGTGGAGGAGACATAAAATAAAGCATTGGCCCACTTCGTCTTCTGCAAAAAGTAACTCTGAGGCCCTCAATGCATGTTGTACTCAAGATTGAATCCTCCTTCATCTCCAATTAAGTTTTCAAAAATTTATCATCATCCATTCCATCTTGCCCTATGTTGAGATCATTATCCCTGTCTTGGTCCATTTCTTCGTCGAGTAGGTCCTCTTCAAGGTCATTAAAATTATCAGCAGGTCCCATGAATTGTTGATAAGGGTCCAAATTAATCTCAAAACTTACAGCTTCACCATAGTTTTCAATTAATTTTGAATATTTAGAATCCTTAGTTAAGCTATTCACTTGAGGAGTCATCCAATGTGGAAAGAAGATTTTGTGTCTCCTTTTCACATACCAACTGTTTTGTTGTCAGCTTAGGCCAAAAAATGTCCTCTCCACCATTATCAGCCATATAAGTCCGCCACAGGTAATAGATCTTCTGCCAAGGGAATATGTTAAAGTGCCAGTCCTGTATAGTGGGCTTATAAAAATGTCCAAACCGGTGAAATGGTACCGATTTACCATATAAATAACTTCTTGAGTTATTATGGATTAAAATTAAATGCCTTGTGGGATCAATTTTAGGATCCTTTTTAATATACTCAAAGCCATAATCATTGCGTGACCGGTAGGATGTATGGAGAACTTCTCTGGGAGTGGAAGAAATTCTGAGAGTGATTTCAGAATTTTCCACAAAAGCTTCAAGCATGGCCTTTGATATGCTGTGGGTGAAAATTTGGCAGTCCGAATAATCATTTGTGCAGATATCCAGAACTAGTCCAAGGTCCAGTAATTGATTGACATTGTAGAATCTTCCACCCATGTGAACTCCTTTCTCCTCATTCTGCATTTCTAATTGTTGAAGATTAAGGGATAATTTAAAGATATGCCATATAGGATAAGTCGTACCAAGAGGTTTGACACAATTATCTACAGGGCCTTGAATTCCAAAGTGATGAAATCCCTTAGTTTCATAAATTAGAACATGCACTTCAACTCCTGGGATCAGGCTATCTGCAATTCCAGACAGGAGGAAATACATATTTCCTCAAGAATTTCCTGAACCACATCAAATTCTTCATGAAGTCTGTCTTCCACAGACTTCCACACATGCCGGATCAAATCATAAGGTAGATTAGACTCAAGGGTGTTCTTGGTGTCTAACACTACTCGTGATTTGATAATCTCCTGTTGCTCAACCTGGGACAACTGATGAGAAACTTACAGCCGCTTCCTTCTGATGGGCGAGATGTAGTTGATCTGCTCCATCTTCTGAATTAGCTTCATGTTCCTAACTTTCTTCTGCAGGTTGAAGCACTTCTGAACGTAATACGCTCTACTTCCGTGTTGTGGGTTGTAGAGCATAGGAATATTGGGTCGCCCAAAGTAATGGGTTTTCTTAAAATAATTTTCACAAAAATTGACAGCTCTAGAAAGATTGTCAAAATATTTGGAAGAAAAACCTACACCATTACACTGAGACTTGCATTCTTCCAGAGTTAGATGGATTCCAGGTTGAATGCTTTTAGTTACAACATAACAACAATCAACGGATTGATCATTGTCATATTCCCAAAAATACGTTTCAAGACCAGAACAAAAATATACCACTTCCTGGTTGGAGGTCGCGGTACGGAGATTTTGTAAAATTAATCTCTGGAGCTCATTCAAGCCATCTGTTGTGTAGGAAGGAGGAATGAATGCTAGGTTTGTATCTAACATTCGCACTACGTCACCTTCCTCGTAAGGCAAAAGTGATATAGTCGAAACATTTCCAGACTCATCGAGGTTTGATCGATAAGATCTAGAACCTCTGCTACTACTCTCATTAGCCTTTTCCTTTCCTTTGTTCTTGTGATTTTGTGAGTCACCAGAACTAGGAAGCCTTCTTGGGGCCATTGTTCCTCAATCCTTTGTGAGGAATTAGTACCGATAGCCACCACTGCCCTTTGGGCTAGTTGGCTTTAGTTAACCTGAAAAGCAAATCAAAGAAATGGTTATTCTTTCCTTTAATATGTTCAATAGAAATTTCATAACCATTCCCATTAATGAAATCAATAAACTTAAGCCATCTATTAACATCGTAACTTCTCTTAGATTCTTTCTGCTTATTGTAGAAAGTTACAATAGAATTACAGTCCGTGCGCAAAGTGAAGGAACGAGGGAGATATAGCTTAAATTTTTTTAAAACTAATAAGACATCTAAAATTTCAGCATCAAGTGCAGTCACATTAGTTTTATAATTACCACTACAGTATGCAGCTATTTTCTCCTTAGCTAATGGATCATAAAAGTTGGGCTTCCATTTTGGGATGCCTCCCCATCCACTCAATGATTCATCAGTTTCTACAATTATCCAAGAATCCTTTGGTGGGGGATCCAAGGATGGAAAACTACTCACTAAGGCTTTGATCTTTTTTATTAGCTGAGTATCTTGTGAGGTCCATTTACAATTTGGGCCTGCCTCGGTTTTTTTGGTAAAGAGGTGGCTAACTTAGAAAGATTGGGGATAAAAGCCCTAATGAAGTTCAACTTACCTAACAAGGATTGGACCTTTTTGAGGTCCAATTCTCGTTCGTCTGTGTCTAATATTGATTGGACTAAGTGAGGTTGGGGTTTTAGGATACCCTTTCATAAGTATAGCCCTGAGAACTCGGCATGTTCTTGACACAGTACTGCCTTCTTCTCATTAAGAATCAAATTATATTTTTGGCATAATCCAAAGAACATATGTAGATGACCTAAATGTTCCTCTAGAGTTCTAGACATTACTAATATGTCATCTATATACACCACAACAAAGTCAAATGATCTAAAAATCTCATTCATCTTGCGTTGAAAGACGGATGGAGCGTTTTTTAACCCAAATGGCATACAGAGCCATTCGTAGTGTCCAGGTATGATGAATGCAGTCCACAGAATACTTTCTTCTTGCATGGGTACCTGCTAAAAACCAGATTTTAGATCAAACTTTGAAAACCAATTTCGCTCCTTTATTTTTTGAAATAAAGAAGGAATATATGGTAACGGATACTGGTCAGGGATAGTATTATCATTTAAATCTTTATAATTGAATACCATCCTAGACTTACTTCGGACTGTCTTTGAATGTTTACGAACAATAAATGCAGTAGTCCTATGAGGGGACCGACTTTCACGAATAACATTCAAAGATAATAAATCACTAATATGTGTTTTGAAATCTAATTCTTCCGAGGGTGTCGGATGAATTACTTTTGAAGAAATTACAATACCAGGATTTATTATATCCAACCTACAAACTTCTTGGGACTTTTTCCAGGCTTGGACTAGGTTGTCATATTTGCAGGGCTTTCAACTTCTGCACAAGATCCAATAGGGCTGGATCCTGTAAATTACCTTTGATTATACTACAATGTTGTTGAGCACTGTCAATATAATCACAATACTCACCTTGACCTTCATCATCACATTCTACTTCCTGCAAAATACTCAAATATGCATTTAGAGGTTTTGAAATCGGGGAAGTATGAATCTCTTCAGTTCTTTTGGAAAAGATCAACTTGTTAGGAGAAATTTGAATAGTGCCGTGTTGTGACACTACAAAATTCATACCTAAAACAAAATGAGCATGTTCTGCCATAGCAATATTAACAACATTAGTACGTGGCAGAGTATAAAGCAAATCTTTTAAACGAACACATCCTTTTTTAAGAGTTTGGGAAGAGAGTTGCCTACTTCCATCAAAACCAGTTACAATAGATGTGGATTCATCTAAATATTCCCAGTCTTAATATATGATGAAGATGCTCCTGTATCCAACATTGCAGTAACATAAAATGATTTGTTATTTTCAAAGATTATGGTTACTGGAAAGTTAATCATATTATTTACAACAGCACTTGGACGAGTGAAATTGAAGTCACATACCTGATTATCACAGAGAGAGGATGACCTGACTGTTTTGAGTTTGAGTTTATCAATATTGATATAGTCATCTTGAAGGTCAGCCAATAGATTAACCTCAGCAGGAGAGGTCTTTGGCTCTGATGATTGTCCTGCAGTCTTACCTTTCAAAGACTCTAGTTGTAATTTGAGTTGGTGGTTCTCAAACTCTTAGTCTCTAATTCGTACTGACAACTGCTTGACAATAAATTCGTGATCTATCCTTGGAGGTGGTTGGGCCTCCTTGGCTTTTTGGGTTGTCTAGACCATACCTAAATTTAATACAACGAATGCACAGTATGTCTAAACATTTAAGACACCTGGTTCTGGAATGTTTCTTGATCCAGAACCTGCAACTTGCACAGACCTCAGTGACAGCTTCTTCGAAATATTTTTCGTAGTCATGAATTCATAGGGACTTGTATTCACTACGCAAAGAGATCATAAAGAATGTATCACTAGGGAGGTCTAGGTCTAATACTTGCTGATCGTCATCAGTGAACCATGAGCATACATCCGAATCTCCTTCTAACTCTATCAGAAGCAGAGACGATGTCAAATTTATCTGGGATATCCATCTCGTGATAGACATTGAATCTTTCCTTGTTGACTCTATCCCTAGTACACTGATTGGCATAGTGGCCTTCTTCGCCACAAATAAAACATTTGCACTTTCGAAAGTTTATAGGCTTATCCTTCTGAAATTTCTTGACATGGTTTTGCTTCTTTTGTCCTTGCTGATAATTAGTTGCCTTACGTAATCTCCTCTTTTTGTTAGAGGTGTAGTAAGAACCTGAGAGTCTGAATTCATTGCAATAGGCATATGTCTTCTTCTGCCTTTCTAATCTATTCTGTTGGCAAAATTTTACCATGTACGCAGTGATGAACATAATCCTCGGCCCAGTGTTTGCAGGTGGGTCAGGATTAGCTCTATAAAATGCTTGCTTCAACTCTTCACTGAAGGGGGATGGTATCTTAGAAAAGAGTTGATCACTAACTTGGGGATCACAGGCATCACAGGCGACTCCTGCCAAAGATGCTAATGAATCAAATGAACTACAGAGCTGCTTAATCGAACCTTGTTCAGAGAAGGTAAGATTTTGCAGATTCCTGTAGGCTTCATTTGCCTGTTCTGCCTGCATCCGGTAGGGATCTGATCCTAACTTCAAAGTTTTTATTAGGGATGTCTTGTTTCTGGGCGTGTCCGCCATTCCTAATAACTCAGCAAATCTCTCAGGGTTTCTAACTTTCCATTCCTGAAAAGTCCTACGTTCTGGTACACCTAAGAGTGATTCGATGATGTTGATTGTCTCTTGGGGCGTCTGTGGATTGATCTGGTTAAAATAGTTAAGACAATCAACCTCCCACTGGTCAACAACCATAGCCCAATCCTGTGGATCTATAGTTGACAAAGTCAACACAGAACCTTTACTCTTTGCACTTGGGAGTATGGTCGGAGTGATTCTTAAAGGGCCGTTACCAAAACTTGGATCCATTGGTGTTGGAAACTCGTTCCGGTAATCTAAGTTAGTTGCTCCAGCAAATGGCACATTCTGGCTAGGAATGCGCTGAGAGTTACTACTACCGACATTTGGCTGTGAGTACGTGGGAAGATACTCTTCTTTTACAGTCGTAGCTCTCAAAGTTTCAAGGTCAGGGCTGGGACTAACAGGAGAAGCAACTGAGGCAGACATATCCTCAATTACAGAAAGGTTTGGTACAGGATCTGAAGTAGCAGGAACTTCAGACACTCGCTCAATATGAGAACAGATAGGTTCCACTTCTGTGTTATCAGAAGTAAGCAATTCTTTAATCTGCTCAGGGTTCATCATATTGAACTTTTTAGATTTGGATTGAACTGACTCCGTATCAAACTTAATCATTTTTCGTATGTTAAGTTTTTGATGGATCAGTTCAGCTTGCTCTTCGAAGATTTTATCCATTTCTTCAAGATCTTCTTTGGTCAGAAAGTTGTCGATCTGTTTAAGTTTTGACCTAAAGGCAGAAATCCTATTATGGTTACTAAGGTTTCCTAGATCTGACCCTTTCAATTTGATCTTGGCTAAGAACCTATCCAGTTTTGTTAGATTGAATCTAAGCATTTCTTCAATCTTTTCAAGCACTTGGGTATTCATTTCTATCTTCTGGGTAGTTCCTATGATGTAAAGGTTATTTGCACCTAAGGAAGAAGAGGAACTAAAAGATGAAACGGAAGATTTTTCTATAGAGTGAAAAATTTTGGTTTTTTCCCACCATGCTTAGCGCGCAACTCTGATTTTTATCTTGCTCAGCACACTCAATACCCTGCTCAAATTCTCTCAAATCATCTTCACCTAGGATTGATAGGTGAAACTCAACATCCTTAACCGTAGGCGAGCTCTTCTTCGGTTGTAACCAAGCTTTTATCAATAGAAAATTCAAGTGCATTTCTTAGTATTTCCTCTGTGAGATTCTTTGTTATCTTTTTTTCTCATCGATCCTGTTTCCGCAAGTAGAGTTCAGTGAGGCGATAAGCTAGAGGAAGGCTTGAAGCCAGCAACTCTTCATCCCTCTGTTTAGCTTACAAATTGGTATCAGAGCATTCTTAGAAGAAGGTAATACAGCCATGAGTGGCTGAGGTTTTACACTTTGTGGTGTATAGACCTCTGTCATCATGGTATATCTGGGCAAATGTTTTGAAAGATAAAAGGTTTTATGTGTTTAACTTCTTCTATCTCTGGTTGTAAATTAGTCCAAATCTTCAGAAGAAATCATAGGAGTAGGCACGTTAGTAGCATGTATCTTTTGTTAGATCTCTGTTTGCACCATCATTAAGAACTGATGACTCCTTGAAGAGTATCCGGAAATTAGATTTACTGCGTTTTGTGTCAAAAGACTAGGATCCTCAAGTACCTGTTTAGCCGACGGACAGGCGTTTAGGGGAAACAAAGCTCCAAGGTGAGATACTGTTTTGCAACTAAATCTTTTTATGGGAATCTACCACAAGGGCAGTTTTTGATGTTGTGAAATTTATTTCTGGAGTCCAAACAGATTTGCGAAAGCCTCTCTCTAGTATGAAATGGATTCTGAAAATTTTAATTGGATCAGAGAATTAGAAAGTTTAGAATATTTAGACCTTGATTTGGAAAACTGTACTTCTGTTAGAAGTATAGATAAGTTTTCCATCTTTTTCCTAAAGACTTACTCAGCTTGTTGAACTGAGAATAGTCTCTAACCTTGTCTTCAATAATCGGTAACTTACTATGAGAACTGGAGGGTTGATCCATTCTCAAAATCTAATCAAAATATCTATCGTGCTGTCTATGATACCTATTTCTAGTATTAACTATGTCAGAGGGGTACCTATACCTAGAATGATACAAAGTATAAAAATTCACTAAAAGTTGTAATTTTAAACTTAACAAACTATTTATGAAACTACTATAGTTAAATGCAATATAATTTGTATGAGCTAAAGTTATCTCTAAAGTTTCTACACATGTGATGCAATCTACCGACCATGCCTATCGTCAAAATAAGATTTTCTCTTTCTTTACTCATCTCATAACCCTTGGTTTTCACAAAAATTTTAAAGACTTGGTATCTTCAGGCCACTTAATGTGCCAGTTTTGAATTTGGCTAGAACATTGTTAGAAAGATGCCTGATTAGTTGTACTCTTTTTCCCTCATTATATTAATTGTGTATATGGGCTCCATTTGTATAGCAGCTAAGATGTAACAGGTTTTCTTAACTTTAGCATCCTTTATCAACACAGAGTATTGAATATTCTCCCTCTGTCTTGCAGGGACGCTCAAGCTTGCACTTAACACATGTTACATTTAGCCCAGATGGAGAAGAGGTTCTGCTTAGCTATAGTGGAGAGCATGTCTACTTGATGAATATGAATTCTGGTATGCTTGTTGTTTTGGCACATTCAGTTGTCTTATCGGAGGAAACTGTGGTCATTATTGTCAGTGTCTAATACTCATTGTAGTTTATTGATTGATCCTATGAGAATAATTGATTTTCAGTGACTTCATGTTTTTTCTAATTTGTGCATGGACAGATTGTTGACTAAATTTATTGAAATAGAATTGATATGAGCACTTACCTCACCCCTCTCCCTCCCCTCTTCTCCTCCACTCTCTCCCACCATCCCTCCCCCGCCCGCCCCCACCCCCCAAAAAAAAGAAAAAGAAAAAAGAAAAGAAGAAGAAGAAGAAGAAGAGGGAACTGACAAGAGCAATTCTTTGCAGTCACTCACAAGCCTGGTTGTTGTTCCTTGATACAATCAAAACATATTTTATTTAGCTCACAGGTGGTCTCTCTGAGCAGAAGATCTTTTGCTATATTTACCACCAAAAGGAATATTGGTTCCCTAGCATAATTTTTTCTGAAAGTAAGACAATGTTCTGCTAGTGCCATTTTATTTGTTTGGGTGTAGCAGTTTGTGTAGCGCATTCATTTAGTTAGTGACATTAGAAGTGGTGAGTTACTGCATGCCTTAGCTTGAAGATGAAAGCCCACTATCAAAAGCTCAAATCTGAGGCAGTTAGCTTTCTGCCTTGACAATTGCAGTAGGTGGAAGAGGCATCAGATATACTTCAGCAGATGTTGCAAAGTTAATGACGTTCTCTCCAATTCTCAATGGGTTAGAATTGCAGCCGACAATGTCAAGTATCTACCCATATCCTGTCAAGGTTCATGTCTATCCGGTGTCCAGTTTAGTCTTAATGTGCTTCAGGTGCCACACAATTCTTTTTTGGTTGATTATGAGGCTTGTTTTACAGTGTTCAAAGCTTGACAAGTGGAGAAAATTACTTCAGTTTGCGGAAACATCCTTGAGAGAGGATACAAATTACTATTATGGAATAGAGGCATGCAATGAAGTTTTGGATGGACATAGTCATGAAATAGAGCCTGCTCTAATACATGAATTTCTTTGTACACGTGCAGCTCTGTTGCTCAAGGTTTCCATTACAACCATTATTATCTACAAATCACAATTTGACCCTCTCTGGGTATCCACACTCAATGAACTTTTATTTTTGCCAGCGAAAATGGAAAAATGATGCGCATATGGCTATTAGAGATTGCTATAGTGCCAGAAGGATCAACAATTCTTCCATCAGACCACTTTACCACATGTCTGAAGCTTTATCTCAGGTATTTTTTTCTCCTCTCCTGTCATTTGCACACAAAAAGATTCTGCTCACAGATCCTGAGGCTTGGTGAATTTATGTGCTATTGGTTGTAGGTATTTTTGGATCAGTAGATTATCTGCTGAAAAATCATGATCATAGTTGGTTCACCACCATGAGTTTTTTGCTGCATCTCTTTTTTGATCTTGGAGCTAATTCTTTTAGTCAGTAATTTTGAAGTCTGTATTAACTTGAACATATTGCAAAATTGCTGGTTTTATTTCTTTTACATGATTGTAGCATTGTTTAGTGGAATCAATATTATCTTAGGAGAAACATGGACTCAATGAAAAGGCATTTACAGTGATTGGATTACATTGGAAGTTTTGGACTGATATACTAATTTGCAATTCAGCAATACACCCTTTGAAAGTATTATTAGCATCTTAAACTTTTTAAAATATGCAATTCCTTCCATTATGAGTGATATGGTTTTCTAAGCACTACATTTGACATGGTGCTTTAATAAAATAGACCTATGACTAGATGATTCATGGGAGATTCCCTACCCCCTAACCATGCGATAGCTAGTCAAGTCTTGAATTTCTAAGAAATTCTCGTAACCTGATGAGTTTGGTTTACCATAATTTCCATTTTTTGTACATTGGCACCTCTTTGGTTTTTTGAATCTATTTACTCAGTCCCCACTTAAGCTGTTTAATTACTTTATTTTGCGATAAAGTCATTTACTTACCCAAAAAAATTGGACTGATGACTCAATTTACAGAAAATTAAGGCTAAAATCTGTGTTGCCATAAAGGATTAGGACATCTAATGCATATGTCCCTGTTCATTTTTGTTGCGTAATGGCAATCTATATCAATGTTAGAGTTGGCATGGGGAAAGAAAATGAAGGGAATGCGTGCAAAGAGAGGAAGAAAAGTCAGTTGTCTTTTCTACAATATTGAATTACACAGAAGTTAACCTTCTTTCCTTTTTGAATTAGAAAAAACTGTTAAATAAGTAGAGAGTAAAGAAATTGCCCATTACCATTTTTGGTAATTGAGATCCTACTTGTTTCTATTGCTAGATAGTACCTTATTGATTGATCTATATGTAATCATCTTGTAGACATTATACCTGATAAGAAGAAATCTGTAAAATGTTATCTCTTGAGCAATATTGCCAAGATATCTTTGAAATTCAAATTGAGAAGTTGAAGCTATTTGCCAGTGGTTGAAAAAGATCAGCCAGAATGTCTTACTAGTGAAGATATGTTTCCTTGTCTTTCAATCTAGAGACATAAGTTATAGACTATGGCCTGCAGTGACCCATTTTCTTTGAAATTAAAGATTCTCTTTCTAGTTGTTCTTCAAAAAAAAAAAGAGATGTATGCTAGGATTTATCTTAGTTTTTGCTTCTTTGGGTTTTTTCCCCCCTTCTTTCCTGAGCAAATAAATAATTGCTCAACTTTTTGTTGCAAATCGATGATGAAGAAATCAGTTTCTTAAATCAGAACTGAAATTGGAATAAGGAAATTACATCTGAGCAGTTGTGTTCTTCATTACTGTTTTTAGGCTACTTAGGTCCAAATATTGTGGGATGGCTAAAATTCGAGTTCTCATAACAAATATAAGTAAATGGATTCTTTTTTAGTAATTAAATATATATTTAATTTTCAGTTGAAAGGTTAGTCACACATCTTTTGAATAAAAAAATTGAATCAGACCTTTTGTGCATTTATTGATACTAAAGTTTGGCCTCTATTCCCCCTAAGCCTATCCCTACCTTAAAAATTATGAGGGTTATTTGTCCTGCATTTATTGATACTAAAGTTTGGCCTCTCTTCCCCCTAAGCCTATCCCAACCTTTAAAAGTATGAGGGTTATTTGTCCCTAACTTTGCTTGCATTTTGATTACACTGTTTGTTAGCTATTTGTTAATGGTGCTCATGGATATATGCCAGCATTTGATTGGTTCTAATAATTAATTTTAATAAAATAATACTATTTAACAGATATTAATTAAATAATTTTATAAAAAATAAAAAATGCTGAAAATTAAAATAAAAAAGAACAAATATAGAAATTTGAAAAAATACAAGAGTTGAAATTCTTAAAGTTGTTGCCAGCCATCTAGCTATCTCAAGGCCTAGGGGTGGCTAACCCTAAAGGTGGTTGCCAGCCATCAACTATATTTTGATGGCTGATAACAACCTAATATATCTAGTGGGTAATATGACCTACCCATAGTGGTAAGTAGTCATGCACTATCCAAAGTCATTTGACCCTTGGGCCATTCGCACGATGTAATGAGCTTTGGTTTTCCTTTTTAGTTCCCTTAATTTTAAATATATAAATATTTGGTGGTGGAAGGTAGCCACTCACTATTCTTTTGGGACCCTTGTTGGCCACTCCAAGTGCAGGGAGTAGCCAGCGACTAGACCTTCCTTGAGGTGGGGTGGCTAGAAGTAGCCCATGTAACTTTTGCATTTTTTAAAATTTTATTTAAATTATCTAATTAAATATCTTTTATAATGTTATTTTATTGAATTAACTATTATGGGCCAATCAGATTTTATCACGTGACCCATTACTAACATCAACAAATGGTTATAAAACACAGTTCACAAGCTAGTCAAAATGAAAAAAACAGTCACTTGTATATAGAAGTCCCATAACACAGGTCATATCTATATAATTTTCTGTTAACTTTCAATTTCATTTTGCAGTTACTAACTGGGTACCTTGATCTAATGCTAGTAGCTGATTTGACAGATATAATTATGAAATATAAAATTCTCTATTAACTTTGTTAGAGTTGGGTTTACATGCTCTTCACAGATTCAGCAATTGATTCACGAGGTTAAGAACCAGAAAAATTGGTTACATTCCCATCTTAAGGAGAATTAAAGAATATTGAAGTAGATTATTTTATTAACACAAATGTGCAAATATCTGCAAAGAAAAACTCCACTCCCCCTGATAATGCACATGTAGTCCAAAAAATTTGAGATCTGTATAATCGGCTGAGAAATCTTTGTAGTGTTCTTTTGTCGCTGTAGTTGGATTTTGTGCCATTTGTCAGTGATGGTAGTTATGACGATCAAAATGTCTTGAGTTAATGCATTCATATAGCTGCTTTCTGGATGAATTGTTTTGTTTTGAGATAATATGGAAGCATATAATAACCAATTAGAAACAAAAGAAATAAAAATAGAAGGCCAAGGGATTAATCATATGTTAAATGCATACACTTATATGAGATATTGCATGTGTTGTGAATTCAATATTCACCTAGGCCATTCCTTGTGGGGCCACGGTATACACAATCAGGCTTAACTGTTGCTTGAATCTTGTATGCTGTCTCAATAGTCTGCAGTTTGTTAGACTCTATCCATCTGTCAAAAAATAGAAATGTAGAAATTGAGCAGCTTTCTAATTGCCCTCTTAGTTGCCACAGCTTATTCACAAACGATTGATGCAACTCTCCAATTTCCACACTGCTTGAGCAGGCTTTCTAATTGTCCTCTGATTGCCAGAGCTTATTCACAAAAAGATATCAAGCATGCTTTCAAATTTCAACACCTCTCTGCATTTTTGTTTAATTCCTTGGAATCAGAGTAGGACAATATTTGATGGTCTAGAGACGGATCTCTTTATTTTGAAGAATAGGGTGTTTTACTCTTATACCTTTGGTATAGTGGTGCTATCAAATATTTGTACTGTGATTGTTTCGTGAATTTGGAGCCATCATGGAGTTGATAGATGATAGAACTTGTATATATGATCTTGTGTGGAGGTAGATACCCATTTGTAACATTGATGAATTATTGCAGTTGGGTAAACATAAAGAAGCTCTAGATTTTGCCGTCGCTGCACAATGCTTGGTCCCATCTGATTCTACTGTAGTAGAAAGAGTAAAGGAAATAAAGCAGAAGCTTGCTGCAGGTTTGTCACTATGCTGGATGGGTTTCTTTCTGTCCCCTTTAGGGTTATTTTATCACCCTTTGAGTTTCTCTTTTTCACAATGGCAACTGTAAATAGACCATAAAGAACTTGAATCCACTACTTTCGGTGGACCAGAAATATCGTCAACTGGTGGGGAGGAAAATAGATCCCTGTACATCTCGTGTTGTACCTTTTTTTCCCCCTCATTTTAGTTGAGCACCTTGTCAACTTTCTTTCCCTTTTTGTCCTCAACTTTGTTGGGAAGTTTTGTGGCTGAAAAGTAGGGTGCTTGTTTTTGGGAATTTTTCTTGTTTAGCAAGCTACTTAGGAGGTTGGAGACGTCTCACTGTTTAGACAAGTGTTACATCTTGATATTAGGGAAAATTGTATTTTTGTTGTTTGTAAAGATTTTTCTTTTGCCTTGAATCATTTCATATCTGAGAGTATGATCACATATATGCAGCTGAAGCTGAAAAAAATAGCAAGACAACTAATGGAGCACCGGGTTCAGAATCTCGAGGACCAAGAGTGTTGAGATTTAGTGAGTTTCTGTATCGTTCAGAGGCTAATAGCGAGGCTTCTCAAGATGGTCCAAGATCTGAAAGGGAGGAATCAGATTATGAAGAGGAAATGGAAGTTGACTTTGAAACATCTATCTCTGGTGATGAAGGACGTGATACAGATTCCAATGTTATACATGGTCTAAATGTGAGGATTCAACGAAGAGGGGATTCTTCTAGAGAATCTGGCAGTGCGAATGGCTCAAGTGGATCACCTTCATCATTGACACAAAACGATAAGATATCATATCAGGTTATTACCAATGTTATGATGATTCTTAATATTTGTTGATTGATGTAGACTCATCTTGTTTGCTTGCACTTTGGTTTTGTTTATTAACTTTCTTTTTCTCAGAGGTTTTATTCTCTATATAAAGGCTACTTAAATGTTGGTAACGTATTGCAATATTAGGTGCATATGAGTTGGACTCCTTACTACCGAGAATAAAAATACACTGTAAGAGCTGGGGAGGAAAGGGAGGTGCTACTTATTCCTCTAAACTAGTTGGAATGGTTTTTGAGGAGGCCAATGTTTATGGTCGTGTCATATCCTTCTAGACACTTGGTTGGCTATTGGTGAAAAGATTATGCTGTTAAAATTCTTTTGGCTAATTTATTCGTACATAGAAAAATAAAAAGTTAAACATGTTGAATGATTAATTTATGTGCACAGAGAAATTCTTTGATCTATGTGCTATATCTGCTATTTACTTGATTTCTGCCTCTGTTACAGCCTGAGCCAATTATTGATATGAAGCAGAGGTTTGTTGGTCACTGCAATGTTGGAACTGATATCAAACAGGCCAGTTTTCTCGGTCAGAAAGGTATATAGAATATTTTCACTGCATGCCAACAAACTTTTGTCATGCCTTTGCCTTCCTTTATGCCAGTCAGTGCTTGTACTACATTGAATCTCCTCATCGCAGTGCATTGGGTTTGTAGCTGGCTGTCTGATTTGGTGATAATGATGATTTCTCGGTGTCAACCTTCAGGTGAATATGTTGCCAGTGGGAGTGATGATGGGAGATGGTTTATTTGGGAAAAGCGAACAGGTCGACTGATTAAAATGCTCCTTGGAGATGAAGCTGGTAAGGTATTAGGGAACAAGTGCTTTGCCTTAAGTTGCATGTTGTGCAAACAGTCTCTTACAGTCTTTATCATCCTTTGCAGTTGTAAATTGTGTGCAGAGTCATCCTTTTGATTGTGTTGTTGCAACTAGTGGAATTGACAATACAATAAAGGTGAGGGCAGCTAATATTAATGTGAATCAAGTTTAAATTTTAATTTGGAGTTGCTTTGTGATGGTAGATATGGACACCTAGTGCTGCTGCCCCAGTGATCGTGGCTGGTGGAGCTGCTGGACCAGAAACTGCTAATGTTTTGGACGCAATGGAAAGCAATGAACGCAGATTAAGCCACAATCGTGAAATTATCCTGTGAGAATCTTCTCTCTTATATATGCCGATGTCCTTTGCTACATAAAAAAAAGTACTTATGGTCAGTGTTGTTAAAAGCAAGTGCTTTTGCGCCTAGGCTAGGGGGGTGAAGTGCCTTGTCAACACAAAGGTGAGGTGCGTTCAACAAAACGCGTGCCTTGGTCTTTGAAGCGCAAGGTGCTCAGGTGCATGCTTCTGTAATTAAATGACTGCAAAAAAAAAAACCTGTAACGAACCTTAGGGGAGAGAGAGAGAGTTCTGCTACGAAGCAAAGAAGACAGGAGAGGGGTGGCTTTGGAGAGATTGATGCAAGCAATGCCATCACATTAAAAATAATTTGAATTTAGTGAGCTGAAGTTGGGGGTAAATTGGTAATTATGCTTACTAAAAACAAAGTCTTATAAAGAGTAAACATCAAAAAGGATATTGATGATCGTATAGGTTGTTCTTTTTCATTTTCTTAATTTCTTTTTATCTGAGAGCCTGTTTTTTTTTTCAGTTTCTTTTTAACAGTAAAACAAAAGCTATAAAGATAAAAATAATAGTACCATTAATAAGTAATGACTTCTTGTTGGCCAAGTATGTTATACCGTTCTCTTTCTTTTACATTTCTATTTTCTGACTTTTTTTTAATTTATCTTTCAACAGTAAAAAAAAAAACTGTAAAAAGAAAAATACTTTATTAATCGGTAATGACTAGTAAAAACAGACAACTATAATATTTTAGTTATATTATAATAGTGATATGACTTATTTAAATAGTTTTGTTAGTCTAAGATGAATATGGTTGTTGAATATTGATAAAATTATACATTAAAATTTAATAAATTTGTTAATATTTGCGCTTCACTTTGCTCTGGCATGTACTTTTTTTGCGCTTCTTGCCTTAGGTGATTTTGGAGCATTGTGCCTTGAGTGCACTTTTTGTCTTTAACAACATTGCTTTTGGCTGAATTTTTTTTTGTTGTGATGGGACTGATAAGTTTCAATGTGAAAAAGTTCTACAAGATAAATATTGCTGACGAAGTGAAAATGGGGAATTGTAGCATGACTGACTATATTTTCACTGCTTTTATTTTCTTGTAGTTGAGATGTGCACATGAAAATTTCTATACTAGTAATGAAGAGGTTTAACATAATTACTGCTGTCAAAGAGGGAAGAAGTGAATGAGAGGACTATTAAACTGCAGTAGTTTCCTTCTGAATTTATACACCAAAACCTTGCAGGGAATTGATGCTTATATATTCCCATATTCCTTCAATTTTTTTTATCAAACAATTTTCTCTATAATCTGAATGTGTATTGTCCATTGCATTGATATGCATATTTCAGATTTTATAGAAAGCAATTTCATAAAGATTGAATCACTGGGACATGCTTGTTACCCGTTTACAGGCCCTTTGAACTCCTTGAGCAGTTTAGGATGCATGAGTTTGCAGAAGGAAACATACATCCATTTGAATGTGCTCCAAGCTAGCAGTGTTCACCATAAACCAAGGCAAGCTACTGCTTTTCTATTTCAGTTTTGATGGCTGCCTGTTCATCTCGCCTGTAAACCACAGAGCATAACTTGGGTCCATTCTGAATAACTGAACTGAAGAGGATCCATTAGTTTCATCAGTACATTACTGGAAGTTTGGGACACCCTATTTAATTTAATGTGGTCTGCTTAGTTGTCTGATGTGAGATAACTGGCATCACCACATAAAAGATGGTGATATACAATATAATTTTAGTTGTGCTATAATTTTGATTAGTTTATGTAAAATTAAAAATTAAAAAAAAAAAACTCCTTGACCAAGCTTTTGGACTGCAATTGTACCATTTCACTTTCAAAAACAAATAATATATTTGAAAAATTGGGAAAAAATAAAATCAAAATTTAAAAGAATAGAAAACAATTTCAGTCTTTGTCTTGTACCGAGTTCCAGGAACATCATTCAT
Organism: Lumnitzera racemosa; assembly: GCA_024138005.1. Taxonomy (NCBI): domain Eukaryota; kingdom Viridiplantae; phylum Streptophyta; class Magnoliopsida; order Myrtales; family Combretaceae; genus Lumnitzera; species Lumnitzera racemosa. The sequence goes on from JAMXBC010000001.1 coordinate 126,283,627, forward strand.
GGTGAAACCACCATCCTATTTCCTCCCTCTCCAGGCTACACAATGGTCAACCACTACCATGAGTCATCCTTCAATTGCTGCTTGACTTTGCTGACTGAAACACAACCAAAAAACTCGAATTAGGTTCGGCTCTTTCCCACCAGACATTCAAATCAAACAATTTCCCTTTCTCTACGTATAGAAGCTGCAGATTAATAATATGATATTATAAAGACTAATAATGTTCAGGAAAAGAATATAATTGCTATTTCTTATATCTCAAATGTACATGAGGATAACCTATTATAGGCTTGATTACAAATATTAGCAAAGGAAATAAATCAATTTTAGGTAAGCAAATAAAAACTAGGAGCTGACTAATGAAAGAAACAATTACTGAGAGTACACTGAGATATAAAATAAATTAAAAGATTATAGATGATCAATCTGAATTAAATCCAGTCAAACTTTAACGCTCCCCCTTGTGTTGGTGCATAGATATTTGTAATGCCTGACTTGCTATTGAACTTCTCAAAGCTAGGATAGGCCAATCCCTTTATCAGGATATCAGCCACCTATGTTATCGATGGCAGTCAAGGCATGCATGCTGTTCTAGTTTTAAGCCTTTTTATTGATGGATTGTTAATCAATCTAAATATGTTTGGTTTGGTCATATTGTACTGGACTAATAGCAATATTTATAGCAGCTTTATTGTCATAGTGTAGCTTCATAGGCATGCTTAGTAGTCATATCAGAACTTGAAGAATCTACTTCAACCATAATGTTTTACATACTTCATTCGCCATAGCACGAAATTCTGCTTTAGTGTTACTTTTTCCTACAACACTCCGCTTTGTACTTCTCCACGTAATAGATTTTCCCAAATATATGAATAATAACTGGATGGAGAGCTCCTATCAAATGTAAACTTGCCTAATAAGCATTAGTGGAGACTTGAATGTTAAGACTTAGATTTTTCAAGTAACAATCTTTTCCTTAGAGGTTAGTGTATTATTATTATTATTATATATTTTCTTGTTTGTACACAACATCAAGATATATATATATATATATATTATGGAAAAGGTGAGAAAATTTCATTCAATAATTGTACCTTAGATGTGTATAAAATAGCATGTTGAAAAACCTATAAAATCTAGCTAAGCATTTAGAACATCAAAAGGATATTTAGCTCGATTTTTTTCATTTTTGTGGATAAGGTTAATAATTGTATTATATATAAAGAGAGATACAACTAGGATGTACAAAAAGAGCTAAGTTTACAATCCACAAACTATAAAACAAAAGGCTTGTGGATGATAAATTTGGGAACTCAAGGAAGTACTTATGTTTCTATACATCAAAATTAGACAAAATGACCCTAACCAGAGATAAAGTTGAAATTGGTTGAGCTCTTATTTGTCTAAAATTCCTTTTTTTCCAAACATGATAAATCATTACTGATGGAATCTTTTTCCATTTAGCAAATTGTAGCCTCTTGAACTGCTCTACAAACAAGGAAATTGAGGAAGGAGAAATGAATGAGGATAATGTTGGCAATAGATGTTGAATTTCTGACCAAATTACTATTGTAAAATCACAAGATATGAAAATATGTTTGTGGTCTTCCTCTTTGTTAGTGCATAGATAACAACAGTTGCTATTGATGATTCCTCATTGTAACAATTTATCTTGGGTTACGAGTTTCTCTTTTGAAACCAACCACAAAATGAAAGAGTGGCATAGTATGTTGGCTTTATTTCAAATGATTTTGTGGCAAGAAGAATTTTGTTGCTTCAACCTCAAATGATCATATGCAAATCTAATGGAAAATCCCTTTGTTGTCTTTACTAGCCACACAAACAAGTCTATATCTTCCGACCAAGGTGTAACGCTTTGAGGGAGATTAGCTCTATAGAGTCCCACATTGTTCTAATGGGCCATGACAAATCATTTCCATTGATGATATTACTAAGCTTTGCATCTTTGTTGTGATTCATTGAATAAATGGTTCTTTCACCTATCCAATTAGCAATTGGTCCATTCGGATGCCATAGATCATACCAAAGGGAAATATTACTTCCATCACTGATTTTCTAAGCAAACAAAGGCAATGCTTGACTCCTTGCTTGTAAGATCTTATGCCATGACCACAAACCTTGCAAGGGATTTGGAATAATCTAAAAATTTCTTTCCTTTAGAATCTCGCTCCTCACTTAATTTGACCATAGGCTATCCTTATCCGCACATAAGTGCCACACGTGCTTCAATTGCGCTACTTTATCCCACAAGGTGATATCTTTGATGCTTAGACCACCTTCCTCCTTATGAAACAAATATCTTCCCATGAAACTTTGGCTTTGGCTTTAGCTTTTGCTTCGTTAGATCCATTCCAAAGAAATCTACACATCTTACCTTTAAGCTCCTTTAGAATGCTCTTGGGGAGAATAAAGATGAATGGCCAATAGACTTGCAATGAGAAAAAAACACTCCTTATCAATTGAACTCATCCATCATAGGATAAGTGCTTGGTGGTCCAACTGTTAATTTTGGAAGCGAATCTCTCTATAAGGATACGGTAATGAACTCTAGAAAGTTGAGAAGAAATGAGAGGAACACCAAAGTACTTGATAGGTAGCTCTCCTTCATTAAAGCCAATGATTTCAGGATGTTTTTCCTTGGCCAAGTTGCTAACCCCACTATAGAAAATTTAACTTAGGGTTTCTCTTTGAGAGAAGGACTTGTGGAGGCACTCTTTGATGAGGGTGATAGATGCAACATCTCCTTTAGCAAAAATAAGGTAGTCATCAGCATAGATGGTTAAGCTTTACTTTCTGGCAGCACCAATGGTGCTTGAAGGCTCGGTTAGAGCTCAATCTCTTAAGAAAACTAGACAATACTTCATGAGAAAAACAAAAAGATAAGGGGAAATTGGCTCCCCTTGCCTTAATCAATGAGAACTTGCAAATAAACCTACTAACTCACCACTTAAGCTTAGGGAGAACTTGGGGGGTGGGGGGGATGATCCAAGTGAAAATAGGGGGGAAATTTAGAGCTTCAAGGAGTTGCTCTAAAAAATTCTAATTAACATGGTCATGGCCTTCATAATATCAATCTTTGACATCTTGCTCCATGAGTTCCCTTATGATACCCTTGCATAAGCTCTTGGGCCATAAGGATATTATCAACTATCTTCATACCTTTGATGAAAGTGGTTTGCTCTCTCTTTAGAAGCCTTGGTAAGACACTTTGAATGTGATTAGTGATAATTTTAGAAATACATTTATAGGGGATATTACAACATGATATGAGCTTGAAATCCACAAAAGATGCTGAAGTACTAACCTTAGGGACAAGTGCAAGATAGGTAAAATTGATGGACCGCAGGAGCTTCTTGAGGCGAAGAAGTCTTTGATGGCCAAGCTTACTTCTTTTCCAATAATATGCCAAGTTAACTTGAAGAAATTTGCACTATAGCCATCTGGCCCTAAGGCTTTGTCTTTTGTTGGAGACCACAAAGCACATTTAACTTTTTCATTGTCCACTGGTCTAATGAGGGTCGGCTACTCTTTTGCTTGAACTCTTTGTTCAATAAGGGATGAAATGTTATCTAGCTGAAGAAATTGAGAATAGGGTACATTTAAAAGGTTCTCAAAATAAGTAATAGTTGTTGCTTGAACTCTCTTCTTGTTCAATGTCCTAGACCCATCCTCAAGGGCGATAGCATGAATGCTGTCTCTAGTGAATTTCTGCTTCAAAGATCAGAAGAAAAAGGAGGAATTCCTATCCCTTAGCTTCAACCATGTTTGTCTTAATTTCTATCTTAAATAAGACTCTTTCACGGATGAAATGTAATAGAGCTCTTTGAACTTCTTCTTTTCCAACTCCCAATCTGCATTAAGTGGATCAGAACGGTTAGACTTTTGAATACTCTCCAAAGATTTTCGTGCTAAGGCGACCCTCTTTGATAGATTCAAAAATTGCTTCTTATTGAGATTTCATAGCTCCTTTTTTAGCAACTTTAGTTTAGATGCTACCCTAAACATAGGAGTACCTACAATTTTTTTTCTCTAAGTCCTTCTCACAATGGGAAAAAACTTTAGATCCTTACTTTGGAAATCAAAATATTTAAATGGTACATTCCTTTTAGATGAACCAAGATTTAGATTCATAATGAGTGGACTATGGTTTGAAACTCCTGGGGGTCCAACTAATACTCTAGACCTAGGAAAAAAGTGCATCCACTCAATATTAATCAGAAATCTGTCCAACCTTGATATAAAAGGTTAGAGGTACACTTGTTAGACCAATTGTGGAGAGGACCGTTGCTTCTAACTTCCTTAACCTCTGTCTCTAGACAAAAATTGTTAAATTGGGCTATTCCGCTGGTAAAGGAAAGGACTCATTACCCCGTAATTTCTTCTCATTGCTTTAGCATTCATTGAAATCTCTCTCTAATAACCAAGGGCCTTGAATAGTAGCTTTGATTTGCAATAGCTAAGACTATAAGGCCAACCTTTTTGTTTTTGATTTCACTCCATAAATGCAAGTAAACTAGAACCAACCATCTTCACCATTCTACTAGCAACGGTAGTATATGTACCGTCTACCAATAGAAATAATGTTTAATTGCCATTGTAATGGACTCCAAGCAACCCAAACTTGACCACTTTGGTGGAATTTCAAGTTCCAAGAAATTCTAGACCATACCGTAGGAGCTTTATTTGCTTTGAATTTTGTTTCAACCAAACCCAATAAGGAAAGATGATTTTCTTCACAAAAACTTTTCACTGCCCTAGCTTTTTGGGGGTCGTTGAGCCCCCTAATATTCCAAATGGCTACATTAATTGATAAGAGAGGAGAGATGAAAAGGACCCAAAGGCGAAAAGCCCAACTATGTGGAGGAAATGCTGGAGTTAGCTCTAGCCTAGTCTTTCTTCTTCTTCCTAGACTTCTTTTTCTTCATTGTATTCCACGAGGAGTTTTTGGGGGACTGAACTACCTCTTGAGTTTTAAGAACAAAAGATTTAGAAGAATATACCATAGGTTGGACATTTACTGGAGTTACACCCTTTCACTTGAATTATCAGGGGTAGGGTTTGGAGAATTTGCGGAAGAGTTATCAGAGGATGACCACTCTAAAGCGTTATGCTTATCCTTAGCTTTACTAGGTGTGGTAGGCTTGACAGCACTTGCTTGAAGCCTTTCTCTTATAACATCACCTTTGTATAATCCTTCTTAGATTCCCTTCAACAGCATCTTCTCTCTTCTTCAAACTAGTCTCAACTTGAGCAGTGGCAACCTCACGTTCGCTACACTTCTCTGCTACAAATTGATTTGCAATATGAACAAACACTTTATGAATAGAGCAACAAGGGAGAATGTATTGGTATTGGACATTAACCATGGCTAACTTCCCATTCGATCTCCTTACCGACACCTAATCCACTTGAAAAGGTCGGCCTATAGCATTAGCTACATATCCAATGCCTTCTCTCTGAAGGAATTCCATAGGAACGCCCCATATTTTAATCCATATAAGGAGTTCTTATATAACTTTGGTATAGTCCGCCGTAATAGACCATCTTTCCAAAATAATATGTTGGTTGCCAAATAACCAAGATTGTCTCAGAATATTTGTTTGAGATGGCTCATCTTTAAACTTGAAAAAGAAGAAATCACAACCATTTGCAAAAACCTCTACTAACCCTTCATCCTTCCAAAAATTCCTTGCAATCTTTTGACCAGAGAGGAAAGAAAGTCCACGACCAAGAAAAAAACCCACCAAAGTGTTCCTCCTTATCAGTTTGCCAAAGCTAGAAACTAAGAGTGAAAGTTCCATGCAAATGAGATCACTAAGTTTCGTTGTAGGGTTAAAGTCCAAAGAGATGTGCACTAGAGGGAAAGAGGGAGGAGGGGAAATTTGAGAAACCCCCTGAACAAAGGATCGTGGTTTAGGCAAGCTTGGTAAATCTTTCATGTCAAACGACTTTTTGCATGAGATGGTCAAGTTTTCGATGTTGTCAGCAAATTTAGTTATGGCTCTTAGAGTGGATTCATTGGTGGAGCTTCAACCTTCTTCCAAAGAAGGAAGGTTTCCAGTTTGCCTTTTCTCTTGGGAACTTTCACCATTGCTTTATTGGGTAACTTGAGCATGGCCTTCAGCTAGCTTTTTTGATACCCTTTAGACTTTTCAGTAAGGGCATTTAAAGGCTTTTCAAGAGTACATTGCTCAAGCCTTGAAAGCACCCTGGATTTCTTACTTATCTTTCCAAGAGCTGCACTTGTCTTTGCACTAGAGGTACTACCGGAGGATAGTGGAGAAGGAGCCTTCTTTTTGTTCCTCTAACCTTGTGACAGACTCACAATTGAGTTCAGTGCCATGATCATTGTCGCAGCAACACCAAAGGACACTTTATTCCTTCGGACAAAAGTTTTCATGCGAAACCAAACTCCAAGAAACCAATAAAAACAGAACTTGAACTAAAAGATGCTAACAATGAAAAGAAACAGAGAAACTTAAGAACAAGGAAATGGTAGGCTAGTAAAGAGGGGAAATGGACGAAAAAGAGTGAAGGGCGAAAGGGAAGAAAGGAAACCGCAAAGGGTTAGGAGAGAGAGAGAGAAAAAAGAGAGGGGGGAAGGTAGGAAGGTTTAGGGAGGATTTTCTCACTCTACATGTTGAAGAGAGAGAAAGTACAATTGATGGATATTTAGCTTGATTAATTAGCCAAACAACTCTAAAGTGCTCCAACATTAATGAAAACAACAATAAATTGATCTAGAGAGTATCTATAGGAGACGTTAAAGCTTCTATCCTCCTCTTGTTCCTCTCATTCTAAAGGTGATAACATCCTATAGCAAAAACTTTGATTTGGGAGCTATTCAACAAATTTAACTTGTCTGGTTTCAGAAAATCCTCAATCACTGAAGTTGTGTCCCTATTCCAAACAGCAACATCCTCAATGAGTCTCTACAGTTGCTTCGCATAATAGCACTCAAAAAATAGGTGGTTATGTGTTTCTCCTCCACTTTGGCAAAGGAAGCACTTGTTTACATCAATAACTCTCCAGTTAACCATGCATGGTCATCTACAAAATAAGCGCATGTCTAGGGATCACTTCTTTGTGCCACACCAAAGGGTACCACTCCACCTCCAGTTCTTCAGTCCTAGCCAATTAATAGGCTGATTTGATGGATAATTCTGGATTTCCTGATACTGTCCAAATCATCTTGTTGAACTTAATGCATCTGGCCTCAAAAGGACCCTAGGTTATTTATTAATGCAGACTGCTTATCTCCATTTGGTCAAGTCTACTTGTTCCCTTCAATGAAGTTTTTCAGCATAGTTTCCTTAGGACATCCCAATGTGATGCTCGCATGATCTCCCATCCATTCAAAGAGTAGCCCACATTGGTGCCATTATTATACCAAAATGAGATGAGTTCCATTTCCAATTTTTGACTTTAGTAGTTGTTTAGCTAATTGTCTAGATTGAAGAATCTTCCACCATATTCATAAAGTGTCATTAGGAATTTTGATACTTTAAAACTTTCTTCCCCTCATAAACTCCTTTTTGACTCAATTGGCCCAAAAGTAAATCATCTTCATCCATACATGAGCGAATATTCCATAACATGATATCAATGACTTCCAAGCCCTTCTTCTTTTTGGGTTTGCACACATCACATCTTTTCACTTTACTCTAGCTTTGGCCCTTGACTTGCTATTCCAACAAAATCTTTTCATCTTTGATTCTAAGAGGGAAGGAACATTTCTTGAAAGGATGAAAATCATGGATCAATATACTTCGAGTGAGAAGAGAATACTCTTTTTGAGTTGCAACCAATTTGCATGAGAGAGGAATTTGCTTTTCCAATGGTTTATTCTATTGGAGAACTTCCTTCACAAAGTTAACACAATCATTCTTGGTAATGCTTGTTGATGATAGAGGAACTCGTAGGTATTTTACAAGAAGTGAACCCACCTCAAAACCTAATTGATTAGTGACACATCTTTGAGTGTGAGCATTTATCTCACTAAAGAAAATACAACTCTATTGGGGGTTTCGACTTGAGATCGGATAGAAGGTAGTAATCATATAAACCTTCTTTAAATGCAAAGATCATAATATTATTTGCAAAATATAAGTGATTTTAGCTTTTCCTTTATGCATCTCCAATGGAATTGAAAATCTTCCATCTCTCTTTTCTCTTTCATCATATTGGTAAAAACTTCCATAGCCAATGTGAAAAGGTAGGGAGAGATAAGGTTGCCTTGTCTCAACACTTTTGAAGCTAAGAAGTATCTTATAAGTTCCCATTTATGTTAATGGATAACATTACATTAGTGACACAAGTATAATCCATTAAATAAATTGATTAGGAAAAACAAATATTCTCAAAAGATGTTTCAAGAAACTCTACTTCACATTATCATACATCTTTATAAAATCGATTTTAATGGTAGAGCTATAAGTATTTTATCCACTATTCTCTTCCTTTTTATAGAAGTCGTTTGTTCTTGATTTGGAGAGTTCATGAATTGACAAAAAAAAACTTACTTAAAATGCAATATCAAAATGAGTATGAAATTGGTGAACGAATCTTCCTACCAATTATTGATGTCAAGTCTTCGCCATAGGTATACTTTCTTTAATGCCACCTAACTTATGGTTAATATCTATTGGTGTATTTGGCTTGCATCCACTCATACATGTCTCCTTTAAGAGATCTATTACATATCTCCTCTAAGATATGAAGATTCTTGTCTTTGATAGGCCACCTCTATTCCTAAAAAATATCTTAGGAGTCCGAGATCTTTGATTTTAAATTCAGATGCCAATCTTTTTTTTAGCTTGTCTGTTCTAGTTGCATTATCTCTTGTGGGTATAATATCATTGACATATACTATTACTAGCAAAACTATATATTTGCAATACGTGTATTTAAAAAAAATATATATATAGATGACATAATAAGAATATGATGGCATTTATAATAAAAAAATAAGTGTATTTTTATGAAATCAAATTAGTGAAAAGAAGAATATGATGGCATTTTTGAAAGTTGCTTAATAGATAATATAGATGATAACCAATTATAATTGATAACTTCCATTATGTAGTGGATCATATTTGATAATTAAGATAATTAAGTTTAAAGATACCAAATTTGATAGTTATTGAAGCCTCCTGACTTTAATAATATAGATAATGTGATACCATATCTTCTATTGAGAACTTCATGAAAAGTGTGTAATCGTTTTAGGCTTGAATCTTATTAAGTCATTTAAACCACAATCATAGGGACTAAGAGCCTATGTAGAGATTTCCTTATCTAATCGATACAATAACCAACTGGGATTCATTGCAAGAGAGAAGAACCATTATAGTATTTAGCTTAGCCACTTGTGAAAATGTCTCCAAATAGTCAATGCCATTACTTTGTGTGAACCCTTTAGCTATGAGTTGAGCTACATCTTTTAAGTGTACCATTGGAGTTGTATTTCAAACTAGATAGCCAATTGCTGCCTACCGTTTTCTTTTTCTCAAGGTATATCCAGTAATTTTCACATTCGATTCTTCTAAGGGCCCACATTTCTTTATAAGTAGTTGCTTACTCAGGTATCATCAAAGCCTACAATACGTAGTTCGGAATCTTAATTGATAAAATGAGAGTAGGAAATGCGAGAAATGGAGATGACAGGTTTTTATAGCACAGGCAAACTTAGACATGGGATTTTAACACTTTTGCAAAATGCAATTGGAAGATCAATCCAATTAGTCTACCATTGGAGTAAGGATCACATCATTATTCGAGTGAACTCTACTAGTTTCTCCCTTCGAATTTGATTCTCGGTATCTTGACCACTTACTTTGTCCATCCTTTAGAGTGGAACTTCTTTCTTGTGTATACTTTGACCAAGTAAATCTTTGGATTGATCTCTTTTCCAACATTAGTAGTTATTAAATCCTGAGATGGCTTACGGATTTGTTCATCTATATTTTCTTGACTTAAACTAACTTTTGTTATCTACTAGTTGTTTTGTATTTGAAGTTGCACTTTACCTCATTTCCATGCACGTTAAGGTTTTCTTCATTTGGAAGATCTAGGTTAGGAATTGGATCTATTTGTCCTATTTCAAGTATATTAGTTACATTTATCTGTTCTTCATTCTCATACTCTTGAAGATGAGACTTGAAAAAGGATTCATATTCAAAAAAATGTCACATCCGTAGTAGTGAGAATTTTTTGGGAATTAACATCAAAACTCTTATAACTCTTTTCTGTGATGGAGAATATCCCACAATGCACATTTTTAGCTTTAGCATCTAGCTGGCCATTGTGGACAAAAGCTACATGGCCCTTTTTTTTTTTTTTTGTTTGAGGGATATTAGAAATTAACTTGGAGTTATGACAATAACCCGAAAACACTAATAGTTGTGATTTAAAGTTCAAGACTCTTGATGGCATCCTATTAATAGGATAGATTATAGTTGAAATTGCTTCCCCCCAAAGAAATTTTGGTATATTATTTGTCAAAAACAGTGCTTGAGCTTCTTTTAGGAGGAGTCTCTTTTTTTCCTCTTAATCACACAATTTTGTCATGGGATTTCCTCACAAGAACTTTAATGACTGATCCTTATTGTAAAAAGTTCTCAATCATTGCCATTGTCTCTACTAACAATTTGTATTTGTGTGTGAACTGAGTTAAAATTGTTTGATAAAAGTTTTTGAATACTCCAGTGGCTTCCAATTTCTCTTTTAGCAAATAAACTCAATTCATACGTAAGTGATACAGATAAATGTGGTAAACCAACGCTTTTGAGATGGTGTAGGAAACCTTAAGGGAACCTTAACATTACTGTCAATTAAAGGAAAAGGTTTTGTGGGTTTATATGATTGAGAAGGAAAGGGTGAGTAGTGATGCGTAGCAAGTTCACAAAATTCAAATTAAAAAGGAGGTGCTTTTTCATTACCAATTTTTATGGAAACAAAAGTTACATGCAACAAAATTTTGGGTGACCTAATCCACAGTGCCATCTCATTATTTCTTCATTACTAACAAGGGAACCAAATTCAAACCAAGTACTTGATTTTTTTTAATTTTGAGTTTGGTGTCTCTTCCAGGATAGAGCATCCACCACCAATAGCTTTATCAATGCTGATTGTTCTCTCCAAGTTCGGATCCTGAAACCCACAATGTGAAGCACAGAAGTTAGCTCACATTTCAGATCATGTGTGAGTTTACTTATTGACATGATATGTTACAAGATAAATAAGGGGCATGGAGAACATTGTGGAGATGAGGGAGGGAGAGATCTGGACATATTCTTCTCCAGCTATTGAGGAGAGAAAACCATCAGCTATTTTAATTTTCTTGTTCCCTGCACAAGGACTATACGTAGAGAACATGGTAGGTGACCTGGTCATGTGATCAGTAGCTCAAGAATCAATGATCCATGGACATGAAGTTGAAGAAATAGCAGCTAGATGGTAGTCGCCTTTTTGAGCTATAAAACATAAAGTATTTAGGAATTGTTGAGGTTGGAAAAGTTTGTACAGTTGCTCCAATCGATCCTTTGTGAATTGTGGCTTTTTTGGAGCAATTGGCGGGCCCTTGAGCTTCTTTGTTTGTGGTCTCTAATGCGAGACCCTCCCATTATAGGCTGGTTGGTTTTATGGATTGCACCCATTCCAAGTAATTTCTTCCTTTCAGCTTTTGATTTATGAGCTGTAAGGAATATGAACCCACCATGCTTAAGTCTACAGTGGTGGAAACACTTGGATCTCAGGCTCTTCCCGATCTTTTAGACATTGCTTGGGTTGGGAGCTCCTTTTAATGTGCTGGTCGTCGCTATTTTCACCGTAGGTATATCACACAGTTAAATCACCTAGGCTCTAACACCCTATAGACCAATAAAATAATATCATATGGACTAATAATGTTTAGGAGAAGAATGCAATTGTTATTTCTTATATCTCAAATGTAGGCAGCCATTTATAGGCTTGATTACAAACATTAGCAGAGAAAATGAATGAATTTTAGGTAAGCAAATGAAAACTAGGAGTTAATCAAGGAAAGAAACAATTACATGGAGAACATTACAGTCTGATAAAACGAAAGGATTCTATATGGTCAATCTGAAGTAAATCTAATCGATCTGTTAAATCTGTTCAAACTTTCAATGGAAGCATATGCTTTGGTTGCTTTTCTTTCAAGCACCTACATACTAAAAACTTGAAGGTAATGAAGTCATAGCTCCTTTGTAAAAATGGGTGTTGACCACTTTATCTACTTTAAAGACTGGTCTTATCGATCCGTTTACTGGAAGAGATGTTTTGTTGTGGAATGCATTGGTCCGTGTGTGTGTGTGTGGGTGTTTTTGTGGGTTGGGGTGGGGGGGAGGATACTCAGGTGTAGCTTGGAAGTAATGGGATTGTCTTGACTAATATAAAATGCAACCCGCCCTTATTTGAAGAAAATATTTGCTGCTATTTGAAGCGTGCTGAATAGTTGAATTTAGCAGATGGAATTATGTGCCTGTGGTTCTTAAATGTAATTGCTCCGTACCTGGTGTGGTTGATGCTTTCTCTTGTACCAGGTTTTATACCTGATGGTGTATGGACTTCAATAAAGCAAGTATGGAACAACACGCTCACAGCTCATCCTTTGTAAATCTAGAGGCACTGCCAGATAAGTCGAATAAGATGGATTAAGGCATCTTGATCCATTGTAGAGCTCCCTTTGCTAGGTTTTTGTAAATGATATACCTTTTTTATTTCCCCCACATTATTCTTCATTCGAGGATGATGTAATTGTCGTTTTTTTTTTTTTTTTTTTCCCCTCTTGTACTGTGTTCTTTGAGCTTTTATCCTTGATGCTTTACAGAACGTGTTTGGTTAGCATAGGTCCCCCTTACTTTTTGTTGCTGTCTTCTCTTAGTTAACCACAAGAAAATCATCGGAAATTTACATGGTGGGAAGGATGGATTCTTATTAGCCACTCGTAAGTCGTGTCTTCTCAATCCCGCCCTCAATTTCATTTCCACATATCTTTCAACATATCCGCTAACATGTTCCTCGTCTTGACTCTCCTGATTCATCAATTCGTAGCATTCTCATTTTTTTGGAGGGGTCAAGTTTAGAGTAATGACTGCTGGGGGTGGTTGGACAGATCAATGGAATGGTCAATTAAACAAAAAAATGGCATTGCAGATTAGGGTGTTTCTCAATGCACGGTTAAAATGCTTTTGGTTTTATTTAGTTCTCCAAAGTGGACCAACCTATAAAATGAACTAATGAAGGACAAAATCCTGCTTATCTTGACTCGTCTGATTTATATCGTAGCGTATCCTGATGGAATATATAGTAGAAATATTTCTAAGTAATCCACTGACACATTTATTGTGCATAAGAGGATCTGCATATAGATGGTCCAAACATGGTTGATAATAAATTATTGACTCATCTATTTCACCCACATGCTTGCATGATTAATTTCTGACTACTACACTTCCTAGATTAATTGATATATGACCTTCCACCAATTATAATTGAAAAAAAAAATAGTAAAAACAACAATTCATCAACTACTAGTTTGCCTTCACTCTCCCTTAATTAAGGGGTAGATGTCTATCATTTCTAGTTTGCTAATGAACTTTGAGAACAACCGTCTTGGTAATGTTTTAGTTAGAGCACCAACTTATTGGTCTCAAGAAGGCACATATTGTAACTTGATGCTTGCAATCTCTTAGTTTAGTCTTTACAAAATTATGATAAACTCAAACATGGTTCATTATATCATGCTAAATAGGATTCTTGAAAATATTAAGAGTTGATTTGTAGCATCACCAAGTTGTACTTTCAAATCTTGTGACCACTTTTGAATCCATATTAACTCACATAACCTTGGTGCGATGGCCTTATATTTTGCTTTTGCACTACCCTTGAAAAACACAAACTACTTCTTACTTATCCATGTTTACTAGATTAGCCTTAAGCTCAGTATAAAGATTTGCAAGTAGATTTGGCCATATGCAAGATCAACTTCCCAATCCACATCTACAAATACTTTAAAGCCTTAGCATTGGTTCTTCTTAATAAATGAACCCTTACTTGAAGTCACTTTCAAATATGTTAAAATGTGACTTACACTATTTAAGTGTGTTTTATTGCAGGCTAACCAAGCTAATAGAGTAGGTAAGTTTAGGCTTGGTTAAAGAAAAGTATATTAGTTTCCCCACTAATCTCTTATGCTAATCTCTATCTACAAGTGTATCATTCTCTCATTCTCTGGGCTAAGACATTTCCAATTAGTTGAAAGAGGAGTGCTCATTGGTTTGCATCCTAAGTTACATATTTCTCATAGAAGTTTTAGAACATACTTTCAATAGCGGATGACAAGTCCCTTTTTGCTCCTAGCTATCTCTACTCTTTAAGAAAAATTTCATGCCCAGGAACTTTTTTTTCTCAAATTTCTCTTTGATCTACCTTTTTTAATTTTCACATTCTTGACTTCAAAATTTTTTATAATGATCATATCATCTACATAGACTAAGATTTCAATCCATTTTTACCATGTCTGATAAAGAGAGTATTCTTTGCTTGACTCTATGTATATTTCAAATTAATCATTTATCATTAAACTTTTTAAATCATATTCGAAAAGACTATTGAAGGTTATATAATGACTTATTTAATTGACATACCTTATCTTCATTACCTTCAAATGGGAAAATTTCATGTAAATCTCTTCCTTTAAATCTCATTCAAGAAAGAATTACATCAAGTTGATGTAATGGTTGTTAAGATTCATTGCAAGGGATAATATCACCTTAACTTTGCTACTAAAGTAAAGGTCTCCTCATAACAACTACCAGAGGTTTGAGTATAATCTTAGCTATTAACTACGTCTTGTATCACTCTATAGTCCCATAAGACCTATGCTTGAGGATGGAAACCAATTTACTATTGAAATTCTTTTTCCCAACTGGAAGGTTAACCATATCTTAGGTTTTGTTATGATACAAGGCCTCATTTCCTTCAGAGTTGCATTTCTATAATTTTTGTTTGCTAATGCCTCATGAATATTCTTGGGAATCATAGCAGCATCTACTTGTGCAACAAAGGAGAAAAATCGTAGTGAGAGTTTAGAATAGTTTACATAATTTAAAATGGGATATTTAGCACAAGTTCCCTTTCCCTTCCTTAAAGCAATAAGCAAATCTTCCTTCTTTTTCTTGGCATCTTTAGTTCTTTGCAAGACTTAATGCTCCAAGTTGAATAAGTAGCCTTGTTGAGGAAGTTTATTTCTTCTCATGTAAACATAAATTTGTTGATCTTTTAGAGCAGAGTTTGACTTTAATAGAACATTGGTTAGACTTTTAACTAACTTGAAGGTTTTTAGGGCTATAAGTGACTCTTACGTAAAATTTTTTAGATTGACTATAGACTTCAACTCGATAGTGGTGGGAATTGTGTTTTCAGTGTTTTATAGGCACGATCATGTCTAGCTCATTAATATGCTTTTGAGACTTTAACTCAGAACATGAAGAAAGACTTATGGAAGAAAGAGGCTCGGAATTTTCAACATTACTTGAATTTTTAGCAAATCTAGGATTACTTGAAGACGTAAATAACTTATTTGAATTGAGGCCTGGTAAAGTACAAGACAATGGAACCGAGTCTCTCCTTGAAATAAATGGAATATACTACTTCTCTTCCTTAGAATGTGTCTCCCCTTGAACAAAAGTGTTGTGATAGAGTTACTGTTTAAGGAAAACATTTAAAGTAGTAAAGAGGTGCTTGTTAGTTAGATAATAGCATTTATAGCCTCTTTGTGTTATGGGCGGATTTCGTCGCTCGATCCCCTGCGGCATTTAGCGTTCTTGACCTCACTAAGTAAGGTTAAGTTAGCCTGTAACATATTTACAAAGTTTAGAAAGAGAAAGTAGAGAGAGAAACTCTGAAGATATGTTGTATTCACTTAAATAACTTATGTATTACATTTGAGGGGAATACCCCTATATATACAAAAAACCTTTATAATTTAATGGTTAAGATCAATTCGATATTACGGTTACAATTGACTCCCAACTAATACATTCACTTACCTCACCTATTACTATACAAGATTCTAAACTTTTTTGAAACCTTTTAGAGCTTTTCATCTTCTAAAAGCTTTAGTGGGCTTGAACTTTAGTCTTGGGCTTTGGGAACCTCTTGGGAATGGCCCATTTTGGGAGGTTCGTAACATTCTCTCTCGCTCAATCTGGCGATGCCCTTGTCGCTCCTTCATTATGGAACTTTTGAATTTTGTCTTTAAATTGCCATAGTGCTTTGGCTGGTTCCCAACTGGCCTCACTCTCTAATCTTCCCTTCCATATTACCATATATTCATGTGTGGGAGTTTGTTTACGTCTTCTCACATATCTATTAGTTATGATCCCTTCCACTTCCTTATCAAATGAATCTCGTACTCCTATTGGAATCCTTTATAATTTAGCTCTTATAGGGTCTTCCTAATCCTTGTGGAATGGTTTTAGCATGCTCATGTGGAAAACTGAGTGGAATTTCAGTTTGGATGGAAGCTCCAATTTGTAAGATACTCGCCCCACTCGTTATACTATGGGGAATGGACCCTCGTAGCGCCTCATTAGGCCTTTATGCAGTTGTCCCCTCGTACGTTGTATCAAATGTAACTTAACAAGCACTTGGTCACCTACTTGATATTCCATCGGCCTACGCTTCTTGTCTGCAATCTTCTTCATTCTCTTGATAGCTTAATCTAAGTATGTCCGAGCTAAGTCGTGATTTTCCTGCCAATCCCTTGCAAATTTATATGCGGGAGGGCTGGACCCTGTATATCCCATTGTCACTATATGAGGAGTTAAGGGTTGCCTTCCCAGGACGATCTCGAAAGGACTTTATCCTATGGACTTATTCTTCTATAGGTTAAATGAGAATTGCACCACATCTAACAATTTGGTCCAATTGTGTTGGTTAGCTCCTATAAAATGCCTTAAGTATAATTCTACTAAAGCATTCACTCACTCCGTTTGACCATCTGTCTGGGGATGCGAACTAGTTGAAAAGTTCAACTCGGATCCTAGAAGTTTGAACAATTCTATCCAAAATTTTCCTGTGAATCGCCCATCTCGATCACTCACAATGTTTCTTGGCAAGCTCCAGTACTTTACTACATGTCTCAAGAAGAATTGGGCAGCCTCATCTGCTGGGCACTCCTTTGTTGTTGGAACAAAAGTTGCGTATTTTGAGAACTTGTCTACCACAATCATGATTGTATCATACCCTTTCGATCGGGGTAAACTTATAATGAAGTCCATAGAAACACTCTCCCATAACTGTTCAAGAATAGGAAGAGGCTCTAGTAGTCCCGGAGTTGCCTTATGTTCAACTTTGTCTTGTTGACACACGAGACAAGTTCGGACATAGTTCTCAACATCTTCCCTCGTGTGTAGCCAAAAATACTTCTCTTCCACTAAGGTTTGGGTACGGTGCATTTCTGGATGACCTGCTCATTTAGAATCATGACATTCTCTAGGCATCTCTCTTTTTAGGTTCAAGGATTGAGGTACATAAATTCGTTGTCTCTTTATATATATTAGTCTATTCTCTTACCAAAATCTCCTTATCTTCCCTTCTTGACATTGGATCAATAGAGCTTTAGCTTGTTTATCACTCTCCATGCCCTCTTGAATTCTATCAACGAACTTGCTTTCAGGTTTGCTGATGGTTGCCAACTCAACCCTTCGGCTCAAAGCATCTGCCACAACATTAGTCTTACTTAATTTATGTTTAAGGTCGAAATCAAATTCTGCCAGGAAAACCTGCCATCGGGCTTACTTAGGAGAGAGCTTCTTTTGAGTTTGAAAATAGCTAGTGGCCATATTGTCAGTTTTGACTACAAACTTCTTCCCTAACAAGTAGTGCCTCCATACTCGAAGACAGTGTACTATTGCCTTCATCTCCTTTTCATGCATTGGATATCGCTTCTCTATGTCATTCAGCTTTTGGCTCTCAAATGCCACAGGGTATCTTTCCTACATTAAAACCTCTCCAATAGCAAAATCACTAGTATTTGTACATACTTCAAAGGGTTTGTTAAAGTTGGGAAGGAGAAGGATCGGCTCCTTAGTGATTGCCATCTTCAAGGTCTCGAGTGCCTATCGTCTATCTGTACTCTAAACCCAAGGGGTATCCTTTTTGAGTAAGTCTGTCAATGGGCTTGCTGCCCTCGAATAGCCCTTAATAAATCTTCTATAGTAATTTACTAAGCCAAAGAAAGATCTCAGCTCAATAGGCTTGGTGGGTTCCTTCTAATCTTAGATGGCCCGCACCTTTCCTTCGTCCATTCTAATCTTTCCTGTCTCCATTATGTGACCAAGGAACATCACCTCTTCTTATGCAAAAGCACATTTCTCTATTTTCACATATAGATCATTCCTTCTCAAAGTTAAGAATACCGAACGAAGGTGCTCTATGTGTTCCTTCAATGTCTTACAATAAATCATAATGTCATCCAAGTATGCTATTGCAAATTGATTAAGAAAGGGGGCTAAAACACGATTCATAAGTGTACAGAAAGTAGTTGGGGCATTGGTAAGGTCAAACGGCATGACTAGGAATTCAAAAGTACCATACCGTGTAACACAAGTGGTCTTGGGTTCGTCTTCTTTTACAATCCTCACTTAGTGATATCCCGACTGTAAATCTAATTTGGAGAAGTATCTAGCTTCTCACAACCTGTCGAATAGGTCCGATACCAATAAAATGGGATACTTATTCTTTATAGTGACCTTATTTAGGGCTCGATAATCAATACATATTCGGAGTGATCTATCTTGTTTCTTCTGAAAGAGTACAGGAGCTCCAAAAGGTGCCTTTGAAGGCCTAATGAAACCTGCTTCTAGTAATTCCTTTAATTTTCGTCTTTACTCTTTTAATTTTGGAGGTGACATCCTGTATGGGATGGCGATAGGCAGCCTGGCTCCGGGTTCCAATTCTGTCACATGGTCTACCTCTCTTCTTGGTGGTAACTTCTTAGGTAACATTGGCAGCATTATATCCTTAAATTCTTCCAATATCTCCTTCACTTGAGGTGGAACCCTTTCTTGACCAATAGTCTCTTCCTTGACTTTTAAGGTAGCTAAGTAAGTGATTTCATTTTTCTTGAGTCCCTTTTCTAATTGCATAGCCGATAGGAATTTCGTGACTTGGCCTACCTTTTTTATAACAAGGACTACACATTGTGAGTTGTGATCAAGTACACAAATGCAGTTAACCCACGGTATGATAAGTGCATCAATGCGATCTAGGAAATCGATCTCAATTACAAACTCAAAATCATCCATTGGCACCACTTCAACCGTCTCCTTTCCCTACTAATCCCTAATATGGAGATATATCCCTCCGGCTATTCCAATAGTGGGAACTTCTTTTGAGTTATGTTTTGGTCTCCTCCACTTTTAGCCCCAACTTCTTTGCTGCCATATTAAAAATAAAAAGATAAGATGCTCTTGTGTTTATGAGGGCATTAAGTTTCTTATCTGCTACCGATACTTTGGTATACATCAATCCTTTTCTTTCGTTAACTTGAGACTTCATAGCACTGAGTAAACGAACTGACCCTAATTAAGCCTCATCCCCATCATTTGAGCTTTCACCTGCTACTAGCGCTACCAATCTCTCTCTTCGGACACTCCTTAGCATAATGGAGACCATTATGGAAATAACATTTCAATTCACGAGGTTTCCATCTTTTTCCGTCTCTCTCTTCACGAGTTCTACCTCGATCGTTATCTCTTTCTTCTGCTTTGGTTTTCCCTTTGGAAGAACTCTTACTTTTCTCCCTTTCGGCTCCCCCTTTCCATCTTCCCCCTGTAATCTTAGGATCAGTCTTCTGAAATTCCATTAGGCCTTCAGCAACTGCTATAACCTTGGAAATGTCTTCCACTCCCCTTCGCTCTAGCTCTAATTTAGCCCAAGGCTTTAAGCAATCTACAAACATTACCAAAGCATCTTCTTGGTTGAGGTCTGGGATCTCTAACATCAACTCTGAAAATTCCTTTATATATTGTTTTATTTCACCCTTATGGGTTAGGTGACGCAATTTCACCTTTGCTTTCTTAATAGTATTTTGGGGGGAGAATTGACTCTGTAGCTCTTGTACAAAGCTATCCCATGTGTTAATATTAGTTGCCCTCTTACGCCACCATACCATAGCAATCTTTCAGATACATGGCAGCAGTATGTACCTTTCCAGCATCATCTAAGATTCCTATAGTATTAAAGTATTGTTTTACTCCCCATAAAAAGTTGTCTACTTCTCAAGTAGACCACGTTCCGTTAAAGTGATCTGGCTTTGGAACATCGACCCGATGGCCCGTCTGGATGATTATTCCATTTGCAACAGCAATTCGACAAGCCGTCAATTGCGTCTTGAAATCTTCAATCTCTCGACGCATGCCTATTACCGCTGCATCAATCTTAGCTTCATAAGCCTCTTTCTTAGTTTCTAAAGCTGTGACTTGGGCTTGGAGAGCATCACCCTTCTCTTTAATAACATTTCCATGCTGCCTAAACTCTTGTACTACTTGATTAAGTACTTCTTGCAATTCGCCTCAGAGTTCTTCCTCCATTTCCTTAAGACTTTCTTGAGACTCATCAAATTGTTCCTTGACTTCAGCAATGCTCAACTTTGCCTTATTCATTCTATTAAGGAGGGAGTTCAGTAAGTCCCGAGACCTAACCCTTTGCCTGGTAACACGGCGATCATCATGGTCAGCTGACTCATCGACTATTGAAGTGTTGTTGTTTCCTCCGGATGGCATTTTCTCCATAAGTAGTTTCTTTTTTTCAAGCTTTGATCCCACTTGTCACGAGCAGATTCCATCACTCGATCCTATGCGGTACTTAGCGTTTTTGACCTCACTAAGGACGCTAAGTCAGTTTGTAACACACTTACAAAGTTTAGAGAGAGAAAGTAGAGAGAGAAACTCTGAAGATTTGTTGTATTCACTCAAATAACTTGTGTATTACATCCGATGGGAACGCCCCTATATATACAGAAAGCCTTTACAATTTAATGGTTAATATTAATTTGATCTAACAGTTACAATTGACTTTCAACTACCACATTTACCTATCTCACCTACTATTATACAAGATTCTGGACTTTTTCAGAACCTTCTGGAGCTTTTCATCTTTTAGAAGCTTTTAGTGGGTTTGGACTTTAGTTTTGGGCTTTAAGAATCTTCTGGAAATAGCCCATTTTGGGAGGTCTGTAACATTTGTATATCCAAAGACTTTAAAAGTTAAATTATTGAAAATGCGAATCTTGAGATGGAATTAAAGGACACTTATAGGTTTTCGAAATTAGAGTAGTTTAAAGGGAATTCAGTCAATTAAATATGTAGAGGTTTATATATATATAATCAATTTGGAATAGTGTTTACAAGCATTATAACACAGGCCATTTCAAAGAGATACTTTTTTCTTTCTTTTTGTTTATTATAGAGTATAGACACATAAACTTTGATGAATGATTCCATTATCAGTGAGGTAACTTTCAAGTTCAATTGAAAAGTATTCTTTTCCATTATTTATACGAAGAATTTGAATGTTTGTTTGAAAGACATGACAAAAAATTCATGACACTATTTGAATACGACTTATCTGAGGCTTTTTCCTTAAGAAGATATACCTAACACATAGGTATGGTCATCCATGAAAGTGACAAACTATTGGTAACCTGAATAAGTTAATGTATGAATTAGACCCTAAATATCATTGTGTACTAAATGAAATGGCTTTGAGGGAGAGTAAGAGTGCACATGATAAGAACTTCTAGAAAACCTAAAGAAATACAATAATCACATCGAAAAGCATGAATATCTTTATTCTTGAATAGATTTTGGTACAATTGTTTCATATACGCAAAGTTAGTTTGACCAAAACGCTTTTGTCATATCATGACATTTGATTTATTCTAGATAGACATGAGAGATCGATAATCAAACTTACGAATAGACTTTAATCAAAAGAGATAGTAAAGGCCATGATCTTTCTCATCACTGCCAATTGTCCTCCCTAAAACAATTGGTTTGCCAAATGTAAAAGGGAAACTAACTTTGAAAACATTTCAATAAATGTTCATTGGTCCATCATAACAATTCACATAAAATTTTAATGCTACTATAGTTATAACAATGCTAGAATACAAAGTCTAATAGTATAAATCATAACAAAAATAATGATGGTGCAACTAATCTATTCCATTATCTCTTAATACATGAGCATATCCGTAACCATCTAAATTATACATGACATCCACAAAGTAATTGTGCTGGTTAAAAAATTTAATAAGTAAGCTCCAAAAGAACTTAGTATAACAACAATGTAATCATAAATAATATGACATACACAAACATATCTCCATTGTAGAAAACAAGTACAATTTAATATAGATATTATTAAGTGTAATGTAAACAACTAGTACATGACTCATAACTCGAAAACAACAAGTAAAAAATATAGGGCTTCGATCCATAGTAGATTATTAGGGATTGCTAGAGCATCTAGATTCTACTATTGCTACTAAAGCTTAAAAATAGTCTTATACTAAGTTCACTATGGTTATCTAGATGTCACTTATTGCAATTCATTCATAATGTATAGTATATGTGTCTTATATCATCAATAACACCTGTTATGAATTCTCTTCGCTTTTGATGATCATTATGCTTATACAATTCCCTCTTATTGTCTGTTGGACGAGCCATCGTCAATGGCCTAAGCACCTAAACTACCATATCATTCTAGGAACTATGCCCACAAACGTAATTAAGTTCAAGGGTATCGTTTGCTAGATCAAGACAATTAAACACAAGAGCAATTAATTAGGCCAAGTTTATGTATTATTCTGGTTAATTTGTTTTTATTCTAAATGCAGTACATATGCTTAATGCATACTTGAATTAATGAGCTCGAAACATGAAATAGGGTAAGTTTCAGAACTCGAGTTAATAACTAATTAATAAGAATTGAGCATTATATCATCATTAGTTAATTAGCCCTCTATTAGTTTATTATCCTAATTAATATGTTACAATTTTGATCTACTATTACACTTAGTCTACGCCTATTTAATTTTAATTCATTTATTAAGTCTATGGCCCTTATTTTTAATAAGGTCCATTTAGGTCATGGGCCTTAAAAGGATAATGGACCCGATTAACTTGCGGCTAAGTTAGGCCTAAAAACTTGATTAAGAAACAATACCTTTAATTTTACAATTAAATTCTTTATTGAGTTTAAGTCTTACCATATTTAAGGCCTAAAAGCTTTATTCTCAACTAAGGCTTATGTGGGTTATGAGCCTTAAAGGAAAATGAGCCTAACTAGTTTTGGGTTAAGTTGAGCTCATTAGAGAAGTTAAGTAATTAATTAGTTTGATTAAAGTTTTATATTATCAATAATTATTAATTTAGAACTAAGTTAGTTTAATTCATTTAAGGTGTAATCTAATCATAAGTTTCAAGGCTTACTTACTTGATTTAATTAATTGGATTTTATTAAATTAGATTTATTTATTAATTAAGTCAAGTTAAACAAACTAAGCTAAATAAATCTAGCTATGGTATAATGTGGTTCATGTGCACTAGCCTAAGGGGTAGGTGAACTGGTTCTCTCTTAGACTGACTAGGTTAACCGGTTCAAGATTAATCATTCTTGGTTTAGCTTATTAAATTATTAATTTATAGTTATTATTAGTTTTAATTTCTATCTATTTCATTTATTCATGAATATTTTATTCTACAAACACATTTTCTCAAAACTCTACCTTCCAATAAGATCAAATAATTCATATATATTTTTATTCAAAAACTTAGATTCAAAATTGGGTTTTACATGTTTTAAGTATATATATATATATATATATATATATATATATATCATTAAAATGGATTCAAAGACCAAAAAATCTATAAGATAATATAGTTACGTCAAATCTTATGAAAAGGCATGTTTTTATCGAATTTTGATGATATAAATGGATTAAAAGGGGTTCTTAATGAAGAACAACTTGAATGCTCATATGAGCTTTCTAGAACAACTTGAATGCTTATATGAGCTTTCTAAAACACTTTCAGTTTTATAATAATTTCCAAAAAAATTGAAAACACGTTTGATTTAGAAAACTAGTCGAGTTATGAGCTTAATTATGTGTCTAAATGGTAGTGATCTTATTGATTTTAGGTTCACCACAAGACTTAGATGCTAAATGACCCATATTTATCATCTAATGTGCCTAAATGTTTGTTTTAGATACTTTGGTAAACAAGTTGAGTTCTTGAAGTTATATTATAAAAATTTTAACTTGTTGATAAAATTTTCTTGACTAATCTTTTATATTGAATGAGTTTCCAAATGATATTCTTAATGATTTTGAGTTTCCAATAAGTATAGGTATTATGTATCGCATGTATGATAAGTACTAGGCCTAAAGTTTTGATTTCAATAATAAACTGTTTAGGACATGTTGAATGAGCATAAATTTCAGATTTTTTAGCATTTTAATGATTTTTTTATGAGCATGATTGATGCATGAATTAGTCTCATGAATGATCTTGATGGATTTTAGTAAGCAATTGTATTAATATCTTGTGCAAAAATTACACACCAAAAATACAAAAGGGGTGGCAGCATACTTAGTCGAAAGGAAAGGTCTAAATTTTAATGCTCCAAATTGTTTTTTACTAAATTAACTTTGTTTAACCTCTTGTTTACCATTTGTAAAAGTCTAATAACACCATTAAACATAAAAATACTAACCTAGAAGTATCATAGAGATTATGGTTAGGCTAAGGTTTCATACACTCGACACTTCTACATGCTAAAACTTCACACAAGATCACAATATACTAACCATTCAACAAGATAATCACATGAAATCATTCCAAGCATTATCTATAACTTCAAACCCTCAAAACCCTAAAGATTAGTTCATTTCATCAAATGACCACTTAAACATATTAAATCCTCTAAATCATCTATTTACATCTTTAAATTACCTAAAGATATGAAGTTTACTTTTTGAAGATTCTTGAAAATCATCTAGCTACTATGTAAGCGCCTCCAATAAGTCTCTAAGGGTAGTTTTTTCCTGCATATTATAAGCAAAACTTTAAGACTAATATACTAAATTAGTAGTTACAACAAAAGGTTAAACTTAAGAGGATTGGTGGGCACAATTTAAAAGAGGGTTACTGGGCTTGAAACCCTAAGTGGATGTTGTGGCTCGACCCCCTCTATTTCTTCTAATAACTTTTCTCAAAGGTAACCTAATGATTTAAGTAGGGTTTTGATTTATCTCAATTTTGTTTTAAACTTTTTTTTCTGGGTCAATAAACTTTATTTAGGTTTAATAACACTCTAAAAATTAATTCAATTATCTAGACTCAAATGAACTTTTCTTGTTGAAATTAAATGCGAGGGTAGAATGGTCATTTTGAAAAATTAGTCATAAATTTGAGATTCCTTCTAGAATGACCTATAGAAATTCACTTTTTAATTTTCTAAACTACTTATTGATTTTGGAGTATTCCAATTTTGAGAGGTGGTGCAATCATAAGTCTTCCCATCCAAGATAGGGCAATAGTATAACTAGCTTTCAATATGAAGTAGCCTCCACAGAAGAGAGATTAGGTGAGGTGAGGTGAGGTAAGGTAAGGTAAGGTAAGGTAAGGTAAGGTAAGGTGATGTTGAGGATAGAGGAGTGAGGAGGAGACCATAGGGATAGGGAGATGCAAGGTTAGGGCAAAAGGGCATGGTAGAGAAAACAAGGAAAGAGTGAATACTGAAAAGGAAGCGGAGAGTTCTAGGGAAAACGCCTTCAACAATAGAGTACCAACAAAAGAAGGCTTGAAGGAGGCTTAAGCTTAAGCTCTCGAAGGAGCTCCATTGTTTGACCTACGGTAGGAGAAGCTCTAGAATCCCATGATGGCATTTTAGTAATTGCATGAAAAATTGGAAAAGAAAATCAGAAGAACGACCATAATACTGATTTGTCCCTCACAAATATATATTTGTTATCTCCAATTTGCTGTCTCAATTAAATCCTCACCAATCACAATCAACCTTACATTTGTTAACTCCAACATGATGACTTAATTGTATCCCCACCAATCACAGCTTATATCCATCCATCCTACAAAATGACATATTGAAGACAGCTTTATATCTATCCATCCTGCAATGACTCCTAAGCCATCACCTTAACCAGTAAAAGAACAACCTCACGCATCTTTTATTTATTTAAAATTCGGATCTCCATTACACCACCGGCCCAGCTTGGTCCATTTCTACCATTGGCTCGTCTGGACCTGCTTTGCGTCGTAGGCGCTAGGTTGGAAATGATCCGTGACCAGGTCTACTCACAGATCTTAGCGTGTTGAATATGCATAGACAAAATTTCGACTGTGCCACAAATGCAGTACTGTGCAAAACCTTTCATTCTGGTCAATCGGCAAAATTTATCGGATCAATTTACAAGTGCTACACATGCATGAACCAATTTAGTGTCATCAAATTATCCAAAGATAACATATCAAATGCATACAGCTTTCCCGAGTAATCCATAAAACAATGTCAATCAAGGGAATATGCATGGGAGCTCTGCGTCACGCAAGTTGCCGAAAAAATGCCAACTGTTGTCATGAAATGCTTGGAAAAATTCATCTGAGATCGTATGAATTTTGCATTCATCAGTGAATTTTCCAATAGTCAACACGTCTGAGTGAATCAACAATGTGTGAATTTTTAAACTCTGATGCAGAGAGTGCTCCTATCTGCAGTCCAATTTGCTTGGAAGAGGTTGTCATATAAAGCTGCATCAGAGTGTGGCATTTAGAACAGTTTTGGCTGTGACACAGATTGACGACCATACTCATTAAGCGAGAGGACAGAACAACCATGCGCCTCCAGAACTTGACATTCAGTTGCAGAAAGGACCGTATCAAAGACTTCTATCTCACCTATAAAATCAAACTTTCTTCTCATCAATAATGCAAGGCTGAGTTGTAGACGTGGGTTTTCATATGAGTCAATGCTGCCAATTCCATAAATTACCATCCGCATCTTCATCTCAGTCCCCATGACCCGACAAAAAGAAGCTGAGATATCTTGATCTTCAACCTGTTCAAAGAAGCCACGAAAGAAACCGGATCTCTCCATTTTCTTCATACGGGCCTCCAACTTCTGCTTCATCTTAGAGACTCTTTCTGGGTCAGTTTCAGATTCAGCAGGGCTCCAGTGCTCTTCTACATCCAAAATCTTGGCTAGGTTCATGAACTGCCTCCTCTGCTTCCCTCGTCAGGGTCAAACAACTGTCCATTCTCCATCTAAACTATGGTTTTCAGAAGTAATAGCTCCTGCAGATGCAGCCATTGTTTAGCAGGGTGTGTTTAACTGGAATTAGACATGCTACGTTTGACAGGCACACAAATCATGAAACTTCCATTAAATGCTAATAACTTGGCATACAACTACTTTATAACTTGAAAAGAAAAGATAAATTTATGAGAAATTTCAAGAATATGCAAGAATACTTCAACTAAGAAGATAAAAAAATGCAAAACTCGCACATAATCTCAATTGCACATGGTCAAGGTGAAATGTAAAAGAACCAGATTGCTCATACGAATGAAGCAAAGTCAAAGCAGCATGTTTTGCCCCTTTTCCACAACATCACAACTATCAAAATGCATCTATTGACCATAAATTTCCATTAGCCTAAGTTATCGCCCG
Source organism: Lumnitzera racemosa (assembly GCA_024138005.1). Classification (NCBI taxonomy): domain Eukaryota; kingdom Viridiplantae; phylum Streptophyta; class Magnoliopsida; order Myrtales; family Combretaceae; genus Lumnitzera; species Lumnitzera racemosa. The sequence continues at coordinate 126,311,440 of JAMXBC010000001.1, forward strand.
TTCTCATTGGAAAGCACAATGTCCTAATGAGAAATGCCATATCAGACTACTACATTGCTTTCCGATAAAATATCTCTTCCAATATTCTAGAAGGATGCTCTTGTGCACGGCAGCCCAACAATCTCTATTCTCTCATATATTAATTTGACATAGAGCTCGACTATATCACGTGAACAGAACGGGTTTCACTGGATTATTTTTGAGAATCCTTGTACTCACCATTCACTTCCTTAATTTACATATCGCCTCCTTCACGTAAAGCTTATTATTATGATTCCATCTTGTCATTGAGAAGATGACTTCTGCAACTGTAGATCTTCTATTTTCTTCCATGCTGCAGGCCAAAGGATCATATACCCTGAAAATTCTGTTGAAAAAGGGCAATGAGCTAATCAGAGATTATCAAGCAATCTAAGCACTTTGGAGCTTAAGTCCTGATAATCAAATAGCGCAGTTGAAAAAAGGCAATGTGTTAATGGTCAAATGACAAAATCAAAGCCTAGCAGACTCATCTCTATGCTATATAGAAACAAAAATGAAAACCAACAAAAGATACCATAATATGGATTAAATCATGCTAGTCCAGGATCCTCTTCCCATTAAAGAGGGCAGTCTCTATACCTTCCAAGTTTTACTAGCTCAAATTTTACTCTATCTTGCTGGTCATATGGGCTTTCCCCTGATCTTAATATGCTTGTAACTTATCCCTCTTAACTCTATCACGTAACAAGAAGTGCTCTGCTGCTTCTCTTTTTGTACCTGTCATGTGGCCCCACATGCTTTAAATTTATGGGTAAACATGGACACACTACACACTAAAGGAATGTGGACACCTACTAAACAAGAGATCAAGATCAACCGAGAGACATATCATCGTACTTTGCTCCAGCAAATTTATTTTCTTGATGAAGGCAAATCAGCAGATGCATTTTACCAAATGCCCTGCAGATATTTTTCATTATGAGTGATGCATACATGAATTTCTCATTCCAAACCTCACCGGTGGTTGTTAACTAGAAAAACTTGCCCATCATTTTCTAGCATCTTCTACTTAGGTTTAACATTAGGTGGCGCATTTTTTGAGTTTTATATGAATGAGAGACCTTTTTTGAAAAATATTATGGAAAAGGAGCCCATAGTGATGGATATTACCAATACAATAGCAAAGGCATACTCCCCTTGATTTTTTGTACTGAAGGTACATATAGTGTATACATTTTTAGTGTAATTTAAAATACATTAAAGGTACGTGTATTACATACATATTCAGTTGTAACCCCTTGTAGATGATAGCAAATAGTCATGTTAAACCCAAAATACGTTATTTACTGTAAATATTAACATAAATTACACATAATCAAACACCCCCTTCCAATAGGCTAACTCCACTAACAAAAAAGCAAAAGAATAAGATTCGATATACTCCGAATTCACAAAAGAGATTAATAATTCAATTAGAAGTTGGAATTGATGTAATATTTTCTTAGAGAAAGCTTTCAACGCATATTAACATTCAATAACAGCTCAACACATATTCTTCAAAAAGTATTTGTAAACAAAGTTATTTAATTACATATGTACAATCAATTACAAGAAAATTTGTCTATCTAATTTTTCCTATGGCACCGGAAGGTTTTGACTAATGAGATGTGGGACACCTATAGTGCATTGGAGACTCCAAAGCTCAAAAGACTCTATTTGTGTACCGTCTACCTCACGAGAAGATACCGGATTGGTAGGAGGTGCGAGCTTTACCTAAATAACGCTCTTCCTCATGGAAGACTGTGAAGAGCCTGAGCATCGCTTTTGAGGAGCTAGGGGAGTGAGGAGTTCCATCTGATGATGGAACTTTGGTGTTTTGTAGAAGCTTGATCCGACCTCAGAGCTATAAGCAATTCTCAAGCTAGTACTAGCGCCATACTCGAAGCTGATGTCCCTTAAGTCTATAGAATGCCAACCTTGGGATAGCACCTTTTGCTTGTGGCCTCTACTACTACACATTGAGCGAGTGCTACCTCCCCGAGCTATGGCTTTGCCTCTAAGTAACGAGTGAGGAGGTGGAATACCCTAAAAAACCCTCTTATTGTTTACAATATATCCATACATGTTTTTTATACTTGTTGCAAGATTAGTAACTTTTACATATGAAGTTTCTAGCCATAACGTTGTTGTTACTTTGAGGATGATCCTAGTTCGTCATCTAATTAACACAAATATGTGGTCCTTCTAGAATGGTGATTTTGAAACGTTCCTTAAACTTCTTTAGGCATGCCCATAATCTCTACTTACATCCTTTGTCCTTCTATGTGCAATATATGGCATACTGTCTTGTTTGATTTGTCAACATGAAAATTGCAATGGTTCTTAATGTGGAACATCTTCACCGCATTTATAAGATTTTTTTTGTTGTCGAACCACATATCTACTACACTCAAGTCATCAGTTATGCTGATGTTGCTGCACATTTCATTTACATTTTGCTCAAATGTCACGTTGTCACAATTGCTATTGTAGAAAGAAATAGAATCTCTAATAACCTTGTTAATTGTCTTGTTTTGTTGTAGAAGTTCCGAAGTTTGTATGGTGCACATTAATACTTAAGAAGGGCGATGAGGCCTACTAGGCATAGTCTCATTTGTAAGCCTAATTGGCACATTACTAGTAACAAACTCTAAAATCATTTTAGGCTCTCTCACATGCTCTCCATCTTCCTTCCCATTATCGAGTTTAATGTCTCCCCCATCATCATTTCCAACCAATTCCTCATCTTCATCATCATTGCCATTTATGTCCATGGACATCTGCTCCACATAAGGATCATATGACTCCTCATGTTCAATAATTGAACCAAGTGCTTTGTTAAGTTACCCTTTTATGATATCAACATGTTTAGGCTCAATGAAAGCTATGTAGTATTCATGTAACTCAAATTTGACTACTCCATACAAATCATCGTAAATCGCACTTAGGATATGGAAAAGTTTGATTGTTTACTTGAAATATATTCTACTTGGCCCGAGTACTTGGTTTCCTACAATACTTAATTTATACCTCCTGAATGTTGTGTTCCTCAGTTATCTTAATAAAATCTTCAACATCTTTATCATCTCTAATAGCTATCAGCTTATAAGTAACTCTATTATCTCTAATAGCTATTAACTTATAAGTAACTCCTTCATCATAAAAGAAAGGATGCCTATACATGATTTCAACTCCTGTCATATTGATTCCAACGCTTCCACAAATCCTCTTGAAAAAGTGGGAGAAGTTCATATCATTTCTCATCTTCAATTTCTTAATGAGCCATCTATCATACTTTAGCCTTGAGTTGCCAATCACAATGTTTCCATTGGCATATAAGATAACTTTAAGGTAATTCGCCATTACCATCAACCAACAAATTAGTTAACAAAACAACCCATTTCCTCAAACACAACATGACAACGTAATAAGAACACATCCTAATCATCTCCTTAAATTCACTAAGTGTTGAAGTAAGACTATTGGGAATTTCAACGAAAACAATGCATGCATAAACTTTCAATCTTAAATTTACGTACTACATCTAATTTACAGTGGTAAAAACTATACAATATCACAACTAACTTGTCTCTAGACTAATGCTTACTTAATTTCATGCCAAAAAATTGGAAAAAAAAAAACAACACAATGCCAGACTTAAGGTTTACATAGGTTGAGGAGGATCGTAATTTACATATTTTTTGACAAAATCTAAGAAGAACAATAATAAATAGATAGATAAATACCTTATTGAGATGTTTCAAGTGAAAAATAGTTGAAATCTAGGAGAAAACTGAAGAGAGCGCAACTTTCCTATGCATATTTTGAATGTTATTTCCCGTGAATGTCTGGAATGTGGGACATACACTCCGTTCCGTGTTTTTTTTTTTTTAATTTTTGGGATGTGGAAGCTGCATTGCGCCTTGAATGTATTTAAAAATACACTGAAGACACGGTTAAGCCACGCATTTTCTTTGCATTTTCAAATATAAGTAAAGCGCATGTCATACGTATGCCTTGTTTCTATTTTTTTTTTTTTTTTTAATACCGCTAGATTTAGAATATTTATCTCCAAGGAAGTGAGGGCACATGCTTCAGTATAATAGATTTAGAATATTTATTACTAGGGGCTCGTAGTAATATTTTCTTGAAAAGAGCCCCACATTCGTAAAACTCGTATTTTCCTGTCTCTTCCCTAGATTTATGAACGGATTCAATCAGCTCTGGTACAAAATAAAGAAACAAAAGGATTCTAAATTTATCTATAACAAGAAGAAAAGTTCTCCCTCTATCGGTATTATTTCTATTAACTCGCTCTATCATGAGGCTGCATTTGTTTGATGTCTTATTTCTCTCTCTCTCTTTTCTTTTTGGATGAATAATATCTTATTTCTCTTTGTGATGACAATAACAAAACGGTGCTTGGAGCCTCACACAGCTACAAGACTAATACCAACCTCATCATGAACTTCATACACATATCACAACAATAGATTAAGTATAATTACATGGTTAAATATTAATTGATCTGTTGTAGTAAAGAATAGTTTGGGATTTGATATTGATACAACAAAAAGTGATATTTGCGCATGTAACATTAAGTATTGATATGGAAAAAAATGGGAATATAAGTATGCTAAAGGTCTCTTAATATTTGCACTTAAAAGTCAATCAAGTCCTCTATCTTATAATTGAGTCATTTAGGTCCCCTAAGTTTATGCTAAAATTCAATCCAAGCCATTTATATTTTGAGAGAGTCATTTAAGTCCTTTATGTTTATGTTATTATATCATACAAGTCCTATATACATCATAAGAATACTAAAATAGGGACTTATTTGGTGCGACAACACAAACATAACCATTTGAATGACACAACAAATAAATAACTTCATTGAAGTTTGGATTAAACTTATATGACTTAAATGTCTTAATTAAATTATAGATTACTTAATTAAAATTTTCCATAAACATAGAGTACTTACATAATTTTCCCAAAATATAAGCTTGCTATTCCAAATAAAAATAAAAATAAAAAATATATACAAGTACAATCATTTTATGTATTTATTTATTTTTTATTTTTTTAGAGTTATCTTGGTAGTACATAAGGATTAAATTGTAGGAATCTTTTAGCTTATCCTTTCCTAATCTAGTTTTTTTTTTTTTAGCTAGAATATTTGTATTTATCCTTTTAGGCTACTGAATGTGTATATATCTTGGTTCTAACAATAATAGAATGTGAGTTTTTTGTCCTACATTTTCCACATAGTATTAGAGCTATTCTTGTCAAGATAGATTAAGTCACTAGAGATGGGTGATAATACTTCAAGAGGAATCAAAACCCCTAATTTAAGGGTTAGATTCGGCTCCTTTCATGAAAGTAGACAAACTGGCCGCACGAATGTGAACCTCAATTTGTTAAAACCAGCCATATCATTAGGTGAAAACTCTCTCCAAATGACACAACACCGGTTGAATGGTAGTAACTTTTGTGATTGGCAATAACTTTCGTGAATGGTACCAATTTGTCTAGCTAGTCATTCATGGTAGAGGAAAGTTTGGGTACCTAACAAGAGTCGATCATGCACCAAATCACAATACCCCGGAGTTTAGTACGTGGGAAGCAAAGAATGCCATAGTAATGGCATGGCTTGTAAATTCAATGAAACCTAAGATTGGGAGGCTTTATTTGTTCTATAACACAACTAAAGAAATTTGGGACATGGTAAAAGAAATGTATTCCAACATGGAAAACACTTCCCAATGCTTTAAGCTTCGATCAAAATTATGACTAACAACTCAAGGAAATATGACAATTACAGAGTATTATAACACTCTTATGGAATTATGGCAAGAACTTGATTTATTTTATAATACTGATTAGACTTGTACTAAAGATGGTATGAAGTTTGCAAAAATGCAAGAAAAGGATGGTGTTTTATTTCTTGTAGGGGTTGAATATTGAATTGGATGAAGTGAGGGGAAGATTATTGGCACAAAAACCACTCCTAAGCCTGAAGGAAGTCTTTGCTGAAGTTAGAAGAGAAGAAACTCGAAGACGGGTAATGGTGACAACTTACTCATCCCAATCGGATCAAGTTCTCCTAAACTCTACATTAACTATTAGGAAGGAAACCATATAAGACAAGCAATGGTATGATTTTTATAAGCGGCCTTATCATACGCATGAGACATGTTGGAAGTTAAATGGCAAGTCAACCAAACCAAGGAAACAGAAGATAGCTCCTAGACTTGTACAAGTGGCCAAGGCAACTAATAATGAAGAACATGAATCTAGTATGACCTTAACTCCTAGCTAGGTGAACATTCTTAAGAAACTACTTGATAATACTCAAGTTATGCGTGAAAATGAGGGAGTTGATGGATCAATGTCACTTGTTGCAACAGTACATAAAGTTATAAACTTTCCTTCTATTCAGAATATTTCAAGTAATAATTAGATAATTGACACCGATGTGACAGACCATTTGCAATTCATTGTCCTATTTTATGGAATTCCAACCTTATGTGCACAGTATTCAAGTGGATAATGGGGAGAGTATTTATTTTAAAGGGAAAGGAGTAGTTAAAATTGGAAGCTTATATTTGTATGAGACTCTTTTTGTCGTTGATTGGAAACACAACTTATTATCAATTAGTAAGCTAGCTAAAGATATGGCATGTAAAGTGGTCTTTACTCCTTTCTATTGTGTTTTTCAGGACCAATCTTCGGGGACAACGATAGGCAATGCTAAGGTGTGGTGAACGGGCTGTATTGTCTAGAAGGTCAAGTTAAGTCTAGGTCTTTGGTTTCTACCAGGAATAATTCTGAAATAATGTTATGGCATCAACGCCTTGGTCATTCAAACCTTTTCTATATGCCTTACTTGTATCCAAAGTTATTCTTGAATAAAAATGTTTCTTATTGCAAATTTGAACATTATGTACTGGCTAAGTTTGCTAAGAAATCTTACTCTGCTCACTCTTACAAGCTTTCTAAACCATTTTATCTTGTTCATAGTGACATTTGGGGACCATTAAGGGCTACTGCCTTATTTGGATATAAGTGATTCATAACCTTTATTGATGACCAGTCTAGAGTTTGTTGGGTCTATTTGTTAACAGAAAAATCAAAAGCATATACTATATTCTAAAGATTCCATCAGTTGATATCTAATGTTTTCTAAGCCAAAATACAAATTCTTCGTTCTAATAATGGGAGGGAATACTTTTCTAGAGAATTTGAGAGCTATCTAAGTCAACATGGTATTATTCACCAAAGCTTCTGTGCTTATACTCTACAACAAAACAGAGTATCATAAAGGAAAAATAGACATTTAATTGAAACAACTTGCTCCTTAATGATAGCTAACTCGGTTCCACATTGCTACTGGGGAGAGGCTATTCTAACTCAGCTTATCTTATTAATAGAATGCCTTTAAAAATACTTAATTATCAAACTCCTCTAAGTATCTTTCTCAAGTATTTCGTGAATACATGAGTATTCAATTCCTTACCACCAAAAATCTTTGGATGCATTGTATATGTTTCAAATCATTCTATTAACAGATAGAAACTAGAAGGAAAAGCCCTTAAATGTGTTTTTATTGGGTATTCTCCATTTCAAAAGGCGTACAAATGCTATCATCTACCATTAAAAAGAGTTTTGTTCACTATTGATGTGGTATTTTTTGAACAAAGTCCTTATTACGGTTAGTCAAATTAGCAGCAAAGCGTGGATCTTGAAAAAAATATGTGTTTGCCTTTAGTTCTTGATTGGTATGGTTTAACACCAAGTTCAAGTGGAGTCAAATCTATTGACTATCATAACCCAGAAGTTAGTCGTGAAACTTGTGACAATGAGTCTCAAAAGGACCATAGATCTCAACCTGAATTGCGTGTCTACTCCAGGAGGCCTAAACATCCTCAAAATATGCAATTGTCTAACCTAGAAGAGAGGTCCAAGTCGAATATAGAGGTTGACAGAGTTACAAAGCTTGCTTGGTGGCATAAGGCTACACTCAAACTTATGGATTAGATTATGAGGAAACTTTTGCACCAGAAGCAAAGTTAAACTCTATTAGATTTATACTATCCTTGGCTACTAATCTTGATTGGCCTCTCCATTAATTAATGAGTGAAACAAAGCACAAAAATTGAAAATTATAAAAAAAAAATGTTTTGATTCATGAAACTATGAATATATATTAAATTACTAATAAAAACTATTTAAATAAGCCAATACAAAATAAGCACAATGTTTACACTTCACAAAAATAACACTATATTCATAAAGACTATATTACTAACAAAAACTATTGTAATCTTTCTTTGTAAGATAGTAATATAATATGAAATATTGCTAAGTTTAGTCACTCCTCATTTTCAACTTCAACATCATCCAAAACATCATCACTCGCATCATTCCTACTTTCCCATTCTTCAACCTCTTCTTTCGTATCATTACACTCAACTTCTTCCTCATCTCTAATGAATTCCCTACTTCATGAACCTTTAGATTTTTTTTTAACTTGTGTTTGAGATCGAGTATTCTCTAATGGTTCCTTAACTCTTGTAGCTCTTGCAACATCACCCCATGTTAAATAATTACCCTTAAACATTAGTTCATCTTCCGCCTCAATACATGTGTCAACACCTGTTTTTCCTATCAACCACTCATTGCTCTCATCAATATGTAAACCTTACAACCAGCCACTCGAGGTTTTAATCGATTGAAAGATCCGATCGAGCCTAAATTATAAAATAAAGGTAGAAATATTAATAAAAATGACCTCGTAAACTTTAATTTAAGAAAATAAGTAATAAAATAGGAGACTATAAAATTTTTAAATTTTAAGTATAATAATTGTTAATTATTGAAAAGGCGAAAAATGTATTCTAATAACTAATAAATTACTAGAGATAGATTATATGTATACTAAAAATCATAGAATGACCTAAATAATAATTAGGAATGTTCACATGTACCTCACATGTGTTTACATGTAAATAAAAATACGTGAAATTACTTAAATTGGCTAAAAACTTATTAAATAATTAAAGAAAATCATTAATTAATTAAGAAAAAATCAGAAAAAAATAGAGGAATAGGGAATGACTTCAGAGGAGAACCAACACTAGACGAGCACCTCAGAGTGGACGGTCACCACCACTATACGGTGGTGGCAGCGCCTAGACTGGATGACAAGGCCACAGTAGCCAGTGGTTGTCGGAGCCACCCAGACCAGTGAGTTCGATTTCCAGCTCAATTTTGTGTAATTTTATAAAAATAGTAAATATTTTATAAAATTATGAATTTTGTTATTCTGAAATATTTTAGTATGTAGTTTTTAGGAAAAATATTATTTTGATAAAAATATGTCTCATGATATATAGTCCTTAAGAAATTATGCAAAACCGAACATGTTTTGGTTTAGAAATAAATTACCTTAAGAGTATGGTTTTGAGTTCAAAATTTTTGCATAGACTACTTAGATGATATAGAATAGAGCTATGACGCTCATTTTCAAAAATTAATTTTCAAACTTTTTAGATAAATTTTAGGCCTTAAAATGAGGTATAAAATGGGTAATTTATTGTTAATTAAGTAATTAAATAGTTAATTACTGATTTAGTAAATAATTATATGTTTTAGGATGTTGAAATTTGATGAAGTATGATACTTGTAGCATGATACTTGTATTATGCAATTATTAAGTTAATTATATAATAAAATAAGTAATAGGGAAAAAAATAGTAAATTTTAAGTTAATTTTGTAAATTAAGGTAATTAGGAGTAAAATATGATTTAGGATGAATTTAGACACTTTGAAATGATAATTGATGTTGAGAGATGGTAATGAAAGTGATAAAAATATTATATGTGTATTATGTACATAATAAGTAATAGTGCATAATACACAATTATTAGAAATATAATAAATAGAAGATATTAGAGTAAAAATTGATATTATGATAATAATAGAAAATACAATAAATCTAATAGGAAATTTAAATTAGGGTAATTATATAAAAAATGTAAAATTTTCTCATAACGGGGGTGAATTCAGTGATTAAATTAGGATTCGAGTATACCGCATGGACTAGAACACTAGTTAGAGACTAAAAACGATATTTAGAATATCTGAAGATAATACGATTAATTTCACATTATGGGTCGGAATGATTTTTTTTTTTAAGGTGTACGTATAAATCTCTAACAAAAAATTGAGTTAAAAACCTAATTTAGAAATCGATGTGAAAATTGAAATAGAACTTAACACGATTCAGGAAAAATTGTAAAAGACTTAGACCTATATAATTAGGTATATTAAACCCTAAACAAAAGATAACAACAAGCATTATAGGATAAAACTAACCTATAATAGTTATATGAAAAACTGAAACCACGTTTGTGTTATAGAGATGATTGGTGATGGCCTAAGCGAGTGGGATCTCGAGTGAGGGAGTGAGGAGTCTAGGTAAGTTAGAATTAATACGATGCTATATTTTGGAGGCTTGAGATTATACTTGGTTATGCTTGTTAGATAGTTGGTTGTATATATGTACTTGATTATAAGTGATGCTATGATTCTGTTTGTTATTCTGGCTTGCATTGTATGAAGTGATTGATCACCCTAAACTAAACTCAACAAAGGTATGACTTTTAAACATAAATCAAACCTGCATAGCAACCCATTAGGAGAAACTTAAGATTCTCTGGCCAAATACCAATCCCTTCGAAAGGGATAGTGCTGGATAGTATAATGGGTCATTTCTTCATCCTTAGTCGAACTAAGTGACAGGTGAAGAGGTTACCGCAAAGGTGAAATCAATGGTTCAAAGGTAGTTGTGGGAGGAGCGGTGTCTCCATTGCACAAGCTTAGGTTTAGTCGTGAGTTGTTGCATTAACGGCAACTTCTTAACCTGGATTAGAGCGGGTACAATTTTTCTAATCTTAAGATGAACCGGATAACGTCATGCGATGGCATTTGCTTAAACATGCATTGCACCAAATGATTTGGTTGATAACTTTGTTTGTGTTTGTGGTGTAGTTTTAAGTCCTCCATCCTAACTTATTGAGCTGTGGTTACTTACATTCTTATAGACGTCGTGCAAATGTTGGCTAAGAAATGACTTACAATTACTCTGAAGCTAGCAATTGCTGGATCTTAGAGAACGAGGAAAAACATTTAAAGAATAAACATATATTTTTAAAGTATAAGTTTTTATTTTAGAATTTTTCATTTCTGAATAATGTAATAACTAAGAAATATATTACAGTGAAACGTTGTAAATGCTAATTGAAATAACTAAATTATAGTGTATATATATATTTTCTCACTTTTTAGGTAAATGATTTATTTAAATTACAAATTGTTTATTTCAAAGTAGGTTAATTGTGGACGCTTTGTGTAGGTAAGGTCTAGGATAGCAGTTGTAAGGCCAACTTCTATCTTAGAATGGTTTACACGGCAGGATTGTTACGACTTTATTGTTTCGGGGCGTGATACAATATCATCCAATGATATTGGATCAATAACATCACATTGATTATATCGAGTTTTGAGAGCTTGATTGTATTTGATATAAACTAAGTCATTCAAACGCTTTTAAGCAAGTTTGTTTCTCTTCTTTGTATGTATCTGTAAATAATTACATTTGTAATATTAATTTTATAACATATGTTATATTATGGAAATTACACTGAAATTAAAACTATTATGTTTGGCTTACTTACTCAAATACGCTCCAATTCCTCTCACATCCTAATGAACTACATGTTAAACTCAAGATCTTAATAGCAAATTGTTGTAATTCTAGGGTAGCACTTCCATCCAACGACCATCATTCAGTTATGTACCTATTAAAAAAAAAAAGTTCTAGCTAAAACAATAAAGAAACTTTAATTATAATATAACAATTTCTAAGTTACCTAGTACTTTTATCTTCCTTCCTCTTTTGGCATAATCAATACTAAATAGAACCTTAGCACGCTTATAAAGAGACAATTCCCTAATAATCTTATCTATTACTTGGAGCTAAGGAACAAACCTCCTAATAGTAGTATATAATCCCGAAATAACTTCTTCATCAAACTCCATGTTCAAATTATCATAAAAATTAACAAGATTTGAGAAACGATCAACTGCATACAAAGGATGATATAGCAAACAGTTCCAGCTCTCATCAATAATTTTACTCACTTTTTGATACTTCTCATCACCATTGAATGATTTTGCAATGCATTCCTTTGCCCGATCCATAGCTTCATAAATATATTCCATGGCTGGTTTTTTTCACCATCAATTAGTCTAAGTACTCTTACAAGTGGCCCCATCACTTTAAGAATATAAACAACACTATTCCAAAAGTTGGCGAACAATATTGTTTCACATACCCTTTTCCTTTCACTTGCTTTACCCAATTACTAAATGTCCACTCATTAGAAGTGAACATTTCTATCAAATGATTTTTGTGGTTGTGGATGCATTACAAAGTTAGGTATGATGTGCAAAATCTAGTTTTTCCAGGATGGATGAGCTCTCTATCTTTCGTGAAAGATCTCATGGTATTTAAGAGGCCCATATGATTGTATATAAATCTTGTCATGTTGATTTCTCTCTCGATTGTTTTTATTACTCTTAATAGTGCCTTCTAACATTAAATCCAAACAATTAGCAGCACATGGTGTCCAAAATAAATGTGGTCTCTTTGCTTCTAATAGCTTCCCTATAAAAACATAAATAATAACACAAGTAAACAATAAACATAGCATGTAGCATGTTGAACATGTCATGCTCAAATTGTAACAAGTAAAACACTAGTAAAGACTTGAAAGCAAAATTTACCTACTAAAAAGTAATTGGATCCATTGTCGGTTATTACTTGGACAATATTTGATTCTCCATTCTCATCCACAAACTTATCCAATAAAGCAAATAACTTTTCACCAGTTTTCATGTATGATGATGCATCTATGGATCTTACAAACATTGTTCCCATAGGACAATTGACCAAAAAGTTGATCAAGCTTTGATGAGTTCAACTCAACCAACCATCCAACATAATGGAATAACCAAGCCTCTTCCAAGTATCCTTATGCTTTTGAAGCAATCCCTCAATATATTCTAGTTCGTTCTTGAGAAGTGAAGCCTTTAATTCATGATAGCTTGGAGGTTTCATATTTGGTCCATATTGACCAATGGCTTCAACCATGTACTTAAATAAGTCCAGGTTTGCAACATTAAATAGAATGATCGCTTGATAAAAGAAGCGAACAATGTATTGGTAAACTTGTTCCCTTTTTTGCTTGTCAAAAGCATCATTCATTGTGGTTTGTTGCAATTTCCTCTTTTTCCTCATCTCAACGACATGTTCTGGCCTCATTGTTACAAAATTATCCATAGGCCCTCTTTTTTTAGATAGCATAGAACGAATCAATTTCCCTTTGCCTTTGCTACCTCTCCTTTCATCTTCGGTTGCACCTAGTTCAATCACATCATTAACGTCATCAAAGTCCAACTTTTTATCATAATCTCTTTCTAACTTTTCTTCTCATTCATAAAATCCTCCAATTCTTTTCTTACTTTTGGGGGACATTTCAAACATTTTTTTGCATTTCTATTATTTTCTATTTGATGTAGCTTAGCTCTATAAATTCCTCCTTTAGTGACTTTATGACAAAACATGCAAGTCAACTGAATTGGTATAATTTTTATTAGCCAAAAAATTATATTTCCATCCTAGATCAGTTCGCTTACCCTTAGTCCCACTCCCACTCCCACTCCCACTACCACTAACATTGCCTATATCCATCTAAATTTGATTAAATAGTTATGTTATCTACTTATACATCCATATGTAGAAATATGACTTCAATTTATTACTTAATTATTAAGTAGAAAAAAAAATCAAATGAAAGGAAATTAAAAAAAAAAACTATTCCTTTTTTTATTAATTGAACAGTAAAGTATTAAAAAAGAAATAAAGTAATTATTATTAAAAACCAAAAAACATAATTTAATACATTTATTATGTATGAATTTGACTTAAATTTACTACTTATTATTAAACATAAGAAATAACAAAATTACATGAAAGGAAATTAGGGGAAAAAAAGGTGTTCTGTTTTCCTTTTTTTTTTCAATAACACTAAACAAAGTATAGAAAAAAAAATATTTTGTTCCTTCATACAAAATAAAACTTGCCAAAGTGTTCTTATGTTTAAAAAAAGCTGATATATTTGAAAAACAGTAACATGTGTTTAATTTTTAAAATGTGGAAACCTAACTATTCAGTTTGTTTCTAGCAAAGAACATCAACTAATGGTCTCTTTATGTTTGTTTTTTCCCAACACGGTAGTCTCTTATTTTTTAACAATACGGTAAAGAAACAAAACTACTAGTCAAACGCCAAAAAAGATTAAAATAATAAGTAAATAAAAACCAATGACCAGTGAAACATGTAAAATAATAACAAAGTCATGAATAAAAATAAGAATATTCTAAGTAAAACATGTTACTGACCTTACAAAATGAAGTAGAGATCATCAAGTGGAGTAGGGTTTTTCTGTCTTGCTTTGTATGTGAAGGAAGAGCCAAAAAATAGTAGGGAGTAGAAAGCATAATAGATTCTATCTTCTCGCTTTTGGATTAGGTGCTTGTTTTAGCGCATTTTGCGCCTTGCGCTTCGACAACTAAGGTGTAGGCCTTGTTCAACTCGTATAGCCTTGGTGCCCGCAAGGTATACGGATGTGCTTCGCTTCGCTTTTTGTACTTAGGCGCAAAAGTGAGCACTTTAAACAATGCTGCCTATACTTAGATATCTTAAGGAAACTTCTAGAAAAAGAGTGTTTATTAAGAAAAGCGATTATTGAGATTTGGTTATGTATGTGGATTATGATTAGGGTGTTGATCAGCTTGACTCCAAGTCTCCAAGTCTACAACTGGATATTGTACTAAGGTATGAGGCAACTTAGTG
Organism: Lumnitzera racemosa; assembly: GCA_024138005.1. Lineage (NCBI taxonomy): Eukaryota > Viridiplantae > Streptophyta > Magnoliopsida > Myrtales > Combretaceae > Lumnitzera > Lumnitzera racemosa. Next base: position 126,326,445 of record JAMXBC010000001.1, read on the forward strand.
ACATAGAGAAGCAAGAAACAACCTGTTGTAGCTAGGAGTACTACGGAAGCTGAATATCAAGCCATTGCACAAGGAATATGTGAAATCATTTGGTTGCAAAGGCTACTTACAAATTTGAAGGTGAGTTAGAAGTCTATTACATTATATTGTGATAACCAATCAGTAATTAATGTGGTAAAGAATCCCATCCAACATAAAAGGATAAAACATGTGCGAATTGATAGAAACTTTATAAAATCTGAAATTGAATATGGTGGAGTTTAATTGAAGTATATCTCAACTAAGAGTCAAGTGACAGATTTGATGACCAAGTCCTTGGCAAAGCAAATTTTTGTAGATTTATTATCCAAGCTGGGAATGATGGATATCTATTCCTCAGCTTGAGGAAGGGTATAGAAAAGTACAATAATTTTATGTATTTATTTTTATTTTTTCTATAGAGTTATCTTGGTAGTACATAAGGATTAAGTTGTAGGGATCTTTTAGCTTATCCTTTGCTAATCTAGTTGTTTTTTTTTTTTTTTTTGTTTAGCTATCCTTTTAGGCCACTAAATGTTTATATATCCTAGTTCTATCAATAATAGATTGTGAGTCTTTTGTCCTACTTTTTCCACAAAAAATAAAAAGAAAAAGAAGAAGCAGTAGCAAGTTTGTAATTTCTATTGGCTACATCCTCTATAAAACATCGAGATATATATAATCATTTTAGCTTTTTACTCATTTATCATAGTAGCTATCTGGAAAGAGGTTATCCAAGATAAGTGAATAATGAATTAGTTATTCTGCACATGGAGAATGCTGGTATCTTAATTGTTCCTCGAGACATTTTAACTTGTTGTCCATTCAATGGTATGCATAGCCTTATTAAACATTTCCTTTTCCCTACATCTTTAAATTCGTTATCTCAGTATCAGTTCTTCCCACACATCATTCCAATAGTCTCCCATTAATTTAGTGATATACAAATAATATAGAGATTTGTGAAAGGAATACAAAGAAAGATAGTATTGCAACTCAATCTCATTGAAGAAAGGGATGGATGTACTAGAGACATGCATAAAACAAGTTTAAAAAAGCTTCTCCCATACATTGAGAATTGGTCGGTTAGCAATATGTAAGCAGGTTCTAACTAGCATACGTATGTCAAATTAGACAAAGAAAGTTATATACCATGCATTTGCATGGTCCCCCTTCTAGAGTGAGAGTGTGTGTATGCATATGTAGCATGCATGTATATTCAGACCTTTTTTATCCAAGTATCTAAACTCAATATCTGAGTTTGAGCAAGTCATAGTATATTACATTATAATCTCAGTTTCTAAAGGATACTAATAAATCGAAAAATTTATGTGTTTACCAATTAAAGTTAATAAATTTACACAATTAAAAATTAAAAAAAAAAACCAAAATACCATAAATGTGTTACATCCTAAAAATGTGATATTAGTATTTTCATATATATTGTATCTTTAAAATGCAACACTCTTGCTTTTACCATCATATCGTATTTTAAAGATGCGACATTAATATATTTACAATTATATTATATTTTCAAAATGCAACATTAGTAATTTGTACCAACAAAGCAACAGTACACATATTAATATTGCTTTTTCAAAATACAAATAGTAAGTCTTATTTTAAAGATGTAATATAACAACAATATATTAATAAATTTTTTATATAATTTATAATTATGTCATTTTTTTTATATATTGCATCTCTAATAAATTAATTAAAAGAATGCCTCGGTTGGCATGTATACAAAAAGAAAACCAGCTACTGAAGATCAAGCTCTACAAGATGCTCTGTCCAAATGTATTTCGACGTCTGTGGGAGATATTAACTAAAACAAGTAGTTGCCCAGTCATACTTATGTAACACAAACACAAGTTGTGTTGAGAACCCATTTGTTCAGAGCAATAAGAAAGAGGGAAAACTGAATTAATTTGGGAACAACTATTACTAAGATGTAAGGCACACCTTGCATCACATCAAAGGAACATGGTTAATTTTTAGGATAAATTATATCCACCAACCCTGTAAATTTAAAAAAAAAAACATCGAGATTTCGACTTTTTAAAATGTTACAAATTTCCTCCAACTTTTTATGGTGTCCACACCAAAAGTCTACATAGTTTGTAATGTGGATTTTTATTATGATTTGATACTTTAGCTTATAATTATTAATTTCCACATCAGATTCAAATAAATAAGAAAACGAAAAGGAGAGCCGGATAGCTCTACGAAGAAGCCATACAAACAAACATACATATCTTTCGGTAAGCTATGCAAACGTCATCTCTTTTTATTTTAGGGGTAAGCCAGGAAAACATACCAAGAGGTGAATTGATCAAATGCGCTTTACAATGTAACATGATCTATGAGTGAAAATGAGTTCTCCATGAAGCCATCCCCTCGCATATACCAGAGAGCTTCATTTCACAGCCATGTTCCAGACATTGCAGGCCACTACTGATAAAGGGGAAGAAACTAGGAAGCACGGACAAAAATAATCACTTCGGAAGATTACTTGAACTGTAGCAACTAAGTTTCCATCATCATCTTCATCGGGCAATGCTTCCCCATTAAGATCAAGGCCTGATGACCTTTTCCACTCCGGAGTGGACAGGCAGGTGAAGTTTTCAGGCTTTTTCTCATGATAAAATTTATATAAAGCAATAATATAATCCGGTTTGCAAATTCCAGGAGGTTCGTGCTTCCGCAAATAATTATACAGCCTCAAAACATGCAAATGTGAAAAATCATTTGTCATTCATAAGAAAGAAATTTCATTAATGTCAAAATTCAACTATTAATTTCTGCATCAGATTCAAATTAATAAATAAAAAAAAAGATAATTAAGGACAAAAACGAGTCAACTAAACAAAATTTGGCACTTTATCTTCCATGAGGAGCCATTACTACCAAGTTCAAGTTTGCCTTGTGTTTGGAAAATTAGGTTTCTAACAATAGGGTTCAACTTGGATTTAAGATTGGGAATTTTTAGAAGTAAGATTTCGGTTTGTTTCATGGAAAAATTGTGTATTTATTCTTCACTTGTATCCATTTTCATAATACTTTAGTCGGGTTAATTTATTTTACCTGGTTTGCCTTCTCTTTTTCGCTTTTATTTTTGCTAAAAAAAATTTTAATGAGGTGGAAGTGAATAATTATAAGTTAAAATACCACATTATAATAAAAATTCACATTAGAAGCTATGTAGTCACTTGGTGTGAACCCAAGACAAAAATAGGGAGAATCTGTAGCATTTTTAAAACGTAAGATCTCGATGTTTTTTTGAAAAAGTTATAGAATTGGCAGATGTAATTACCCTAATTTTTATGTGCACTAGCAAGACAACTTTCAGGTATGACCATATAAAATGATTAGCTATCCCTATATATAGAATACCCACAAACAAGTTCAAAGTTCTTGTAAGTATTGTCCTTTTCTTGCTTCTATAAAGAACAATTAAAACAGACTTATACACTCTTACTGAGAGATGCCAACATAGAAAAGAGCTCTCTTTATAATCCTTCTTGATGTAATAATATATGTTTCAAGATTGAAATAACATGAAGATGGTATTACCATAACACAGCTTTAATAACTATCTAAAATCTTTAAAAAAAAAAAAAAAAAGCACATTAAAATAATATACATTATCCCAGTACTAGAATCATTCTACAAAAGCCACATCAATAAGCAAAGATGCCAGATGATGATCTAGTGGGTGGAATTGTAACGGCATGTAGCATAAATTCATAATTCCGATCTGTCAGATCTGCATGTAGCATACCATTTCCCTGAAGCTGAATGAGCAAAGCGTGTACTATCTTACATTTATCACCCAAAATACTCACGTACCTTTTGTTCTTAAAAATCAATTGGGTCTTTAATCGGGAAGAGCTTCGCATCAGACTAAAGGAGACCATATGAATCTAAGAAATTTCTAAAATTTGTTTTGTTGCACTAAGTGTTTAAGGAGAAATTCGTCTATGAAATTCAAAATCAGCTTCAATTATGTGAATTCAATAGCTGACTCCACTTGCTAAAAGATTTTGGAGTGGGGAGAGGAAAGAAAGAAAGAAGGAAATAAATAAACCACTATGGACCTGAACTTAGTAAGAAGCTGTACAGCATCATGCAAAAAGAAGGAACTAAGACTGACTTAGGATATTGCAAAGAAGTAATAACCCACAAACCTACGTCTCTCAGGACCATTGCTTTGCTACTCATTGAATGATAAAATTTTGAGACTACAATTTTTCCAACAAATTCCAATGACCACCTTCCTATTTCTCGTAATGGAAGGCTGTCCAATTCATCAATTTAGTCAGATCACTCGTATATAATATTAGATTTTTAACATATTACCATTTGCCGCTTGATTAACTTTAAAGGAGGAAAATAAAAAATAAAAAAGCACAATGCTGAAATACTTGATCTTATCAAATATACTTCTAGCTAAGTTAGATGTCCCTGCATAGTTAGTCTCTAAAATAATTGCACAACGCTAAAATACTTGATCTTGTCAAACATACTAGTAGCTACTTATATGTCTCCGCATAGTTAGTCTCTTGAAATATGGTATCATATTTCCATAAAGAAATACCAATTATTTGTTGTCAAAACATGCACTTCTTCTAATTATTTGACATCTTTGTTATTCTCGCTCTTTCTGGGTTAGCAGCCATCTGTCCTGTCAAATCTAGGTTGCTAAGTATTAAAGGGGTCGTTCAGCTTAGTAAGTGAGCAATGCGACAACATACACATCTATGTAACTGACAATGATGTGGATGCGCCGTATTGGTATGTATATATATATATACACGCACACAATAGACATTAAGGTTGCTTCCTTTTGTGCCTTTTCTTTCTGGAGCAGGAGAACACATAAAGAATGGTGGCTGTATAGCTTACATCTATAATAACGCATAAATCAGAGCGAAACATGAAAACCCTTCCATTGGGACAAGATCAATCAGTTTAAACTTACAATTAACAGGTATATGAATGATACAGACTGGAGAATACAGTCCTCCTAATCAGCTGAGTGAGAACTCATCTTGTTTTATTGATTGCTATAGATAACTTATCTAATTAAAAATGAACTTTTTATGATATTGGTTGATTTCTGACTCAAATTGCACCTAAATTTCTTCATACAGGTCTGACCAACTTCCAAGCAAACAAACCCATGGACAGTTTTGTCAGGTGAGCTCATTTGTATATTCCATTATCTATCCTATACTTAAAAATTAGACTTTGCTTAATTGTGGTAGACCTTGTATAAAATTAAGAGAGAGTGAGTGAGAGGGATTGTGTGGCAAAAAGGGCTATGCAAATTTTCCGCTGGATAGGATCCTTGGAGTGTATTATTTGACTGGTTTTAAGGACACCCAAATTGCTGCTATATTGATCTGAGGGACCCAATCACCTGAATTTCTTGCGACTATAGGGAAAATGTAAGGTTGTTTTAACCTAACCAATCACTGATCCATATGATCGGGTATAAAATCAATAAAAGAACTTGAATTTTCATACAAATTTTTATTTTAGTATCTAAATTTTAAACTTATTTATTTTAATACTCAATTTTTTAATTAAGATAAATTGATATCTCTATTATAATGGTTATTATTATAAAATATTAGAATAATGATATAATTATACCAATTTTCATTTTATTTCTATATCTAACAAATAAATACTTTTTATAAAGTTCGCTATAATAGATATATTAATTTATTTCATTTAAAAAGTTACGATACTAAAACGAATTTAAAATTTAGATACTAATATAAAAAAAATATAAAAGTTCCGATATTCCTACCTAGTGACTTCATACCCATATGACCAGCAAATTCATCATCAAGTTGTAGTAAATACAATAATCACGTAAATTTTTTTATTTTTATTTCTGGCAAGATGGCACTACAACCCTAGAGCTGTAAAAAAGATGAAAAAGAACACGTAACAGCTAGTGGCAAACCATATGAACGTGAATATTGGCGAAAAGCAGCTAATGAAGCAAATCAGAGCAATTTTGTGAACCCAGTTGACCTCTATACTTTCAATTAAAAATTCTACAATCAATTGCCAAACCCTACCCCCCACCTCCTTGTAGTAACTCCAAATGATCAATTTAATACATCGAGGCGCTTCGTGAAGCATATATGAAGCAGTGCATGGATAAATTAGACTGATTACATTAGGATGAACTCACTCCGCTTAATCGAAAGTGAGAGAATTTAGTAGAAGAAACCTGTTGATGGTGATGCTGATGAAGGGTCGAGCGCCGCCGCCTTAAGAAGCTAGACGGCCGCTGGCATTAGAAGATGGTCGTTGATGGACTAGAGAGAGAGAGAGAGAGAGATTGAGATTTTCAAAAATAAATTTCCGCTAAAATTTAGGATAACGGGACATAGGAGCTCTTTCATGGGTGGCCATCGAAGGGATGCTCATGCCAGGTTAAGCACGGTAACCTCATCTATTACTTGTAGCTCCTGCTTCGCTGCTCTTGAACAACAGTGCCTGTTTGAATTAATAGAGCAAGATTTCAGCGTCGGCATGAAGCTTGAGCATCTACATATAAATTGGAAATGGACGTCTAAAGTTACTTCTTTCTTTCCTTTTTTTTTTTTTAATGTTTTCTAACACCTTTAAAAAAAATCTAGATGACGATCCGTGCAGCACGGATAAACATATATATATAACTTTCTTGTGGGCCTTTTAATCTTATTAGGTTTTTCATAGAAGCTTATTAGAAAATGCCCAAAGCGGACAAATCGGTCCACAAGATCCCTATTACATGGAATGGACATAGTTTACTGGTGTAACCTTGTTTTTATAATTGGGAGTATTTTTGGAGTAAAGATTACATTCTATGAGGAATTGCAAGCATTCTAGTGTAGGAAAGGAATTTGAATTCCTTATCTATTCCATAGTACATAGAGTGGATATTGTTTATGGTATAACTCCTGGCAAACCAAACTAAGGAATAACTATTTCATAATATTAAAAGCAGAATAAAATTTTATTCCAATGAAAAACACAATAAAATATTACCACCAATCTAAAGTATCGGTCCACAAGAGTAAATTTGAGGTAAACCTAGTACTAAATAGCTCCCTTAAATAATAGTTAGAAAACTAAGCTCACACATACATATACAAATACACATACATACATGTATATATATTATATTATATATGTTGTGTGTCATTATTAAAGTTCATTACATTTATATTAATTTTCTTTTATCTAAAAGTGGTATTAACTTTCAATATAAATATCGTACTATTAGATATAAGCTGTTATAAAATTAAATTTCAAATGAAGAAAAAAAAAAGAAAAATAATTACAGGTTCAAGTAAACGAAGCCTAAACCCAATAAATTATACGAATTACAAATTTCAAATGGTTGTAGTGGCAAGTTTACTGTCCAAGAATAGATTCAAAATAAAATCACAATTTCAAGATTTGTTCTCTTTTACATATTTGGAAGCAATTTTAAAAATTAGAATTGTTATTTGGTTTTAAGGGGATATTCAATTCTGCCTTTTAAGGATTGGAATCATTATGCCATTCTACCCTTATTAATAAACATTTACCTAAAAACACACTCAATTTTATTTCAAATATGCTACAACTAAACATATTATAAGAAGTAGGGGTATAATTGGGTGAATCATTATAGGGTACCTAACTCATTAAGAGTTTTAGGATGGGTTATGAGATTTAAAAAAAAAAAATTGATGGAAAACTCGTTATACGATAAAAAATAATAAATTAATAATATAATATTAAATAAAATTTAAAATACCTAGAATAATAAATAAATGAAAACAAGGATGATAACAACTTTGATCAAGTTTTCTATTTTATAATAGTAGTTATGAATATGTATCTAATTAAGATTTTTTTGGACTAAGAGAAGGTGATTGTGTACTTATTATTATTATATAGTAAAAACAAAATAATTAAGTAAAAAGCAAAGTTGATGCAAATATTGACCATATATTTACAATCAAAACAGATAAAAAAGTTAGAGTGAAGCCCATATAGATCATTAAAATTATTATATAACAATATTACTAGGTGCTTTACTGATGCCATAACAAGATACATAAGATGAAGAGATTACAACAAATAGAATCTTTAATCCTTATCATTTACCAATATTCTATAAATAATACAAATCAATTTCTCACATAGTGATTAATCAAGGAAAAAAAAAATCATTTGGCAAATATATATATATATATATATGGATTTAATAGGTTGGGAAGCAAGTACTCTATTAGCGTAACAGGGTGGTTTTTGAGTATCGGTTAAAAACTTTATAGAGTTTTAGGACTTGTTTAAGAACTCCATGAGTATGGCAGGATGTGTTTTGAGTTCCATGACTAATCAAGCATATACCACACAATTAGGTATATGCAACTAGTTAAGTTATAGTATAAATTAAAATGGATGTAAGTCCGAGTGTTAATCCTATAGGAAACCGGTATGGTGAGAACCTAATTATTCACAATTGATCCCAAAATCTCCAATTATCTGTTTACAATATAGAGATAGTTGTGATTAATTAGGAAAGATTAATAAGAGATAATAAAGTAAGAATAATAAAATAAAAAAGAACAAATAAAGTAACGAAACTAATTAAAACTAAAACTAATTAACAATAAGAAGCATGATTCAATTAAAATAAAGAAGATCCTTAGTAAATTGTTATTATTTACTCTCTAGTTCCATGCAACCTTTCAATCTAAATTATTCTCTAGATCGTGGATATTCTTAATCTTAATCTTATAGAAATTAGACTCTAAATTAGTTGGACTTGCATCTTTAGCTAATTCTTAACCTTAAGAATCTCTCTACCCGCATCGTTGCTGATTAGAGTGTTGCAAGATCACATTAAAAACCTAGATCCTTCTATTAGATTTCCCTAATCCGGAAAAATTTAATACCTAATCTCTTAAACTCTTCTAATTACATTTGTTTGTTTACTGCAAGCCTCATGATTTTATAGTAAACTCAGATATCAAATTGGAATCCGTTATAAATACTGACTGATGAAATTAACTCAATGAAATGAAATCATCAAAGAATAAAATCATAAAAAGAAAAATGAATTATTACAAAGAGAACTAGATTTCAGTAATAATTTATTAAGAAGAATTTAAAAGAACAACATCATAATAAAAAAATAGAAGTAGGTGAGAGACCCCCAACAATAATTCTAAGCTACGATTCTATTAGAAGGAGCTTTCTCTAAAAATCTAAAGGATTTATTTATAGAGATGTAGGGCTAGGTTTACAAAAAAAAATAAATAAATAACAAAATAGAAGATTTACTAAATATTGCATATCTACAAAAAAGACATGCTGCAAAATGGAAGATTCACCGACCAGGGGATGACTATGGCCTAGGTACATGGCCATGGTGACTAAGTGTGTACTTATTCTTTATATGAAAATTTCAAATTTAAAGAAATTGCTTAACGAATAAGCACGAGTAAGGACCATGGTTGTGGACCTTAGTCGTAGTCTTTATTGGACTTCGTTCTTTACTTGATTCTCATTTGAACTTCCTTTACTTCATTCTAAGATGAACGCTTTTGCTTCAACTTACTCTAAAGATTGCTTGAAAACTTCATAAAGTGCTCCAAAATTCCCTGAAAAAAAAAATATAAATGAATTAAGCTCAAATTAACATAGAACTCTATTAATTAACATCTAAAATAACATAAAATAACAATAGAAAATATATACTAATTTTTTGTTATCAAATACTCCTACACTTAAGCTCTTCCTTATCCTCAAGTAAAATAATGAAAATCAAAGAAAGTATCTAAAGGACAAAACAATTAACTATAATTTTAGAAAAGTATACCTTCAAGATCTTAATAGCTTAGTAAAAATTTTTCCTAAATTATCCTTATTTCTCAAATTCATAATGCACTTAGAATACTTAGATAATAGCAAATTGAAACTTACTGAATTTCCATGATCAATCTAGAGGACCCAGATTTAGTTACAACACCCAGAGTTAGCTACAACACTTAAGTAGAAACTAAACTAGAGATTACAATGGACATAAACAAATCAAGAAAAAGTTATAAGGATTTATTTTGCTCTAACTCAAGAAGAGTGAAACCTCCCTTAGCTATTCTTAACTTAAAAAAAAAAAAAAAAAACTAGATCGAATGCATGTTACATTAGTTCTTCATCTGATTGTTCCTTTACTTCTTTCAATTTTCATTAGGAGGTTTATCACTTCAATTTAATTTTTTTATTAAAGCTTAATTAGTATTGGGAAAGTACCTCACTCCTCTTGGGGACTGAGACCGATCCTTATTAATTCAAGTCTTTAGATTACTTCAACAGCTATCAACGGGAAATTAACTTACTCTCTTAATGAATCAAGGTTGATCCTTAACAATTTTAATTAAATTATACTTTTTTTGATTGGTAATAGAAAAGAGTTTTGCTTTTCTAACAACTTTAAATTCAATTATTTATTTTATTCCTCTAACGACTTTGATTTTTCAAAGGACTTTCAAAGGAGAAATCTTTTTTGTTCATCTAATCTAAAAAATTTTGAAACAGAAGAATATATAACTATCCTAAAAGATCAAGCTCAGAAATCAAAATTCCTAACCCTTAATCCATTCATATCTATCATAATCATGTGTCTAAGTCTAAGCTTGAGAGAAGGTTAATTCTGAATTCTAAATATTTAATTATTCAAATTCAACAAAGTGTCCTAAATTCATAATGGAGTTGGAAAATTAAAAAAAAAAATTGCTTACTTATCTAAGGGGTGCAAATTTCTAAGAATTTCTTTAATAAAAATTATCAAAAGTTTAAGTATGTATCTTAAAAATATTAACATATGTAGTCTAACCTTTCCCCTACACTTAGGTTGTATATTATCCCCAATGTAAGAAAAACAAAAAGGAACTGGAACTTCTCCTATTTTTGGCATTCACAATGAAAAATGTGAAATTCGAAGCTGAGTTCCTTGTACTAATTAGGCGTAAGAAGTTTTCTTTCCATTATAAATGAGTTAACTAGGAAAAGAAAGGAAAAAGTTAAATTAGGCAAAACAAAACAAATAGAACTACTAATTCGTGCATCAAAGTTTTAGTACCTTGCAAACTTGTAAAACATAGAAACAGTTAACTAAAAAGAAAGTAGCTGTATATAAGTTATTACAGTCATCCAAAATAAAAACATTAAACCAAGTCTTTTGAAAAATACAAATGCAAGAAATATTCACTCTTCATCTTTATCGTTATCCTCCTCCTCAATTTCATATTCTCCATTCGAATCCTCATCTGAGTTAAGCTTTAACATAGGAGGTAGTGATGGTGGTTATATATGCAAGCGCACCATAATTGAATCTTGCCTCATCAAGGCATAGTCTACCTCATGTGTTAAGATTCTTTGTTTCTTCAATATCTTCCCTATAATTTTTTTTATCACTTTGATCATTGAAGAAGACCTATGTCTCTTTTGCTGAAAAGATGAAAAAGAAGCCTCACCAACTAGTTTAGGTAGGACTTCAGGTGGTGGTGGGAGCTGCATAGCCTTGATGGCATCATATGTGAGGGGGATGGGAAGATTCAGTGTTAGCATGCACGATGCATTAGGGAAGCTATGTGAACTTGTCACCATATGGGTGATGAAAAGACTTGCAAAAATGGACTTGGTATGTCCATCAATAGCCTAGGTCTTAAGGAACTAGGCCATCCTAATAGCTAAATTGATGGGCTGCCTATTAGCAATATTGTGTAATTATAAAATGTCCATTTCATTTACAACGTCTTAGCCATTCCCTTTGCTTATAATACTTTTGGCTAAAACATAATGGATTAGCTTCAAAGCAGGGTCAATCAAATCTGAAGCTCCTGACTTTCCTAGATTATAAGTTCGTCCCCCTCAAGTCAAGTCACCTAATACAAACACCTATTCCTTAAGGCAATTCCATATATTGTCTTCTTCTGATAAAATTGGTTGAGTATAGACCCATATGGATGCCTAAATAATCAATTGACATGTTGACTTCATCACCAAAACATCTAAAGTGAATGGAATTCTACCCATCTAAAAAGAGATTATTAGCGCCTAGCCTAAATGTGCTAAGGAATTCTAAAGTCAACTCTTTATACATCTACTCATTGCTTGTCAGCAATTGGTCCCATTCGCCAAAATCCATCAGTTGTATAATTCTAGCTTCATAGCTAGCCTAAGTTAATGCCTCCCAATTGAAGTAAGTGAACTCACCAAATTCTTTCTAAGACAAGTAGGATTATCCCCCCCACTACCATGGAAGGTGAAATCAAAGAAGCGAGTGCGTAGTATGGAGGCTAATGTTCTTGTAACATGTATACTTTTCTTGAGGGATTTTTCTACAATAAAAAAGAGAAGGAATTCAATTTTGATAAAAAGTATAATTCATCTAATATAAATAATAGCTAATTGAAGAAACTAATAAAGCTTAATTATCATTCCTATTTAATTATTAGTTTACTCACCAAGCAACAGAGGCGAGGATTAGATTAACAAAAAGATTTGTATAGTGTAATGCTAATTTTACTAAAGTCATGAATTAATATATTTATAGAATTGATCAAGTTCAAGTTACATGATCCTATTAACAAAACTATTAGCAGTTAACATATACAAATTCTTCAAACATTGCTTAATATGAGAGATTCTTAAAATAGAGACATGTAATATATTGAAATAATATTTCTCAAAACATGAATTAATGAAATCAATAGGTAAATAAGACATTCATTTTCAATCTTAAACTTATAATTTCATGATCTCAATCGACAATGAACATTAGCATTCAACGATTGAAACTTATCTTTTCACAGTTCAATACTGTAATTACTAACACCAAATTTGCTAAATCTAACACAAATTTAAGACGTCCTAAGATAAAACTCATATTAATAATTTCTAAAAATTCATAGATTCACTAATTACATACAAATTTCATCATTAATAAATTTCATCATTTCAACATGAATTATGTACATCATAAAGTACGAATAATTCCAACCACAAATCCCATCACTTTCCTTCACTTTCTCATCACTTTCCTCACTTTCTTCTACTTTCTTTCACTTTTTCATCCACCAAACATATACTTTTTATGGAGTTGCTAGCAATTAATGTATAAAGAAGGGATTTCATTACGTTAGAACTCCTAAATTACTCATAGAGATCAAGATTTAAACACATATATGTAAAGATGAAACCCTCATAAAAATTTACATTTTCAAACAATCTAACAATGAATTTAAGAAAATAACTGAGAAGAGATGATGTATGTATCTTGATTTTGTAGCGTATGATGTCAAATCTTGATATTTTATGATGATTTAGATTGTGTATAGAGAGAGAAATAGAAGGACATAGGTAGTTGGAGAGAGTGTGTGTATTGTAGAACGAATGGAGATTGTTTTTCCTATGGTTTTTAAATTTTATTAGACCATAGGGAGTGGTCCTTACATGGACCTCTTGTCCTCATTTTCCTTTGGAGTTTTTCATGAAATTCTTCATAAAAGGAACACGTGCAAGGTCTATGGGCATGATCCTTAGCTATGGTCTTCTTTAGGCCTTTAATTAATCCAATTTTGGTTCCTTAGACTCAGTTTCTGCAATGGACTTAAAAAACACAAAATTAGAACAAATTGAAACATAAAAAAGGGACCAAATATCAATTGGATAACAACTTTAAATTCACTAAGCAACAATAAATTTACAACTATTCATATATTAATTGAAATTGTTCAAAGCAAAGGAAAACCAACTTATTCAAAAGTTAATACTTGAATTGACTCATGATACGATAACAAACAAGTTAACAAAAACAATTGAAATTAAAGTGAACTAAACCAAACCAAACTTCGGCTACCTCCTAAGGGGTGTTGTTGTTGACATCGTTTGCTCGATGCTTGGATTCATCCTAAGTGCAATTCCCCATTTAATACCTATACACTTAACCGATTAAAAGCATACTAAGAAAGGAGAATACCAAAAGAATCGCGAGAAAGATTGTTACAAGAATGTTAAAATAATTGGAAATTAGGGTTCTTACTAGTTCTAACTAGGTTACTCTTTTATTGGCTCCCCGGAAACGGTGCCAAAAAATTGATTCTTGCATATATCATACTAATAAGCAAGTACATATGGTCAAGTTATAGCATAGATTAAAGCGGATGTAAGTCCAAGTATCGATCCTATAGGAAACTTGTGTGGTGAGAATCTAATTACTAACAATTCATAAGAAAATCTCCAATCATCTACTTTACAATGTAGATATGTTTGTGATTAATTAGGAAATATGAATAAGAGATAATAAATAAAATAATGAAACTAATCAAAACTAAAATTAGTGAATATAAGAAGCATGATTCAATGAAAATAAAGAAGACATCATCCTTAGTAAATTTTTATTATTTACACTCTAGTTCCATGAAACATTTCAATCTTAATTTATTCTCTAAATTGTGGAGATTCCTAATCCTATTCCTATAAAAATCAAATCATGAATTAGTTGAACTCACGTCTCTAGCTAATTCTTAACCTTGATACTCTCTCCACCTACATCGCTGCTGCTGAATAGAATGTCGCAAGATTGCATTAAAAACCTAGATCTTACTATTAGGTTTCCCTAATTCGGAAAGATTCAATACTTAATTTTTTAGTCCATTGAAACTCTTCTAATTATACTTTTTTATTTACTACAGACCTCACAAATTTGCAGTAAACTCAAACATCAACTTAGTAATCACAATAAATACTAATTAACAAAATAAGCTCAGTGTAACCGGATCATCAAATAATAAAATCATAGAAAGAAAGACAAATTGTTGCTAAGAACTATATTTCAATAACAATTTACTAAGAATAATTAAAAAAAACAACATAATAATAGAAAATAGAAGTAGGTGAGAGACCCCTAACAATAATTAATTCTACGCTACAAGTCTAGTAAATGAGGCTCTCTCTAAAACCTAAGCTTAAGGATTTATTTATAGAGATGTGAGGCTAAGTTTACAATGAGAATTGGACAAAATAGAAAATTTTATAAATATTATGTGTCCAAAAATAGAAGATATACTTCAAAAATGGAATATTTGTTTGTTAGGGAATAACTACACCCTAAGTACATAGTCATGGTGGTTGGGTATGTACTTATTCTTCACGTGAAAATTTTGAATTTGAAGAAATCACTTAACGAATGGAACACAGATGGGAACCACGACCGTGGACCTAGGACTGGACCTTGTCCATGGTCCTTGTTAGACTTTATTTTTTTACTTTATTCTCATTTAAACTTTCTTCGCTTCATTCCAAGATCAACACTTTTGTTTCAACTTCAAATATTACTAAAAACCTTAAAAACTTCATAAAGTGCTCCAGAAGTCCTTGAAAATGATATTTAAATGAACTAAACTCAAAATAACACAAAACTCTCTTGATTAACATCTAAAATATCATACAATAACTATAGAAAATATGTGCTAATTTTTGTTATTAATGACTTACGCCATGCTCACCATGTTTATACCCCTAGCAAGAAGAAACTCAATAGTTCGACTCGTATTTCAAACATAAGAATAGATTTCTTAGCCCAATCCAGATTCCATTTAGTTTTATTCCAATCCATTATCATCCATAATATTCCTACATAACAAATGTCACATAAAATGTCATAAGACATTTTCCATTTCCAATTTTTTAAAACATGTATTTATAGAGTATAGTACAAAATAAAAATTTTTATTACACCATCCTTAGATCTACTCACCCCTAGTAGTTGCCTTAAGTAGGTGGCTATCAATTTTTTTGTATGTTGAAACTAATGACCCTTAATTACATTTCAATTATCTAATTATAATAACAAAAATTAAGAATGATTTTATCACTTATATAATTTTTAATGCATCTAGCTAAAATAATACCAAATATACTCAAAAGTATAAGATATTGCTAACAAATATAGTTGGCAATATTTATTATAATGGAACAATCTTAGCAACCCTAGTTAAAATTGATAAAAATTATAGTTTTGAAAATTCATCATGATATAAAAATTTTACCAAATTTGGTTTATCTTTGATGAAATCAATAAATAATGCGATTCACAAAATCAAATGCATTACTCCTACAATACTTCAGAGGTTCAAGAATACTCACTCTAATACTTCTCAAGTACATACATCCAATAAACAACTAATAGCTAGTCAAACACTCACACAACTACAACTCATAAAAACAACACTTCCTACATCATAAGATTGAGTTTTGATATCAGATTTAAATGATGTGCCTAGGAGTAATAATGACTAGGATATTAATCATATGAACAGGAACGTAGGTGGGTCCTTTTAGATGTAGAAGAAGACAATGATGGCTTTAGGTAGTTCTTAGCTAACTGTGAGTTGTTTTAATAGATATTACGGACCATTAAACAAAATATGACCTAATTTCTACTTGGATATGACTTGCCAAGAAGAAAATCAGGGTTGTTGCCATAATTTTTACTTAAGGGATCAATAAGAGAGTGTAAACTTAAGAGTGAGAACTCATAAGAAAATAATAAGGAATATTCTATATTGAAAGGTTGATAAGTTCCAATTGGTTATATTTTACTTAGTGATTTTTCATGATTTTTCTTTGAAATTTAAGTTTATTTTTAGATAATAATACTTAATTAAGTGAAATTTTTTTTTTCTAGGTTTAGAACAATCTCCATTAGAAAACGAGAAGATAGAAACAAATTCACTCAAATTAGAACAAAAATGAGCAAGTTATGAATGCTTGAAGACCAACACAATCGAACGATATGATTGTGTCGTTTTCAAGCAAATTTAGAGCATATTTTCAACTATCACAACTTAAGACACGATTGTATCTCCAGTTGTGTCTTTTCTAACCAACTTTTTTTTTTATTTCTTCCTTTATAAAACCTTATTAGGGTTTATTTAGAGAAAACTTTTTGGTACGAATTTTTAAGAGTTTTTTAAGCTAAAGACACTCAAGAAAGTAAGGCACAAAGAAAATTTCAAGATTTAATTTTTTGAAGATTTCATAATTTATCCTTTAATTTTTCTCCACTCTTTGATTTTAGATTTTTATTTTACGATATGTATCAAGCCCTATTTCGTTTTCTTTAACTTGATCCATATTAAGCTTATTCTGCTTAATATAAATTACTCAATATTAAATTAATGAAATATTTTTCTAAAAAAAAAAATTTATTGGAGTTGCCAACCAGTTCAACTAGTAAAAAGTGAAATTAGGGTTTTTGGGTTAGAAAACCCTAATTTGGCCACTAACTTACAGATTTTCTAAAAAATAATTTTAGAAAATTAACCAGAAAAATTGAGTTCGGGGTTAACCTATTAAGATTAAGTGACCATGTAAAAATAAAAAATTAATTAGTAGGCGTTATTTTTATATTTTTCTAAAAGAATACTAAAATATATACAAATATGCAAAAGATAACTAAATTGAAATTTTTATTATGAATTTCTAAGAAAAATGAATTTTTTTTTTTATTTTTTATATGGTTGCCCTGAAGTTGCTTATATACTTACTAATCGAGATCAAAGCTGCTATAGTTCTCTTTTTATGAAATATTTATTGGATTTATTCTTTTAGATTTGAAAACTAAACTAGATTTACATTCTTTTAACCATTTTTTTTTTGAAAAAACCCTAAAATTTAATTTTCACGAATTTGAGAAAACCCTAATTATATAAATTTTTTTGAAAAGCTTCGATTAATATTTTTATTTTTTTTTAAAAAAAATCACTATGTGTCAAAAAATATCATTTTTAAATCATACATGCAAGATATACTAAGATGCGATCTAGATACGTATCTACATAAGTATCTTTTCCAGATCTTAACAGTAAGATACATTAAGATACAATCTAGACACGTATCCTTTCTAAATCCTAATTGCAAGTATGTATCTTTTCTAAATCTTAATCGTAAGATACGTATTTTTTCTAAATCTTAATCATAACATACATATCTTGTACGTTCTACATACGTTTATTTAAAAAAAAACACACACACACAATTTTACTAAAAACGCAATTTAACTAAATTTTATTAAAAATTGGAATTATCTAAAAAAAAATCATGCAATATGAAATAATAATAAAAAACTTGCACTTAAGAAAAATAAATTAGTAAAAATAAAATTAAACTAACTAATAAAATAAAATAACATAATTTTTACTTACGTAGCGAGTTATGCGTGATCATACGTGTCGACAGTGCGTCGTAATCGTACATGGTAGATCTGGTGTGTAAGTGAACTATGCAACTGGTCGAATGATTGTGTATGTAAGTGAACTGTACAAGTGGACGAGTGATTTGTTGTGCTTGGACGTATCGTGCAAGTGTGGGATGCGCGATTGTGTAGCTGATCGAATAGGTGATTAGGCGTGCTATTATATGTGTCTTTGGACTGCGTCAGGGAATTGAGAGTGGTGTTCACCGTAGGACTTTGGTTAGTGTTGTTGGTAATAAATTGAGGAAACATGGTAGGTTATTGGAGAAGGTGTTGTAGTGTTAGCGTAGAAGCTTTGTGGTCAATGTTATGCAATTGAGGATATGCAACGTGCAAGTGTTGACATATAAATGAACATCAGGGGCTGTTTGTGGAACGTATGTGGGACGTGGTTGGGGGCTTTAGTCAATTGGATGAAGAGGGATAAGGGGTTAATTGGTTGTAAATTGGCATCAAGTGCTATTAGGCTGGTGTGTGGAGTTGTGCAACGTGAAGTGTTAGTGTGTTATGTGGTGCATTGGCTCAAGCTTATGGAGTTTGGCTTCGGTTAGGCGATTGTGTGGTAGGGTCTGGGTTTAGCTATGGATTGACATTAGCATGGGTATGGAGGTCAGTGGCTTGTCTGTATTGTTCTTCGGTATCTGATGTTGTATTAATGTGTGTATGGGGGGTAGGGTCTATAAAGGATCGTTGATTATTTGGGGGTAGAACGGCTTGTGTAAGATGAAGGGATGCTGCGATCAGGTTGATGTTAAGGGCCGCTGCAGTCAAGATGAAGAGTGAATGTGGAGTGAGGAGTTTGGTCAAGGGACTTCGGTCAGTTGAGTAAGACGTCTGGTTGAGTGTTTGGATGGCAAGGTGTGGACTTGTGTAGGCTTGAGTGGTTCGAAATTTTGGCTTGTGTTAGGGGGTCAGGGCTTAGATGTGTTGAATTGGACTTCAGCTGATTGTTTGTTAAAGGGGGGTCGTTCACTTTGTGTTTAAGTGTATGAATATGAGAGATCCAGGATGTGGGTTTGCGAGTGAATTTTGGAGATTATAAAAGAATAATTGTGTCCAACATCACCTGCTGACGTGCTATTTATAAACTCTTAATCGTATCTTTTGTATCAAAGATACAGTAATGATTCTTCAAAAATTTGGTCTAACTTCTAAAAACCTTACTTAATTTAGGCTTTCTATTTTTTAAGACCCGATCCGATTCAATTTGATTTAGCCCATCAACTTATCTAATAAATTCTAAGTCTATTCTTGGCCAATATAAATTAGATAAAAATCTATTTTAAATCGGATTGACCCAAAATTATTTTAACCAAGCTCAATTTTCCAACGACTTAAAATTTATCAAATTAATCACACACCGTTGTCCAATTTGACACTAAACAATCCAACATGATTTGACTCTATTTAACTCGATACGATTTGACTCGTCTTGACTTAACTTGACTTGATACAACTTAACATGATATGATTAGACTCGACTCAACACGATACGATTCAACTTGATGTGACTCTCTCTTTTTTATTTTTTATTTTTTCCTTTTTCCTTTTATTTTTTATTTATTTTATTTAACCTAGCTTAACTAAAATAAAACAAAAACGGTAAAAATGAAGTGTTTGCAGTTATCCCTCTTTATAAGGAAGTTCAATTAGAACTTTATTACAAAGATAAAAGAGATACCCATTTTTGCTAGACCCTACTTTAAACTAAATGAAGACCATTGGGAGTCAAATTGACCTAAAGAGGATAGATCTCTTCGAGATTTCAAGAAAACTTGTTTTGGTGAACAATCTTAAAATGATAGATCTCTTCGAGATTCAGGTAGATAATTTAAAGAGGATAGGTTTCTTCAAGATTGCTTTTTGATTTGGTGAAAAATCCGAAGATGATAGATCTCTTCAAGATTTGTTTTGCTTTTTGATAATCCAAAGATGATAGATCTTTTCGAGATTCAAGTTTTGTTTTGGTGATTCAAAGAGGATAGATCTCTTTAAGATTTTGATTTCATTTTGGTTTGGTTAATAATCCAAAGAGAATAGATCTCTTCAAGATTTGTCTTAATTTGATGAATAATCTGAAGAGGATAGATCTCTTCGAGATTTCTTATTTTGATGAATAATCCGAAGATGATAGATCTATTCGAGATTTCTTATTTTGGTGAATAATTCAAAGAGGATAAATCTTTTTGATATTTCAAAAACTTGACTTTGGTTTAGTGGGTGATCCGAAGAGGATAGATCTCTTCAAGATTCATGTTTTAGTGAATAATTCGAAGATGATAGATCTTTTCAAGATTTCTTATTTTGGTGAATAATTCAAAAAGGATAAATCTTTTCGATATTTTAAAAACTTAACTTTGGTTTGGTGGGTGATCCGAAGAGGATAGATATCTTCGAGATTTCCAAAAAACTTGTTGTAATTCTCTTAAATATTTCCTTCAAGGCTTTTTAGGATCATTTTACTTGAGAATAAAGAATTTCACAGATAGTAACCAATCGGTATGCTCATGTTAACTCCCGATGTTCACTCATTCAATTAGTAGAATATCACCAAATGATTGTGCTTGCTCATTTTCCTCTTTTTGTTTTTTCTTCTTTTTTCCTTTTTCTTCTTTTTTTTTTTATTTTTTGTTTCTTCTTTTTTCAATAAAATCTTTTTTTTTTATTGAAAACCTTTTATTTAACTGTACCATGCTCATTTCTTGATTTTGCTTTTGTCGTCAACAAGTTTTAATTATCACTCTCTATATTTCCTAAAAAATAAATCTCTTTTCAAAAGAAACAAAATTAAATTATCAAGAACATTTGATTTCAATTTATTTGATGACTCAAATTCATTGATAAGTGTTTGGTGTTTAAGTGTTTAAAGCTAAAAAACATGGTACACAAGGATTTATTGGTGAAGTGTTTGTCGATCGATAACCATCCGAATTTGAGAACATTCATGGATATCAACTTTACTTGTAAACGATGAAAGATTAACGACAATATTCAAGAAAAATTGATTTCATTATTAAACAATTTTCATGGATAATACAACTTGACTGCATAAGAATTCACAGTTCCCCTTAACTCGAAGCCATCTATTTCTATCAACCCTTCATAATTCGGAACAAACTTACTCCTAAGGTCTTTCACATTTGACAATACTTTCTTTAACATCAAGTCTCCTTCCTTGAAGCATCTTGGGCATACTTTTTTGTTAAAAGCTCAGATCATCCGCTGTTGATAACACTTACCATGACATATCATTACAAGCTTCTTTTCATCTAGGTAATTCAAATACTCCATTCATTTCTTCACCTATTCTACTTCATTGAGTTGAGTTTCTACTAACACTTGAAATGAAGGTATTTTTACTTCCACCGGTAGTATCGCTTTAGTTCCATACACCAATGAGTATAGTGTTGCAGCTATAGAGGTTCTGACTGAGGTTTTGTAAGCTATGAGAGCAAAGAGAAGCATCTCATACCAATCTCTATAAGTGATCACCATCTTCTCAATGATTCTAACTTAAGATCCTTGTCTGTCATTAAGAATTCCAATAGCTCGAGTAAGAGCTTGGATCTATTTAACCATCTTGTTTATGTTTTCCTCCAGGGTTGCAATTTTCGAGTCAAGCTCGGTTTGACTGACATTTCCAGTATCTTAAGTTGATATTCATGCCTTAGAATAAGTGAATATCAGGCTTCTAACTGATTTTACTCGCTTGAATGCTATCTTTGAAATCTTAACGAAAACTTAAATTTTAGACTTTTTGGTGAATTAAAAATTTTTTGTTGTTGTTTTTTCTTTTTTCTTTTTTTGTTTTTCTATTATTTGCTTTTTTTTTTATTCTTTTTATTATTTAAAAGTCAACCTATCAAGAAATAATAAAATAATAAGCAAGAGACTACGTAATCAATAATAAAACTACAAATTTATCAATAATCATGAAATCCAACTTATACAATAGACTAAAAGAAAGGAAAAGAAAAGAAAACCCGTAACTAATCTTCCTAAAAGAAAAAAATTAAACCCTATATCTTCAAGAGTTGACGAATCTAGTTGGGACGGACTTTAGCAACTTCTCTCATAAGTCTTCCAACTATAACATCCCTTTCTCGAATCTTACTCCTCAAGGATTGATTTTCCTCTAGCAATCTCTCATTCTCCAGCTTTAATTATTCAATGATTCTTTTACTTTCTTGGAACTGGGCTTTAACTCTAGCCAATATGACGTCTCGGTAGGCTTACTCGATCGGTGAAAGATATTTTGACTCTGGCTCGTGTCTGAATACATCTAGCGCTTCATATCGTATCTTTCCAATCTTCTCCAACCGATCATAAATGAACTACTTGGTGGCTCAGTATTCTCTGACTTTGCTTCTCAAAGTTCTCACATTGACTATCTTTTTTACTTCTCTCCGTTCCATAACTTCATGAGTTCTGCTAGTTGTTGAATCAAAGTACCCATAGGTAAACAAGGATCTTGATAACTCAATGTAACATCGTCTAAGGAGTCTTTGTATGCTATCTATTGAAGCGAGCCTAGTTGTCTAGTGACACCAGTTGGGAAATGTCCTATACAACCCTAATACTGATAAGAAGAACTCCAACATAGTTAGAACACCCTAAGATGGCTTGAGTGCAGTGGCTCCATCTAGTTGTCCACATAAAATCTACTGGCTACATCTTGCTTATGACTGATACACATCCTTTGAATTGAGCTTCATCTAGTACCTTAAGGTAATAGGTAAAGTTGTCAATCAGGTTCATATTTTCAAACAAGGACTCTCTAAAAAGATTCCCTCCATACCTCCATGTGTAACTAAGAAACCATACAATTAGAATTGTAGGGTTAGCCATGAAGTATCTATGCCCCTGCTTCCTCAAGTGGATGAGCGTTCTAAATTGTTCTACCAATAACGCTAGTATATAGGATTTACTGGCTAAGAATTGAGTCACTAGCTTAGCTACCCTATAATGGACTTGACCATATCTAACGGGAAACAACATTGTTCCAAATATTGCAATGATAAAAGCATCTACCCTCTTCTCGGCCTACAATTCATATCCTCCACAAAAAATCTAACTGTACCTTTGATAAGCGTCTGAGCTTGAGAACTACTCTACTAGTCTTAAGATGCTAAGACACTTCTTGCCCTTTGAAGATAAGAATGGCGCCAGGGTGGACTTTTTGACTCCCAGCAAGGTCATGAAGGCTTTCTTGGGTTGAACTTTGAGATCTGGGACAGTTATGCCTGCTTTGAGAGGTAAGGCACTAAGTAGTTGTGAGTATTCTTCTAAAGTGGGCGTCAACACATGTGGGCCAAACTTGAAAGCTATAGATTTTGGATCCCAGTAATGGATAAGGGCCTAAATTAGAGGTCAGTGGAGTTAGACTTGCATAAGAGATATAACTGGCCCGATCTTTTTGCGAATGTGATCTTGCTTGGCGAACGGAAGTTGATTCAACTAATCTTTTAGGATGGCTTCGGGGAAGGAATATTTATTTAACTAGACCTCATGGACAAGCTCAGGATTAACACTACCTTGACTTTTCATGTCTAAATTACATAAAAGCATGAAATAGTGTGATTATTTACAATGAGACCACTAAATTTTCAATAAAGTTGGTTATGATATTAATAATTTTATAGCTTTTAATATTTTTTTTAATTAAACAGCCTTTCACTCACTAAGAGATAATAAAAATAAAACACATATAATACAAGGAATGAAAATGATTAAACAAAAACAACC
This sequence comes from Lumnitzera racemosa, assembly GCA_024138005.1. Lineage (NCBI taxonomy): Eukaryota > Viridiplantae > Streptophyta > Magnoliopsida > Myrtales > Combretaceae > Lumnitzera > Lumnitzera racemosa. Next base: position 126,350,533 of record JAMXBC010000001.1, read on the forward strand.
ATTGGCAAAATAAAATCAAATATAAAAAAAAAAATTACATACGTATGTAATGCAATAGGGGTTTGTAATTAATTAATAAATTATAAGACGTATGATGTATTCGTTATCACAAAGCACCCTTATATATAACTAGGCTCGAAAAAGAATTAAAAAAAAATACAAAGCTTGCAAATATTTACATATAAGGGTTACTAGTTTTTTTAATTCCTTTTTTTTCGAAAAAAAAAATGAACCGATCACAGATTAAATCGAGTTTTTCCTATAATTTAACAATAACTGCCCTCTTTTTTTTTTCAAAAAGAATTATGCAAGAGAGTGGGGTCTACGGGTCTTAAGCTTTATAGCTTCAAGGCTTTCTGGATAAAAACTTACTAGGCTATATCGAAGCCTGAGTGGGCTCACCTATTACCGTCAGGCGAAAGTAAAGAACTTAACGACTTGGGGGTTACACAATAGTGACCCGTTCTAAGTTCCAAAGGTGGCTCAATTCCGATTACATCTAAACACACAAATAATTACTAAAAATAATAAAGCCCCCCTTAGTTCCCCAATAGGGCCCATTAAGCTGATTTCGTCTTAAGACTTGCATCATTAAAAACTAGTTAGTACAATTATAATACAAATAATAATAATAATACAAAAGCCCATCAATTAATTTTTATTTTTATATGGCTAGCCTACTAGCGTCTTTAGTAGAGTCACCAATTCTGTTGAGCCCTATTTTATTTTCTTTAATTTAATGCATATTAATCCCATCCTGCTTAATATAAATTACACACCATTAAATTAAGGAAATATTTTTCTAAAAATAAAATTTTAAAATTAGAGTTGCTAACTAGTTCAACTGGTAAAAAGTGAAATTAGGGTTTTCGAATGGGAAGAAAACCCTAATTTGGCCATTCATCAGTAGATTTTTTAAAAAATAATTTTAGAAAATTAACTACAAAAATTGAGTTCAAGGAATAACCTATTAAGACTAAATCACTATATAAAAATAAAAAATTAATTAATGGGCTTTATTTTTATATTTTTCTACAAGAATACTAAAATATATACAAATATACAAAAGATAGCTAAAGTGAATTTTTATTATTTTTTATTACGAATTTCTAAGAAAAAGGAAAAAGTTTTTTATTTTTATTTTTTTATACGGCTGCCCTAAAGGTATTTACGTACCTGCTATTCGGGATCAAACTGGCCATAGTTCTCTTTTTATAAAATATTTAGTCACTTGATTCTTTTAGATTTAAAAATTGAGCCAGATTTACATTTTTTTAACCTTTTTTTTTTTGAAAAAACCCTAAAATCTAATTTCTATGAATTTGAGAAAACCCTAACTATCTAAATCTTTTTGAAAAAGTCCGGTTAATATTTTTTATTTTTTCAAAAAAAGGAATCACTATGTGTCAAAAAATATCTTTTCGAAATCCTACATGAAAGATCTACTATGACATGATCTAGTCACGTATCTCCATACGTATCTTTTTCAAAGCTTAACAATAAGATACATTAAGATACAATCTAGATATGTATCTTTTCTAAATCCTAACCACAAGATACGTATCTTTTTTAAATCTCAACTATAAAATATGTATCTTGTACGTTCTAGATACATTTATTTAAAAAAAAAAAATATTTTACTAAAAATGCAATTTAACTAAATTTTATTAAAAATTGGAATTATCTAAAAAAATCATGCAATACGAAAATAATAAAAAAAAACCTGCACTTAATAAAAATAAATTAATAAAAAAAAATAGAATTAACTATAAAATAAAATAATTTTTACATACGTATCAAGTCACGCGTATCAACGGTTCATTGTGATTGTGCGCGGTAGATCTAGTGTGTAAGTGAACTGTACAAGTGGTTAAGTGATTATGTGTACAAGTGAACTGTGTAAGTAGACAAGTGATTTGTCATGCTTGGACGTGTCGTGCAAGTATGGGATGTGCTATTGTATAGCTGATCAAGTCAACGATCAGGCATGCTATTGTGTACGTCTTCGAACTACGTTAAGGAATTGAGAGTAGCGTTTACAGTAAGACTTTGGTTATTGTTGTTGCCGATCAATTGAGGGAACACAGCCGGCTATTGGACAAGGCATTGTAGCATTAGCTTAGAAGCTTTGTGGTCAGTGTTGTGCAATGGAGGATATGCAGCGTACAAGTGCCAACGTATAGATAAACGTTAGGGCTGTTTATGGAACATGTGTAGGATGTGGCTGGGGGCTTCGGTCAATTGGTTGAAGGTAGACAAGGGGTTGATTGGTTGTGAATTGGCATCAAGTACTATTGGGCTGGCATATGGAGCTGTGCAACGTGAAGCATTGGTGTGTTGTGTAGTATGTTGGCTCAACCTTGTGGAGTACGGCTTCACTCAGGCGATTGTATGGTAAGGTATGGATTTGACTGTAAATTGATGTTAGTGTAGCTATGGAGGTCAGCGGCTTATGTGTGTTGTTCTTCGGTGTCCGATGTCGTGTTGATGCATATGTGGGGGAGGTAGGTTTTGTCAAGGATCGTTGATTGTTTAAGTATGGAATGTCTTGCATAAGACGAAGGGATGTTGTGGTTAGGCTAACGTCAGGGGTTGCTACTATCGGGATGAGGAGTAAATGTAGAGTGTGGCATCTAGTGAGGGGACTTTGGTTAGTTGAATGAGACGTCCCGTCAAGTGTTTGGACAGCAAGGCATGGACTTGTGAGAGCTTGCGTAGTTCGAAATTTTAGCTTGTGTCAGCAGTTTGGGCTTGGACGTTTTGAATTGTGGCGGCATGGTAGGGAATTTGACTTTGGCTGATTGTTTGTTGAAGGGGGGTTATTGGCTTTGTGTTCAAGTGTGCAACTGTGAGGATCGGAGATGTGGGTTTACAAGTGAATTGTAGAGATTGTAAGAGAATAATTGTATCCAACATCACCTGCCAACATACTATTTATAAACTCTCAATCGTATTTTTTGTATCGAAGATACAGTAATGATTCTTCAAAGATTTGGCTTAACTTCTACAAACCCTATTTAATTCGGGCTTTCTTTTTTTCAAGGTCTAATCTGATCCAATTTGATTTAGCCTAACAAATTATCTAATAAATTTTAAGTCTATTCTAAGCTAATATAAATTAGATAAAAATCTACTTTAAACTGGATTAGGCCAAAATTATTTTAATAAAGCTTAATTCTCCAACAACTTAAAATTTATCAAATCAATCACACATTGATGAGAATTAAGCTACGGGACCTCTGACCGGTAGTTAAGTATGAGACTAGAAGGGTTAATACGACAAATCCTTATGTTCTAACCAACCTCTGCCGAGGCCGAGTACTTACTTGTTGAGTCACCTTTAATGTCGTACCGAATGACCGCCTTTTATTTTGTGTTATGCCAGGTTAATGACTACTTTAATGCCAAGTCGACCAATCACTCGGCATCATCCTTTCTAAGAAGTCGAGAGATAGAGAATCTGGATTGACTAGGTTATTCCTACTCGGACAAGCCCACCTGTTCGTATCCCAAAACAACCTTACCAATGCAGCATTACCATGTGTACAGTATCGTATGGAGGATCTGTAGCACCAATGATTGATTTTCTTGTATATTTATTTTTACCCTCTTGTATCATGTACATTACTTCTTTAGGAAATATCTTTATTATCTTTTCCCTTTTGGGCTAGTTTCTCTAACTTACGAGTATAAATATCCTTATACTTGTACTAGTAATGAAGCAGATTACCTTCAATACACTTGAGTACTTTCTTCTTTGTGTAAACACTACTTTTTTACTCTCGGCATTACTCTTATTCTTTTCCTTAAGCAAGGTTACGTAGAAAGTAACCTCACTAGACCAATTCATACGTCATATCAAATTATACCGTGAGTCCTTAGAAGTTTTATTCGTGTATTATATCCTTTGGAACTGTTTATGGGTTTTGTTTACTGTTTCATTCGTTTTTGTCACTCTTTCTTACCTTTCCGCATTAATCCTTTTTTGAGCTTTCAGCAAGCTTGAACCCATCCAGCAACCAACCTTGTCTGTTCTTGGTTATGGTTTGCAACATTGTGGTATCAGAGCGAAGGTTTTGTATTAGCTATATAGCTAGTTCTTCTTAAGTTCTATTATACTCTGTTTGGCATATGAGAAACAGAGTTAGTTACTGTGTTCATTTGACTATTGTGTTATTAGCTGTTCATTTTCTAAAGTCTTTGTTTGAATTTGATTATGTGAGGAAAAATGACAGACCCAAGTATGAATATTAGTGCTGGTGATGACAGTGGAGTTGCCCACCATGGACGACAATCTTAGGGAACTCTCAGAAGCACTAACTAAAGACTTGATGAGATAACTAACCTCTTGATAGATCCAACTTGAACTATTCATGTACTGTCTTGCTGACCTACTAAGGCCGTACAAAATACTCTACAAGCTACTCAACCTGTTAGAGGTTAAAACCTAATACGACCAATCTAAGTAGAGGAGTTGGTGGACGAGTAAGGCGAAGGATAAACTTAAGAGAGCTTAATGAGGAGGAAGAAGAGTATTTTGAAGAGAAGCATGTACAAGTCCCCAGAACATCTAACCATATGAAGCTTCGAATTCTAAGTTTCAATGCGTCTGGAAATATGACAAATATTTGGATTAGGAAGAGAAGGTAGAGTGTGTATTTGATTACTATCAATATAAGGATTATGAGAAAGTGAGGACTACCGCTATTGAATTCTCCAGATATGTTGCCATGTGGTAGAAGAATTTTCAAGCCATGAGAAAAAGAGAGGAGTATCGAGAGATTAACACTTGGCTTAAGATGAAGAGAGTGCTCAGAAATAGATTCATGCCAGAAACGTATCTCCAAGATACTTTCACTCAACTTTAGAAGCTGAGACAAGGAAACCGAGCTATTAATGAGTATATTCAAGAATTCCAAATGCTTATGATAATATGCAAAGTGGAGGAACCACTAGCTCGAACTGTCTCAAGGTTTATTACTGGATTGAGAGGAGACATTCGAGATACTGTAGAGCTCCAACGATTTGACACAATGGATGAACCTATTAGAATTGCCTAGCGAGTAGAGAGGCAAAGAAGGAGCTGAGTAACGATTAGAATGCCGAATAGTCAACCAGGACAGGCAAGTCATCGAGCTTAGTCTAGTATTAAACCGAGCAGAAGAGTTGATGTCAGAGTTGAGCAAAAAGGCTAACTTGAAGATATAGTGCCGACTTGAATGTATGAGAAGGGGTAAGGGTCAAGCAGGAAGACTAGCCAGATTAAGTGCTTCAAGTGTCAAGATTTCAGGCATATGGCTACTCAATGCCTGAACCGAAGGATGATGGTCATTAAGGGAGCCATCATGAAAGTAGAAGTAAAGAGTACGAATGAGGAACCTGAGAAAGAGCAGGTTCCTACTGAGAAAGAACTTATTGAGGAAGACTTGTTTCCTAAGGACTTAGACCAGTTACTCATGGTTATCCAACCTACTATGAATGTAGAACCCTTACGAGAGGGGAAGCAAAAAGAGAACTTATTTCATACCACCTGTAAGGTGAATGATCGAATGTATGCTCTCATTGTGGATAGTAGAAATTGTACGAATGTATCATTGACCGATCTTATTTCAAAACTAAAGCTACTGACTGTTGTACATCCTAGGCCATACAAGTTGCATTGGTTGGGTGAGAAAAAAGTATTACATGTCACTCGATAAATATTGTTGCCGATCACTATAGGGAATTACTCTGACCAAATCCTCTGTGATGTGCTGCCTATGTACGCTTCCCACGTGTTCCTAGGTAGGCCGTGGTTGTTTGACAGGAGAGTTATACATGACGACTATAGGAATACGTATATGCTGGAAAAGGATGATCAGAAGATTAAGCTAAATCCGATGCCGCTGAGAGAAGTTCACAAGCTATAGATGAAACTCGCTCGCAGATCGAAGAAAGCTCCGGTGATGAGTAGAGCCGTGCTTTGAGAAGCCATAAATGCTGACATGCCGACCCTATTGTTAGTCAAGCAACTATTAGAAATAAAGAAACAGGGTGAGCTTCCCTAGGAAATCAAAGAGTTGCTAGTGACTATGTCAACTTATTCCTAGAACAGTTACTTGAGGGGTTGCCCCCAACTTGAGGCATAGAGTACTGCATTGACTTAATACTCAGCGCTATATTGCTGAATAAGTCAACTTATCGGATGAATCTTGAGCAGGCTTCTGAACTCCAACGTCAAGTCAATGAGCTACTAGAGATAGGTTATGTGAGAGAGAGTCTCAACCCTTGTGCCATGCTTATACTTCTGGTGCTGAAGAAGGATAGAACCTGGCAGATGTATGTTGACAGTCAAGTCGTGAACAAAATCACGATCATATACAGGTATCCAATCCCGAGGCTAGAAGACATGTTGGATGAACTGAGTGGAGCTAAGATTTTCAGCAATATTGATCTTAAGTTGGGCTACCATCAAATTCGGATAAGGTCAGGAAATGAATGGAAGACTGTGTTTAAGACTTGACATAGACTTTACGAGTAAATGGTCATGCCCTTCAGCTTATCCAATGCCTCAAGCACTTTTATGAAACTTATGAACCATGTGATAAGACATCTCATCGAGAAGTGTATCATGGTGTACTTTGACGACATCTTAGTTATAGTGCCAATATGCTGAGTCACATTGAATATCTCATAACAATCTTGGATATCCTTCGTGCCGAGAGACTATTCGGCAACTTAAAGAAATGTTGCTTCTGGTAGGAGGAAGTAATATTCTTAAGGTATGTAGTCAGTGGAGGAAGCTTACGAGTTGATGACGAGAAGATCAAGGTAATTGTCGAGTAGCCAACTCCTACTACTTGTACCGACGTAAGAAGTTTCCATAGATTGGTCTCATTTTATAGAAGGTTTATCATGAACTTTAACACCATCACCATGACACTTACTAAGCTAACAAAGAAGAACACTAACTTCCAATAAGGAGAAAGGGAGGATGGAAGCTTTGCCGACATAAAAGAAAGGTTGACTTCTGCCCTAGTGTTAGTACTACTTAATTTCGACAAAGTTTTTGAGCTGGAATGCTATGCATTAGGTGTTAGAATAGGCACTATCCTGATGCAGGAAGGCCGACCAATTGCCTTCCATAGTGAGAAGCTCCGAAGACCACAACTGAACTACTTCGTATATGACAAAGAACTTTTGGCACTGATCCGAGCAATGCAAGTATAGCAACATTACTTATTACCGAGAGAATTTATCATTATACTATCCATAAATCACTAAGGTACCTCCGAAGTCAGACCAAGCTATCGAAGCGGCAGACGAGGTGGGTTGAATTCCTTAAAGGGTTCGATTTTGTGATAAAGTATAAGCAAGGAAAGAGCAACGTAGTTGTAGATGCTCTTTTGAGGAGGCATGCACTGTTATCAAAACTACAGACCAGGCTATTTAGTTTTACGAGTATCAAAGGACAGTACTTCGAGGATCCATACTTTGGACCAATAATTTCACGATGCGTAAAAGGGAAGATAGTGGATGAGTATTATGTAGAGGATGGTTATCTGTTCCGAGGAAGGAGATTATGTGTGCCGACTTGTTCCCTATAGGAATTATTAATCAGGGAAGCCCACAGCGAAGGGCTCTTTGGACACTTTAGAGAAAGGAGTACCTATGAATTATTGAATAGCCAATTCTTTTAGCCGAAAATGCGAAGAGATGTACACCGAATTATAAAAAGCTGTGCAGTATGCAAAAACGCCAAGTGCTGAGCTGAATAAGGAAAAGCAATGCCCCTACCTGTTCCGACGAGGCCGTGGGTTAAATTGAGTATGGACTTTGTTCTCGGACTGTCGCAAACTGCCCGAGGCAAAGATTTTGTAATGGTCATCGTAGATCGGTTCAATAAGATGGCACACTTTGTGCCCTACATCAAAACTAACGACGCTTCGAATATTGCTTCTCTTTTCTTACAGGAGATTATGCAAATACAAGGTGTACCGAGGAGTGTAGTCTCTAATAGGGACTTGAAGTTCTTGAGCCATTTCGAGAGAACCTTATGGCGTTGGTTGGGAACCAAATTACTTTTCAATACTTCATGTCACCCCCAAACTAACGGCCAAACAGAGGTGGTTAATCGTATTTTGGGGTCATTACTCCGAGCAGCAATAGGCAAAAACTTGGTTGATTGGAACATCTGCCTGTTAGTGGTCGAATTTACCTATAACCGGATCGTACATGATACTACTAAGTAGACTCTGTAGGCCCAAAGCTAAGCCAAGTGACCGTAGGATTGAACTTAGAATACAAGATTTAGGGCGATCGATTAAAGAATCCGATCAAACCCAAATAATAAACTATTGAGAGAAATATTAGTAAAAATGACCCCGTAAACTTGAATTTAAGAAAACAAGTAATAAAATAGGAGACTGTAAGATTTTCAAATTTTAAACATAATAATTGCTAATTACTGAATAGGTGAAAAGTGTAATCTAATAACTAATAAATTACTAAAGATAGATTATATATATACTAAAAATTTTAGAATGACCAAAATAATAATTAGGAATGTTCACATGTACCCCATATGTATTTACGTATAGATAAAAATACACGAAATTACCTAAATTAGCCAAAAACTAAGTAAATAATTAAAGAAAATTATAAATTAATTATGAAAAAATAAAAAAAAATTAGAAGAGAATAGAATGATCCAAATCAGGTCGTGGCAGGTCAGGATCTGCAAAATAAAAATTAACCAATTAGAATTAGGTAACACAAAAGCGAAAAATCAAGGAATTTGGGGCAATGTCATGTCTAATTAATGCATGTTAATTGCCAAAGTGACTTTAAATAGGGTAAAAATTTCCAGAACTCATTTGGACAGTTGAGCATTAGAGAAAAATAGGAAACCTAAAAAATTCGAGAGAAAATCCAGAAAAAAAAAGAAAAGGAAACTGTGCAGATTCGGGTAGTGAGCAAAACCTACACCTCACCACCACTTGAGACCGAGCTACCACCACCACCCTACTCTAGAGCCACCGTTTAGGCTGGCCGACAAGCTTAGACCGGGTTTGGACGGCTAGAAAACTTCGAACTGGTTAGTCCCTTTACCTTGATTTTGTATAATTTCGTAAAATTAGTTATTTTACTTAGAAAATTATGAAACTTGTTATTCTGAGATTTTATTATATGTAGATTTAGGGGAAAATAGTGATTTAGTTTAATTACATCTGAAAATATAGGGTTCTTAACAAATTGTTCAAAACCGAGCATAATTAGAACGGAAAATAAATAGGCTTAGGAGTGTAGTTTGGAGCTCAATTTTTTCTATAGGATGCTGATGTGATATAGAACAGTGCTATGAAGCCATTTTTTTAAAATTAATTTTCGAAATTTTTAAGTTAATTTTTAGCCCTAAAATGATGGAAAAATTGGGTGATTTTGGATTAATTAGGTGATTAAGATACTAATTACTGATTTAGATAGTAATTAGATATTTCGGGATGCTAATCTCTGATGTGGAAACCTAACTAAGCCTTGGGAGTATTAAGTATGGTTAATTTAGGAAATTAGGTAGTTAATGTAAGAAATTAATAATATGTGAAATTGAAAATTTATAAATCTAAAAAATTAGGGTTATTTAGATAATATTATAATAGAAATCAGAAAAATAATAAATCTGAAATAACATTTAATTTTAAGTAAATGTCTCAAAATGTAAGATTTTCTCACATAGGGAATAAATCCGATACCTCAATTAGGGTTAGCGTGTACCAAATAGTTTAGAATACTGAATTAAGACACAATAAGATATTTGAATACTCAAGCTTAATGTGATTAATGTCACATTAGGATTCGAGCATATTTAAGGCTTAGGAATCAAAATTAAAATCTAATTTAAGATTCGAACCCCGAAATAGAGTACAACGAATCATTAGTACATAATAGGTATACACGAAAAAAATGAGTTAAAATATAACTTAGAATATGAATCTATAAAGTATAAGTACTAAAAAGACCTATTTGTATTATAGGACACCTAGAGACAAATCAGCTTGCGACTAAGGGATCGAGCGATTGAGCAATTCCAAGTAAGTTGGGTTATTGCTTATTATAATAGAATACTAGTTTTATGGTACTCGGAGACTTAGCCTTGTTTATGATTGTGATTGTAAGTAGTTTACGCATGTATTTGATGTATCTGAATTCATGCTGAATTTGTAATGTAAGTGATTTTGTGATTGATTGAATTGATATGAAATTGTTTGAACACCTTAAACGAAATTTAATCTTATTCGACCCTAATAATTGAAAATGTCATGCATTACAACCCGTTAGGAGATTGTAGGATTCTCCAACTAAATACCGACCCCTTCGAAAAGGATAGCGCAGGATTGCAAAATGATCCCTTCTTCATTCTTAGTCGAACTAAGTGACAGGAGAGGAGGTCGCGGCGAGGGTGAAGTCAATGGTTCGAAGGTAGTTGTGGGAGGAGTGAGGTCTCCATTGCACAAGCCTGGGTTTGGTTGTGAGCTTTTACATAACATGGAATTCCTCAACCCTGATTAGAGTAGGCGAAATTTCTCTAATTTCACAACGGACCGGATTACGTTGTGCGATGACACTTGATTGTTGCATTACATGAAAATAATTAATTGATAATCTTATTTGTGCTTGTATGCATTCATGAGCCTCTAATTCAACTTACTGAGCTGTAGTTGCTCATACCCGTAAAGATCCTTTTGTAAGTTCTGATCTCTAAACAATTCAAGTAATATGCTGCCTTACAATTACCCAGAGGTTAGTCCATTTGAAGCCAGGGGTGTGAAGATCAAGTTACTTAGTATAATGTATAACTAGAGTGACCTTGTAGTTAAGGATGAAAGACTGATAGCTTTTATGTAATCTAGTGAATTGTTGTATTTATGTAAAACTTCCTGGGAAGCTCTATAGACTTATATATAATTATACATGTTTATTAGAAATTTGTACTATTTATCATAATTGTAGTTCAACTTTTAATCGGACTATTTACTTCAAAGCGAGGAGTCTTCGACGCCTTATGTAGATCATGTCTATGGTAGGCACTATGGACCCAGTTACTATCATAGAACGATTTACAAGGCAGGACTATTGCAACTTTGTAATTTCAGGGCGTAACAGACTCCCTTCGAGGTGGTCGATGGATTTAATCCCAAGTTGCCCCTCGACCACGCCCCTGTACCAGTACCCGCGTAGGAGGGCCTTGACACCTCAACTAGAGCACAATCTCTTTAGCACATCTATGACAAGGTCACTTGGCTTATCGACCAAGCTGCCATAAGAATGCGAGAAAGGACTAAAGGTAAGTCAGCTAAACAATTTTAGCCAGAAGACTTGGTATAGCTACACCTCAAAAAGAAATGGTTCCCGAATAAGAAGAAGAACAAATTATATATAAGAGAGAAAGGGCCTTTCAGAGTCCTTCAGAAAATCAATGACAACGCCTACAGGTTGGAACTACATAAGGACTGTGGGGTTTTTGATGCCTTCAACATTGTCGACTTCAGTCCATATCACTTTAACAAAGAACTGAGCAAACACTATTCGAATTTGATCCCAAATCCAAAACAACTCGGAGGAAGTAATGGGAATCAAGCTACAGGACCTCTGACCCGTAGCTGAACACGAGAACTAGAGGGGTTGGCATGACAAATCCTTATGTTCCAACCAACCCCTACTAAGGCCAAGTACTTACTTGCCAAGGCCAAATACTTACTTGCCGAGTCACCTTTAATGCCATGCTGAATGATCGCCGTTTATTCTATGTTATGCTGAGTTAATGACTACTTTAATGCCAGGTCGACCAATCACTTGGCATCATCCTTACTGAAAAGTCGAGAGATAGAGAATCCGGACTGACTAAGCCATTCCTACTCGGACAAGCCCACCTATCCGTACTTTTTGTCTGTATCCCCTAACAACCTTGTCAATACAACATTACCATGTGTACAGTATCATATGGAGAACTATAGCACCAATGACTAATTTCCTTATATATTTATTTTTACTCTCTTATATCATGTACATTGATTCTTTAGGAAATCTCTTTATTATCTTTTCCCTTTTAAGCAAGTTAGCCTAACTCACAGGTATAAATACCCTTGTACTTGTACCTGTAACGAAGCAAAATACCTTCAATACATTTGAGTACTTTCTTCCTTACATAAACACTATTTATTTACTCTCGACATCACTCTTATTCTTTCCCTTAAGCAAGGTTAGGTGGTAAGTAGCCTCACTGGATTAATTCGTGCGTCTTATCGAATTATACCATAAGTCATCGGAAGTTTCATTGGTATGTCTTATCCTCTGAAACTGTTCGTGGGTTTTGCTTACTTTTTTATTCGTCTTTGTCACTCTTTCGTACGTCTCCCCATTAATTCTTTTTCGAGCTTTTAGCAAGCTTAGACCCATTCAACGATTGGCCTTGTCTGTTTTTTGTTACGGTTTGCAACATAACACTAAACAATTCAACATGATTTAATTCGATACAATTTGACTTGTCTTGACTTGACTTAACTCGATATGACTGGACTTAACTTAATACGATACGATTCAACTCGATACGACTCTCTCTTTTTTTTGTTTTTTCCTTTTTTCTTTTAATTTTCGTTCTTTTATTTGTTTTTCTTTTTTTTGTTTATTTATTTTATTTAACCTAGTTCAACTAAAATAAAATAAAATAAAATAGCAAAAATGAAGTGTCTACAATATGTACTAAGTAAATCTTTAGTATTTAGGTCTTATAGAACTTAAATCTACTCATGTCATATGATTAGTATTTGATTAATTTAATTTTTTAGTCTTTTCTTGGTTCGATTATATATGCTTCATGATTTAGGTTATTATTTTCACAGGTAGTAATTTAGAGTTGGATATCTTATAAAAGAATTGAGAGATTTCTTATAAAAGAATTGAGAGATTTCTTATAAGATTAAATCTAGGCATAGTTGATGAGGGTTATTGTAAGATTAGAGATATTTTGCAATATTTTCCAAAATTTTCAATTAATGCGTACAGAATTCATGGTTCGATAATGCGATCTTAAATCATATTATTGAGAAGAAATTCTAATGTGTAATTTTAGGGTTACGGTTAATTGGCTTAAGAAAGTAATTAATTTTAGTGGAGAATTCTTCTGATTAAGAAAGATTAAAGAATAAATTAGATTATCTTTAGTAAAATCACATATTAGATCTAGGAGAAGTAAGATTTAGATACAACATTAAATCTTAAGCTAATTTTCAATTGAATTGCTTTCTTATTTATTCTTGAATTACGTTTTAGTTAATCTTCAAATTAGTTTTAGCAATAATTTAAATTTATTTCTTTAAGCTTCTTGAAATTTAATTTATCAATTAGATAATAGAGACGTAGTCAATACTGGTAGGAGAGACAAAAAAGTTTTAGGCCAAATTGGTTTGTAGAGTAGTTTGTTAAGGGATGACTGAGAAGCTAGTATGCTGGAGTAGAGGAGGTTGAATAATAGACCAACGTTGAGTTAGGGCTACTTGAAGGCTCTCTAACTAAAGGCTTCATCAATCTAAGTGACCATAAGGAGGTTATCTTAGCTCGACAGATGGTATAACTTGTAAATTTGTTCCATGGTAACTTCATCCTCGGCTAACCAATTGGATAAGATTCTTTAGGTAAGGTTCTAAAGTCTTTACATCATAGCTCTTGTTATAGGACCTAAGGTTCAATTCCTATCACAAATGCTTATTGGAGAACTTCATTCTAACACTTACGATGGGGCCTTCAAACATGAAAGACTTTATTTGAATGCTTCATGGGTGTATTTGAATCATATAGCTTAAAAGTGATAATTTCAACTCCTTTGGAACTTTGTCTTAGAATGTGACTTTCAAGGATTTAAACTAAATTTCACTAGCTAAACAAATGTTATTCTTAATCTTTTTGCTTATTCCATTGATTATGTAACATTTTGACATTAGTAGAGAAAAATTAGGAATATAAAAAAAAAAAATTAGTTGTATTTTGTATAATCTTTTTTATCTATCACTTATTGCAAATATATAAATGTATTTTATCTATATATGTTTTTGTCAATCCTTATTAGGATTGTGGCAAACTTTGATTAGTAAAGGTCAATATGTCATATTGGCATCTAATTAGTTATTGATCATTTTAAACATTGTGCATAACATTAATTTATGGAATATTTGTAGCTTTATATAGGGGTTGGTGAATCATATCTAAAATTCCAAATAGTTTATGCCCTTTTATTTATTTGACTTTCATTGAATAACAAAAACATCTAACAATAAAAATACCTAATTTTCCTTTTGAGTAGAATTATGCCAATCTAGGGACATTACAGTGATATTAGTTAGAGCAACCTTGTCCACCTTACGTACATCAATTTAAGTGTACGATGACACTAACCTATAAGTTAATGTGTTGCATAAGGTTGCTTGAAGGTAGGCTATTGGCAATACTAGACTAGATGAATTAAAATAAGCTTAAGTGTATATACTTGTATTGAGTTGTATAAGCTCAAGTTGAGGTAGAGATTTATCGATTGTATCTTGAATTTAGACAAGACTCGCACTTGAAGTGTGAATAGATAAAAATGATTCAAAAAGGAAAACTCAAAGTGTAGAAAGGAGGAGACCAGTAACTATTAAAGAAAGCAATAGACTGCCAATCCTAATGATAGGTTAGATGAGGTCCCATTTAGCTAGACATGACATGTCTACCTTAGTCGTTTTTCTTCATAGACTCTCTTAGTGTCTATATAATCTCCTTTGTTGTGCATTTTTTATCATAGATTTTCTTGGTGTCTATATAATCTCCTTTTATAGTGTGTTAAGGTTTAGGTCTTAAAAACTTTATACGCTATTTCTAATGATGGGGTATAGTAAGTTGGTCGCAGAGATTTGAGAAAATCTGTTAGAGGAATATACGCTCTATGAACTATGATTATTGTAAGCTTTGCAGTCAAGTGTTTAGGGCTTGACATATAAAATTAGGGTAATTAGGTAAGTTGTTCGATTAAGCCCAAATTTTGCAATGAAGTTAGGAATATCAGTAAAAATAATTTCGTAAGTTTGGATTTAGGAAAATAAATAGTTAAATATTATAATATTAAGTTATATGTATATTATCTATTATTTATCTAAAACAAGTTCTAATAATAAACAAATCGATAGAGATAAATTATATATACACTAAAAATCATAAAATAACTTAAATAATATTTATGAGTATTTATTTATACGAAATTACTTAAATTACTTAGAATATGCTAAAATAATACTAATTAATTAACAAAAATTCATAAAAATCAAGAAAATTAAGGTAAAATGTAGAATTATCCAAAATAGGGGTGTGGCATTTTAGTGTTTAAAGAGAAAAAAATCAACCTATAAAATTTATCCAAATAGAAAATGAAAAAGAGAAAAGATAAGGATACTTAGCCATAAATAATTCAAGTAAAATACCTAAACACAACTATAAATTTAGAAAATCTCTTCTAAAATTCATTTTAATCATTTGAGAGTTCAGAAAAAATTAGAGAGATTAAGAAGAAGGGAGAAAACAATTTTACAAAAAATAAACAAATTAATATGCATTTAGAGCATTAGAGTAGAAACCAAACCCGACGACTACCTAGAAGTGAATGGCCACCACTACTTAATGGTGGAGCCAGTGCCCAAATCAACCAACAAGGGTAAGGTGGCCGAAGCTAGTAACCTGGTGAGTTCTAAATCTCATTTCGATTTTGTTTAATTTATTAAAAATATCAAATATATATGGAAAATTATGAAATTTAGTATTCTAGGATACTTTTGTATATAGATTTTGGGAAAAATATAAATTTGATGAAATTAGGTCCCTAGATATACTTTCATTAAGAAATCACTAAACCTAAGCTCGTTTTTTATTTTGATTTAAATGACTTTAATGATGTGGTTTTGATCTCAAAATTTTTATGTAGACTATTTAGGATATATAGTCAGTGCTATGAAGAGATTTTACAAAAATTAATTTTCTAAATTTTTACTAAATTCTTAGGCCATGAAATCATACATAAAAGGCATTATTTGAGCTTAATATTGTGATTTAATGTTAATTTAGTAAAACTTTTGATTTAGTATGTAATTAGACATTTTGGAATGTTAGTTGCCAATATAGGATGGTATTTGTGGTATTTGAGGTGTTAGATGTATATATTATATGTATATATTATATGTATTATATAGTAATTATAAGTAAATGAATATTATGTAAAGTTGGAAATTAAACGAGTAGAAAATATTAGGTCAAAATTAATAATAATAATAATAATAATAATAATAATAATAATAATAATAATAATAATAATAATAATAATAATAATAATAATATAAATTTGATTTAGAATATAAATTTAGAAAATTATGTGAAAATATAAGTTATTCTCATATCGAAAGCTAATCCGATAGTTAAATGATGAATATGGTATACCGTACCGACCAAAATATTGGTTAGAATATAAAATGGAGATTTAGGATACCTAAGTATAGTTAGATGAATTTCGCATATTGGTTCTAGATGAATTCCTAGGGTTTACAAATAAAAATACTAATTATAAGCTAAAATAAAACTTAATTCAGAGACTAATTTAAAAAACAAATAAAAAACAAGTTTAGAACTAGCTTGGTCATAGGAAATGTAGAACCTAAATAATTGATTAAAATTATAATTTTAAACTAAAAACTAATGATTTAAAGCTTATATATATACACACATATGTATGAATGGTTATGTTAAAATGTGGACAATCCCTGGATCAGAATCTAATTCAAAAATAAAATTAGAATTAGGGTTAATAGAAGTATATTAGAGAGTAAGTCAAAAACCTTAACTAAAGGTTATACTTATCAAATAAACTATAAGAAAAAGGTTAAAAAACATTTCAAAGACTTACAAAAGAAGGGTAATCAAAAAGTAAACTAAAACTTGATTTGGAGATTGAATCGAAATTGGAATAAGAAGTAAATTCAAAACTTAACTAAACAAGAGGAGTAATCCTAAGAGACCTAAACTTGAATAACTAAATATAGTAAGACCCTAAATTAAAGATAATAATAATCTAAATTATAGAGTAAAATATATCTATAGTAGTTACATGAGAACAAAAATAGCATTTGTATTATAAGGATTATTGGTGACGGTCTATTGTGAGTCATACCTTAAGTTTTTTATCGATAAGTCCAAGTAAGTTTGAGGTTAATATGTTACTATATTTCGGAATACTATTTTATAATACTTGAAGACTTAAGATTATATTTGATTGTATTTGTTGGATAGCTTGATTATGCACATGCCTGTGTGTGTATATTCCTGGGTTTGATTGTATGATTTTAGCTCGATGCTTTGGACTATAACTATTTGTTTTATGTGAAATGATTAAATGCCTTAAACTAGACTTAATTAAATATATGATTTGTAATCTAAATAGATCCTACATGACAACCCATTAGAGGAAACGTTTAAGTTTCTCTAAATACTGATCTATTCAAAAGGGATAGCGTTGAATAGCATAATGATCATTTCTTCATCCTTAGTCGAACTAAGGCTACAACAAGAGTGAAGATAGTAGTTTGAAGATAGTCACTGAAGGAGTGGTATCTCCATTACATAAGCTTGAGTTTAGTTATGAGCTGTTAATACGTTCTAAACTCTTTAACCCTAATTAAAGCAAGTATAATGTCTCTAATCTCATAAAGAACCGAAAAAATGTTATGCGATAGCATTTGTCTGTTGCGTTATATATAAATAATTAACCCATAACCTATTATACTTAATGTGTAGTTTTGTGTCTCCATTACAACTTATTGAACAATTAATTGTTCACATATATATAAATGTTGTTGCAGGTGCTAACCAAGAAACAATTTTATAATTATACTAATACTAGCAATTGTTGAATTCTAGTGAGTGAGAATATAAAACTGAAAATCAATCATACTTTCGAAGGTTAGGTCTTATCTTTAAATTTTTTTAATATTAATTTACGTATTACTTAAATGAAGTAAGATTAGGTTACTAAATCTTGTAACCATTACTTGGGATATTTAAATCTTAGTAAGCATTTTTCATATATTCGTAGATAAATAACATATTTAATCTGTGAAATGTTTATTTTAAAGTGAGTTAATTGTGACCATCTTGTATAAATCAATGCTAAGATAGCAGCTGCAGCGTCAACTTTTATCCTAAAATAGTTTGTTATGATAGGATTGTTACAAATTTGCCACTTTGGGGGTGTGACAATTATGAGATCCATTTATATTTTTCAGTGTTTGTTCGGTTTAATTCGATTTTTCCTCTAAACCAAACTATAGTATAACATGTAATTAAGTTTTCTATCACTTTAAACCAACAACATTGTTTGACTTAGGAAATTTTCTAATTATAAACTTCAATTTAGTTCAATTTAATTCATGGATTGAACCATTATTCATCATTTAAGAAATTTATAGACATTAATGTAATCACTTATTAACTACCATATTTCTTTAATAAGAAGGTGAATCAAAACATAAAACGGTTGCTCAGTTACAGAATTTTAAATGTGTTTTTACAACTAAGACTATTTACGAAGCTAGCATATAGTATATACTTTAAGATATATACTATGATAATTAATGGTCATAAAAGTTAAATGTTTTTATCTATTTCAATTAGTATAGACTAAATTTTTTTTAAGTATTATATTAGAATAAAATAATATTTTCAATCAAAAGTACTATAATTTTTTTAAAGATGGTTTGGTTTTTTAATTTAGTTCGATTTACTATTTCAAACCTACTATAATTTTTTTATTTTCAAACCAATCATAATTTCTCATTCAATTTCATTCGGTTGCCATTTGCTCGTTTGTTCTTCCAAACCCCCCTCCCAAGCCCACCCCACCACCACAACAAAACCCCCACAACGCCCCCTCCCTCTCCCCCCCCCCCCCCCCCCCCCAGTTTTGCCTGGATTAGTTACCAAATTTATCCGTGGAATTCTGCTTTTATTTGTTTATTCTAACTTTACATTGTATTATGTTACATATTACCTAAATTTCGGTCGGAACCGAAGTCGTAGTACAGAAAATTATTCAACTAAAAATAAAAATGTTTTGTTTGTTCACCTAATCAATTAGTACGATTTTCTTCCCTCACTCTGTGGCAACGTAGTTGGCATCTGGTTTTGGGGTACTGTTTTTAAATGGGCGTGGGTCAGTAATCTTGCTCATATATAGATATATGCATATACTTTTTCTTTAATTTAGTTATATCTTTGCTGGAAGGTATTGCTTTTCAATTAATCAGTGCAGCTAAATTTCAGACGAAATCAATGAAGGGGTCCATCTTGGGTATCAACTTCAAATTCCGGCTTCCAATGGAATTGGCCCTTGTGATTGAAAAGTCTAAGTTATCCGTATCCTCTAACATTATTATCAACTTCAAATTCCTGCTTCGAACGGTTGTCATGCGCCTAAACGAATAATAGATAAATATTAATAAAATTTTAATATATAAATATATAAACTCATTATTATTAATATATATTTAAATATTATTTACATCCATTTATCGTTCATCAAAACAGATACTTTTTAGTACAGATGAATTTTTTCTTAAGCAACTATTTATTATTTTACATCCAAGAAAAAGAAAGAAGGGATTAAAATAATTAGGAAGACTTGCCAGAAGAGAATGTTGTTATCTGCACCCACCACCTCAATTATTATAATATTTTTTTCTTGGCAGCAATATCATATTATTATATTACCCTTTCACACACGCGACATAGAAAATGATATCAATTACTTAAAATACTACTATATTTCCCCCAAAAAATAAAAAATAAATAAATAAAAGGGAGAGAATATCCATGGGCAACACACGATCATCTACGATATACATATATACATACTCCCAACATCACCATTTCTCTCTCTCTCTCTCTCTCTCTCTCTCTCTTTTTTTTTTTTTCTCTCTCTCTCTCCGATGAAACGTCTAATGAGAAAACATGACAACCACCAAGGATGCTATTAATCCACCGGAGGCAAGTGTTCAGGAGTGTTGCATGTGTGGAGATCATGGCTTGTCAGAGGAGCTCATCCAGTGTAGAATTTGCCAGTTCAGATATCAACACAGGTACCATTTGATTTCCCCGTATCTATAAGATTGGTGCATATATCGGTTGTCCGGACAGCCGGAACACTTGTTAAGGGCTTGATTTACATTTTTTTTCTACGATTGATTATACATTTTATGGGAAAAAAAGTGCACCGGTTACCATTTATCGTGTAGTTTTTAATGATTTTATATGAAATCATAGGTATTGTAGCAACGAGTACCCGAAGGCACAATCATACAACGTGTGCAATTGGTGTTTGAATCAGAAGAAGAAGGACACCACAAATGAGAAGAAGACCCATAATAATTTCTTTTCAGTTCCTTCATCATTACACAAGAAAGAAAGTGGTCAAGAAGAAAGATACAGGAAGAGCAAGAGAATGAACAGTAATTCGAATCCATCAACAGTTGATGGAAATCATCATCATCATCATCATCCTCGTCACCACCATCATCATCAGGATAAGAGTACTAGTAAGGCCACTGCACTTGATGATCAACGTCTCAACCAAAATGGGCCTACCAGAAAACGCATTATCGAGCCTCCAGGAAGACCATCACCACCCTCCATTACCAAGAGAATCTTGAGGAGTAGTAATCATAATGGACGGTTTGATGATGATGGAGGAAAGCTTGCTATCCGAACGACAAAATCCGAGATTGTGATCAGAAAGCAGGTTTTGACTAGGAATAAGGTGAGAAGGTACAAACTTTTAGATGAGGTTTCCAGTTAATTAACGTAAAAGTGTTTTTTACCGAATACATCAAACGGGAAAATATCAAAACAAAACGGTTGTTTTACCTACGTTTGTACAATTTCACTTTTTTCTTTTTTATTTTTTCTTTCCTTATATGAGATGAACACATGGAAGTAGTCAACACGCAATACCCAATCTTTACATGTGATGAAGATGTTACTTGTTGGTGGGTTTTCTCTCTCTCTCTCTTTTTAATTTATTATTTTCCTTTTAGAGGGGGGAAGCTTTGGTCCCAAAAATGACAGATGAGATAAATATGAAAGATGTACTGTAGTTGGCTCATGTTAATGTACAGACGAGACGACCCACATGGAACGTGATGGGTTGCTATTGATATACATATATATATATATATATATAAATATTTTCTCATTTCTAATTTTTTCCAACTGATGAAAAAAAAAGTGGTACTCATCACAATTTCCATTAGAATCTCCATGCCGTGCCTAGGAGCAATATCCTTTTACATATAATTTTGAACATTTTTGTTTGATAAAGAGTGATGGCCTTTATTTCTACAAAAGATAAAATTTTGAAAATACTTGTATCATTTGTGTATGTTAATTCTTTGCATTCGTGATATTTCGTTCCTACATTTTGAAAGATAATGACAGAAAAAGGGAAAACCATATTTGCAATCTCAAAAGATTTTGTTCTTAAGATTCATAATTTTATGTAAATGATTGAATACTAAGTTGTAATCTTTGGATAATTTAATTATGAAACAATGCAACTCTTTGTGTTCGTGCTGTTTCACTCTTCGATAACCATCATGTTCTCCAGCTTTAAATTTGAATAATTGAATTTATAGTTTATTAAATTATTTAGATTTTAATAAAGCATAAATTAAAAATAAAGTAAATAGTGAAATTAATTTCGAGAAAATAAGGATGGGACCTATTCTATAAGAAATAAGAACAAGATCATAAAAAAATTCCATTAATATTGGCTTAAAATATATTTACGCAAAAGTAATAAATATTCTTTAAAATGTTATCATAACTAAGATATTAACTTTATATACTTATATTACATATATAGGGTAAAAATATAATTTTATAATCTATAAAATATAAATAATCACATAGAAGTAATATTTTATATTTCATGGATAATTGAGTAACATTATTTATCATATATTTATAGAAATATATAAATAATTGTGTACATTAATAATTTATTAATCATTATAATCTTTAAGTAATATAATACACTATTTATATCAAATATTTTGGAAATCAATATGCTTGATGAAATGTATAAAGTAGCATATGAGAAGTGTTGCCACTTAAATTTTATCGATAGAGACAGACGGTGTGTTTTAAGTCTTAAGAGAGAGCTTGAATCTGAATGAAAAAAAAAAAAAAAAAAGGAAGAAGAAGAAGAAGAGAGAGAGAGATGTAATTAGTGAGCGTCAAAGTTATTTGGTGCGACCATATTAATAATTAAGTCAATATCTATGAGACTAAATGAAAGAAAGAGCAAATAAAGCTTATGCATGTTTACATAAAGTATTTTACCTATAAGATTTGATCTTTATTTATAAATTTTAATGAGGGAATTAAAAAAATTTATATCTTATCAAATTAGACAAGTATGTTTTTTAAATAGATATGCTCCGAAATTCTTAAAGATGATATGGCATCTTGATTATTCCCATAGAAGCAATACTTCAAACAGGCTATCGTGGTCCGAGGTCTTCATGGCTACGAACCCAACCTAATTATTGGGATCGAGATAAACCAACATAATCTATTAAATTTCTGGGGATAGTAGAGGTCGGCTACACGATGGACGGTCCTCTTAGGAAAAGATTTGGATCGCCACGAATCGATAATAATAAGATAGGCCTATGGTCCATAGAGATTTAGATGGGCTTTTTGAGCCTACAGATCAAAATTTCCCATCAACAGGAAGGATAGTCGGTCCCAGTCATCCTCATTTTACAAATTGTGAGGATAAAGTACGTCAAGAATTATTAGTATAATGAAGCTTCCAATAAGCTTTGTATTTGGACGATACATAGTGGCGTTTGTCCTCAACCGAGCTATTTGATACACAGGAAACCATGACTTCATTTCTATGTTCAACGAATCCGAGAAATTTTTATCCAATCTTCTCCTTTTCCGTGCTTCATTGATTTTCTATTTTTTGACGTCAACATTATGGACGACTCGATGTGTATTTCTAAAAATAAATATGCACTAAGTTCAGAACTTACAATTATCCCTTTTAAATTTAAAAATATTTTCATTTAACATGGAAAATTAGGTTTTAGTAAATACATTTATGAATGAAACGAAAAAGTATCTCGTGCATATAAAAATGGAAAATGATAATGAAAGGCGGCTTCCATAAAATTAGGATATTCTTACATTATTCAGATCTAGTACATGTTTCTTCTAAAACTTTAGAGAAGTAAATATGGAAAATGGAAAAATTAAAGAATGTAGGAAACATTTAGAAGTCATTGTAGATTGTGTCAAATTCCATTAAGTTCTTTATGTTTTACCACGATAATTTGAGGCCTCTACGGTTGTATACTAAAAATCCAACTGAGTAATTCATATTCTAAGTAATTCACCTTTGGCAAAAGAAAAAGTCATTTAAGCATTACTGTACCATATAAATCCTTAATTTATATAGACATTAACCATAAAAAATACTAAACCAAGTGATATGAATATTAATTTTCTAATAAAGTGGCCAGGTTTGATTCTCCCTCTAAATATAGTTGTTGTAATAATAGCATTTGAAAAAGAGAGAGAGAGGGATCAATTTTATTTATTTATTTATTTTTTTTGGCTAGAGAGAGAGGGCTTAGTTTATATAACAACAAAAATAAAATGATCCATTTAAAACGCTCAAATCCTAATTGAGTTTTGGAATAAATTTAAAGGAGATAAAAGGCACTAAAAATTAAAAGGCTTGATTGATTTTTAACACATATGTAAATGACTTGGTACATACTATTTTCAAAAGAGTTCTTGAGAGGAGAATTCTTAATTTAAATAAGCTAACGGAGGGACTTAAGATGAACTTAGGACTTGTTCGGCTAATTGAACCAATTAACATATAATGAAATCAAATTTCTTATAATTGTGCTAGTAAGAATTTACCAAGTTTATTAGGATGGGTGTTAATAAATATTGCTCATTACTTGTACTACCTTTGGAATCTCATAACTGATGGGAGTGAGAAATTAAATTCTATAAAAGGAAGAGCAGTTGCACTTGGGCTTATCTATTCTCGTCTATATATTCTTATCAAGGTATTGTTAATGTAACGTGAAATGAGATTCCAAAAATTATAAATGAAGGATACATCTACTTTTGGACAATTATTTTAACATATATATGTTGTATGTACGTGTCTGTAATATAACAACCCATTGTATATTCTTCTTTGGCAAGATAACCCATTGTCATAGATAATTCTTTTTGGAAATGATACCCAAACGATAAAATTGAAAAGTAAGCTTTGATTCTCATCCCATGTACGTATGCCAACATATGCAAACAAGAAAACTGGCAAACCCCCGATGATCCATCGAAACTGGCTAATACCGAGGATGGGTTGCCCGACAGTGGCTTCAAAACATGGTCATTATTAGCGGTAGGCAAGTCCAGAAGGGGTAGTGTAGTAATCTTCAACCATCCTACATCGGATGTCTAGGTTATATAAATTTGGAACGGGAACCACCATGTGGCCAATCTAATAAATAGATAGATAAATAAAGAGTACACGGATATTACATATAAGAAATTGAATTATGTAACCACTTTCTTATATAGTACAATTTGAGGGTCTTGCTAAATAGGTAAACTTCTTGTTTATTTACCTTTTTGAAAGCATCATGAAACCTATGCTTTATGAAATCTCCAGTATGAGACTATCATATGAAACTTGTGGATATATTTTTTTTAAATTTATTTTTCCTATTTAAAATATTATGAATATTCATTTCATAAATCATCATATCAAAATGGAAAGCCAATATTACTTTTAAATATAAATTACAACAAACACAAACATATATAATAAAAAGCAACACAAAATATAATATAAAGTATCAGCTTAAATTGGTGATATGATATAGTCTAATTGGTTACTTATATGAAACAAAAATTTATAGAACCTATTCTCACAGGGTATGATCCAAATATAGAGTTTTTTTACCTTGTATCTACCATAAAACATATACTTTAAGGTATAATTGGTACGAGTTATAAGGTATCTCATTTAAAAATTATTAAATAATATTGGTAAAAGAATAATAAATGATGATAATATTTTTATTTTTCAATCAATAAACGTTTTTCATTCTTTCCCTTATTTTTTTTTTCACATTTTCCTCTTCAACTTTACGTTTTTCACTCTTTTCTTTGTTATTTCCCATTTGTTAATGAAGATAGAAAAGATCACCTTTTTAATTTCATAGATTTTGTTATAAATTCCATAAATTTTACATATTGCATAGGATGTCCTATAAATTTTATAGATTACAAGTTTTAAGATATTAAAGGATATATTTTGATTCTAAAATTTCGAAACCTGTACCTTATGGTAAGATGCAGATAGAGATTCATACTCTACTAACCATCTACCCGTTTACCTTACTATAACCTATCTATGGGTGTATATTTTGAAATTTAGCACTCATCCAATATTCATTTTAAAATCTTTGTGATTATGCACGTCTTAGTACAACAGTCTATGGAAGGAAGTAAAATCATCCAATTGAGTTGGGAAGAGGGGTACGAGGTACCTTATTTGAGTCAATAATATAATTATTTATGGAAATTATTTGTTTATTATTGCAATTATAATATATCTCATATAAACAAAAGGATTGGGTTAATCAAGTATAAAATAAGATAATTATATTTTATAATATTCAATAGGAATAGAATTTTTTTTTTTATCCAACTACTATACACCTGATGAGGGAGAGATCGAGGAAGAGGGGAGGATTTGAACCAATTTGATCTTTGAGGGATAACATTATTCATGCCATTTGGGGTACAAGGCCTTAACGAATATGAATAACACTTTAAACTTTTTAACAAAATGATATTGGGTGCTTATTGGCATTTTGTAAAAAGTTAATGAAACAAACTTTTTATCATTTCATTGGGATATAAATAATTGAAATTTAACTATCAATTTGTAAAAAGAATGGAATTAATACATAAAACTTATGTAAGTTTGTTATTAATGAAAATAAATAAAATATATTTAAATAAAAAATTTAGAAGTAAAACAAAAAGAATAAACTAATATAAAGATAAATATTCTATAATTTTTTATTATGACTTTGTAAGATTGTTTTACTAATATTACTAAAAAGATATTCTTTTTAGTATGAGGGATTAGACAATAGGTTCTTTAATAGTTTTCATTCATTCTAAATATTATTTTTGAAATAATATGTTGGTGCATAAATTAATATGATGACTATTATTTATTAATCTTTTAGTGTAATAACTAAAGTACTTATAGTATTGACAATATAGTTATTGTTTTTTGTATAACTACTAATCAACGAATAGTGTCTACTGAGAATTAATTTAATTAACTATTATATTTTAATAAATGAAATTTAATTTATTACTTATTTTGAGAAAAAAAATGCTAGAAAAATCATTTATTAGGAGAGAGACAATGGACGCTATAGAGAAACTCCATTGGGAATTGAATGCAAGATCTCATACTCGCAAAAGTATGCATTTGACCATTTAGCCATGTCTACCATTATCTTATTATTTACTATTTAAAATATAAATAAATATAATACTTATTTTATCGTCTTTAACAAAATTTTAATAATGAATCTTTTCTTTTTTTTTTAGCTTGCTAAAGATTGACAAGTTCATTAGACACAAATAGAGAGAATTATAACAAAAGGATCAATATTTAGAGGTAAATTCAAATAAGGAATCTACGTTTTATAAAGCGATTAAAATAAAGGATTAAAGTTCATATAAGGGATCGACGTTTTGCAAAATGGTTTTGATAATTTTATGGATTGACTATTATAAATCCCTTATGTGAATTGTTTTGTAAAACATCGATCTTTTATTTGAATTTTTCAAAACGTTCATTTTTTATTTTAATTTCTTAAAACTTTTATCCTTTATTTGAATTTATTCCCTTTACGACGCATAGCCTGTACAGGTCCAAGATCAATTAGAGACTCGTGAAACATAGAATATTGATGTATATCTGCGGTCACTTAGCAATACTTACAATAATTGTAATAAAAACCCTACCATTGAAAGAATACTTTGCCACCATAATATACAAGGGAGAATATTTTCCCAAAGGAAAGTATCAAATTATTGAAAATTATGTCTAGAAACGAGGATTCTTTATTGCGTTACGAGCACGCCCTTGAATTTGCATCGTATTCTTATCGTAAAAGGACCGGGGAAAACGAGTTTTAGGGCGATGTCAAAAAGACCAAGACCAAGACCATAGAAGGATATTGGAGTACGTATTTTGTCATGGTCCTCATGTAACGTGATAAAAGGAAGTTGACAAGAAAGAAAGGTATGGGAGAAAGCATAGCTCTTGGAAAGTCAGGTGCCCGTCCATCAACGCGGAATACTTTTTCTTGGGTGCTATAATTATAACCTTATTAGTATGTATGAATGTATATATATTTGCGTGTGTATGTGTATGAATGGATTTTGTCAACCATAGCTGGCATCATTAAAGGTATTAAGGATTCATTTTAGTATATGTAATCAATTAGATTTACATCTGTGCGGATTATTATAGGTGGTTACTTAAAAATGCATTACTAATGTTATCACATGTTTGTATGATTCATATTTATGCACCACGTGTATATACAACTGATGCACACTGCAGGTTGAATCTTTTTTCCTTATTTAGAGAATTTCCATCCACAGCTTCTTTCTTTATTTTATTTTATTTTTCTTTTTCTAACTACAATGCAACTTGAGAGAAAAGGTATTGAAATATTAGTATTCGTACTAATAAGTTACAAGGTTTTAGCTTCCATTCATTACTTTGAAAATTGAGATTTTTTATTTTCCATCACAAAAGAAATTACTCTCCATAAAAAAAAATTGGAATTTTAATTATAATTACATATACATAAATATGGTAATTAATTTGATACATTTGTAAGTTTTTTTTTTATAAAAAAAAATGAAAAAAACTACCATATTACAACTATTATGGAAAGAAAGAAAGAACCAAATCCGATTAACCCATTAATATAGCGTTGGGATCTCCTATTATTGCATCTTATATATATAATAGATATCTATGATTTTCTGTTGACCAATCAATATGACGACCCACCAGTATTGTTTCCTACCTCCTTGAGAGGGGTATTTCCTGACTTCTAGTTTAGTATCGTTTATCTTATTTCGTAATGTTGTTTCATGTTCCCACGATTACGATGCTTCGATGGGAAACGATCTAAGGCAAATAAATAAATCCGTACTAGAATAATTAAAACAAATGATTTATCATGATTTCATTATCACCGCCATTCATTGTTTAATAAAATATTGATAATTTTGAAATCTTATTACAATTGTATCTCTGTTTCAAAATTCCTAGCGCAAAAGTTAACAAGAGTTCTGATGTCAGAATAAAAAATAAAATTAATTTTTTGGCTGTATATACTCAATGGGTAATAGTTATAAGGGATATAAAATTTTTATATCTTCTACTTCAATGTGTTAAGTCTCCGTTTCTCTTTTTCCTTTTTTGCTTAAATTTTCCATATCCTATACAAGTACCCAATCTTCTTTCTTAAATTTATTCATTGAAACTATAAATGAAATTTATTAAAATACAAAATCATTTATAATCATGAACATCTATCATTTAACAAAATGGATAAGGTTTGACTCCCTCATACTTTTTTTTTATTGGCAAAGTGAAAGAAGGGTAAAGATAGTTGATATAATAGAATTTGGCCAAAAAAAATTATTTATTAAAATAATTAGTCTTGCAGAGATATACATGAATATAAATTATTCTTCGTTAAATCTACCTGGATCAGGAAGATTCTAGGATACCCATCACCGCCAGACCAAGTGATTAAATTTATTATGATTATTAGATGGTATATCTTTAATTATATGATAAGCACGGTGAGGTGTAGATGAGATACCTCTTAATTTTCATGAATTTTGATTTGTTGAGCTGTTATGTTATTTTATTACACGAGATACGCCTCGTATATAATATATACAGTCTCCTCTAATTCGATGAGCATAGAAGTATACTATGCCCGAGGAACACGCTTTGACATGCGTAATTGATAATGCTAATTGGCTAAGATGATTATCGGCGTAAATAATGCAACTCACACGTTTCCAAACTGATAAGGACGCCACCTTGTCCTTTTTGTGTATTGTGGAAAACTGCTACGTTTTTTCTACATGTAGAATGATCGTACTGAAATGGTGAAAGAGTTTCTTTCCAGCTTCCGCTTCCGGTTCCCCGCACATAACAGTTGGTGGAATCATCTAGAATTTTGATTATATTGTTGAGGGCTAAAATAGATTTATATAAGTTTTTGACTTTACGCTCAGGAGATTCATGGAGTTAGAATGACTGAAGGATATTAAGCTACGTACATAAACCACTGGATAAATCAATCTGTTTTCAACTTCTTAGAAAATTTTTGTATTTAAAGATCTCTTATCGGTCTTAAACTCAAAAGAAGCCCCTGAAGAGATCTATCAAAAGAGGAAAACTTATCTCAACCACTTGTAATCGAATCAAATGGATATACACCACCAGCTCTATGAATATTTTAAAGTTCCACCTCATTTAACGCATTTTTGAGATTCAAAATAATAGCATTGTTTTACCTCCAGAATAATTGAGCAAATGTTATATAACTCCTCTATCACTTGTTATACCTATACCTTTCTCTCCCTCCCTAAGTCATCTTCATTCTACATTAGTGTGTGGTGGAGTTATTATAATTGGATGAGCATGTGTGATAGCTATGCTAGTTGATCAAAGAAACGTCTTGAGCTAATGACACGCAAAGAAATATTGTTAAGAAAAGGTGTAGAAGGAAGAACGAACAAACGGGCAAACTCGATATCCTAAATATACCACTTTTTTTAAGTGATTTCAATAGAGTTGTAGTATTTGTCTTAAACTTGTCAATGTTTTGAATCCATTAAATGAGAATAGAAGCCTCCTATTTATAGTACTCTTTAAGTTGCTTTATAATGAATGGTTGAGATTAAGGCTTGTTATTGAAACTTATCCCTTCTTTTAGTCTTCATGGACTTAAATATAGACCCAAGTATACTTAAGGCTTTTATCAACTAAAGAAAGCCTATTATCATTATTATTAAGTTTAAAAACCAATTGAGCCTTCTTAAAACCCAAATAAAGCCTAAATAGGTTCAAAAGAACCGTTTGCAAGTCTATTTTTCGTACACAAGGTTGATCGTGGAATATATGGTTCGACGATCCTCGTTCTAAGCTTATTAAGACAGATTTCTTCAAAACATCTCTAATCGAGCTGATTTCGCAAACTTAATCATTAGCCCAAGATATTGGCTCATGACATTAAATTAAGTTAAAAGACTAATTACTGAAACAATCCTTTACATTTTTTCCTCCCTAAACAAAAGTCCCTTAGACGTAATCAAAGGGGGTTTTAAGCATTTCTAAACATCTCTTCAGCTACTATATAGACATATTGAATGTTGACTTTGTTGTTTGATCACTTGTAGCACATGATGGGGTCAATGCATCTTTCTAACAAGTTAAGCTTAATAGATTGGTATCTACTTTGTTTACATTGAATCCATTTTTTTCATGCACTTTGTATCGTGCATTGTGTCGCGGTCCAAGGCTTTCTTTAGCACAGAAACAAACCGTACGACACTTTCTATCCTGCCTCTACAGTAGTAAGTAAGCCTAACTCATACATAACGCTAACCAATAAGGCCTAAACCTATAAGCAACACAACTAAGGAAGAAAGCCAATAGATTATAAGGGACATAATCACGAATGGAAAAAGGAATTGCACACTTTTATTAATTCCGACAGTAATACAAGGCTGCAATGTGTATGCCCGGCGGTACAGTGTGTGTAACAGGTACCGTCGGTCGTGATCAATCAACGTGGTGAGTAAGAGCTTCAATCCAGAAAAGTACTCACTCCCCTGTAAAGAGCTTTACGAACATTATTGGGCTTAGCAGGAGTAAACATTAAAACTGGTGAAATGGTACCACTTTCTAAAAGTGAAAATTTCTAATAATAGTAAGGCCCTATCTACACAAAAATAAAGTTCTCCCCTTTATGTTATAATATATACAAAAGAATGGCCCCTTATCAATATAAGTATCTTACAAAAAGGGACCCTGACATCCTCCTCCACTTAATACTATTGTCGTCCTCGGCAATATGTACTAAAGCTTGGATCTGGTGGCGGAGGTCTTCTGCCAGGCAAGGCTGACTTTCTCTCGGATAAGGGCTTCAGATCTTCTTCAGTCTCCCAGCTTGTATCTTCTTCCCCTCGATCTCTTCACTTGACCAAATATTCTTTATGATCTTCTCTAGTGGAGGGATCTCTGACTCTTCGCTCTACAAGGATGTCTTCTACGGCTGACTTAGGTTGAACTTAATCTTGACGTGTGACCGCTTGGACACATTGCGAGATGGGTCTTCCATGTCTGGATAATATAGCTTCAAGACGCTGACATGAAAAACCAAATGGACCTTCAACCACGTAGGAGGCTCGATCTTGTAAGTTACTCTTCCAATCTTCGATATGATAGGAACTGGACCAATGCACTTTTGGATCAATCTTCTATCCTTGTTCCTCAATGAATTGACCTGTTCTGGAAGAAGCTTTATGAGGACCTGATCTCCAACATTGAACTCTTTAGGTCGGCGGTTCTGATCTGCCCATTTCTTCATTCTCTTAAAAGCCTTTTCAAGGTACGCTTTTTCTATTTCTGAACTCTGCTTCCAATCCCTAGTGAACTGATAGGCTCTTCGGCATCTCCCAGTATATGGTGCTGCTACTGTGTAGGGTAACAGAGGTTGCTGACCTGTAATGATCTCTATAGGGCTCTTGTTGGAGGAAGAGTTCCGCTGGATGTTGAAATAGAACTGGGCGATATCCAGCAAGTCAACTCAATTGTTCTAGTTAGCACTGACAAAGTGCCAAAGGTATTCCTCCAGCAACTCATTGAATCTCTCTGTCTGTTCGTCACTCTATGGATGGTAATTGGAGGTCACGCTTAACTCGGAGCCCAGGAGTTGGAACAACTCTGTCCAAAACTTTCCTGTAAACCTGGCGTCCCTATCACTTACAATATTTTGGGGTACACTCTAGAATTTTCCCACATGCTTGAAGAAAAGGTCGGCTGTCTCTTTTGCGCTTGAACTCTTTGTGGTAGGAATGAAGGTGGCATACTTAGAGAACCTATCAACAACAACAAAAATGGATGAGTGCTCCGCCACTTTTGGTAGGGAAGTGATAAAGTCTATGGAGACGCTCTCCCATCAGCGAGAGGGCATAGGAAGTGGCTCCAAGAGGCCTGCCACCTTTTGCCTCTCAACTTTGTCCTGCTGGCAAGTTAAGCAAGTCTTCATATAAGTCATCACATCTTCCTTCATATCCGACTAGTAATAGCCCTGCTTCAACAAGCTCCATGTCCTTTGCCAGCTTGGATGTCCAGCCCACAAAGTATCATAGCCCTCTCTCATGAGTGCCCTTCTCAAGTTACCCGCCTTCGGGACATACAATCAGCGCCCCTTTGTGTATGAGGTCATCTTCTACCTAAAATCTGCATGTCTTCCCTTCTTCAACCAACCGCTTGAGATTTTTGGCTAACAGGTCTTGACCTATGTATTGTTTGATCTGTTCTTGAATTGAAGTCAAGATTTGACTCGCCGACTGGTGTGCAATCTGTGTTAAGGATGCTAAATTAGCTCGCCTACTTAAAGCATCTGCCACCTGATTAGTCTGTCCACTGCGATACTCAATCTCCATATCAAACTCTACAAGAAACTCTTGCCATCTAGCTTGTTTGGCTAAAAGCTTTGGTTGAGTCAATATATGGCTGGCAGCAAAATTGTCTGTCTTCATTAGAAACTTAGATCCTAGTAAATAGTGTTTCCAGGTCCTTAGACAGTAAGCAATTGCAAGTAACTCCTTTTCTTGGGCTTAGTACCTACGCTCTGTTTGATTTAGCTTCCTACTCCCATATGCCACTAGATGACTCTCTTGCAACAATACTCTGTCTAATGTAATGTCTGAGGCATCCATGTAGACTTCAAAAGGCTTAGAAATATCAAGAAGTGCGAAGACTGGCTCCTTCGTCACTACACACTTCAACTCCTCGAAGGCACTCTAACATATCCCATCTCATGACCATGCTTGGTCTTTCTTCAATAGATCTATAAGGGGTGTAACTCGACAGGAATATCCCTCAACGAATCTTCTATAGTAATTTGTGAGTCTAAGGAAAGACCACAACTCCGTTACACTCTTAGGCACTGGCCATTGCCTGATTGCTTTCACCTTTGCCATTGCCTGATTGCTTTCACCTTTGCCATATCCATTCGGATCTACCCTTCTTTAACAACATGACCTAGGAAGTTGATGCGTTTCTGGGCAAAGGCACATTTCTCACGCTTCACGTACAAATGATTCTCCTGCAGCTTCTTGAAAATCATTCGTAAGTGCTTCACATGGTCCTGTAATGTCTTGCTATATACAACAATGTCGTCTAGATAGACAACTACAAATTTGTCAAGATATTCATGAAATACATTATTCATTAAGGTACAAAATGTTGCAGGAGCATTAGTGAAACCGAAGGGAATCACCAAGAACTCATAAGTGCTATACCTGGTTACACACGTCGTTTTAGGCTCATTCCCCTCAGCAATGCGAACCTGATGATAGCCTGAGCGAAAATCCAATTTTGTAAAATACTTAGCCCCACTCAGTTGATCAAACAGATCAACAATTAGAGGAATTAGGTAATGATTCTTCACCGTCAGCTTATTTAGAGCCCGGTAGTCAATACGTAATCTCAAACTCCTATCCTGCTTCTTTTGAAATAAAACAGGAGCCCCGTATGGTGCTTTTGAAGGTAGAATGAAGCCTACCTCTAACAACTCATCCAATTGCTTCTTCAATTTGGCAAGTTTGGGAGGCAACATTCTGTAAAGAGCTCTGGCGCCTAGTTTGGCACCAGGAATCAACTCAATCTCGTGGTCCATCGACTTTTTAGGAGGTAACTCCTTAGGGAGCTTGTTAGGCATCACATAATCATACTCCTTTAGGACCTTCTTTATTTCCTTCGGTATCTCCATCTTTCTTACTTCCTCTTTCTTTGTAAGGAAAGCTAAGAAAGTTGGCTCTTGATGTTTGAGGCCTCTCTTGAATTGGAGTGCTGATAACATCATAACCCCAATATTCTTTCCTTCCTTTCCATTGTTGTTTGCCCTATTCCTCTAAACTGTCACACAGCAAGACTTTTCACCCATGAATAACAAGCAATCTGCTGTGGGCATGGGAGCAACTCTGGCTTGTCTTAAGAAATCTATTCCAAGGACTATGCTGAAGTCATCCAATGGAACAGCTGTGAAGTTGAGATTTCTATTCTAATCTCTAACCCTCACTTTCACTCCTCTTACAACTCCTCGAATAGGGCGAGCCTTGGAGTTAACATCCTTAATCTGGCTAATGTCCTCAGCAAGCACTAACCCCAACCTTTCCGCCTCAGGCACATCAATGAAGTTGTGTGTAGCACCGGAGTCTACCATTGCACTAGCACTTTTTCCATTGGTGTTCAACTGGACATACATCAACTTATTATTGTTCTTGGGCTTATGTCGTACTGAGGAACTCTTTCCAATAGCCGACAACATGTGCAATGCACCCATTCGGAGTTGATCCTCTCCATCATTCCTCGACTCATCATCTTGGCAGACACTCTCTACTTTTTGTGCCATAGCATTGAATGCTACCCTATATGGGCACTCAGCTACTTTGTGTGGGCCATTACATAAGAAACATGAGAATGAGGACTTCTTACCTCCATTGGTTGCCCCACTCTTTCCGGACTGGTGAGAGTTATAGGATTTCCTTTAGCTCCCTCTAGTATTGCTACTGCTGCTACTTGAACTTAGTGCTCCCCCACTCTTGGTTTTGCCTGACTTGATCGACTTTCTACCCTTGTGTCCTGTCGACATATTCTTCCCTTTATTGTCATGAGTATAGTCAATCAAGCACTCAGCTGCTGCTTGTGCTGTAGCCAAGTTAGTAACCCGTTGCCTCTGCAACTCATTCCTAGCATAAGGCCTCAGTCCTTCTAGGAAATAGAATAGCTTATCATCTCCGGCCATGCTCTTGATGTCCAACATCAGTGTCAAGAACTCACGGACATACTTTCTAATTTCATCACCCTATCGAAGTTCCCTCAATTTCTTTCGACCATTGTACTCAACATTCTCAGGGAAAAACTGAGTTCTCAACTCAGCCTTCAACTCGACCCATGTATCTACATGAGTATTGCCATTTTGGATATCCTCATGTTTGGTGCACCACCACAGTTTGGCATCACTAGTTAAGTACATTGTGGCCATAGTGACCTTTGATCTTTCATCATTTGTCCCCACAACAGCGAAGTATTGCTCCATATCAAATAGAAAGTTCTCCAATAACTTGGCATCCCTCATGCCAGTGAATGCCTTGGGCTCAAGCATCTTTAGATGTCCTACATGAGCAGGAACATGAACGAGGGCAGGGATAGGAGCATTTCCCACAGCCCGAGTTAAAATAGCTACTTATGCCCGTAGCTCTTCAACAGTCTTGATGGAGGCACAAGTAGTAACTTATCTTCTGACGTCTTCTACTTGAGTATCCAAGTGTTGTCTTGCCTCATCGGTTGTTATGTGCATTTCTTCTTTGAGGGTTTGCACTGTAACACCAAAATTCCTAGCCATCTCAGTCATCTTAGCATCATCTCTTGATAATTGGTCTCAACTTCAGTCACTCTTACTAACATGCGACCAGATCATCTATCCGTTTAGATACTCTCTTGAAGATTTCCTTAAGGCTATCTAGCCTCTTGTTCACTTCCTCTTGTCGTGTCATGGTCGTTCCTCCTGGAATAACCTAGACTCTAATACCAACTGTCACAATTCGGGGCTTTCTTTAGCACAAAAACAGACCATGCGGCGCTTACTATCCTACCTCTGCAGTAGTAAGCAAGCCTAACTCGCACACAACACTAGCCAACAAGGCCTAAACCTATAAGCAACACAACTAAGGAAAAAAGCTAACAAATTATAAAGGACACAATTACGAATGGAAAAAGGAATAGCATACTTTTATTAATTCCAACAGTAATACAAGGCTGCAATGTGTGTGTGCCCGACGATACAGTATATGTAACAGGTGCCATCAATCATGATCAACCAACGTGGTGAGTAAGAGTTTCAATCCAGAAAAGTACTTACTCCCCCGTAAAGAGCTTTACGGACATTATTGGGCTCGGTAGGAGTAGACATTAAAACTGGTGAAATGACACCTTTCTAAAAGCACCACTTTCTAAAAGTAAAAATTTCTAATAATAGTAATGCCCTATCTATACAAAAATAAAGTTCTCCCTTTTATGTTACAATATGTACAAAAAATGGCCTCTCATTAGTATAAGTATCTTACAAAAAGAGACCCCGATACATTGCATCTATTGTGTAGAATTGATGATTTAACCTCTCTAAGTATTTCTTCCTTCTTATTTGTAGAAAAATAAAATCGTAGTATTTATAAAAATTTGAAACTTCAAGAATATTCCATTAGGCAGTAATAATGAAACTTGAATTATTATTGAACATGAAAACATGGTTGGACCGCAGTTCTTACAATTGGTGCTCGACATACACACGAGGGCTGCTGCTTCAATGTGTGGGCTTGATGCAATTGGGCTTTAAGTCATGGACATTACACACAATGCTTAAATTTCAATTGGAAATTACTTTCCTATTCGATTCCTACAACATCAAATAGCAATAGAAAATATGGATTTTGAATTTCCATATGGCTGACATATAAGACTTCAAATTTGGAATTGGATGGTGGCTAGGATTGCAATGGTGGCACGACTTCAATTTCATATAGACTTCCATGGCCTGATCGAGTTTGTCTTCATTGCATGGCTTCTACACTTGGAATCCATGGCACGGTACAAGCGTAATAACATATATTTATTTTTTATAATTTCACTTCATTAAAATGTGAAATGTAATAGATTCACATTTTCTTATTGGAGTGGACTACTCTCGAGGCTAAAAACGTGACCTTCATTGCATAGTAACCGTTTCTTTTCCTTTCTGAAATATGTAAGTATCAAAACAAAATCATCCTTGCATCTTTCCGCTTTCATTCAGATCTTCCTTAACTTGGTCACAATTTACCATATCTCCCCACTTATATCAATTTAAAAAATTATGTGAACCATCCACATTTATCGAATCATGAACTCGAATCATACTGTACTTATCATTTTATTTCCTTGATGTTTGCTATATATATTCACATATAGTCGACTTCGTACCGCTCATGAAGATTAATATTCGTACCGCAATTTTTTCTTCTTTCAATTGTTTTACTCTCTTGCACATGTTATTGTCATGACTAAGCTCTCTCTTTAAATTGCTTGCAGTTATACACATTTAACTATCCTTAATCAAATCCAAAGTAGTAAGAAACTCTGCGAACTGATCATAGTAATAATTATCTCTCTTCACAATAGAAATATACTTTCGATGGTAAATCTTTCCTTTTATATATATATATATATATATATATATATATATATATAACCATGATGCGTAATTTTATTCCTTTTTGGGAGACATACACACTATATATAAGTATATATATATATATATATATATATCTTATCACAAACTTGAACAGATCATGATCTTGATTAAATCTTCAGTAGCGATCCTTCATATTTCCTCCATTTCATACACGACGTTATGCTTTCACGTCATGCTGTCTCAAGATCTGGTTCCTACTTTAGCTTCCTTTCTTCTATTATTTTTTTCTCTCTTTTTATTTTATATATTTTTTCTTTTGCAGGTTAGCTCTTGGTGTCTTCTCACTTTGAAGTCAAGCTTCACTATAAAGATGGGCCCACAGTTAACTTTAAATGCTAACCCAAATTCCTAATATCTAACATCATACAGGCCTACACTTCGAGGTCAAGCTTCACTATATGGATAGGACTATAATTAACTTTAAGTGTTAACCCAAATTCTCAATATCTAACATCATACAGGCCTACAGTTAACCATAGGTATTACCATGGATTCTTAATATCTAACAGGCTCGTAGTTAACTTCTAGTGTTATCACGAATTCCTAATATCTAGACATTCGACAATCTTGTAGTTGATCCTAGATTTCCCATTCTACTACCTTAGAACCAAGTAGTGACTCATGTATCTAACCAAGTCAGATCTCATTTAGCTATCAGGCATCACATTGTTCAATAAGGATTGTTATCTCCACCTTTAGAAGTATCATGTTAAGGAGTGCAAATCTATTCAATTTCTCAACCATTAAGAAGTAAGGAATCTTATCACCCAAGAGAGTCAACCAAGTGTTGTTACCAACATTAAATGCCAAGCCAACATCCTGAGAATATGTTTGTCGAAATTTGACAAAGGTCAAGCACTATGAGAAAAGGAAACATTACTAAGGAGGATTAGTTTCTAAGGAGTAACGCTAGTAAAGTTGTGAGAATTCCTAAGGAAAGACATCTATCTAGACTTTTCACATGTATAAATGCCTTACATCGAAGTGCTAAGCATCACCCAATTGCCTAAATAGCTTATAAGTGCGAGGCCAACATTTAGAATTGCAAAGGAAATCAAGCATTCGTCAACCATCATCCACACCGAGTGTATGAGGCTACTGCTTTGGAGTGCTAAGAGGACATCTAATGGGAGAAACTAAAGAACCAATTGGATGAGAGTGTATGCTAAAATCAGAAGGTCACTGGTTCAAAACTACATGCCACAAGTTAACTTTTAATCATTTTTTAATTTTTATATGCAGCATAATCATAAGTGTATTTCGCATTCAAGTGCTTTATATAGAAGCTCTAGTGCTATATAAATTGTCATCATGCTAAGATGTCAATCATTTAAAATTGGTATGACAAGTTGAAGTATCTTTCTTCTCCCCAGTTGATGGTGCATCATAACATGAAGGGTTAGCAAGTTATGATTTAAAGGATATCACCTTATCACATCATGTGAATCCTTTTGCACTAACTTATGTACTTCATGACCAAGATCACTTCAATATCGTTATTATATAAAATGACATTACGATCGTCAAGCTAACTGCATGATTACTCCAATCCATCATAGCTAAGGGTGCTTTAACCTTGTTATTGAAAGAAGTCGTATAAAGGCATTATATTCTCCATGTACTTTCGAGTAGATGGAAAATATGAAATGAAAGCAACTATGATGAGATGGTTACTTCAATCATACATGGATGAGGTTCTTCAACCTCGAGATCTATGAAAAGGCGAGACAAATGCTATAAAAAGCATTACAAATGCTACAATATCGCTTTAACCCATCGTAATAAAGATCGCTTTGAACTTATGAATAATGTCATAGAATGAGCATTGTGCCCACCGTGTGCTTAAGAGCATATACTTCTATCCAGTAACTACAATTGCCATGATACAACTGCTTTAATCACTCATAGAAGAGGTCACTTTGACCTTAGGTTTTGAAGATAGCTATTACAGTTGCTAAGCTTGCTGTGGGATCGCTTCGACCCATCATAGCTGAGATCACTTCAATTTGATGAATAATGTCTCAGTAATAGGCATTGTGCTCGCTCCACGCTTAGGAGCATATGCTTTTACTAGGCAACTACATCTACCATGATTTGATTGCTTTAACCATTCGTGTATGAAGTTGCTTCAACCTTGACTTTACTAAAAGGCGTTACGATTGCCAAGCCTACTATAGGATTGCTTCAATCTATCATAGCTAAGTTTGCCTCAATGTCATAAATAATGTTGTAGAAATTGGCATTGCCCCTTGATGTGTAAAATTTCTTTTAAAAATAATTTTTCAATAAAATACTTTGGCAAGTGAATCTGATCGTACACTGTAATAGCATTAACTACTGAAACTAAGTCATTCTCAAGGACTAGATATTAATTATTAAATTATTTTAATTCTTTTCTTAGCTAGGTGATCAAAACAAAATAATGAAACAAATTAAATAAAATGAACTAATTGACCATGAAAGCAAATTATCTAATAAAATAAACTACTAACGTCACAAGAAAAGAATTCACTAATAATAGCATGGGATCTCAACAAAGCGATCATTTGACAAATCAACACATATCTATAAAATATGATAGAATTAATTAATTGATTTTTAATTAGATTTACAAGAGCTTACTTCCCTTTCGAGTTGATATTACCTTAATTATAGCAAAAACATCCATTTTGAGTAGTTTATCTATAATCCCTCGTTATGTAATAAGATTTTCTCTCACAAATTTACTATCCTAATTAATATCAAGATTCATGCATATTTTCATATCATAAAAATTAATACTAATTGCATTAGAAACGTAAATCCTAAAACTAATTTCAAGTGTACGTTTTCACGTCAATAATTGAATTAATTCTATTCCGATTTCATATAAACTATTCATTTCCTTTCAAGTTTTTCAAGTTTTATTCACGAAAATACTATTGATCGGATAATAAAATCACGAGCCATGAAATCAAATAATTAAAAATTCAATCAATTAAATAATAACATATAATAAAGACATGTATCTATTAAATCATTAAGCCATGTTAAAATTCCATTAAATCTAACTTAGTTCATAGGAAAAATAAGATTACACAAAAAAAAATTATAAAAACATGATAAATCTTCAAAATAAAAAGGATTAGAAAACCCAATTATAATTCTTGGAGTGTAAATCTGATTTTCAATCTGGTCTTTCTTGAATATTTTGCGTCCTTGTTATGAACCTTAGAAATTTATCTTCGTTCTCTAGTATACGGCAACGGAAATTGTATAAAACAAAAGTATAGATCCCCTTCGTCTCTTCTGTGCCGCTTCAGAAAAACTATGATAAATTAATGATTCTTGAATTCTTCTCCTTCGACCATAAATAATGGATTTGTTTTTTCAACTCCGAATCTCCTCTTTATTTTGTGGCCACCAATCGAAAAAAATATATATAGGTTTTGCTTCTCCTCCCATGTGGCGTGGATGTTTGGAAAATTATCTCCTCTTTGTGCCAACTTCGAACTTTTTTTTTTTTTTATCAGACAAACCCTCAAAACATCATGAATTCCAATGGGCTTGCAATGCGTCTCTGGGGTTATACACTCAGAGGGGCACCATAACGAGCAAAAATAAGGAAATAAAATGGGGATTTAGCAAATCTATATACTATCTAGTTAAATGTGATGTACCAACAAGATTCTACACGACCTACAATTCATCGGATATGATGTACTAGTTCGAACTAAAGAGATCACTCACCACTACTCCTTACCAAGAGAAATAGATAAAAGTTGAAGAGTAATGAGAATACTAAAGTTACTTAAAAGATGCTTGAATAATCTGATATTGATTAGTTGATTTTTGCGTACAAGAAAGTGAGAGTTTATATACCTATTTACTAGGATACTTTACATGTATAAAAAGAAAAAAAAAAGTATTCTACAATTAGACTATATGAAACTTACTAAGAGAGGGTAAAAGAAACAAAGAATATTTAGTACAAGAAAATAAAGAATCCTTTTGGAAAGATGATGCCAAAAGATACGTGTCATATGGTGGATGGGAGTTAAGACTATGATACAAAGTAAATGAAACAAAAAGTACTGGTAGTCATGGGCCAACCTGATTTGAACCAAGCTGGGGACTAATTAGTTCTTCTAAAGAGAAGTTGTCTCGATTCGGGTTCGGATGCTTATAGTCGGATCAAAAGCTCGCCTCGGCTATTCTTGGGCCGTCTTCTAAGATAAAGCATCGTCGTTAAATAAGGACAGATCTAATACAAGTAAGGATTTGATAGTCAGGTCGACAGGAGACTAGCTCAAGATTAGAATCCCCCTCCCGGCTATGGCCTAGAGTTAGTATCTTTCAAGCGAGTCCTTGGAACCCTTTAGCTTGGCTACGCGTAATCGATCTAGAGGGTTGATTCCTATCATCTACCTAAGGGTTAAAAAGATTTGTCCTCGAATCTAGAGCAGTCTATGCTCTTTCTTTTGGGGTGCTCTTAGGGTTTCTATTAGTTGGTGAGGAATTAGATCGGATACGCTGAAGGTGGAGGAAACAACATAGTCATCTGGCAACTCAATCTGGTAGGCATTATGGTTGATCTTCTTCAAGATCTTGAATGGGCCATTAGCTCAAGGTAATAGTTTACTCTGTCTCAAGTGTAGGAATCGCTCTCGGTTGAGGTGAATCCATACTAAGTCTCTTGGGTGGAAGGAAACAACT
Source organism: Lumnitzera racemosa (assembly GCA_024138005.1). Lineage (NCBI taxonomy): Eukaryota > Viridiplantae > Streptophyta > Magnoliopsida > Myrtales > Combretaceae > Lumnitzera > Lumnitzera racemosa. The sequence goes on from JAMXBC010000001.1 coordinate 126,393,021, forward strand.
TAGCAACCTCAACTACTAATTTCGCACTATCTTTGATTGAATTTGGTAATCTTCTTGGTTACAGACTGGTGTAGCTCATGTAATTCTTGGGCTTAATCAACTCCGAATTGACTCTCTTCAATAGTTATTAGAGCGCCAATCATATCCAGGGGAATAGTAGGGTTAAGGCTATAGACAACCTTGAATGGGGTCTTCCCAGTAATGTTGTAGATAGTTCGGTTGTATGTGAACTCCACAATTGGTAAGCATAGATCCTAATCCCTCAAATTCTTTCCTACGACAGCTTTGAGCAAATTGCCTAGCATCCTATTTACCACTTCAGTCGACCATTAGTTTGAGGGTGACTATTGGAGCTGAATACAAGTTTAGCTCCAAGTTTTCTCCAAAGAGTCTCACAAAAATAGCTCAAAAATTTTGTGGTCCCAATCTAAGACGATAGTCATCAATACCCCATGTAGTTAGACAACCTCATGTAAAAACAAAATAGTAATATATAAAGCATTGTTAGTCCAATAGCACAAAATGAAGTGTGCTATCTTGCTGAAGCGATCCACTGCCATAAAGATAGAATCCTTGCCCTTGGATGTCTGGGGTAACCCTCAGATAAAGTCCATGCTGAGGTTAGCCTAAGATAAGGTTGGCAGTAACATGAATTCTCCACTTATGGACATCCTTGGCTAAACTTGGCTAGTGAAAGTTCTCCCTCAACAAATTGGCTATCTTAGTCTCCTCGAAATGATTAGATAATCCTCTACTATGAGCTTCCCTGATCAATAGCTCACGGGTAGAGCGGTTTGGAATACATAGCTTACGGTCGTTGAATAAATAGTTGTCCTTAAGATAATATCCTCCAATAACTAGTCCATCTCGGCACTGTTCAATAGCGAGACCAAAGTGAGGGTCATTAGCATATTGCTCAGTGATGAGTGAGAATTCCAATAATTTTGTCTACTAAGTGGTCAGCAAAATTTGCCATCATGATAGAGCGTCGATGACTATATTTGTGCTTCCCTTCTTGTATCAAATGATGTATGAGGACCCCTCCATAAACTCTAACCACTTGGCTTATCTCTTTAAGAGTTTGTTCTGACTCCTAAGATGCTTTAATGATTTATAGTCAGTCTAAATGACAAACTCTCATGGTAGTAGATGATGTTTCCAAACAATAAGGGATTGGAAAAGGCAGTACAACTCTTTCTCATACACAAAATAGTTCAAGGTAAGACCATTAAGTTTCTTAATGTGGAAGGCGATGAGTCGTTGCTCTTGCATTAGGATAGCATCAATTCCAACTCCTAATGCATCACGTTCTAGTTCGAAGAGCTTGTCGAAATTTGTCTGTAATAGGACAGGTGCCAAGGTAAGCTTTTCCTTGGTCTCTTCAAGGCTTTATTTAGTTTGGTCATTCCACTTGAATCCTTCACTCTTCTTTGTCAGCTCAGTCAATAGGGTAGCTATTGTGTTGAAGTTCTTAATAAATCGCCTATAGAAAGAAGCTAGGCCATGAAAACTTCAAACCTTAGTGACATTCTTCGACATCGGCCATTCTAAAACATTCGGATCTTTTCCTCATATGCTCGAATCCCTTTCCCTGACACTACAAACCTTAGGAAAACCACCTCATTATGGCATAATGTACACTTCTTCACATTCTCATACAACTTCTCGGTTCGCAAAACATCAAATACATTACAAAGGTGTTGAATATGGTTGTTCAGGTTAGTACTATATACTAATATGTCATCAAAATACATGACCACACACCTTTTAATTAGAGGGCGCATCACATGGTTCATTAACGTCATGAATGTGCTCGGTGCATTAGCAAGTTTGAATGACATAACCAATCATTCGTGGAATCCATGCCTAGTCTTAAAGGTAGTCTTCCACTTATCTCTTAGTCTCATATGATATATCTTAGTAGACTTTGTAGATCAATCTTTAAAAGTATCTTGGCACCATGAAGCTCATCTAATATATCATTGAGTCTTAGTATTGGATATCTATGTTTGATAGTAATTCAGTTGATTACTCAACTATCGATACACATATACCATGAACCATCTTTCTTCGGAATGAGTAAAGCCAGTATCGTGTAAGGGCTCATGCTCTCCTTCATATATCCTCAATCTATAAGCTCGTCCACCTATTTCTTCAACTCAATAACTTGCTCAGGGTTCATCCTATATACAGGTCGGTTCCGTAGGGTAGCACCTAACTATAGGTTAATACAATGCTCCATTCCTCGGACTGGAGGTAGTTCTTCCGGAAACAAGTTAGAAAACTCATTTACTAAGCTTCAAATCTCTTTTGGAACATCCTCTAATTCCATCATCTCCAACAATCTCCCAACCAATAAGAACATGGGTTCCTTGGCCCTCCTAGCAACTCGGAGCTTTCTTCGACTCATCGCTAAGGTTTTCTTCTTATTAGTTCGAGTAAGCTGGTTATAGGTTTCGTTTACTTGGGACGGGATCACGGGTTGCAACACAATCTTCCTTCCATCCTTAATAAAGGCATAAGTGTTCTTATATCCGTCGTGAGTAACACATTGATCGAATAACCAAGGTCGTCCAAATAGTAGATGTGAAGCTCTCATAGGGATGACATTGCAAACTACTTCTTCCCTGTACACATTCCCAATACTAATCGATACGGTCACCTATTTGGTTACATGCAAAGCTCCCTTATCATGAAGCCAATGGAACTTATAAGGTCGAAGATGCTTTAAGGTCAGCACACCCAACCTCTGTACAAAGGATTACATAATGACATTAATATAACTTCCCCCATCCACAATGATCGTACACAATTGGCCTTTGATGGTACATTTGGTATAGAAGGAATTCTCCCTCCATTCTTCCTTCGAGTTTGGTAAGGAACTTAGTACTCGTCTCAAGACTAGGGTCAACACTTTTCCTTGGTCAGCACAAACACAGGTCTCTTCTTCCTCTTTGACTTCAAGCTTTCCTACATCCTTTTCTTTCTCGAGCTCACTCTCGTTAGCATTATCCACTACATCTCCTTAGAGCACCATGACGCATCAGTTCGGACACTCAGCAATAATATATCTGAAGCCCAAGCATTTAAAACACTTCACCTCGCTGATCTTTCATCCAAAGGTCTACCCTTTCTCATATATCTTTGGGGTCAACCTAACCTCGGGTCGACTTGTCAAACCAGCTCTGACCTGCTGGCTCACTCGGCTATCATTAGATTGGTCATTCCTATCCTCGGCCCTGTATAGTCTCCTCGACTTAGCTTGAATAGGTTGGTACATAACTAGGGGTCGGGAAAATGTTGGCTCAAGTTGGCTTAGAGCACTTTTCTTCTATTTTTTAACCCTCTACGCTATCTTAATTGTCTCTTCCAAAGTATAAAATCTCTATACTTCCATGATGTTGTGAATCTTGTACTTAAGCCCAAAAATGAACCTTGATACTATACGAACCTCAAGTTCTTCCATGTTGACTTGAATCATTAGCATTTAGAACTCTCAGACATAGTCAACAACAGATTGGCTTCAAATGTAACTTATAGGTAGGTCTTGGCTACAAATCTACTTCTCAAGAACCTTTTCATCTCATCCCAAGTTCTAATACCTACTCTGGCTACATTCAGATTCTTCCACTACGTGGTGGTATACTCGATAGACTCTAACATAACAAGTCAGACTTTGACAACATTTGTATATCCATAACATTCAAACACTTTCTCGATCTTCTCTTACTACTCTAAATATTCATCTGCATCTTCACTTCCATTGTAGGGCGGGATTTGAACCTTGACATTATCTAACTCTTAAAGAGCTCGACGTCTTTGTCACTATGCTTAGTAATAGTTAGCTTTTTCTTCTTCCTCCCCAAACTCTTCAACATCCAACTCTTCATCATCTTCCTTGATCTCTTCTAACTCCAATCTTCATCTAGTAGCTCTTCTAACTTAAGGGGGTCAAGCGAAGCGATGGACTCAACCAACTTAGCCATAACCCTTCTCTTAAATATTTTCAGGTAGATTTTGCAGCAGCATACCTTAGGGTTATAGCCTGTTAACTTGCATTGCTGTAGCTAGACTCTCAATAAGGTTTGTGAGTCTATTAAGTTTGTCGTTGATGGATCCTAGGGTATTACTACCATCGTGACCACAACCGAGTTGAGCACCACTACTCTTGTCACCAATAATACCTCAAACATTCGAATTTGACATAATATAATACTTCTCCAACAAGTTAACAATTCACTGACAACTTTAGTGCCTAATAGTTGCTTAAACAGAATAGAAACAAACATGCTCTATTTTTGCAATGAGAAATAAAGTAACGATGAAACCATACTTACTATCACATAAACATACTGTAGTAACTACAAAAAGAACACAACAGCCACGAACAATAAAGCCAACCAAAACTTCACTGTAACTTTATGCACTTCCACTCAGAACCGTATTCTAATACCGATAAAGCTTATGCGTCTCTAGGGTCGAACACATGGAGTGGCACTCTAACGAAGTGAATAAAAGATAAACAAAGAAAAAGTTAGCAAAGTTTGATCACATATTAAATGGATATGATATACCATTTAATCTTACTTGGCTCACAATCTGCCAAATATGACTCACCGATCCAAACTGAAAGGTCACTCGCCACTACTTCTTACTAAAGGGAATAGATAAGAGTTAGATGATAACGATAACGTTAAGGTTGCTCAAGTGAATAATTTTGCATTGATTCGTTGATCTACTTACAAGAAAGTGAGGGTTTATATACCCATCCACTAAGATTACTTTACATATATGAAAACACAAAAAAGGATATTCTATAATTAGGTTACATGAAACTTACTAAAAGGGGGCAAAAAAGACAAAAAAGTGAAGAATCCTTCCGAAAAGATCTTGCTGGAAGATACGTGTCATGTGGTGGATGGGAGTTAAGACTATGATACAAAATAGACGAAACAGAAAGTGCTAGCAGTAATCAGGGGTCAATCTGATTTAGACTGGGCCAATCTGATTTAGATCGGGACCAATTAGTTTTTCTAAAGAGAAGTCAGCTCAATTTAGGGTTGGATGCCTATGGTTGGATTGGAAGCTCGTCTCAGCGATTCTTGGACCGTATTTTGGGATAAAGCATCACCACTGAACAATGATAGATCTGACATAAGTAAGGATCTAATAGTCAGGTTGATAGAAGACCAACTTAAGATAAGAATCCCCGTCTCGGCCATAGCATAGAGTTAGTATCCTTCGAACGAGTCCTTGGAGTCCTCTAGCTCGACTAAGCATGATTAGTCTAAAAGATTGATTCCTATCACAATGTTAGCTACACCTAATTAGGCAGCAATGAGCTACGCTAGTTTTAGTTTTATAGAGATTATTAGTAAGATATAGTAGGTGGCAATGTTAGCTACACTTGATCATATTCATGAACAGAGCACCATAGTAGCAATGATAGCTATACCATGGTAGTTAAAAGACGCTTGTCAAGAGGATGCTTCAATTGCTTGATAATAAAGGGTTGTTAGATGACGATGTTAGCTACGCCTATAGCCCTTATGGAAACAATGTTGGCCCCATGCGATGTAAAGGGATTCTCCTAACTTCAAAGGTGCTACTTGTATTTGTCTCAAGTAATTCTTTATGTCTTCTTTCATCACATAGGACGAAGTAGTAGCCACAGGATTGGCTACTACTTAGAGCATTGGTACGAGGTTACAAGGTGCAACCATGCTAGTCATTAGTAGCTATAAGATGCACCACGAAGAGGAGGACCCTCCATATTGCACCTTTGTTTCCTCAACAGTAAGAATTTGGTGAGCTTGAGTCAAGTTTTATAGTGGTTGCATAGGGTCTTCTTGTTGCCATCCTTCGCCTTTCATAGGGGTTAGACAGCTTGTTCATGTTACTAAGCATATTTTGTGATAACAATAGGAGGTATAAATCTTGAGATTTGCATGCTTGGTGTAGATACAACCATCCCAGACAACACACCAGCAAGTGCAATGGGTGTAGTAAGTGCCTGTGGGTTTACTCTAAGCAATGTAGTAACATTTGCTGGAGTGGTTGTTACCATAGCCAACATTGGTATGGTCATACTAGGTAATACACCGATGTTCTCAACAACAATTGCCTAAAAGTGGTATGGAACTAGTTCATAATATTGGTATTTTCCTGTACATAGTGCAGTATAGGTAAATCATCACTGGAGAGCAGTTGTACAGTCCCAAGTGCTTATATTACCTTATGGCCTTACATAGCACTAGGTGCTTACATGATTCTCACTGCTTGCATAATGGTTAGCATACTAGGATCTTGCGTTACTTGGGTTTGCTCAACTCTCTTGTGTTAGTTCTCATGTTCCTAGGCATATTTTTCATTTCCAATCTTTTTGCTTACATGTGTCATTATGTTAAGTCTCTCCAACCTTAGTGGAGTTGCTAAATAATGTGTGGTAGGATAGTTGTAGCTAGCCAATCATGTACAATAGACATGCCAGTTAACCTAAGAGACATCTTGAGTTAATGATACATAGAGGGGTATCGTTAAGAAGAGACATGGGAAGAACATGCAAACTTGGTATCTTAAATGTGTGCATGCAACGGTGGATCGAACTTGGTGTTCTTGATTGTTCTCGAAGAATTGCCTATTTGATCTTCTTTGAAGTGATTTCAGTAAAGCTTTGATGTTTGTCTTAAGCTTGTCAATGTTCTAAATCCATTAAATGAGAAGAGAAGCCTCCTATTTATATAATTTGGAAATCAACCTTATCTATCGGATTACTTTAAGATGAATAGTTGAGATTGAGGCTTATTTGGAAACTTATCCTCTCTTTTAGCCTTCATGGGCTTAGATATAGGCTCTAGTATACTTAAGGTTTTTGTCAGCGAAAGAAAGCCCATTGTCATTATTATTAAACTTAAAGACCAACTAAGCCTCCTTAAGACCCAATAAAACCAAATGAAGCCTAAATAGGCCCAAAAGAACTATTTTCGAGTCTACTTTTCACGCAGAAGATAACCAAGTAAGGTCAAGAGTGTAATATCCAGCCTGGCAATCCCCATTTTGAGCTTACCAAGCTAGATTTTCCTAAAACATCCCTAATTGGGCCAATTTCGCAAACTCTATCCCCAGCCAAAGATATCGACCCATGGCATTTGAGTTAAAAGCTCAATTACCGAAATAACCCTCTTAAAAAGATACATAGAATTTAAAATATTTTAGTTTAAAATTTATTTTATTTCCTTATATTATTAGCAATTTAGCTATAACTTACAAAGGGTAAGGATATTTTTGACATTTTACATCTTTAAACCTTTTGTTATTATGCCAAAATTGTTATAATTTAAAGGCATAAGCACTAATCTCTCAAATTGGATAGACTAGGTTTAAAATCTCCCTTCCCTCATTTATAACATATAGTTGGCCAAAAAAGAAAAAGAAAAGGAAAAACCTTCTTTATTGTCAAGGTCTTGTACCTATTTGGAACAAACATTGTTTTCCTTTAGTAATGAAACAAGTTCAAATCCTCCTTCCTCAAATGTATAATATGTATAAAAAATTAAAAAAAAATGCTAATACTAGTACATTACCTTCTCCTTTTCTTTCTCTCTCTCTCTCTCCCCTCCTTATCCTTTAAACAAAAGTTTCTTTTTCCCTTTACCCTTCTTCTTCCTCTTTCCGAGTGCTAAATTAAAGCGATGCCATAGGTATGGAATCCTTGTGTTTTTCCTATGCCTTTTATGGTTAGGATTCTCTTGGCATTTGTATATGTAATATACAAATATCTACACATTTATTTAAAAACATATTATGGGATATTTTGGGGTCACTACCAAAACAAAAAAAATATAAAATATTTTAAATCCCTTTATTTTTCAAAGTATCTTAATTGAATCTCTCTTCTTCCCTCCTATATCTTTCTTTTCCTCATCTTCCCTAACCCTTATTATTACAACTCTTATCTCCTCTAACCAAATTGTTCATAACTTCAACATATCCTCAAAATAATTTTTTTTTTAAGGAAATTAAGAAAATAACATTAAGAATAGGTTCTAAAATGGTTTCTTGGTGAGTTTTTGAATGGAAACCTCTAAAGTTGGTTCCTTTTCCATGGAGTTGCAAGAAAGTGAATTTTATGTATGTGTTTTTCATCTAGTTTGCGAATTCTTGCTCTAATGTGTTGTACAGTCCGCTTTTGTTCATATAAGTCACACTCTCTTGTAATCTTGCAAAGTTTTTCTTTTTTTTCGCAAAGATTATTATTATTATTATTATTATTATTATTATTATTATTATTATTATTATTATTATTATTATTATTATTTTTGGAGATTTTAGAATAAGGATAATGTAAATCAAAAGTCAAAAGGGATGTTGATCTCTTTAGTTGAGTGTATAAATTAGAATTCAATTGACTTAAGCTAGAATATAGATTATAGGTTTTATCAAGTCACTGATAAGATCTTGGTGAAATCAAAGATACGGAGTTTCTGAAAAGGTTTTTTTTTTTTTTTAAGTATCCGTTATAAAGAAGTTTTATGAAAAAAATTTTATTAAAAGGGAGCTTAATTTATTAAAACCGTAGTTTTCATCAAGAAAGGTATTGTTAAGATGTGATTGATAGAATAAACATAAATAATAATAATAATAATAATAATAATAATAATAATAATAATAATAATAATAATAATAATAATAAGGGAATAAGTACCTAGATGGCTCATAAAATTAGAACATACATAAACAAGTAGATTTACTTTACTATAATAATTAAGTATAATTTTCTTGAAACTTTCAAAAGATTTTCTATTAAACTGTTAGAACTTAATTAAAGCTAAGTTATATAATAGTTTTCTTTAAATATCAATAAGTGTTATCATTATGTGTAGATATTGTATTAGGTGTCGAAAATTCACTTAAATAATTGGTATAAGTTACTTAGGGACTAAGTACGGGATACTTGCTTACTGCTTATGTGTGTTAAGCTAGCAATTAAATAGATCAAATTAACTATATGGCTTTAATTAAATATTTGATGTGTATACTTAACTCAGCCTAGGGGCTCGTAGTGACAAATCCTTAAGAGGCACCCCATTGATCGATAGGTGACGTTTTCCTCAATGAAGTCACCTATTAGTGTGATATGGGTAGATTTAGGGACTCATACGTATTGAAACCCTGAGTAGCAGTTCCCAATATTTTAGTATATATGTATGATATATATATACTGTATACCGAGATCATGAGTGTCCCTAACTATTGGGATGCCAAGACTGTATTGCTTGTTGGACATAAATGAAAAAATAATAAATTAATTTGTGTTGCATTATTATTACTCGTTATGCATGTGATGTATCTCTTGATTGTTCATGTGCATGTGTTTGATGGCATTTCATACCTAGGCTTAGCCTTACCCCTTTGAGGAATATATATATTTTTCCATGGTATTGCATAAAAAAGAGTAATATCTAATAATTAAAGTGTGCATCTACAACTTTAGACTTTCAAAATTGGGCATTGGATCAACATTAGAATATCAAAGGATTAAGATGTTTTTAGTTATTTTATTACAACTTAATTAACTATTGAATTGGGTTGTTCATTTTTATAGAGTGGTGAATTATTGAGAATGGACGATAATTTGTGAAATATTGATGAGTCATTATTCACGTACGAATTGTGAATTTTAGTTGTTATGAGTCTTAACGTGTCATTAGATACTAAGAAGACAAAATGAGTTGTCATACCTTAGTTTCTAGGGCATTACAAGTTAAGTAATATTAGAGTATAGGTTATGACTCTTAAGGAAAAGAGAAAAAAAAATTAGGAAATGAGAAAAAAAAATTAGGAAATAATCTATAGAATGGTGAGATGGTGAAAGTGGGTAAATTATGGGCTAGGTATGACCCTACAATGAATTTCATTTCTTTTTACATTGCAGTTATGGGTTTATTTCATTTCATTTTACTATTTATCTTGGAGTTATTTATTGATTATTTATTTTGGAGATAATAAATATCTTCATATGTTTGCTTAATAAAGTAGGATTTAAAGGTATAATATTGAATCCTTATCAAATAACAATTAAGATAGTAAATTGAATTTTGAGTATTATATTTCTTATCCATATAAGAGGTTCATATAAATAACATGGTTAATGATAAATAGCATATTGTATCTTCATTGACCATTTACAAGATTAATAATCAAATCATGTAATGAGAAGTTTATAATTAACAAGATAATATATATATATGTATATATACACATATATATAATAAGAATGTATATAAGATTTTAGACAATAAATACATAATTATAAGCATGCATTAAAGTTTCTTAATTGATAGTATTGACCAACATATATCCAAAGAGAAAATTAACATATGACAAAATAAAAAAATGGAATAGGAATCATTATAAATAACTTTAACCAACCTTATAGATAATATATAAATAGGTATATATAAAAAAAAAGAGATAGAATTTAAATCGTAAACATAAGAATAGCTTACCATAATATTCCTAAGTTGACCAAAACATTTAATGGTGTCGAAGAATTTACTAAATTATCAAAATGGGATTGTAACTCAAAACAAAATTTATTCCAAATTTCATATAGAAGTAAACATTCATCTTGATTACCTTCCCAAAAGAAGGCAACACTATTTTAACAAAATAAATACAATGAATAATGATAACAGAATCACTAGACATACCAATAATAATCAATAAATAGAGAGAATCTATAGAAATAAACTAGAAGAAGCGTAATAATAAAATCACAGTTGCATATAATAATCATAATAGTAATAAACAAATATATGAATAGGTCAAAAGAATGAAGTCATGAAAAAACATATATTAATAACAATAATAGTAATAAATAAATAAAAAGATAATAGGAAAATATATACATACACTATATAAAGATTTAGTTAGAGTACATATAAAGAAAATGAGTACAAATTAATAATAACAATATATAAATATGTATATACTATATTAATAATTATCAAGTACATAAGAGAGGAAATAGAGTATAAACATAAATAAGATATACAATAAAAAAAAAAAACCTATTTTAAAAGATTTATTTCTCATAAACACTCTCGTGTATATATATGGCAAGGAGATGACGAATTCAAATATTTCTTTCCACTAGTTCTGATATCATGTTGTATTGTTTCTCGTCATATCGTATCATATCATATTGTATCCTATTATATCATATCTTGTTGTGTTACATCAAGTCAAGTCTCCAATCATTGCATGTCAAGTTTGGATTTGCCACCCCCATATATATAAATATATATAGCAAATTCTTATGAGTAACCATTATAAAATTTGATAAAACACACAATATACATATGAATTACTAAGATAATAAATGATAGTGATGTAATGGTAACAATGACAATGAATTCAATATTGAAAGCAACAAAATAAATTAATAATGATAATAATGACAATAAAAAACAATGAATGTACTTACATCTAGATATAGTGAATAACCAAAGGGATGAATCAAAAAGATTAATATAAAAAAACGCATAAATAACCTTTATAATTATTTCATAAAAATAAAAGAATAAGGAATAAAAATTTCAAAATATGAAACATATATAAATTTATATATATACAAAATTGATGAAATATACAAATAATTATAACATTAATCTAATGAAATTGTATATCACAAAGAGAATTCATAAACAATATACAAAACATCTATTATGTAAAAGAATATATATACATATATAAGTAAATATCTACATAATAGTATATAAAGACATAATAATATATATACATATATTTTAGTTAAATTTTTATAACTTCCAAATGAAGGAATGAAAATTAGTAAAAGACTTCTAATAAACATAAAAATAAGATAGTTAATATACGGTAATCATACAAAGATAAGTAATCAAGATAATGAAAATAATAGAATAACAAAACCACCCATGGTAATGATAACTAACCACAAAGACATACAATAAATGTAGAAATGATGATATATACATAATTGCATGTAATATTTCTAAATACAAAAGGGGTAAATAATACAATAAGGACAAGAATAATTCTAACAATAATAAGTGTAAGCATAGTAATTGAAAAAGAAAAAGGAAGATATAATAAGCAAAAAGTAATATCTATTAATATAAGTAAAAGGTATAATGATAAGTAAATGTATTTATAATAAGAAAAATATAATGCCACACAACTTCAACATGCTAGCTTTCGAGTAATTTATACCCTTTATAGGAAAATATGTACTTATAAATTATGTCAAAGGTATAAAATAGTCTATACTAACTTTACTAGTGTTACTAGATAATATGTAAAAGTAATTTCTATTTATTTACCATAATAAACCACATATCCATAAATTAATAAAACCACATATAGATTCTGGAATATCAAAATTACATCCAAATTTGGCTATGTAATTATGTAAATTAATAATGAATTAATTGAAAAATTTAATACTTGAAACACATTCTAAATATTATGATTTATAACAACGTTCTTAGAATTAATTTGAATCATCATGACTAAGTAATAAAAATTAAAAAAAGTAACTATATAACTTTAATATTTCAATTTAGGCTCATTTATATGCAATTTTCTTAGAAGTATTAAGTTTATCAAGTATAATCTCCATAACGTAGAATTTCGTAATTTTATATATAGCTCATAATAATTTTTTTTTAGAATCAAGTACATGATCTTAATAATCGATATTAAAAATAAAATTCCATATAAGATGTACATGAATAAGTCCCAAATAATTAATAAAACTTAACTATATATTATATGTTATTAATATTTTTACTAAAAATCATGTTCAAATTTACTTAAAATGACAATATGTGGGAAAAGAAGATTGTAACTACAAATTATTCTTTACCAATAATGTTGGCGGCGAAAAGAAAGAATATTCTTTGAATATTTTGAAAATTAGGATGAATGTTTAAAAAAATATATAATATAACTTTAGGGGAAAAAAAAACAATTGCCTAGAATTATGGCAATGAAAATCCCACTGCTTCACTTATACATGTGGCATGATAGCTACTTGCGAGAAAAGAATAAATAGAAGAAGGGGGGGAGGGGGATGAGGGTTGGAAAGGAAAAAGAGAGAGAGAAATGGTAAGAGAGATTGAGAGAATGGAAAAATAATAAAAGGGAAAGAAAGAAAGGAAAAAAAAAAAGAAGAAGAAGAAGAAGAGAAAAAGGAAAAGAAGAAAAAGAAAAGAGGACTAGAATATTTAATTTTTTAGTGTCCAAAACTTTCAAGTAACACCGTTTCTATAATTATAAATGTTTTCTTTTAATTGATACTTAATAGTTATAGGAAAGATATGTCCATAATCTTATTATTTTTCTAAATGGAGTATTTTATCTGTATGATTGTATAAATTTATTATTTTCGAATTTTAAATTTAGAATATTAATAGTTGTAGGACTTATATATTATTAGCATTGATTCTCAAGATAAGTGGATCTCTGCTAATAATCATTTACCATAACTATTAAAAATTGAAGTTTATATTTTTACAAATTTAACATTAATACTTCCATAAAATTTGAGTATATATAATTTATTATATTTTATTGAAAAATTATATTAAAATATATTTTTCCTTTACATAATACGACATCAATATGATATTGATTGTTATACAAATTTATTTGTATATTATGATTAGAAATAACATTTAGAGATAATCTTTTAAACAAAATACGTAATACATATTGTCATGTTCATACAAACTCTACGATACTAACCTTATTAAAATTAGAATCATTTTAGGTAATAAAGCAAATTTTTTTTGTAATATTATGAAAAATATCGTCTTATGACGATCTTTCCATAATTAAAATGTAATACAAACAATAGTGAGCACATTTCAAAACAATAGTGAGTACGTTTCGATATAATATAAGTAGTAGTAAAATTATGCATATTAGATACTGTCAAGTAAATTGCTTTAACCTATATGATAAAATAAAATACTTAAAATATATGTGTATATATATAAATATATATATATAACTCTACTAAATAACTGTATAAAAAATATCTCAGTTGAATATTGGATAAAACTTTAACATTTTCGTAAATCTTATGAAAATTAAATATGAGCTTTAATATATATAAAACTTCCAAGTGAGTAAAGCTTTAACGTCCCAAACCTGTCGAAGTAAGTTTCTGTATAAGTAAGTAGGATAAATGATTCATAGTGTTTTGGGATATTATTTTAGAATATGTTGAAACTTTGGTATGTATTTACTTATGCTTATAAATAGCTGTTTATACATGTACAGTGCTTGTGTTTGAGATTCAATTTGCTATGATAGAAGCTAAACTCCATATTATGGTTGTTTTCTAAATATTATTATGTTTAAATTGTTTGAGCTTAGTTGACCACCCAAAAAATGAATTAACTTAAAGTTAACTTAACATCTAATCAGTATGCATTGTAACCTACTAGGAGTAACAGCTAGGATTTTAACGCTAAACAAAGACTCCCTTCAATGAGGATAGTTGAAATGATCATCCTATTCTTAGCCAAACTAAGTGATAAAAGAGGAGATCACAACAAGGTTTAGGATCATGGTTCAAAAGTAGCCACAGGAGGAGGGTGTTTTCTATTACATAAGCCTCAGTTTGGTTTTGATTCATGACTACATGACGTCAAGCTTCTCGATCTGGATTAAAGTGGGCATAATTTCTCTGATATCGTAACTAAATGGATAACGTCATACAATAGTATTTGGTTATATATGCTCTACATCTAAGGAACTTGCTTGAAAACCATGCTTGTGATGTGTTGAATGCATATTTCTATCTTCGCTCTATTTACTAAGTAAGTTATCACTCATTCTCCTATAGTTTATTTTGCATTTTTCAAATAGATTACAAGTACCAATCTAAAACTAAAGCACTAGCAAATTAAGACAGGGAGTGAGGCATTACAAGAAATTGCTAGTTATTATCCTTAGTATTGACTTTCTCAACTTTTAAGGAAACCTACGTAAGACTTCTTAAGAGGCTTGGTAATTTTCAATATTCTAGTTTGTTTATGAAATGAGAAGTACTTGTGTGATTTATTACCACTCTTTCGTAAATTCGAATTTCAAGTTTATTTTTAAAGATTATTCCATAGGTTTATATCAAACAAGAATCAAATTGGATGCTTCAAAGAGGTAAAGTTAAGTACGCCAGGTGTGAATTAAATTTAAAATAACAATTGTAAGGTTAGTTTTTATTTTAGAATAGCTTACACGGTTTTGAGTTGATATCAGAGCATTATTCTTAAGAATTCGCTATGAAGTATAATTCTTAAAAATATGCTTTGAAGCATCATAAATAAAAGAAATAGATACCATAAGAATACAATGAGAGTGGGTAGTAATAAGTAGGTTATGAAAACTATATAAGGAAGTTATGGTATAAACTAATTGTACTACTAAATTATTATGCATATTAACTAAGATATTTAATCTATCCACATAATCATAGGGAAGGGTCTTAATGAAAATTCAAGTGCTTCAGTGATATATGCTGTAGAAAGCAATTAAGATGAATGAGATGATACAACAAGGCATAAGGGGATCCATCCAAATACAATTTAAAGGATGATCCTATAAAGAATTAAATAGTCACATTTGAGATAGTGGTTATTCACAATGCTGAGAAATCAAATGTTAATAGAATTTATGAAGTTATTGATATTTTAGATTTTCCTTTGATTGTATAATTGAGATATGAACCTATAGGTGGAAATAATGATGTAGTGGAATTACATATAGAGTAGATTTGGATAAAAGTTTTGATTTGCTATAGAACCCCTCAAGCTAATAGACATAGAGTTTTTATAGTGAGTAAATTACATGTCTCTGGAAAAAGCACTTTAGATACACTAATTAACTACCAGATCATTGCAAAATTATATTACTACAAGAATCCTCTTTTCTACTATCCTAAGTGTATCACCTAATGGAACGCAAAGAATTAAGACCTGAGAGGTCTAAAGGAGTTCCATAGAATGCAATAAGAAAGATTTCAATGTAAACCATGGAAATAATTGGAGAGTGTAACTAAATTGTAGTTGAATTATAAGGTATAAAGTAAATTAGTTCAAGGGAGTAAATAGAGCATAATTGATTTCAAAAGGTGCTATAGAGATTTATCCATAAGATCAAACTAAAAAGTATAGAGAAGATAAGGAAGTTGAATTGCTAAAACCAATAGCACCGACCTTTAAATGACAAATATGTTTAGTAATAGCGAAATAAAATAAGGATATATGAAGCTAATTTTATTGATTAAAAAAAAAGTAATAATGGAGACTCAAATTCAATATTTTTCATCCTACTTAAAACCATGAAGTATAACTTAGTGAATGGTTAATAGATTCTACACATCAAGAAAATGTGGTTATATTTAAATAATCTTATATCTTGAGTGTTTATATCAAATATTGGATAAGATGTAAACCAAGTAAATTTAACACATAGTAACTATAAAATGTTGATACTAATATGTATATAAGGGTTTTATAGAAGTTCTATGAAATTAAGCAAGTTATACTTGAATTTGATAAATGAAAACTAAAGATACCTAATATAAATTTGGACATACACTTCTCGTATCTTTTAAATGCATTCTATCAAATGTAAAATAGATTTTTCCAACTAAAAAGTTTGTTGATAATCTGAAAATCATAAAAATCCCCATATTTAGCATTATAAGAGAACCGTAAGCATGTTAATTTAGTATTTAGCATGGGAAGTTTGGAACATATATTTTCTTAATCACTTTAAATGCTATTGACTTAAGTTATAAGGTGAAACTATGTAATGATGCACAAATGCCGAGCAAATACAATGTATATATGATTAGATGATCTTATAATCTTGGAATTAGACTATGAGACATCTATGAATAAGGTAAGGATAGCTTACTAATAAATTAGATTTGTACAAGTATATTGTTTAACCATAAAAGTCAATATATGTGATGTTTAACTATGAAATTATTACATACATAAATATGATTTTGTAGATGTTCTGGGAATTTCAAACGTAAAGTATCACAACATATTCATATAAATGCAAATTTTTAATTTTGATAATAAGTTATGTTTCATGAGTATAATCTATTGCGTATATTTTACTACATTCTCTATAAGTATGATTAGCTCATGTTATTAGGTTTATAAAGCTTCTATATGTTGTATTATATTAAAAGAAAAAGGAATAAATTGTGTGTTATATTCCAAAGCAAGTGGGTATTATTAATAGCAATACATGCATACTATGATCATTGTATTACAAATTAACTAGAAGTAACCTATAAGATTGATCAATATAATGTCTATATAGATAAACATGGGTTTGATAAGAAATAACTTAAAACATGAATGTTAAATGCGATTCCTAATACCTATAGGGTTAAGGAGGTAAGAAACTCATTCCTTAATTTGTTAACAGTTTATAATACTAAGTTAACAAAATGACTCACTACCTTAATAGAAATCTGAAGGAGATCATAGTAAGGATATACATATTGTGGTGATGTAGGCTATAGTTGTTACTAAAATAAATAAAATGGAAGGAAATGTCGAAGGTGGATAATGAGGAGCAGATTCAGAGAGTAAAACAAAACCTTTATTAGTGACATAATTAGAGCTTAATTCAGAACCTAACTTAGTACATAATAGCATTATAACTGGTAAGGTAATAGTTAATTATGAGATTAAGAAGTCAAATGACAGTAAAGTATATAAAGTTGATAGGAAGTATAACTGTAACATTATAAGAACCTACCCTTTATGGATTCCTTAGCACGTGTAGTAAGCAATAAGAATATGGAAAATCTATGACTTTCATGATTCTTTTGTTAAGACTTATGTCATTACTACTTTTGTGTCTTTTACAACAAAGTTTCCTATCCTAATTGTTGATCTAGTTGTATCATGTCTATTATCAGCCAAAAAAGTATCTGGTGTCCTTATGAGTCCTATTTATCAAGAGTTGTGCCAATTTTCTTTAGATCAAGTTGAGTCCACTTGGTTTGAGTCATTCTTTATCTCTTCTATACATAAGTTGATGGAAAGTTCAGATTTGCCAAACTCATTTTTGCTGATATATATGTTAACTATAAGAAGTACTCAAGATCTTAACTGTAACCATTAAGCGACAACAGCAATATAAGATCTATAGATGTGAAGAAATTGAATTTGTTATATTCATCTTAAGTGGATATTAGGACTAGGACAATGCATACGTGATATAGATGAGGTGAAAAGATATGTTAGCAAGTTATGAGACAAATAATGAATTAATGGATGGATGACTATGAGCTCTATAGGACTAACTAATCCAATAATCTAAACTAATTAAAGGTATGAAATGAGGATTGAGTGAAAGTACTAATTTGGATGATGGTAAAAGAGTAATATCGAAGTTTTAGGTTGTCATATATAAGACAAATTTACCAAATGGTAAGATACAGTAAAACTTAGGTAAATTAGGAAAGGGTAGTTAATAAAAAAATTAAATCCTAAACTGTATATGTGCTCATACTTATCACTATAAAATATTTTTCAAACCTATGACTAACTTGAGAAATGTTGATTTAAAATATTCTATAAATCTATGTAATCAGTAGTTATTACATAAAGATACATATTTTAACTTTTAATGTGTAAATGAATATATAGATAAATGTTCATTTTTTTATGAGGAATTTACGTAGATTTAGTTAAATGTTAAAAACTTAGATAACATTAGATACTTTATAGATAAACTTTCCAAGAACTACAAAATATACACTAATAGCCGAATAAAGGCTTAGCCACCATATTTGCACTATACTGTTGGACCTACTCCAAATCAGAATGATGCTATGAATCCAACTTTGTTACCCCTATCATGTCCCAGATTAGACACAATATTATAGTTTTATTAGAAATAAAAACACACCATTTTATATTAAAAAGAGTGATAAAAAAAAAAGAAAAGAGAAAGAAAATGAAAATGAATTGTAGATACAGGTTAAAATATGAAGCTTTGAAATAAAATTTAATTAGGAATAATTGAAACAAAATGTGAGGTAGTTTTAGTAATAGACAATGGACACCTTATTTGGACCACTACAAAGAAGTTTTGAGAACAAAACATTTTGAAAGGGGGAAGAATGTAATACCACACAAATTCAACTTATTAGCTTTCAAGTAGTTTATACCCTTTATAGAAAAATATGTACTTAAAAATTAGGTTAAAGATATAAAACGGTCTATACTAACTTTACTAGTGACACTAGACAATATATAAATAAGTACTTTATATTCATTTACCATAATAAAACACATATCCATAAATTAATAAAACCACATATAGCTTTTGAAATATTGAAATTACACCTAGATTTGGATATTTGATTGTATAAATTAATAATGAATTAGTTGAAAAGCTTAGTACTTAGGGCACACTCTAAAAATTATTATTTATAACAACGTTCTTGGAATTAAGTCGAACCATCATGACTAAGTAATAAAAATTAAAAGAAGTAACTATATAACTTTACTATTTTAATTTAGGCTCATTTATATGCAATTTTCTTGGAAGTATTAAGTTTATCAGTTATAATTGCTATAACATAGAGTTTTGTAATTTTATATATAGCTCATAATAATTTTTTTTAAAATCAAGTACATGATCTTAATAATTGATATTAAAAATAAAATTCCATATAAGATGTACATGAATAAGTCCCAAATAATTAATAAAACTTAACTATATATTATATGTTATTAATATTTTTACTAAAAATCATGTTCAAATTTACTTAAAATGACAATATGTGGGAAAAGAAGATTGTAACTACAAATTATTCTTTACCAATAATGTTGGCAACAAAAAAAAAGAATATTCTTTGAATATTTTGAAAATTAGGATGAATGTTTAAAAAATATATAATATAACTTTATAAAAAAAAAAAATTGCCTAGAATTATGGCAATGAAAATCTCATCGCTTTACATATACATGTGGCATGATAGCTACTTGCGAGAAAAGAATAGATAGAGTAGGGGTTGGGGGCCGGGGTTGTAGAGGAAAAAGAGAGAAAGAAATGGTAGGAGAGATTGAGAGTGGAGAAAAAAAAATAAAAGGGAAAGAAAGAAAATATATATATATATATATATATATATAAGAAGAAGAAGAAGAAAAGAGGACCAAAAGATTTAATTTTTTAATATCCAATACTTTTAGGTAACATCATCTTTATATTTATAAGTATTTTCTTTAAGTGATACTTAATAGTTATAGGAAAGATATATTCGTAATCTCATTATTTTCCTAAATGGAGTATTTTATTAGTATGATTTTATAAATTTATTCTTTTCAAATTTTAAACTTAGAATATTAATAGTTGTAGAACTTGTATATTATTAGCATTGATTCTCAAAATAAGTGGATCTCTGCTAATAATCATTTACCATAACTATTAAAATTGAACTTTATATTCTTACAAATTTAACATCATTACTTCTATAAAATTTGAGTATATATGATTTATTATATTTTATTTTAAAATTATGCCAAAATATATTCTTTCATTACATAATACAATATCAATATAATATTAGTTGCCATACAACTTTATCTGTATACTAAGAGTATAAATACCCTTTAAAGATAATATTTTAAACAAAATACTTAACACTCATAATCACGTTCATACAAACTCCATAATGTTGACCTTATTAAAACCAAATCACTTTAGGTAATAAAGCGGATGTTTTCCGTAATATTATAAAAAATATCGTCCTACAACAATCTTTTTGCTATTAAAACGTAATATAAACAATAGTAAGTACATTTCGATATAATCGAAACGATATAATACAAGGAGTAGTAAAACTATGTATATTAGATATTATTAAATAAATTACTATAACCTATAATAATATAAAATATTTAAAATATATATGTATATACATAATGTGTATGTATACAAATATATACATACAGAACTTTACTAAATAACTGTATAGATAATATCTCAAACGAATACTAGATAAAACTTTAACGTTTTTGCAAATCTTACGAAAACTAAATATAAGCTTTAATATATATAAGACTTCTAAGTGAGTAAAGCCTTAATGTCCCAAACCAGTCAAAATGAACTTCAATACAAGTAAGTGAGATCAATGCTTCGCAGCATTTTGGGGTACTATTTTAGAATATCTGAAGACTTTACTATGTATTTACTTATACTTATAAATAGCTATTTGTACGTGTGCAACGCTTATGTTTGAGATTTGATTTGCTATTATAGGAGTTAAGCTCCATGTTATAGTTGTTTTGTGAATATTATTATACTTAAATTGTTTAAGCTTGGTTGACTACCTTAAAAATGAACTAACTCAAACTCAGCTTAACATCTAACTTGATTTGTATCGCAACCCACTAAGCATAATGGCTAAGATTCTCAAGCCAAATACAAACTCTCTTCAATAAGAATAATTAAAATGGTCTTGTCCCTCACCCTTAGCCAAACTAAGTGATAGGAGAGGAAGTCACAACAAAGTTGGGGGTTATGGTTAGAAGATAGTTACGGGAGGAAGGTATTCTCTATTGCACAAGTCTTGGTTTGGTTTTGACTCGCGAGTGCGCAAGATTAAGCTCCTCAACTGGAATTGGAGCTGACGCAATTTCTCTAATCTCATGGTAGATTGGATAACATCGTGTAATGGCATTTGCTTATACATGCACTATATCTAACTAACTTGATTAAAAACTTTACTTATGATGTATTGAATGTGTATTTCTATCTCTACCCCACTTATTAAGCAAGTCGTCAT
Organism: Lumnitzera racemosa; assembly: GCA_024138005.1. Lineage (NCBI taxonomy): Eukaryota > Viridiplantae > Streptophyta > Magnoliopsida > Myrtales > Combretaceae > Lumnitzera > Lumnitzera racemosa. Next base: position 126,414,898 of record JAMXBC010000001.1, read on the forward strand.
TTATTCCTCTATAGTTTGTTCTGTAAGTTTTAAATATATTACAAGTATTTATCCCAAACCAGAGCACCAACAAACTGGGTCAAGGAGTAAGGCATAACAAGAAATGGCTAATTATTATCCTTAGTATTAACTTTCTCAACTTTTAAGGAAAACATCATAAAACTCCTCAAAAGGCTTGGTAATTTTCAATATTCTAGTTTGTATATGAAATTAGAGGTACATGTGTGATTTACTATCAATCATTTGCAAAGTCGAATTTTTTGTTTATTTTTTAAGATTATTCCATAAGTTTATGTCAAACAAGTATCGAATTAGATGCTTTAAAGTGATAGAGTCAAGTGCGCTTGGTGTGAACTAGGTCTGAGATTGCAACTGTAAAATCAGTTTCTATCTTAAAATAGCTTACATGACGGGACATTGTGACTTCACCTTTTGGGGATGTGACAAAAAATGTATTTAAAATGATAAGTAAAAGGTATAATACCTAAGTAATAACAAAATAAAAACAATTTATCACAATTGATACATAATATATATATATATATATATATATCCATGGAAAGAAGGCTAGGTTAGATCACCTAATTAAGGTCCTCACTAACATTAAGAATAAGAGAGGTGATGCTTGGAGTTGCATGAAAAATATATACATATATAAGCTTATACACACATAGGAAATCAATCAATCCATATAAGTTAGGATATATCAAATGATATATAAAATAGTAAGAAATTTGATATAAATCCTTAGAATTAAGTGGAATAATTTTGATTAATAAAAGATGGAAATGATTTACAAACGAATGGAGTGTATGAAGATAAAAGTGGAAGTTACTATAAGTGTCGATTGAGCCGTAATGTATAAAATATGCATAAGGAAATAGAGAAGATTCAAGTAAGTGTGAATCACTAAGTGTAGTGAATTGTTTAAAAAGGTGAATGCAGTTTCGAATGGGATTGGAGTTGTTTATTAGGCTGGTTATGAAATAGGAGTTGTACCTTATGTTTGAATTGTAGATCCAACTATGTAAGTGAGAAAGAAAGATGAAGGTTGTTAAAGCATCGACTTAGTAAAGGAAAATGTACCCAAAGTTGTTTCAAGAACCAAGTTTTGAGGAAAAAAGTTCTATTAAGGGGAAACCGTTGTAATATATCGATATCTACGCATTTATTTAAAAAGATGTTATGGGATATTCTAGGGTCACTACTAAAACAAATAAAATAAAATATTTGAACCCATCGTTTTTCACAATATCCTAGTTGACTCTCTCTTTTTTCCTCCTATATCTTTCTTTTCCTCATCTTTCCCATCCCTTATTACCACAAATCTATCTCTCCAACCAAATTGTTCATAACTTGGACAAGTCAATCCTTAAAACAACGTTTTTTTGGTAAGGAAGTTAAGCGAATCACAACAAGAATAAGTTCTAGGATGATTGCTTGATGAGTTTTCAAATGGAAACCTTTACAATTGATTCCTTTTCCATAAAGTTCAACGAAAGCGAATTTTATGTGTTTGTTTTCCATCCAGTTTGCTAGTTCTTATGTTAATGTGTTGTGCAATTGACTTTTGTTCATGTAAGTCGAACTCTTTTGTGTTAATGTGTTGTAATCTTTGAGATTCTAGAATAAGGATAATGTAAATCAAAAGTAGAAAGTGTATAAATTGGAATTGAATTGACTTAAGCTAGAATATAGATTATAGGTTTTATTAAGTCATTGGGAAAATCTTGGGGAAATCAAAGATATTATAGAGTGGAGTTTCTAAGAAGGGTTTTTTTTTGAAAGAATCCATTATAAAGAAGTTTTATAAAAAGTTTTATTAAAAAGGAGCTTGATTTATAAAAACCATAGTTTCATCAAGAAAGATATTTTTAGCATGTGATTGATAGAATAATAATAATAATAATAATAATAATAATAATAATAATAATAGAACTAAGTAGAAGAGAATAAGTACCTAGATGGTTTATAAAATTAAAACATACCTAAATGAATAGATTTAATCTACTATAGTAACTAAATATCATTTTTTGAAACTTTCAAAAGGTTTTCCATTAAACCATTAAAACTTAATTAAAGCTATAAACATGGTTATATCTCAGTTTTCTTTAAATATTAATAAGTTATATCATTATGTGTAAATATTGTATCAAGTGTCGAAAATTCACTTAAATAATCGATATCAATTACTCAAGAACTATGTACAAGATGCTTGCTTGTTGCTTATATGTGTTAAGCTAGCAACTAAACAAATCCAATTAACTATCTGACTTCAATTAAATATGCGATGTATGTACTTAGCTCAACCTAAGGGGCCGTAATAACAGATCCCTAGGAGGTACCCCATTGATCAACAAATAATGTTATCCACGGTAAAATTGCCCATTGGTACGATATGAGTAAGTTTAGACATTCATAGGTATTAGGGCCAAGAGTAGCAGTTCCTAATACCATAGTATGTATTTATAATATATATATATATATATTATGTATCGAGGTCATAAGTTATCCTAAGTCTTGGAATAGCAAGATCATATTGCTCATTAGACATAAATGAAAAGATAATAAACTAGTACATATTGCATTATTATTACTTATTATGCATGTGATATGTCCCTTGATTATTCATGCACATGTGTATGATGATATTTTGTATTAGGCTTAGACTCACCCCTTTAGGGAATATATATTTCTTTTTTAGGTATTATAGAGAAAAGAGTAACATCCTATAATTAAAATATGCATCTATAGCTTTAGACTTTTGGACTTAGGCATAGGATCAATGTTAAAATATCGAAGGATTAAGATATTTTTAATTATTTTATTATAACTTAATTAAATAGTTAATTATGTTGTTTATATTTATGAAGTGGTGAATTATTGAGAATGAAAGATAATTTTTTAAATATTGCTAACTCACATGTATGAATTGTGGATTTTAGTTGTTCTTAGCCTTAATATGTTATTAGATGTTAGAGACACATGATAAGTGATAACATCATGCGTTTTAGGGTGTTACAGTGTAGAACAACAATTGATTAAGATTAGGATTGTTGAGATTGTTTCAATAGGAGAAGGTGTGTTTTGAAGAAAATCTAGAAATCTGAAGTGATTGTGCACTATGGTTTCTATCTACATGAATACAAGTAAGTGAATTTGAGCTAATGTTGTAAGTTAATGTAATTTCAAGAGTTTAGTCAAATTTGGATTTAAAAGTTGATCTTAGGTGTTATTTTTCTAATGTTGCATGTGATCATTGTTTACGAATTCAAATTTCCAATGTAGCAATAGGTTGGATTGGCAAGGAGTCATTTGTGTTGGGAGGTTAGACTTATTATAAGATGTTGAATTGTAATTTCATAGTTCAAAGGTCTAAACTCTTTGGAAAGAGTTTGGAGCTTATAGGTGTTCATCAAACTCTAAATGTGCTTAATTTCAATCCTGGATGAAAGGTCCATACTCTTTTGATCAGAGTTCAAAGCATCTATCACTAAGATGAACCCCCTATTGTTTACTTCAGAGAAGTACCCAACCTTTTTCAAAAGAGTTCGAAGCATCCCTTGCCAAGAGCTTTTAACCTTTTTAAACATCAAAATGATCTTAACCTTTCAAGTGTCGATCATTTTTTTTTAATAAAAATTTACTCTTCTCATTCCCATAGGCTTTTTAATGCTTTATATTACTATTTTACTCCTAAATAAACATAATTAATCGTATTTGGCCTACTTTAAATGTCTAATTAACCAACTTTCATGAACTTTTAACCCCTCTATAGATCTATTACATTAATCAATATTTTTCAAGCTGCATTCTTTCTAATTTAATTTCTCACATCATTTCTAGCATTTTAGGGTTGAAACCTATGGTTAGGTAGATGGTTAGTCAGAGGCTAAACAAAGTCTATTTCAGTATTAAAGATAGGTCAAATGTAACTAGTTTTCTTAAGTATTTGGAACGTGTGTTAAGAGTTGTATGTTTATATTCAACGTGTGAAGTTATAGAATTCAAGTTTTGGATAGGGGGCTTGTGTTAGGTACGTAAATACCTTACTTATTGTGTTGTGTGTTTAAGATAGAATTCTATGAACATAAATAATTAATATCCAACTCTAATAAAAGATTGTTATGTGTGCTTGGTTATGGCCAATTGACTAAGAATACCTTTGATGTTGATGTGGCATCGCAATGATTGATATGTGATGTTATCCCAAATGGAGTTGCAAACTGATAAATGCGTAACCTTACATCCACTTAAATACGAAAAACATTCAAGAAGACTTACTCATCATGTGTCTATACACATGGCGGGTAAATAGCAGTAATATTTGAACACATGACAATAAGTGATAGTTTTTAGAAAGTATCCACTACCATTGTCACATATACAAAAACAATTGGAAATTACACATTATATGTATTATTTATGTGATGCATATTATCTACTGAATTTCTTCTCCTTAAATACATGCATTTGCACATGCAAGAGACAATATTATTGTGAATTTGATATAAAATGAAATATATAAGTTATATGTATTTGGATCTAAGTGTGTAATAAATGAGAAAAAAGATCAAAATACAGCTAATATGGCTTGTATGAACTCATGAGATTATCTTGAATTTATAACCTTTAGAGGATGAGTTTATGCATTTATAAAAGGAAGATTCATATGCTAATTAGTCATTTATCCATGTTTAAAAAGGATATCTTTACAAATTAGTTGTGTTTGTTCTCTTTTTGATCATTTAATTTCTTCTTAAAGATTCCAGATGATCGATCACAAGAGATGATTAGAGCAAGCAAACTTTGGAGAACTCCCTAACTAAAGAGACCACGACGAATCTACCTTTCTTCCCACGCACCAAGCTGTTGAAGGACTCAAGCCCGAGCTTTTCCAAATTCAAGCAATCGCCAAGCACTTGGAACGACAACTTCAGCTCATGAAGTTGAACAAGAACAGCGAGCAATGCTCCTAAATTCGAAGCCAAGTCAAGCAATTCAGCAGCTATTGAGCAGAGCACAGTATCGAACGAGCAGCCCCTCGTCATGAGACAAGACTGAACAACATCGTACACTTGCAAAATTTATAAGCTGACTTGTGCTTTCCTGATCATCGAACAACAGAGGACAAATACAGCATGACAGAGTCCTTGCTTTCTTTGACAAGTAGCATGCCCAGAGTCGGAAGAGCACATGATTTGACATGAAGTTTTTGACAAGAATATAAAGGAAGTGGCCTGGGACATTTTGGGGACCTTCCCTTCTGGTCTACCATTACGTCAAAATTGTACTATTCATTTACTCTCTAGTAGTCCTCATTTTGGGATCAAACACGAAGATTCAAGATTTGCCAAAGAATTTATTGGAGAATATAGCTAAGTTTTTCTTACTCTTTGTGAATATTATTTGAATATTTTTGTGTTGTTTTGTTTTTATTATAATGTCCCAAAAAGGTGAAATCGTAACAGTCCCGCCATGTGAACCATCTTAAGATAAAAAACATCCTCACAGTTACTATCTTAGACCTAATTTGCATAAGGCGTAGTCGACTCTACTCCTTTGAAGCGTTCAATTCGATACATGTTTGATATAAACCTGTGGAATAATCTTTTGAAATAATTTGTAATATAAACTTGTCATTTGACCTTGTAAAAAAATAGTAGTAAATCTTATAGGTACATGTTATTTCATATACAAACCAAAATATTGAAAACTATTAAGCCCTTTGAGGAATCTTATGTAGTTTTCCGTAAAAGATAAAAAGTTAATACTAAGGATAATAACCGGCCATTTCTTATTATATCTCGCTTCACATCCTAGTTTACTAAGGTTCTGGTATTGGGTAGACACTTCTAAGCCATTTGGAACTTGCAAAATAAACTATAGGGGAATAAGTAATAACTTACTCAGTAAGTAGAGTAGAGACAGGAGTATGCACTCAGCACATCACAAGCAGAGTTTTCAATCAAGATAGTTAGATGCAATGTATGTACAAGAAAATGCCATCACACAACGTTATCCGATCTGTTGTGAGATGAGAGAAATTTCACCTCTTCTAATCCGGGTTGAGAAAATTGACATCATACACTCATTGATCGAAACCAAGCCAAAGCTTATGCAATGGAAAACACCCTTCTTCCGTGATCACCTTTGAACCACGGTCCCCAACCTTCCCACGACCTCCTCTCCTGTCACTTAGTTTAGCTAAGAGTAGAAAAAGAACAATTTCAGCTATCCTCATCGAAAGAAGTCCATGTTTGGTCCAAGAATCCTAGTGGTTAGCTCTAATGGGTTGCAATGCATATGAAATTAGATATTAAACTAAGTTTGAGTTAGTTCATCTTTTTAGGGTGATCAACCAAGATCAAACAATTTAATAATAATATTGACAGAACATTCATATCATGGAGCTCAATGTAAGCCCTAAAGCCAAGCCAAGTAACCGTATGGTTGAACTTAAAACCCAAGGTTTAGGGCGATCGGTTAAAGGATCCGATCAAACCCAAATTATAAACTATTGAGAGGAATATTAGTAAAACTGACCCCATAAACTTGAATTTAAGAAAATAAGTAATAAAATAAGAGACTATAAAATTTTCAAATTTTAAGTATAATAGGTATTAATTACCGAAAATGCGAAAAGTGTCATGAAATGACTAATAAATTACTAGAGATAGATTATATGTATACTAAAAATTTTAGAATGACCAAAATAATAATTAGGAATGTTCACGTGTACACCACATGTATTTACGTGTAGATAAAAATACACGTAATTACCTAAATTGGCCAAAAACTAAGCAAATAATTAAAGAAAATTATAAAAAAATTAGAAAAAAATCAGAAGAGGATAAGATGAAGTAAGATCAGGTCGTGGCAGCTTCAAATCAGAAAAAGAAAAATTAACCAATCAAATTTGGACAACTTAAAAGCCAAAAACTTAGAAAAATGAGCAAAATCCCATCAAATTAATGCACATTAAATTGTACAATTGTCTATAAATAGGGGAAAAAATTCAAGAAGTCATTTGGTCAGTTTAAGATCTGAAAAAAATCAAAACATCGAAAAAATCGAGAGAAAATTCAGAAAAAAAAAAAAAACTGTGCAGATTAGGCAAATAAGCTAAACCCACCACTCACCACCACCTGGGACCGAACCACCACCACCACCCTACACTAGACCCACCGCCTGGACCGGCCGACAACATTGGACCGGGTTTGGACGGCCCAAAAGTTTCGAACCGGTTAGTCATTTATTCACCCGATTTTTGTATAATTTTGTAAAATTATATATTTTGTCCAGAAAATTATGAAACTTGTTATTATGAGGTTTTATTGTATGTAGATTTAGGGAAAAATATTGATTTAGTTTAATTATGTATGGAAACCTAAGGTCCCTAACAAATTGTTCAAAATCGAGCATTAATAAACCGGAAAATAAATAGGCTTAGGGATGTAGTTTGGAGTTCAAAATTTTTCTATAGGATGCTCATTTGATGTATAACAGTGCTATGAAGTCATTTTTTTAAAATTAATTTTCGAAATTTTTAAGTTAATTTTTAGCCCTAAAATGATGGTAAAATTGGGTGATTAAGGGTTAATTAAGTGATTAGGATGTTAATTACTGATTTGAATCTTAATTAGAGGTTTAGGAAAGTTAATCTCTGTAGTGGAACCTTAATCCTATCCTTTAGGTACTAAGTATGGTTAATTAGGGAAATTAGGTAAGTAATATAACAAATTAGTAATATGTGAAAATGTAAATTAATAAATTTTAAAAAAATAACGTTATTTAGATAATATTATAATAGAAATCAGAAAAATAATAAATCTGAAATGACATTTAATTTTAAGTAAATATCTCAAAATGTAAGATTTTTACACACCGGGAATAAATCCGACACCTCAATTAGGGTTAGCGGGTACCGAATAGTTTAGAATACAAAAATTACGACCTAATAAGATATTTGAATACCCGAGTATAATGTGATTAATATCACATTGGGATTCGAGCTTAATTACGACTTAGGAATTAAAACTAGAATCTAGTTTAGGAGCCGAATCCCGAAATAGAACACAACGAATCATTACTACATTATAGGTATACATGAGGAAAATGAGTTATATTATGAATTAGAATAAGAATTCATAAAATATAAGTACTAAAAGAACCTATTTGTATTATAGGACACCCAGAAACAAATCAGCTCGCAACTAGAGGATCGAGCGATCGAGCAAATTCAAGTAAGTTGGGTTATTGCTTATTGTAATAGAGTACTAGTTTTGTAGTACTCGGAGACTTAGGCTTGTATATGATTGTGATTGTAAATAGTTTGTGCATGTGCTTGATGTATCTGAATTCGTGCTGGAATTTGTACTGTGAATGATTTTGTGACTGATTGAATTGGTGTGAACTGGTTGAACACCCTAATCGACATTTAATCTTAGTCGACCCTAATAACCGAAAATGTCATGCATTGTAACCCGTTAGGGGATCATAGGACTCTCCAACCAAATACCGACCCCTTCGAAAGGGATAGCGCAGGATTGTAAAATGGTCCCTTCTTCATCCTCAGTCGAACTAAGTGACAGGAGAGGAGGTCGCGGCGGGGGTGAAGTCAATGGTTCAAAGGTAGTCACTGGAGGAGCGAGGTCTCCATTGCACAAGCCTGGATTTGATTATGAGCTGCTGCATAACATGGAACTCCTCAACCCGAATTGGAGCGGGTGAAATTTCTCTGATTTCACAACGGACCGGATTACGTTGTGCAATGACACTTGATTGTTGCATTGCATGAAAATAATTGTTTGATAACCTTGTTTATGCTTGTATGCATTCATAAGTCTCCAATTCAACTTACTGGGCTGTAGTTGCTCATACCCTTATAGATCCTTTTGCAGGTTCTGATTTGTGAACACTACAAGTACTATGCCGCCTTACAATTACCCAGAGGTTAGTCCGCTTGAAGCCAGGGGTGTGAGGATCAAGTTACTTAATATAATGTGTGACTAGAATGACCATGTAATTAGGAAGGAAAAACTAATAGCTATTATGTAATCTAGTGAACTGTCGTGTTTGTGTAAAACTTCCTGGGAAGCTCTGTAGACTTATTTATAATTATCTATGTTTTATAGAACTTTGTGATAATTATCATAATTGTAGTATAATTATTAATTGAACTGTTTACTTCAAAGCGAGGAGTCGTCGACGCCTTGTGTAGATTATCTCTATGGTAGGCACTGTAAGGCCAGTTACTATCATAGAATGGTTTACACGGCGGGACTGTTGCGACTTTGCGACTTCGGGGCGTAACACTCAGCTCCCATCAAGTAAATCAAAATCCAACCACAAGCATTGCATATGCACCAATAACTAACTACGATTACAAGCTAGTACATACCAAAGTCTTTAGATATTCTGAAATAATATCCAAAAATGCGGTAAAATATTGATCCCACTTACTTGTCCTAACGCTCACTTCGAAAAACTCATGTCATCAATGGTTTGATCACTAAGAAACCCTATATATACAAAATCTAAATTTAGTTTTTATAATAGTTACAAAAACATTAGGGTCTTATCTAAAACAGCTATATATATATATATATATATGTAGAAAGTATATTATCATTTTCCTTGTATAATAATATATAGTTTCATTATATCAGTCGAGTTAAGTTATTAAGTATTAATAATGTACGCAATTATACTATTACGTTTAATATATAATTCCAATTGTATCAAAACGTACCTTTAGTCGTTTAAATTACGTTTCGATTTTGATAAAGTTATAATAGTACGTAAATCAGTAATATCGTAGAGATATAAGTTATATTACTTAGGTTTACCCAATTTTAGTAAAAATAGTGTCATTGGGCTCATACAAACTTAACGATACATATTACAAGTCTTAATTTCTACGGATTACTTTTAACAAATAATTCAAGTTTTTAACATAGTTATACATATCTAATCAAATATTATCATACTATATGTAATTTATGTTATTAAACCATATTTTACCTAATTTGTCAATATAACCCATAATATAAGTATTATCTAATCCTAATATCTCTATAAAGTATCTCAGTTATTAAAATATCATTAAATATATTAAAAAATATAATTTTTATCCAATCTGACTATTACACAAATAGATAGATTTTATTCAACTATTTATCGTATTTTAACCTATTATTACTAGAATTGGGCATTTGTTTATTATTTAAGCTATTTCACTACATAAATTCATAATAAATAACTCAGGTTACCAAATAATTCCTCAAAAATTTCTATAAACTCCTAAAAATATACGAAATTTAGCTAGTACTTGATTTCAAGTTTTCGATTTATCGCCTATATATTCGAAATTACAATTTTACCCCTAAATTATACTTAATTACCTAAATATGATTCTTTTTGTATAAAATTATTTTCAACATATCCTAACATCATTATACTTCATTAGAAATTAATGTAGGTCAATTTCACTGTTTAATTTCATAAATCCTATTTATTTAACATTTTTAGCCTAATTTCGAGTTATTTTTAGGCCAAAAAATATAATAAATATTAAAAATATTCAAATAAAAAATCTGGCTACATATAAATTTTCTATATATCATAATTTTATCATAATTATCTTACACAAAAATTTTGAGCTAAAAATTACGTCATTTAGTATATTTATTTTGAATTTCAAATTTCGGATGAATAGTATAATTATTAAGCAAGTACATTAAATATTTATAATTTTGTTAAAATAAATTTACGAAATGAAAGTACATCTAAAATAACCAAAAAATCAATTTTTTCATATTTTTCCTAATTAATTTAATATTTTTTCAAAAATAGAGAAAAACAGGGCAAAAGCTCGAAACCTGAATTCATCGGAGCTCCAGCCACCATTAGCCGAAAAGGGGTTATCAACCAGCCTAGTCGATGGTGGCTCTACTAGGTGGCAGTGAAGCTCCATGTCAGGTCATCAGATAGTAGGGGAACTATCCTAGCTCGGTCTTTGCTCTGTTTTTATTCTAATTTTTTCTATTTTCCTTTGATTTTTTTATTTTTCCTTTCTGTAATTTAGGTTCCTAAACATGTATTTGTTGTAGAGGAGTCTTATTTATAGTAGTTAGGGTCAATTGGATTTTTTTAATTATTAATTAATTTATTTTAATATTTTTCTTGAAAAACAAAAAGTATGAGGTGACAAATTGTTGATAATTCACTTTTGCGTAATCATTTTCAGCTGTTGTTGAAGTGCCATGTGGATTCTAGCTGTTCCCACATCATCTGGACAAGTTTTGGTTAAATGTTAGTGTAATTTTAGTAATATTTGAATAATTTAAGTATACTTAATATTACATTATTATATGTGTATATATATATTATATGTTATATGCGCATAACCATATTTCTAACATGTTTTTTTTTTATTTTTAAGATATTTTTTCTATTTAATTTTCACGAATTTAACGCTTATTATATATAATTATATAGTTTTAGGTTAATTTATAGGAATATTTATTATATATACCAAGTATACTCATAAAAATACATGTATACTCATATAGTATATTATATTATATTATTTTCTTTTATTGCCTAATTAACTTATTTCTAAATCATCATCGCATTCCGAGTTCAGTTTTTTGGGTTTCGATCATTTTTACACTATATTAAGTAATCATACTTCTAAGGGCAAAATCGAGATTTTGCGTAATTATTTTCCAAAATCAACTTCACCAAATCACTTCAACTAATTTTTCTATTTTAATCATAAAGTTTTGGTTCAATCGGATAACTTTTCCTAAAAGCCCTAAATTTAGGTATGATTGTCCTAAACTCGACTTTAGAATCTTATATGAAGCAAATTCTTACTATCTTTATTATATTCTTGACATTTTATTATATTTTTTACTTTTACGTATACGAGAATTCCTATCATGTTTCTCGTAAACTTTTAACCTACTCGATTTATATATCCTAATTGTACAAGGGCAAGCCTTTATCGTAATATTTAGATATTCATGTCTTAATTGCTAATTTATGAGATATTACATTTACTACGAGCAAAATTAATATTACGAGATTTTGATTAGCTTGATGATTTAATTAATATGTGGTTTTCTTATATGTAACTATCTAATTATTTGGATATTTAATGATCCTAATTTCATAATTCATGATACAATTGCTTGATCAATAAGCAAGCACGCACACACATACACCCATGCACGCACGCGTATGTAAACGCGCGCGCACACACAAACACACAAACACACACACACACACACATATATATATATATATATATACATATTCATGAATAACACTCAAAAAAGAATGAATAATTTACATGGAATTAGACTACGGTAGTTTAAATGTTCACATAGACATGTACACTTTAAACTAATTTTAGGATTCACACTTTTAATACTATTAATATTAACCTTTATGACATAGAAATAAACACAAATTTTAATATTAATTAGGGTAGTAATATTCATGAGCGAAATTTACCACATAACTAATAATCATAAGTTAACTATTTAAAATGGGTGTTTCTGCTATAATTTGAACAATAACAATTTAAAAAGGAAGTGAGTCCTTATGAATATAATTAAAGACCAAGTAACTAGCATTAATAGATTTTAGAAGCACATGTTAATTAATGAAACAATAGCAAAGTCAAAATCCGATACAATTAATCTAGTAACTTATCCATGCATGACTTTCGCGTCTTAGTTATTTTAATATTTTTACTTTAATTTGCTAAAACACTTCATTTTGGTTGCCTAAACAAAGATGAAATTGATTTAATCTAGTAATTTGTTTCTAATCCCTGTGGATATGATCTGCTTTCACCAATCTTTTTATTGCTATATACACAACCTAGTGCACTTGGTAGTATAAGATATGCTTTCATTTATTTTTTAAGATAAATATTGTACACGTATTATACATCACCTATCGAAAGGATTTTGGTAGATTTAGGTTGACTCTTAAACTCACACATTTTAAAAAGTACCCAACACCATATATATTTCATACTATATAAGATTATGAGTTACTCTAAGTTTTGCAATACTAAGTAGTATTACAGTCATTATCGGTTTTATGGAGATAAATTTTGACCTTTGCTTGTCAATACTAAACAGATTGTAATGTCCTCAGTTTTTGGCATTAAAAAATTTATATGGAAAACCCCAAAAGAATAGGGATAACATGACATGATTATGACCAAATCAATCTACTATAGTGCAACAACAATTATACAATTAGTTCTCCCATAAGTACAAAGCATTATTTCCTCGAATGAATTTGAGAGAGATATAAGTGGGTGTGTGAAAAAAGGGAATCAAGAGTTCTTTCAAGAAATGAAAGGAGAAGGAAATGAAGAATTGTCGAAGGTTTTGTTTGAAAAATCTACAAAGGTTTATTGAATCGCCTGGATTAATATTTGGATGGATATAAATAAAACTATGCTAAGACCCAAAAATGCATGAATAATGCAAAATGATTCCCAGGAGGGACATGGACAATCCCCTTGTGTAGAAGAAAGCCTGCTGCAATCGAAGTCCAACGAAAGAATCAGATTATGTCAAAGAAGGCTTCCAACGATCTCTTAGGCACGTTTTAATACTTATTTTAAAGCTAAAAAAGAAAATTCATTGCATAAATTGTAACCAATCACTAAAAGCAATATCGATTCTTAAGAGGCGACAAAAAAAAAAAAAAAATTCTTATAATTATGCATTTGAGATGCCAAAAAAAAAAAAAAAAGAAAGAAAGATAACAAAGCATCTCGATTGAATTTGACACTTGAAGTAAGTTTCAAAGTATAATTAAGTCTAACTTACTCTCTAAATCTATTCTAGTTGGGATTCTTCTCTATGATACAGCTTTTGAATGATTGCCAATATATAAGCTTACTCAACAAAGCCTCTCATGTATCCTCATGTTTTACTACTTATACCGATGGTTCACCTATGCTAGCCCTTATATCACATTTACAAACGGAGCAAGATGGCCTTGCAGTAGTAAGCCATGGATCCACACAAAGGACATGAAATTTTTGTTGGTCGGGAAGAATCGGAATCTTTTTTCCTAAATTATAATCTTCAAGGTATATCGTACAAGTAATTGACGCTCTGCTATCATCCATTGCACCATTAAAAATATCATTCGGTATCATTTCCACTTCCACAAGCCAAGGGGCTTCTTGAGTCTGCTGGCTTCCAATGGATTGCCTATAAACGTAGAAACAAGCAGAAACCATCACTAGTAAACCAAGTAGAGAAACAACAGCAATAGTGATTTTTGACGCGGTTGAAAATTCACTGGCTGGTAATATCAATGTCTGAACGCTATCGAAGGAGTCGACATGTTGTTTTAGTTTCTCACCTAAAGCCTTTGAAACAAAGACCAAGTTTATCTCTATGCCATATGATATCAGTGAGGCTCCACCTGTTGGAAGTACGCTCTCGTTCTTCTCATCGCCGAAAATAATAGCAGCTTCAAATCTTGTTGCCAATGTTCTCCTTACTTTCTATTCAAAAGGAGGATGGATAGGAATGCAAGAATTGCTCCTCCCTTAAACGAAATCTACGTTCATCAAGAAAGAATAGGATTATAGGAAATGGAATTGGATTTGGAAAACCATCTTGCCACCAGTAATTAAATTGTTGTTATAGGGAATACAACAAGATAGTATTCTTTCTTACAATTATAACCAAAAACTAAAGGGCGAATAAGGAATACCGTTAAAGAACTAATACGACGTCATTAAATGCGTGTGATGTGATCGTCGAGTGGTACGTGCGGTTTTCGTGCTACTTACGTGAAAGCAATCAAGAGCTTAATCAACAGCTTCTTTTATTGCAACCTCATCATCGTGATATGATTGCTGAGCTTCTACTTTTATGTTGAGAAAGACAGCTAGGTCAGATTCCAGAACTCGTTTCAAAAGTCAAGTTATCAACATCTGATGTTCCCGTCAATCACCAGAGTGAGGCATCCATATTACCATCTAAAGAGTAACCTAAATCTTTAGGAAAATCTGCTACAAATCTTATGCCATTATCATCTACTACTTTTCCCTTTGTTGGAAGACCTAGCCCTTTTCCTCTTTACTCTTTTACTTTTTTGGTCTCAAGTGCTACCGATGCCCCCATGCCATGCTCCTAGTCTGTTTTTCTTTCCTCTTTTTATTTACAAGTTCTTGAACATAATTTATAAAAAAAAAAATGACAAACATTTATTATATATAATATTTAGTGGTATTCCACATTGATCTATTTTAAAACTCTATATTATGCAAATGAAATTTTTCTTACTCAAACTAGAAACATCAAACTTCATTAAAATATTGGAAACATAATTACATATTATATATTGAAATAGAACAAATATCAATACACATTAACTCTAACTCTTAGTTGATGGGAATTAAGTTACGGGATTCCTGACTTACAGCCGAACCTAAGGACTAAAGGGGTTGGTACGTCGAATTTTTATGTTCTAACTAACTCCGGTCAAGACCAAGAACTTCCTTGCTGAATCACTTTTAATGATGTGTCGTATAATAGCCCATTATTTTGTGGTTTGCCAAGTAGATGAATACTCTCTAGTGCCGAGCCGTATAATCACTTGACATCATCTTTGCCGAGAATCCGAAAGAGAGGATCCAGATTGACTAATTCATCCTTATTCAGACAAGTTTATCTATCCATACTTTTTGTCTTCATCTCTTAATGACCTCGCCAATACCGCATCGCCATATATACAGTAACACTAAAAATATGTAACACTAATGATTATTTTCCTTATATATTTATTTTTACCCATTTATAACATGTATACCCCCCTTAGAAAATGTCATTTTTGTTTTTTCCCTTTTGGTTAAGTTACTCTAGTTTGTAAATATAAATACCCTTATACTTGTAGTTGTAAGACATCAGATAATCTTTAATATACTTTTAAGTACCTTCTTCGCTACATAAACATTGTTGTTTACTCTTGGTATCACTCTTATATTTTTCCTTAAGCAAGGTTAGGTAGCGAATAACCTTATTAAACCAATTTGTGCGTTATATCGAATTATACCGTAAGTCCTTAAAAGTTCCATTGATGCGTTATATTTTCTAGAGCTGTTCATAGGTTTTGCTTACTGTTTTCATCCTTTGTTTTTACCCTTTTGTACCTTTCTCCCATTAACTCCTTTCGAGCTTTCTACAAATTTGGACCTATTTAGTGACCAGCCTTATCTGTTCTTAGTTACGATTCGTAACATCTTAGTATTAGAGTAGAGGTTTTGTATGAACTATAGTTAACTCTTCTTGGATTTTTGTTATACTCTGTATTGCTTGTGTGAAACAAAGTCAGTTGTTGAGTTCATTTCACTGCGGTGTTATTAGTTGTTTACTTTCTGAAGTGTTTGTTTAAATTATGAATTTGTGAGGAAAAATGACAGATCCAGATATGAATGTTGGTACTAGTGATAATAGTAGAGTTGTCCACCATGAGCGTTAGTCTTAAAGAATTCCCAGAAGTACTGACGAGAGACTTGAAGAAGTAACTAACTTCCTAATAGATTTGACTTAAGCTGTTCATGCACTATCTTGCCAACTCACTAAGGTCGCGCAACACACTCCACAAACTACTCAACTTGTTAGAACCTAGCTCAACCATTTTGAGGTGGAGGAGTTGGTGGACAAGTAAAGCAAAGGATAGACTTGAGAGAACTTAATAAGGAAGAAGAAGAAGAGTATTTTGAAGAAGAGCATGTACGAATCCTTAAAGCATCCGACCATGTGAAGTTTCAGATTCCGAGTTTCAATAGATCTAGGAATGTTGATGAGTATTTGGATTGGGAAGAGAAAGTGGAGCATATGTTTAATTATTACCAGTATGAGGATTACGAGAAAGTGAGGACTGTTGCTGTTAAATTTTTTGAATATGTTGCCACGTGGTAGAAGAATTTTCAAGCCATGAAAAAAAAAAGGGGTACTGAGAGATTAATACTTAGCCCGAGATGAAGAGAGTGCTCAAAAACAGATTCGTACAAGAAATATGTCTCCAAGATACCTTCATACGGCTTCAAGAGCTGAGACAAGTAGGCCGAACTATTGATGAATATATTCAAGAATTCCAAATGTTTATTATAAGATATGAAGTGGAGGAACCACCTGCCTGAACAGTTTCAAGTTTTGTCACTGGGTTAAGAGAAGACATCCGAGACATTGTGGAACTCTAACAATTCGACACAATGGATAAAGTTGTTAGGATTGCTTAGCGGGTAGAGAGGCAAAGAAGAAGTCAAGTAGCAACCAAAATGCCGACTAGCTGACCCAAATAGGCAAGTAACTGGATACTACTAAGTATCAAGCCGAGAGGTAGGATAGATGTCAAAGCCAAGCAGAAAAGCCAACCCGAAGATGTAATGCCGACCCAAATGTACTAGAAAGGGCAAAGGTCTGGCAGGAAAACTAGTTAGATCAAATCCTTCAAGTGCTAGGGGTTCAGACATATAGCTACTCAGTGCTCGAATAGAAAGATAATGGTTATCAAGGGAAACACCCCGAAGTTAAACGTAGAGAGTACAAATGAGGAATTTAAGGAGGGAGAGGTTCCTGCCGAGAATGAGAATGCCAAGAAAGAGTTGATCGAGGAAGATATGTATGCTGAGAACTTGGACCAGCTACTCATGGTTGTCCGATGCACTATAAACATGGAACCCTCACGAGAGGAGTAGAGGGAGAACTTATTTCTTATCAACTGCAAAGTGAATGAACAGACATACGCCGTCATTATGGACAGTAGGAGCTACACCAATGTAGCGTTAACTAACCTCATCTCAAAACTGAGGTTACCGACTATTGAACTTCTGAAGCCATACAAGTTGCAATGATTAAGTAATAAGGGGACATTACATATCACTCGACAAGTACTACTACCGATCACAATCAGCAATTACTCTGACCAAATTCTTTGTGACATACTACCCATGTGTGCTTCCCACGTGTTGCTAAGAAGACCACGGCTATTTGGTAGGAGAGTCATCTACAATGGTTATAAGAATACCTATATGCTAAAGAAGAATGATTGGAAGATCATGTTGAATCCAATACCGCCGAGAAAAGTTCACAAGTTACAAACAAAACTTTCTTGAGAATCGAAAAAGGTTCTAGTAATGAGTAGAGCCGAGCTCCGAGAGGCCATTAATGCCGATGAGCCGACCCTCCTTTTGGTCAGGTAACTACTAGAAATGAAGAGGTAGGATGAATTACCTTAGGAGGTGAAGAAACTATTATACCGACCTGTTCTTAAAACAATTACTGAAGGGTTGCCCCCGACTTGAAGTATAGAACACTGCATTGACTTAATACCTAACGCTGCACTGTCAAACAAGTCAGCTTATCACATGAATCCCGAACAGGATTCTAAGCTTCAATATCAAGTCAATGATTTGCTGGAAAGAGAATACATGAGAGAGAATCTTAGCCCTTGTGATGTATCTACACTTTTAGTGCCGAAGGAGGAAACCTAGCGGATGTGTGTTGACAGCCGAGCCGTAAACAAAATTACGATTAAATATAAGTATCCAATCTTGAGGTTAGAAGATATGCTAGATAAACTAAGTGAAGTCAAAATTTTCAACATGATTAATCTCAAGTTCAGTTACCATTAATTCCACAAAAAGCTAGGAGACAAGTGGAAAACTATGTTCAAAACTCAATATGGACTTTACAAGTGGATGGTCATGCCCTTCAACTTGTCGAATGCCTAAACACCCTCATAAGGCTTATGAACCATATACTGAGATATCCCATCGGGAAGTGTGTCGTACTTACTTCAACAACATCCTAATCTACAGTATCGACATGCCAAGTCATTATGAACACATCAAAGCAGTCTCAGATATTCTTTGTACCGAGAGATTATTCGACAACCTGTAAGCCCCACAACTAACCATTTGAAGCTTCGATCAGTTGAAAGACTCGATCAAACCTAAATTATAAAGTAAAGCTAAAAATATTAGTAAAAATGACCCCGTAAACTTGAATTTAAGAAATAAGAAATAAAATAAAAGAATATAAAATTCCAAATTTTATGTATATAACTCGCCATTTATCGAAAATGCGTAAAATACATTTCGATAATTAACGAATCGCTAGAGATAAATTATATGTATACTAAAAATCATAAAATGACCTAAATAATATTTATGAATACTTATTAGTATTATATATGAATTTACATGTATGTAGAAATACGCGTAATTACTAAAAATACACGTAATGTGCTAAAATTATACTAAATAATTAAAGAAAATTCATAATTAATTAAGGAAAAATAAATAAAAATCAAGAAAAATAAATGATCCAGATATAGGTAGTGGCAGCTAGGAAAAATAAGAAAAAAATCGTCTAATTAAATTAAGACAACGCAAAAACCAAAAATTAAGGGATAAGACAATTATCTTATCCAATTTAATGCACAATAATTATCCTAAACCTCTACAAATAGCAAGAAAAATTCAGAAGCTCATTTGGATAGTTAGAAATCAGAAAAAATTAGGGAGAGGCGAAAATTGAGAGAAAAAAACAAAAAGAAAAAAGAAAAGGAAAAATGTGCAGTTAGGGTCACAAAGAAGAACCTAAATCCGACGGATAGCTGGGAGTGGACAGCCACCACCACCACACGGTGGTGGCAACGCCCAGGACAGCCACTCAAATCGATGAGTTCGATTTCCAGCCCGATTTTGTATAATTTTGTAAAAAATAGTAAATATTATTAGAAAATTATGAATTTTGTTATTCTGGAATATTTTTATATGTAGTTTTTAAGAAAAATATTATTTTGATGAAAATATGTCTCGTGATATAGGGTCCTTAAGAAATTGTGCAAAACCGAGCATATTTCGGTTTAGAAATAAATGACCTTAGGAGTGTAGCTTTGAACCCAAAATTTTTGTGTAAACTACTTAGATGATATAGAACAGTGCTATAAAGCCTGTTTTTAAAAATTAATTTTTAAAAATTTTAGATAATTTTTAGGCCTTAAAATGAGGCATAAATTGGGTAATTTTTTATTAATTAGGTTATTAAGATACTAATTACTGATTTAGTTAATAATTAGATGTTTAGGGATGTTAATCTCTGATGTGGAACCCTAATCCTAGCCTTTGGAGTATTAAGTATAGTTAATTTGGAAAATTAGGTAGTTCTTGTAAGAAATTAGTAATATGTGGAATTGAAAATTAATAAATCTAAAAAATTAGGGTTATTTAAATAATATTAGAATAAAAATCAGAATAATACTAAATCTAAATTAAGATTTAATTTTAGGTACTTGTATAAAAATGTAAGATTTGTCACATTGGGGATAAATCCGATACCTCAATTAGAACTAGCGTATACCGAATAGTTTAGAATACTAAATTAAGACCCAATAGGATATTTAAATACTCGAGCTTAATGTGTCACATTAGGATTTGAGCATATTTAGGACGTAGAAATCGAACTATAACTTAATTTAAAAAAAATGATGTGGAAATCGAACCCGAACCTAATCTTAAACCTAGAATCATTGTAAAAGACTTAAAACCTAGATAATTAAGTATATTAAACCCTAAATAAAACATAACAATAAGCGTTATAGGAGAAAATGAACCTATAATCATTATATGAAAACTGAAACCACGTTTGTGTTATAGGGATGATCGGCGATTGTAAGCCCTAAAGCTAAACCAATTAACCGTACGATTGAACTTAGAACATATGGTTTTGGGCGATCGGTGAAAAAATCCGATCAAACTCAAATTATAAACTATTAAGAGAAATATTAGTAAAAATGACCCCGTAAATTTGAATTTAAGAAAATAAGTAATAAAATAGGAGACTATAAAATTTTCAAATTTTAAGCATAATAAGCACTAATTACCGAAAAGGCAAAAAGTATAATCTAATAACTAATAAATTACTAGAGATATATTGTATGTATACTAAAAATTTTAGAATGACCAAAATAATAATTAGGAATATTCACATGTACCCCACATGTATTTACGTGTAGATAAAAATACGCGAAATTTCCTAAATTGGCCAAAAACTAAATAAATAATTAAAGAAAATTATAAATTAATTATGAAAAAAATCAGAAAAAAAAGGAGATAGAAAGATCCAAATCAGGTCGTGGTAGGTCAAGATCTATCAAATAAAAATTAACCAATTAAAATTAGACAACACAAAAGCCAAAAATCAAGGAAATTGGGTAAAGTCATATCTAATTAATACATAATAATTACAAAAAATCATCTATAAATAGGGGAAAATTTTCCAAAACTGATTTGGGCAGTTTAGCATTAGAGAAAAATAGGAAAACTGAAAAAATCAAGAGAAAATCCAGAAAAAAAAAAAAAAAGAAAAAAAAATGTGCAGATAAGGCCTTTAAAGGGAACCCATACCAGAAGAGCAATTGGGAGTAGACGGCCACTACCACCACAAGGTGGTGGCAGCGCCCAGGCTGGCCGACAAGGCCATGGCGGCCGGAGGTGGCCGAAGACACCCAGACCGATGAGTCCTTCCTTTGCCCCGATTTTGAATAATTTTGTAAAATTAGTTATTTTACCTAGAAAATTATGAAACTTATTATTTTGAGGTTTTCTTGTTTGTAGATTTAGGGAAAAATAGTGATTTAGTTTAATTATGTCTGAAAATATAGGGTCCTTAACAAATTGATCAAAATCGAGTATGATTTGAACGAGAAATAAATAGACTTAGGAGTGTAGTTTGGAGCTCAATTTGTTTTTTTTTTTTTTTTAGGATGCTCATGTGATATAGAACAGTACTATGAAGCTATTTTTTTAAAATTAATTTTTGAAATTTTTAAGTTAATCTTCAGCCCTAAAATGATGGGAAAATTGGGTGATTTGGGGTTAATTAGGTGATTAAGATATTAATTACTGATTTAAATCATAATTAGATGTTTAGGGATGCTAATCTTTGATGTGGAACCCTAATCCTAGCCTTTGGAGTATTAAGTATGGTTAATTTAGAAAATTAGGTAATTAATATAAGAAATTAGTAATATATGAAATTGTAAATTAATAAATCTAAAAAATTAGGGTTATTTAAATAATATTAGAGTAAAAATCAGAATAATATTAAATCTGAATTAAGATTGAATTTTAGGTAATTATATAAAAAAGTAAGATTTTCTTACATCGGGGATAAATCCGATACCTTATTAAGACTAGCATGTATCGAATAACTTAGAATACTAAATTAAGACTCAATAGGATATTTGAATACTCGAGCTTAATATGATTAATTTCACATTAGGATTCAAACATATTTAGGACTTAGAAATCGAACTAGAACCTAATTTAAAAAATTGATGCGGAAACCGAACCTGAACCTAACCCTAAACCTAGAATAATTGTAAAAGATTTAAAACCTAGATAATTAGGTATATTACACCCTAAACAAAACATAACAATAAGCGTTATAGGATAAAATGAATCTACAATAGTTATATGAAAACCAAAACCACGTTTGTGTTATAGGGATGATCGGCGATGGCCTGAGCAAATCGGACCTCGAGTGAATGAGCAAGGAGTCGAGGTAAGTTGGGATTAATACAATGCTATATTTTGGAGGCTTGAGATTATGCTTGGTTGTGCTTATTAGATAGTTGAATGTATGCATGTGCTTGATTATGGGTGATGCTATAATTCTGTTTATTGCTCTGGCATGTATTGTATAATTTATATGAAATGATTGATTATCCTAAACTAGACTTAATCAAATATACGACCAGTAATCATAATCGGATATGCATGGCAACCCGTTAGGAGAACTTAAGACTCTTCGGCCAAATACCAACCCCTTCGAAAGGGATAGCGCAGGATTGCAATCGGTCCCTTCTTCATCCTTAGCCGAACTAAGTAACAGGAGAGGAGATCACGACGAGGGTGAAGTCAGTAGTTCAAAGGTAGTCACGGGAGAAGCAAGGTCTCCATTGCACAAGCCTGGGTTTGGTCGTGAGCTGTTGTATTAATGGCAACTCTTCAACCGGATTAAAGCAGGCGCAATTTCTCTAATCTCACAACGGTTCGGACAACGTCGTATGATAGCATTTGCTTGCACATGCATTGTACCTAATAAGTTGATTGAAAACCTTATTGTGTTCGTGGTATAGTTTTAAGTCCTCCATCCTAACTTACTGAGCTGTAGTTGCTCACATCCCTATAGACGTCGTGCAGGTGCTAGCTAAGAAGCGGCAAACAACTACTCTTAAGCTAGCAACTGCTAGATCCTGGGGAGTAAGAAAAAACATTGAAGAATCAATACATATTTTATTACTTTTTATTTCTGAATAATGTATAACTAGGAAATATGTTATGGAGAATTATTGTAAACTTTAATTGCAATAATTGAATTATAGTGTATATATATATTTCCTCACTTTCTTAGGTAAATGATTTATTTAAATTATAAACTGTTTACTTCAAAACGGATTAGTCGTGGACGCCTTGTGTAGATCAGGTCTAAAATAGCAGTTATTAGGCCAACTTCTATCTTAAGATGGCTTACACGGCAGGACTGTTACGACTCTACCGCTTCGGGGCATAACATAACCTAAAGAAATATTGTTTTTGCCAGCATGAAATGGTATTCTTAGGCTATATAGTTAGTGGAGAAGACTTACAAGTTGATGATGAGAAGATTCGAGCAATTGTAGAATGGCCAACCCTTGTTACTTGTGCCGACGTGAGAAATTTCCATGGACTGGCTTCATTTTACTGACAGTTCATCAAGAACTTCAGTACCCTTGTTGCACCACTTACTGAATTAATGAAGAAAAACACCGACTTCTGATGGAGAGAAAGGGAGGAGAGGGGTTTGACCATGGTAAAGTAGAAGTTGACCTTCACCCCAGTATTAGTGCTCCCCGACTTCGACAAATTTTTTAACTAAAGTACAACACGTCAGGCATTGGAATAAGCGCTATCCTGATGCAAGAAGGCCGACCAATTGCCTTCCACAGTGAAAAGCTTTGAGGACCTTAGGTAAATTACTCTATATATGACAAAGAACTCTTAGCACTAATCTGATCACTATAAGTGTAGCAGCACTATCTACTGCAGAAACAATTTGTCATATATACTGATCACGAGTCACTGCGATACCTCTAAAGTTAAACCAAACTATTCAAGCAGCAGGCGAGATGGGTCGAATTCCTTAAGGGATTCAAATTTGTGATCAAATACAAGTAAGAAAAAAGAAACGTAGTTGCAGATGCTCTTTTGAGGAGGCATGTGCTCTTGCCAGGACTATAGATCAAACTGCTTAGTTTTGCGAATATCAAATAGTAGTACTCCGAGGACCCACACTTTGGACCAATAAATTTGCGATGCATAAATAGGAAGACAGTGGATGAATATTATGTGAAAGATGGCTATCTGTTCCCAAGGAGGAAACTATGCATACCAACTTGTTTCCTACAAGAATTATTAATCAGAGAAGTCCACAGTGGCGTACTTTCTGGATACTTTAGAGAACGGAGAACTTATGAACTATTAAATGATTGATTCTTTTAACCGAAAATGCGAAGGGATGTGCATTGAGTTATCGAAGGCCGTGTTGTGTGCAAAAAGGTTAAGTTCCAAGCCGAACAAGGGAAAGCAATGCTCCTACCTATTCCGACGAGACCGTGGACTAAGCTAAGTATAGACTTTGTTCTCGGACTACTGAGAACTGCCCAAGGAAAAGATTCTGTAATGGTCATCATAGATCGGTTCAGTAAGATGGCATACTTTGTGCCCTACACTAAAACTAACTACACTTCGGCTATTGCTTTTCTTTTTTAACAAGAAGTTATGCAGATACATGATGTACTGAAAAATGTAGTTTTCGATAAAGACCCAAAGTTATTGAGCCATTTCTGAAGAATCCTGTGGCATCAGTTAGCAACCGAATTGCTCTTCAAAATCTCATGTTACCCCCAAACCAACGATCAAATAGAGGTGGCTAATCGCATTTTAGGGTCACTACTCCAAATAGTAGTAAACAAAAACATGGTTGATTGGGACATCTACCTACCAGTGGTCAAATTTGCCTATAACCGAACCCTACATGACACCACCAAGAAAACTCTCTTTGAAATGGTCTATGGATTCAATCCCGAGTTATCCCTCGACCATGCCCTTGTACCAGCACTCGCACAAGAGAACCTTAACACCTTAACCAGAGCATAATCTCTCCAACACATCTATAATAAGCTTACTTAGCATATCGACCAAGCTACTAGAAGAATGTGTGAAAAAACCAAATGTCGGTTGGCCAAATAGTTTCAACCGAGAGACTTTGTATGGCTATACCTCAGCAAAAAGCGATTCCCAAACAAAAGGAAAAACGAGCTATCTGCATGGGCACAAAAACCTTTTAGAATCCTCTAAAAAATCAGTGACAACGCCTATAAGTTTGAGCTACCCAAAGACTATGGAGTTTCTGATGCCTTCAATATTGTCGACCTCAACCCATATCACCCCAACGGAGGACGGAGGACTGAGTGAACACCATTTGGATTTGATTCAAAATCCAAAACAACCTGGAGGAAACAATGGGAATCAAGCTATAGGATTCCCGATTCGCAGCTGAACCCGAGGACTAGAAGAGCTAGTACATCAAATCCTTATGTTCCAACCAATCCTTACTGAGGCCAAACACTTCCTTACCGAATCACCTTTAATGTCGTACCATATGACAGCCCATTATTATGTGGTTTGTCGAGTAGATGAGTACTCTCTAGTGCTGAGAAGCCAAGAGAGAGGATTTGGATTGATTAAACCATTCTTACTCGGACAAGCCCATCTGTCCGTACTTTTTGTTCGTATCTCCTAACCATTTTGCCAATGCCGCATCGCCATATATACAGTATTACATATAGAATATGTAACATCAATGATTATTTTTCTTATATATTTATTTTTACCCTTTTATAACATGTAGATTACCCTCCCCCCCAAGGAAATGTTCTTTTTGTCTTTTACCTTTTGGGCAAGTTACCTTAGTTTATGAATATAAATATCTTTATACTTGTAATTATAAGACATCAAATAATCTTCAATACACATTTGAGTACCTTCTTCCCTACGTAAACGCTGTTATTTACTCTTGACATCAATTTTATCATTTCCCTTAAACAAGGTTAGGCGGTAAGCAACCTTGTTGAACCAATTCATACATCACATCGACTTGTGTCTTGAGTTCTCGAAAATTCCATTGGTACGTCATATCCTTTGGAGCTGTTCTTGAGTTTTGTTTACTGTTTTCATCCTTTATTTTTACTCTTTCATACCTTTCCCCATTGACTCCTTTTGAGTTTTTTGTAAGCTCAGATCCATTCATTGACCGACCTTATTTGTTCTTGGCTATGATTCGCAACACTCGATACTTATATCAATTGTTTACTTTCGCTAGCCCTTATATCACATTTACAAATAAGGCAAAATGGCTATATAGTAGTAAGAATTGAATCCATACAAAGGGCATGAAATTTACATTAGCCAGGATGAATCAAAAGTCTTTTTCTTACATTATAATCTCCATGGCATATCGTGCAAGTAATTAATGTTTTGCTATCATCCATCACACCAGTAAAAATATCACTTAGTATCATTTCCACTTGCATAAGGAGAAGGGCTTCTTAAGTCTACTATCTTCCAATTGATTGCATTGCCTATGAACGTAGAAATAAGCAAAAACCACCACTAACAAACCAAGTAGAGAAACAGTCGTGATAATGATTTTTGACACAGTTGAAGATTCACCGACTGGTAATGTCAATATCTACATGCCATCAAAAGAGTCAGCATATTGCTTCAATTTCTCACCTAAAGCCTTTGAAGCAATGACCATGTTTATCTCTATGCCATATGATATTGGTAAGGCTATACTTATTGGAACTATGTTATCAATCTTCTCCTTGCCGACATAATAGCAGCTCCAAATCTTGCTGCCTGCGCTCTTTTTACTTTCTATTTAAAAAGGAGGATGAATAGGAATGCAAGAATTACTCCTCCCTTAAATGAAAATTGTGTTCATCGAGGAAGAATAAGATTACAGGAAATGGGATTGGATTCGGAAAACCTCCCTGCCACCATAATTAAATCGTTGTTATAGAGAATACAGCAAGATAGTCTTCTTTTTTACAACTATAACCAAAAACTGAAGGGAGAATAAGGGATTCTGTTAAAGAACTAATACGAAGCTGTCAAATGTGTGTGATGTGGTCGTCAAGTGGTACGTGGGGCTTTCATGCTGCTTACGTGGAAGCTATCAAGAACTTCATGAAACTATCAACAGCTTGTTTTATTGCAACCTCATCATCGTGATGTGATTTCTGAGCTTCTACTTTTTTATTTAAAAGGACAGCTAGGTCAGAATTCAAAAGTCAAGTTATTAACTTTTAATGTTCCCGTCGATCACCAGAGTGAGGCGCCCACGTTACCATCTAAACAGCAACCTAAATCTTCAAGAAAATCTACTAAGAAACTTGTGCCATCATCATCTACTCTTTTCCCTTCGTTGAAAGACCCAACCCCTTTTCTCTCAACCCTTTTGCTTTTTCAATCTCAAGTACTACCATTGCTCCCTATGTTGTATTTCTTGGTCTATTTTTCTTTCCGCTTTTTATTTACAAGTTCTTGGACATAATTTTCAAAAGAAGAATAATGACAAACATTTACTATATATAATATTTAGTTGAATTCTACACTGATCTATTTTAAAACTCTATTATACAAACGAAAATTTTCTAACTCAAACCAAAAACATTAAACTTTATTAAAATATTGAAAACATAATTACATATTATATGTTAAAATATGAACAATATCAGTACCCATTAACTCTAACTCTTTTCGGCATTCTCTCTAATTTCTAGTTGGAAACAGCAACCGCACACACTCCATCCTCCATTGACTCGTTGAAATATAGGGTAAAAACAAAAAAATTGCATAGTTAAAACAGCATGGTTTCAGGTTGCAAAACTTATCTATTCATGAAATTAATCACTCTCGTTTACAAAATTCAGTTCAACACCTCTGTATCTTACCAAAATTCATCACAATTTAACTAAGATCAACATCAAGCTACTTTTTTGAAAAATCAAACTCTTTTCAATAAATTCTAATTGAGCTACTATTTAAGAGCTTAAAGTTAAAAAAAAAAATGGAAAGTAGTTTCCAGAAAAATTTTTACATAAAATTAACCAGATATTATAGGTAGTTCAAAAAAACAAAATTGAAACTAAAACTACATCATTTAGAGTTTTGAAAATTGAATCAAAATTCGTCCAAGTTTAACCATTTTTTTGGGTGATAAATATAACTACAAAATTTCATGAAAACAATATTCTTTCATGAAACTACATATAAAATGACCTAAGAATATCTAGTATTTTCTGGAATTAAATGAAAATCGGAAAAAAAAAATAAAACACTCAAACCAGCGTACAAGCTTCCAGCAACTGACGGCGGTGGGGGTGATGTTGCCCGAGCAAGATGGTGGGTCTTCCTTCAAGGTGTGCCGTTGGTTTCATGTCAGGTGGTGATTGGATCTCCAAACCTCGCTTGACCGGATTAAACACTACACTATTATTTCTCAAAGTTTTTCCTCAGCTTTTCCTCATGCCATCTTAAACTCTCTCAATTTTCCTAGATAACAAATTGAGTAAAATGACTTATAGAAATGGGTGTTCGTTTTTATAGCTTAGGGAGGGCTAGGTGGGGTTTATTTTGCATGGAGCAGATGTTATTCTAAGATGTTTTCCTTAATCCTAAATGAAATTAGGGGTCCCAAGTTAAGCACATATTTCCCCCTTGTAATTCCAATGGTAGTGTATTTAATTAATTTTTATTGATTTTGCTTAGTTAAGTTAGTATAGGTTTTAATTGATTGTGGGTATATATTCGTATATATTGAGTATATCTAATGTATATATATATTGTGTCGTTGTTATCAAATAATTTATTTCTAACACCCATTTATAATAACTTAACAGCTTGTTTTTTATAGATATCTGAATAATATAACTACAATTAACTTTTTAGTTATATTATTATTTTATTATTTCATTTACAAAATGTGGGAGTAATTTCAACTAATTTTTATAAACTCATCACAAATTCCAAGGTCAAACGGACAACTTTCCTCATGCCATAAATTTAGAGAATAAAGCCCTAATCGTCAAATTGCGGATATTACATATTATACGTAAAAGGCAAATACTTTTCTGAACATATTAGAAAAGAACTACATATCGACAGTAACAAGTTAGTGTCCACGGTGAGGAATTTAGATTCCACCAAAAAATTTTAAATAAAATTTGAGATATTCAAAGTTAAGAAATTTGTATATTTACTATCAAAATTAATAAATATTATATAAATAAAAATTAAATAAAAAATATTACCAAAACAATATTACGAAATAGTTATTTATATTAATATTGTATCTTCAAAATACGACATCAATGTATTTACACCTAAGTTATAATGTTGCATTTTAAAAATATGTGTACAATAACTATGTTTTTAAAATGAGATATAAGTACAAATATAATAATATTGTATCTTCAATATAAATAGCAACATGTATTGTTAAAATACGACTTAAAAATAATATTTTAATAATTTTTTTATATAATTTATAATTACATAATTCTATTTATAAAGTTAGTAGACATATATCACTTGAAAAAGTTAAACAGATGCTCATTTGAACAATCTTTTTTTATAAGAACTTTTGATTCGAAATAGTTTGATTTAATTCAATTGAGTTTGAAATATCGAAAGGTAATGTAAAAACAAAACTGTCTTTACGATGCATTTCCATACATTTTGGTCCAAATCAGCTCATGATTCAGTATAATAAACACACAGAACAATCAGGGATTGTGTTTTATTTTCTAAAGATTTTCACGACCATTTTTTTAAGACAGAAATCCTTTTTCGAGGTTTTATGAACAAATAATCCATTAACAAACTCGACTACCTCTCAATGACGAACCAACTTTGCCTATTCGCCCATGGGGTATTGAGTCAAAAACGGATTCTTAATCTCATCACGTCTTTGATTTATCCATCATTATTGCATGATTGGCAATTTTTACACAATGATGACGTCAGCGGGGTTGCAGGAAATAAAAATATGCCGCGGACACGACAAGTCTCTACCGAAGTGCATATTACCAAACTTCGGAAGGACAGCAAGCATTATTAATGATAAAGAATCAGAAAAAGTATCTACTTGTATTATTAAGGCATAATGAAAAATAGAAGAAAAATGATTATGATACAAATGAATGGAATAATAAAGCCACCTTCACATTGGACACATTGGACAACCAAAGTTACTTCTTCACACATAGACACATCATAGGCAAACCTAACAAACAAATTGTTCATCTATAGATAGTGTATTTCCATGTTCTGACGGATGGCGCACATCTTTAAAACATATCTTCTTCAACTCTGTATACTGTGCAGGATTCATCCCAGTCAACTTAATAGCAGCAAAGCAAGTTCATGACAATTGATAACAAAGAATAAAGCTACCAGAATTTCATAAGCTGTTTGGTGGAACAGCATCTTGAAGATTTTTCACAGCACTATCATAATGAACCAAGCCCATGAACCAGAACTCATGGTTGTCAACTGAGATAATCTGGATGTATTTTTCTGCTGTATTTACTCTGCTAGTTGATGGGTTCACCGCCTTCAATTGCGGTCGTGGAATAACCACCTATTTATAGAAAAAGTCATACTTAGAAAAAGAAAATAAAAAGGGAAGAAAAAAAAAAGAGAACAAAGATCATCAACTCGAACGGGAACAATAAGCAGCCACATTCAATAACCCTGAAAAATGCGCTTGCCAATAGTTTCTCATGTTTTGGTAATTTCCTTGCCAACCTAAACCGTTAAAGAAAGAGAAACATTTTCTACCCAAGAGATGCTCAACTCAACCATATACTAGCAAGGACGAACCATGTCTATGCAAGGGCATGCTCTTTCCTGAAAATTATCCTCACAAGAGCTGAAACATTATCATCAGGAAAACATAAAAGGATCATAAGGAAGTTCCTGAAGTTCCATTTTCTCAGACATCATGATGCAGTGCCAGTTACACCATGCACAAGATTCAGTTTTCCTTTCCTCATGAAACTAAAACCAAGTTCCTGGCATGCTTGATGCATCAATCAACACCCTGCCATTCCTAAAGTTCTATGAATCAAAAAATTTGCACTAATAATCAAAAGGTTATCAGCAAAGGTTATGACAGTTATAATTATTGTTGTTTGTTGTTGTTGTTGCTGTTGTTCTTCTCATGATGATGATGATGATGATTGATGGAAGCAGTATGATAGTTATTACTGTTCTTCTTTTGGTGATTGATGGAAGGAATATGATAATTATTATTACTCTTCTTCTTTAGATGACAGAAGAAAGGAGAATGGTAATAATTGAAC
The DNA here is from genome assembly GCA_024138005.1 of Lumnitzera racemosa. Lineage (NCBI taxonomy): Eukaryota > Viridiplantae > Streptophyta > Magnoliopsida > Myrtales > Combretaceae > Lumnitzera > Lumnitzera racemosa. The sequence continues at coordinate 126,446,440 of JAMXBC010000001.1, forward strand.
CAGCTCTCACTATCAACATGAATCACCATACAAGACACACTAGCTTAGTAGTTTGTGCAATTTGAGTAGAACTTAGTAAAATTTGAACTCAAAACTCATGCAATATATCAAGGTAGTAACCAGAATTTAAACAGCAAGCTGATACGACATTTCAAAAATTCTCTGTAAAATAAATTCACATGGCTTAATCCTATATCTGTGACGTAATTCTTTTTTTTTTTTTTTTCAAGTAGGTTTTCACCAATTCCGGAATGTGCTACAGCTACATGTATGCAAAAAACTCATCCTGCTGTCACTAATCAGTACTAGTTAAACAAATATAGCAATTAACAGCCAAAAAGATTAGAAATTTTTCTCTCTTCATCATCCTGCAACTTATACTTGTGGAAGTCTCTCTATCAACATGAGTCACCCTACAAGACCCACATAATGGTTGAGTCTAGCTTGCACAATTTAATTAGCCATAAAAGTGTGTTTAGCGAGATTCAAACACAAAACCCCATGTAATTAGTCATGGAATTGCCAAAGCAATACGATATTCAACAGATTGTGAATTAAAATGGCTCACCCAAAAAATACAATATAGCTATTCATTTTTGGGTAAGTAATTTACTGTTAACTCTTCAAGGTGCTATGGGTGCATACATGCAAAGGATTCATCCCATTGTTGCCAACCTAAAATTATAACCCAATTATGACACTAACCTATCTATCAAGTCAATGTTTCCAATATGAATACTAGTAATTTATTTTTCAACAACCAAAAGAAATGGTAATATTTTCTCTCCACCATCCTGAAACTTATACTTGTAGAAGGCGATCCGCTTGCAACACATCAATTTCAATCAATTATCCTGAATTTCTCATCTATGATCACAACAAAAGAGAGAGAAGTTCCAAACATAGGACTTGCATCATGATCAATCTCCTAACACATTGAACAAACTTGGGGATATAAATTACCATGCTCATAAAGCCAAGTGCAGTAGAATATCCAGGCATATGATTTGTATTACATGTCCTCTTGTGCTACCAAACTTTGTTCAACTGTGTAGGGATTGAGACTGAAATGCAAGATTGGTTAAAATAACAAAGGTCCCTTTCTCTTTTCATATAGAGTTGCCAATTCTTTTACTGTGCATTCGCATGGGGGGCTTCCCCCCTTATTCTTAAAGAATCTTTATTATTGTGTTCACTTCTAAGAATCACAATTCCCAAAAATTCATGATTCTTAAAATCACTAAATACAGATTCCTCTCTCAAGCTTCAGAATTAGGATTCCAATATATTAGGAATTCACTGTCCCTGTCTTTCTCCATACTATTCAATCACAACCAGCCACCAAACACACCTACCACCACACCCCCCGCCATCAACCACCTAATCAAACCCTTGTATCTTCTTCCTCTCCACTTTCCGATCTCAACTACACTGAACCCTTGTCTATTTCGATTGCTCTGTTCTTTCCACACCATGAGACAAAATCATGTTAGGAAAAGAGGTGGCTAGATCTGCACATGAAGGGGCTTAACTGAGGAGAGAGGAAGAGATCGAAGAAAAAGGGGCCATGAATGCATCTATATTAGGCTTTCTCTCTCATCCATCATGATCGGACCAATGTGTTTCTCTCTCTAAAGTCTTATCAGCAATGATATTTCTCTTCAAAGAAATGAAGTTTCTGGCTTTATTATTTGTGAATTTCTTGTTGACTAGTCATCCTCGTCATTTTTTTAGAGGAAAAAGCCCTAGGATAAAGCTTTGTCTTTCTTTAATTTCTTGCCTTGCTTTCTTTGATTTTCTTATTGGCCATCATCCTCATCACCTTTTCCACATGAAAGCCCTAAGATAAAGCTTTGTTGTCTTTTTTCAAATTTCTGGTTTTTTTTTAATTTCTGGCTTTGTTTTATTACTTTTTTTTTTTTAATCATCTTTTGTGCATTTTCTTGGACAGAAGAATGTTTGAAACAGAGATGAGGATGGTGATGGAAGACGGAGGAGGAAGGGGGTAATTGAGTCATTTATCTTTTATTACCCGTCTATTCCTTTCATGCTTTTTTAACCAACTAAACCACGTAGTAGTGATTCCCTCCTTATTCCCCAGAATTAGGTATTCCATTCTCTATTCCCCTTTCTTTATTTAGCGAAGTAAACAGGCCATTAGTGTTGTCAATATTCCCTTTCATTTGTGTCCATTCAGAACAGTTTCCTTATGCAACTAAGCAGATCTTTGTTGTTTGAAGGTCATGTAGAATATTGAACTTAACAACTGATAATTGGCTTAATATCCAACATATTTGCAGTGCGACATCCATCAAGTGTCCACAGAAGCCCATGCGAAGTGCACAGGGCATTGCGCATCTAAAAATGTTGGATATTATCAAAACTTCAAACTTGACTCCCTTTGTTTTCAACACATGGGCATCCTAGCTGGAACAACTAAAGATCAGATCCTTTCCAAAAGATTACATGCATCCTTCATCCTACCAATAGTCAACTTAAGCACCATCCCAGATTCTCTTCTTTAAGGGCCAAGAAGATTTTTTCCCCCTTTTTGGGATAGGTAGGGCCAAGAGGATTTAATGTTCACATGTTTGAAATTTCGCATAACCATATGCGAATTTCAACCTATTTGCAGTGCGATTTATCCATCAAGGGTCCATGGAAGCCTATGTGAAGTATACAGGGCATTGCACATTTAAAAATATTGGATATCATCAGAAATCCAAACTTAAATCCCTTTGTTTTCAGCATATGTGAATCTTAGCTGGAATAATGGAAGATCAGATTTTCTCCAAAAGATTACACGCATCCTTCATCTACCAATAGTCCACTTAAGCACAATCTCAGATTCTCTTCTTTAAGGAAAAGAGGATTTGATCACATGTTTGAAATTTCACATATGTGGAATGACCATTTGTGAATTTCAACATATATGCAATGCGATTTATCCATCAAAGGTCCGAAGCCCATGTGAAGTGCACAGGGAATTGCACATCCAAAATGTTAAATATCATCAGAACTCCCTTTGTTTTCAGCATATGTGCATCCTAGCTGGAACAATTGAAGATCAGTTTTTTTTCAAAAGATTACATGCATCCTTCATCCCACTAGTAGTCAACTTAAGCATCATCTCAGATTATCTCCATTAAGGGACAAGAGGATTTGATGTTTACTTGTTTGAATTCCCCCTTTCACTTTTAGGGGAATTTCTTTTTGTTCCTTGCAAACATGGTGTTTATCCTCTTTAATATTCCAACTAATTGCTGGAGCAGCAATCAGATTAAGTGTAGCGCACTATTCCAAATATAAGAGAAATTAATTTTTAATTTCCCCTCTTTCATTCCACAGATGAAAGCAACTTATGCATTTGATAACATCACATTTAACATACAGCAGTTATGGATTACTGATAAACAAATGCATAAGATTTACATTAATATGCATGCAAGTTACATGTGAAGCCAAGTTTTAAAACATATAGTTACACATACACCTTATAAAGGATGTAGGAAGCATTTCAAACTTTATAACCAAATTATATGGTGACAAAAGGAGGTCTGAGGATACAAACCTTATAGAAACTCCAGTCCTCCCGATCACCAACTTTGTAAGAAAGAGGATTATCACTGCAAAACGCAAGCTTTTCCGATGACAGGTACAAAGTTCCCATTACTGGACCAGCAGAAGTTGACAAGTAACATGCATATGACTTCAAAAGTTGTTCTTCTGGGGCAACATCAAATGTTTGACGAAAGACTTTCTCATAACCACCTTCTGCTAGGACTTTAGTTCCTTGAGCAATTCTACTTACAGCAGCATCAGCAAAACTAGGGCCAGTTTTCACTGTTTAAAAAGAGGGGGAAAAGAGATAACCTTCAACCATTGCACCCACTTTAAATACCACAATATCACATGAAACGAAATCACTATCAGCAACTTCAATGGTAAGGCAACAAATACAATCCGCTGAGAGAGTAAAAAATGAAATAAAGTGTGCTAAAAAATGACCGGAAGAATTACTAGAAAGCTGAGCAATACTGGAAGATCAACCCAAGTGGAAATGTCTAGAAAATTTGGAAGCAATTAGGAGCTGTTTCCAAAGACATTGACTTTATGACTGAGATTGACAAGAAAAACTGGATTGTACGGTTATATTCCAGGATGAGTACATATCAAATCACCTGAAAGGATAACTTTGCTACAAAACTGAGCAGATAATGACTTGGGAGAAAGACACTTGGAGAAAGATGGTAACAGTGAAGAGCCACCTCTCAACCAAAAAAAGATTTCATAGGAGATACAAATGGAGGGATTTATATGATGCAAAAACACCGATTTAGAGCACTCAAATTACTCTCCGAAAATCCAAAATTGTCAACCGATGCAAGTTGATTCAATTTCCCGTCCAACACATCCAATAAAACAAGAACCCAATCTCGTATCGCATCTATCTAGCTTTTAATCATAGACAACAACAGTCAACAAACAACATTGCGCGCTCCTTCTATTAACTCATTGATTCCATACGCTGATTCAAGCAATTAAACCAAAAACCAGAAAAAAGGCAATGAAACAAAGGAATGAATCAGTCTCACAGTGTTGCCACATGTTTCCAGCAAGATCCTCAGCCTTCTTAGCAGATTCAGCCGCCTTCTGCCCCCACTTACCAAGCATATCCTTCACTGAATCCATCGTATCTGTCACACACACACATACACACAAAAAATCAATCTTCAATCCACAATACTTCACTCCCAACCCAAATAGTTCAAAGCTGTCATGAAAGAAATATCCAATTATATCAATCTAATTCAAGTTTCAACCCCATAATAAGAAAAAGCAGTTAGATAAATATCGAATTTTGAAATATCTAGGGATGACAGTATCGATTGGAACTTACTCTTCACTGAGGATTGAGGAGCAGGAGAAGGAGAGACGTAGGGATTTGATTCGGGGGGCATGTTGGTGGCTGGATTGGAGGAAATGGGAGCACGGGCGGCGTCGCCTGAGACGGAAGACCAATTTTGTTGCGGAGGAGTGACGTCGGAGGGATCGAGCTTAGGGTAAGGAGCGTAATCGGAGGAGTGAGCGTGCTTGTCGTCGGACGGTTTCGGGGGGTGACTTTGGTCGGCCATCAGTTTTTTAGGGTTTCTAGATGATATTTAGTGTGAATTGAAAAAGAGGCGCCGATGAAAAGCAAATAGAGTTCGATGGGAACGATGAAGTTAATATGAATTGAATGGTTGGAGATGGGGAGTCAAAACGAATCAGCATCCACAAGGAGAATCATGTAATTGAAATCATTCGAGATGGGTAATCTCGACACGACCACTCCACTTTATTTTTTTTAAGAAAAAATTAAACTTAAATTTTCAACTTATCAATTAGGACTCCGTTTGTTTGTTTTTTTTATTTTTTTTTTTCTTGTTAGTTTCTTTTTTATTGTTTACATGAATCTTTATATTTACTAAAAATAAAAATATAAAAAAATAAAAATATTTTACAAAATACCAATTAGAATAATCATTTTTAATGCATAAATAAATCTTCATTTCCTAATTATAATATTCCAATCATCATCTTTATAATAATTATGAAATAAAAACAAATAAAATACAAATAAATAAATTTTTTTAAATATTAAATTTCAAATAAATACAATTTATACACAAATCAAATACCGATGAAATACAAATAAAAAAGGAAAATCCAAACATGATTTATACATATTTAAAACTTTAATTATCTCCATTACTACTCTGCTATATTATAAATAGTCAATCCAGTCGTCATAAATAGCAAATAATTTTCTATTATTTTATTTGATAAAATATCAATACCAACACAAATAATATTAAAATAAATAAATTTTATAAAATTAAAAAAATAAAGAAAATTTATTTAACTGAACTAAAGATATGAGATGGTTGGCAATCATTTAGGTGAAGTCGTGTGTAAACCCATATGTAGTCCTTATCACTCTCTAGCTTTAGGTGGCTAAAACGGATAATCTAATCAAGTAGGTTGTGACCCATTATTAGCTATGGGTGATTAACCGCATCTTTTATTTAAAAGAAAAAAAATTAAGAAAAATCGGATTGTAACCTAATGTAGATAAGTACCTATTTTAGCCACCCTTTGTCCTTTGGTTTTTTCTTTTGATTTTTTTTTTAACTTTATATTTTTTTTAATTTATTTGTTTTTAATATTATCTATACTGATATGAATATTTTATCAAATAAAAAGTTATCTGTGTCACAAGCTCATTGGCTATTTACAATAATTGGACTAACGATGTTACAGTAACACAAAGAAAATAGTAACGGAAACAACCAAAGTTTTAATTATGTATACAATTCAACAAGTTAAAAATCTATGGTTCGGGTAATCATAATTAGGTCTAATTCTATCAATATTTCGAACCGTTTATATTAAATTTTTACTAAACATTTTTATCTTTAATAACATTTTTTTTTCTTTCCATTAAGCTTCCATATATTTCTAATCAATTTTTTATACATTTATCGTGTTTAATAAAATGCTGCGCAAGATCTTAACAAATCCAACTTGATTGAATAAGGATAAAAAACTCTATTCTAACGAATAACCATGAGAAGAGAGAAGTAAAGCTGCCTACTAAAAAGCAACAAGAAAAAGATAAAAGAGACACATTAAATACTAGAAAAACGATAAGAAACACATAAAGAGTATTAATGTTAAACCTTTGATTTGAAAACATATAAAAAAAAAAGAAAATTTTCCAAATATGGAATTTTAGATAGAACTTATTCAATTTAATCTTAATAAATGACTCAGAAATAAAACAAAGAAAAACAAAATATAAAAAATTTGATGAAATTTACAAAAATTGATGAAAAAAATATAAAACAATTGCATAAATATTTTTTTTTAACCAAATGATTCGGTTCGATTCGATTCAAAAAGGTTTGACTCAATTTGCATTATCCCCATTCAAGAATAATCTTCTTTTTTTTTCCATTCTACTAAGACTAAAAATTTGGGGGGAGGAATATCTAGAAAGGCATGAAAAATAAAAAGAAACTGTTAAATTTTCATCAATAAAATCCTTTAAGAATCCATAAATTTTCTTTAAATAAAAAATATTCTTCATATTAAAAAAATTTTAAATTCATTCCAATAAGCACTAAATTTTCTTCACTTTATCAATTCCATCTTCCTATATATTAGATTCTCCACTTAAAATAAAAAAATTAATTTAAACAAATTAGTTTATAGATATCATAAAATTTTATAAATCTTATTATAAATTTTTATTTTTTATATATGTTGCATTATACATATTATTTTAAAGCATACACATCATTAATACATGTCTATCTCATATCTCTTTTAATTGACACTTGAAAACTTTTATTAGTAATTTAGAGAAATTTAAATTTTTTCATCTACATAAAATACAATTAGCATATAGGCTTTTTTTTGGGGGTGGGGGTTGTGAATATAGTCGAGAAAGTAAAACATTATAAATATGATGAGAGATCATTAGTATATTAGGATAATAAAAGAAAAATAAGAAGAGTGGATTTTTATGGATTTAGAATAATTATTTTTAATTGATTTCACTATAACTATCCATTTCAAATGTTCCTTTTGTCATAGAGAGCCTATTTAACAAAATTTGAAATAAGAAAAAAATTTATGAAAACCAAAATACCAAAAGAGTATTATGTTATTTGGTACATTAATTATTAAAAAAATGATTTTGACTTATTTTCTCATGTATTATTTATAAGATGATTATGCTTACAAGAAAACTATCAGTTTGCATCCACATAATCTGTATTTTCTTCTTTTAGAGTGCTATTCTTATCTATTTAATTCAAGTATTAAGATAGTTATACACAAAAATTGGGCTCAAAATTACTACATTTAACATTTTAAAAATTACTTATAATTCCACATTAATGGGGTAATTTTCTAAGGAAGCCATATAATACTCAATATTTTTTTGAGAAGCAATGTAGTTCATTTACTATTTTTAGAGACTTACGGGTGAAAATATAATGATGCTTTAAGAACTAGTTTGACAACATATTATAGCATTATGATGAAAATGTAGTAAATGAGCCAGATTGCTTCCCATAAAAATTATTCCAGCATTGTTTTGCATGTAAATTAGCATAATATTTATGGAAATATTGAGTATCATATGGCTTCCTTAGAAAATTGCCTTATTAATGTGGAATTATAAGTAATTTTTAAAATGTTAAATGTAGTAATTTTGAGCCCAATTTTTGCATATAACTTTCTTAATACTTGAATTAAATAGATAAGAATAGCTTTGAAAACTTGCAATTTTAGCAAGTACTATAATTTATTTGACTAATTCGATAGCTTTTACAATTAAGGGAAATAATTAGTTATTAAGTAAATTATGTGATGTATCCAACTTTGTATGATTCCTAGACCATAATGTGGATATAAGAAATTTTTTAATGTGAATTAGATTATTTATATAATTCATGGTAATTGCAAGTAAATTAGAAGCTAAAACCATAATTTTCATAAATATAAATAATAGCCTAGTTTGACATTCGTAACTGACAATTTTAAAAATATATAATATTGTGAGTTTATAGTAATTTCTTGTGAAATTAATTGAGTTACATAAATATTGTCTAAATGGTAAATAAAGGTTAATTTGGTAATATTTATGATAAGATAGTAACTTCTTTTTTTTTTGCCATAAGAGAAATTCATTCAACTATTAAAAAAGAAAATTACACATTCTGTGTCTAAGAGCCATAGTACGCTCATAACAGAAGAGATAAACACGATGAAGATCTATTGACCCAAAAACAACAGCTCATCATATTCTTAGCTTGGGATGCTACCTAATGACCATACATATTAGCTTATCTATAAATAAAAGAGAAAGAACAGGACTGAAAATATGTCTTTAATTGTAAAATGCCATGAATCACACCCACATATTTTTAAGGTGTTGTATGAGGAGTAGCAATTACTTTCGCTATTAAGAATCTGATTTAATTTGAATGTCATTCTAACTTTTTCCACGTATAACAATTATTGCTTCTCTAATTGCACATGCTTCATTGAATTCAACATCACTTGATTGAATAGCAAAAGCTTTTACATGAAGTAATGCCCCTACATAGTCCCTACAAACAACTCCTAAAACCCCCCATATTATCAGACAAATTTGTAGCCACATTATAGTTTATCTTGACATATTGTTGAGTAAGAGGACACCATGTATCATGCAATCTATCTAACTGAGAACTATGCTAGCTGTGACACTCCTACTTAGTCTATCTCCATACCTGCTGTTGTTACACTAAACACGCCTATAAAATTCGGGTCGACCTTGTTTTGGACTTCAGGAGTTAGCTGTATAAACATCTCATTTTTACCCTCTCAAGGCCGTTGCTAGTTTAGAATTTTCTAATTTTTTGAAAAGACCAAAAGAAGAAAAATACCTAAAAAATGAAAAATTAATAAAAAAAAAAAGAAAAATGAGCAAATTTGAAAACAAATAAGAAAAAACCAAAAGTAAAAAAAAATGAGAAAACCCAGAAAATTTTAAAAAATCATAAAAGTGTTGCATAATGGTCCATTTAGGTCAGCTTGACATGGAAATAATTTTTTTTGAGGTCTAAAACTGTTTATGGAATCAAAATAAATATATGTGAATTAATTGAATTAGAAATTTCGAACAAAAGTAGAGATTTAATGAAACCAATTTTTTTGGCCTAAGTTTGGTAAACCCATTTTGAAATATATTGAAAATTTCATTTTTCTAGGAGTTTATAGCTTCAAATCGTACCTCAATCAGAATTAAACGAATATTTTGTAGCCATTTGAAGTAAACTAAATGCAAATAAAAACCGACTTCCTAATTTAGTCGAATTTGAGAAATTTTGAGCATATATTTATTAAACTCCATGTTTCATTAAAGTTCATAGTATGACTTTTTAGAAGTTGAAGAATTAATTAGACCTTATCTAAAGTGTTTAAAGAAAAAAAAAAGGGAAAAATTGAAGCCATAATGAGATAGGAATCATGAAGGAAAAAGAAATAAGGAAAAAAAAAAGGAAAAAGGGCAAAAAAAAAATGTAGGGTGAAACGTTGCAGCCCAACAACCCCTACGTATTGGCTTCTAAGGGTGCTACATGGTGGCACTAATTTTTAAGTGCTACATGGCACTACGTGGATGCCACATTGTGCCATATGACATCACTCATTGGGTGCCACGTGTTGCATAGATTGACTTAGTAATCTTGTTTTTTTCTCCTTACTCCCTCCCATTTCGAATAAAGAATGTTTTCAATCCAAAATTTCCATTTAAATGGCAACTTATATCTAGGTATTTTTTACCTAATTTCACTCACTTTTTTATCACAAAAAAATCTAAAAATATATAGAAATAAAAGCTCATGAAGTTTCCTATTCGAGAAGGTTTAGATTTTTAATTATTATTAAAGGAAATAGAAGAAATAAAAATAACAAATTTAGGTGTCCATTAAATACCCATGTTATGTACCATGAACAAATTTAGCAAATTCGGATTGTTTCATTGTAATAATCTATTGTAACCTGATATAAAACAAGTAAGCACATCCACCACAAGCTATATGATCCATTATATCCCTAATACTTCCATAAATCCATGATTAATTTTGGCAAAAAATTGAAAGAAGTAAGATGCACACCCGGGTTTACTATTCCTATCATGGATTTGATCTTTTTCGCATATGGTGGTTTTTTAGCCTACAATCACACCTTAACACTATAAATAAAGGCCTCCTCCACACATTCATTCAACTCTCAAGCATTAAAAATCACTACATTTCATGAAAATGATAGTTTCTCTCTTTAGGTGCTATAATACAAAATCTTCTCTCTTTATTTGGTTTCTCTCATTATAGAGCAAATCAATTAGAGCTAAATAGTGGAACATTCTACATTTATCACGGAACAAAGCTCAATGGGTGGATCATTTCAATTTTGTGGTTGAAGAGAGTAATTTAAATTTAAATCAAGATTGGTATTTTTAAGGGTTTTTGATAACTAACTTGAATTTTTGTTGAAATTATAGGATATTAGCTCAGGTTTTGTAAAAATCAACGTGGGGGTTTTATAGATCAATGTCTTAAGAGTTCGAAGCCACCAACCTCACTTTGAGAACCAACCAAACCACCACCAAACTGGCCATCAGTTTAATCAACACACGAGGTAAGTCTTTCTTCCCTTGATTATTTTGTTGTTAAAAAATAAATAAAATGCAAAAAAAAAAAATTGTGCTTGATTTTGTGTTCATGGTGTGATTAAAAATTTGGCTTTTTGCGATATTTAATATTTTATCAAATAATTTTTTAATATGCTTATATGTATTGATTATTTTAACTAATATCCATGTTAGGTTTCAATAAAATGAAAAGTTAAAAAAAAAATAAGTGATGATCTTGTGTTTTTTGTAATGTTTGATATTTTTATATAATTATGTCTTAATAATATGTTTACAAGTTCTAAATTTTAATAAAAATAATTAGCATGTTTTCACACTAATAAATGAATAGTTTAACTTCATGATAGTAGTATGTTCATTTGTTAGTTTAGATTAAATTGGAGGAATTAACATGTTGACTTTTGATTGTTTTGAATGAAAATTTGTTGATTTAGTCTTAAGTAGCATTGAATCAAATTCGCATATTAGGTTGAAGTCAATTTACTTAATGATAGGTTGGATTTTTATGTTGATGTTGCTATGTTAATTTCAAATAGATAACGATTTTCTCATAATAAAATGTTTTTAATAAATAAAAAATTATAATAAATTGGCTTTTTTCTAAAATTGAGGGATTTCTTTAGGACTTTTTAAAGATGAACCAAAAATCAATTTCTTTTAAAATTAATAAAATGTAATGATTTAAACTTTTTCAATAGATAAAATTGATCTACACACTAAAGTTTTTATAAATTGAGAACTGCGTGAGCTTTATCCCACTTCGTGGGTACATAGGCACTTTAGGCAACAAAAAATAAATAAAAATTTCCCCCTTTTCCAATTTTTTTTCAAATAAAAAATAAAAGACAACCCATTTTACTTAAAAATAAAATTAAGGGTCCACATATTTATTTCATGGACTCTTTTATGGAAATTTTCAGGTTTTAATACAGCAGCCTTTGAGCCCATATTTTCTCTAGTTTATATTTTTTCTAATTTTTTAGAAAATCGTAGGCTAGTAGTTAAAATTAGAATCCATCCACCCATGAGCCCTAATTTTACTTTTCTCTTTATTTCAATCAGGTGATGACTCATTTTTCAAAAGTGTATTTTTTTTTATAAAACCCTTCTTTAATTTAGTCGAAAGATTTATATTAAGCAAGTTGCACTTCATATAAATCAAGCTAAGAAAAGAAAGAAACCAAATTTTTAGCAGTTTGGTGACTTAATTAGGGATTGCTTATGGGCTAGCCATAAAAAAGTCCATAAATAAATAATTAGGCCTTTGGATTTGCAAAAATAAAATAATTGCCTTTTCCTCTATTTGACTAATTATTTCTTACTTAGGTTTTCTTATTTGTAAAATAATTATACTAACTTGTGTTTTAGTGATATAGGAATAGAATAAAAAAGGCGGTAGCCTAATGGGCCTCAAGGCATACTTTCATTTATGAAATGTGTGCTTAAATGCGGTTGAATCCAAACCGTTGTGTAAATCTCGAGTGATGTGGTGTAACCATCGCTTGGGGCCTAGTTGGTCAATTCAACTTAAGTTTCAAATGGGCTAGTAATCTAAGTGAGGTCTTTTAAAACTTGGGAACCTTTAGAATCTACTCAATTGCATTCATATTCATAAACCTGTAAATGAAATATAGTGTGGCATCTTGTAAATAAATGAAAGTTATAACTTCATTAGTATCCAATTATTTTGTAAACATTTTTTCTTTTGTTAAAAAAAAAAAAAGAGGTTGTAGATCTATCAAGGGTCCGACCCATTTTATATTGTATATTAATAAGGGGATAATGCAAATAACCCCCTAAACTTTAACCTTAGTATGGATTACCTCCTTAAACTTCCAAAATGTAGTTTTTTATCCCCAAACTTTCATAAATTTGTAAATAACCCTTATAACTCCTTTCCACTTTAATTTTAATATATAAATACTCAATAAACTTTAATTTTAACATATAAATACCCATTAAACTTTAATTTAATATGTAAACACTCCCTCTAAATTTTAGGAGGGGTGTTTATACATCAAAATTAAAGTTTGAAGGGTTATTCTCAATATAAAATGTTGTTTGCCAATTTATGAAACTTTAAGGACTAAAAACCACACTTTAAAAGTTTATAAGAGTAAACTGTACTAAAGTCAAAATTTAGGAGAGTTCTATGTAATTTCCCTTATTAATAAAGTTATAACTTAATATAATTGCTACACTGTTATTCAATTATTAGCCTGTATCTATATGCTTTTCATTCATTATGGGGTAGATTAATTTAATTCTTTGTTTATATATATCTGTATTATTCTTTCTCTAATAAGAAAAAAAAAATAGAAACCTATTTAACTTAAGTTACCTTTAGATAATTCTAACCTATGTTGTAAATATATCTAACTTCTAGCTAGCAACTCGTCACCTCCCTTTCAATTATGGGCCCTTGTAAATAATTTTTCCAAAAAAAAAAAGGTGGTCTTTGCCTATAAATCTTTATATCGAACCCACCATATTGTAAAATAGTCATTAATCAAGTAGACATTTTCATCTTAACCATCAAGATTTAACACCCATTTGATAATAAAATCTTTTTAAGGTCCTTATAAACAAAAACTAATAATAAAAAAGTTGTGAATAAATTGTAAAATAATTGATAGCTTAAAGTTCTCCTAAGTATAATTTGTAACATGTCATCTAACCCTTAAATAAAATCTTTTTTCCACTAGATTTTCCATTATAAATCTAAATTTTCTCTCCACCAGCATTTGTAATCTAATTCTAACATTTTGTTCCTTTTGCAATAAATTTAACATTTTTCATAGTTAGGTATTTGTTCCTTTTCCTCAAAAAAAAAAAAAGATAAAAAGTACAAGGAAAACTATATAAAATAACAAACAAAGAAAAAAAGGACTTTATTCCTCTCATGAACTATAAATAATTCTCTATGTCCTATTCACTGCCATATTCTCCTTATGAGTTAGCAACAATGTAAATAGTTACCATTAATCACATTGTAAATATTTTATATATAAAATAAAATGGTCCTATACTTAATTCAACCTATTTGTCCTAAATATAAAAAATGAAGTTGAAAAAATGAAAAAAAAATTGGAAAAATACAAAAAGCCAAAAGAGAAAGTTGAAAGGAAAAAAAAAAACTTTTATCATTCATCATCACTAACACTTTTGTTTTCTCCTTTTAGTAGTCACCTTGTTAGCATCTTCAGTTGTCATTTCTTCTCTTAAGTAAGTAAATCAATTCTATTAATCTTTTGACTTATAAATGGTTCTTCGATTAAAATTGAAAACAAAAAGGAAAAAACCCCAAAAAGTAAGAGTCTTTGGTTTATCATTAGGTTGTAAGCAATACTTCCTTTTTAGGGTGAAATAGTTGTAAATATATAGTTATTTGTATAATATCCTGTAATCTTTAAATAAAATTTGTTTTCCACTATACTTAATCCATCACATTATAAATTTAGAAGTAACTTTTTGTCACTTTTTCTATTAGTTAGATAATAGTTCAATTGCATAAAGTTTAGAAATTTTCTTCTATTTTTGTCACTATGCTTAATCCATTACATTATAAATTTAGAAGTAACTTTTTGTCACTTTTTCTATTAGTTAGATAATTGTTCAATTGCATAAAAAAAGAAAAAAAGAAAAAAAGGAGCCTTTAAACTTTTCCCAAGTTGCAAATAATTCTATCTCATCACTTTTGGTTGTCTTTTTCATTAGTTCTCCCTATAAATAATTTTTGTAAATATTGCAATAAAAAAATGGAAAAAAGGCTAAATCAAAGAAAAAATTAAAAAAAAAACTTATTTACCATTTATCCTTTCCTTACATAGTAATTATCTCCCTTCAATTAGTCAATAGCAATTGCTTCCTTAAAAAACTAACACCTTTGACTTTAGTCCCCATCATATTATTAGAAAAACAAAGGGAAAAAATGAGGGAAAAAAAAAACCTTTAATGCTTTCTTTAAATTCGTCTCCACGTTGTCAATAGCTGTCACTTTTAACTATCCTTGTAGTTCATTACCTCTCGATAATGCTAACCACTAACTCATTCATTGCATTAGGTTCGGTCTTGATATTTTTCAATTGTTTTCACCTTGAGTCAGCCTACTAAGTTTACCATTTTCTCTAGGATTTGTAATTTGCAAATAGATACAACTTTTGCTAGCGTTTTAACTAGCTCCCAAAGCACTAACCCTTTATTACCAACATTTTTAGGCTTTAAGCTAGTTTATAAGACATTTTCCCTTCTTTAATCATCTTTTAAGGCTTTACACCAACCCATAGGACACTTTCCTTTCTCTAATCATCTTTAAAGGTCCTAAGCTAGCCATAAGGTGCTTTCCCTTCTTTAACCATCTTTTATATTCGTTATCCCAATCATACCTCCATAGGGAAAGGTCCTGCCCCTTTTGAGTCGGTTGTGGGCAAGGAAGGATTCGAACCCCCAATATTGTGGTTTGTAGCTATGTACTCTAATCCTCTAAGCTATAACCCCACCCCACTCCACTAGATCTATTCCTAAGAGTACCCTGAAAAAAAAAAAAAAAAAAAGGAACCTTTCCTCTCCTTAGCCATTTTGGGTTAAGAAGGTATGAAAGCACCTTTCTCTCTATAATAACGGTGTGTTCCAAGGTATGAAGTAGGAGAGAAGGGATTTCATGATTAGGGTTTTGAATAAAACATCCTTTTCATTTTTTTTCTTTTTCAGAAAGTAATAATAAGAACGAAAAGTGTTAAGTTGTTTATCATCTTAGCATTGTGCTATTTTTTTGCAAAACCTCCCCTATAATATTGTCACCACAGTAGAGTTTAACTACTAAGTTTAAGATAGATTAATGTGGTTCATTTATAACTAGGACACTAAAATATCTAACCATGAACGAAGAAAGACATGAGAGAAAAGCATATTAACTACCAATTGTGAGGCCCCAATTCTTGCTATAGGGGACACCAAAGGCCTTTACCCTTCCATCCCTTAGATAGATAGAGAAGGGGAGCAAAGCTTTTGGTTTTTTCTTGTTATCAAAGAGTTGAACAATGAAAATAGATGGCAAATGTTTGATCAAATTTATTAGGTCATGTACGAACAAGGTTCAAGTTTACCAGTCTATTAGGATGCCTCAGCTACATACATCGCTGCATTTCCACTTGACACCTATCGTAATGATAAACAGCTCGTCTCGCCATGACCTTTTCTTGAATTCTCAAAACTTCTATCGCTCCATCCGCATAGGGGTAGAGAACTTGTCACTGTCTTTGCTATGCTATCGAATGCTCTAGGGAAGTCGAAATCGGAGAGTACTCTTCTTCAGGTAAGCTTACTACTTAGATACTTTCAGCAGTTATTTGGTCCGCACTTAGTTACCCAGCATTGGCCGTGGGCATGATAACTAATATGCTAGAGGTACGTCCTTCACGGTCCTCTCGTACTAGGGAAAGGTCCTCTCAATGCTCTAACACCCACAGTGGATATGCATTAAACTATCTCACAGCATTCTAAACCCAGCTCACTGATAAAGGTATATTTTTCATGTTTTAAAGTGCCAATTTAGATAGAATTATTATTGATTTTATAGAAATCATTAAGAAATGGTACTTAATTATTTTCATTTAGACATTATAGGAATTAGAAGATTCAAGAGTGGAATTATGGACGATTTAGAGGAGTTTTAGACAAATTAACAATGTTCAGACCAATAACATGCAAATTGGAATGAAAGGTGGTCGGCTTACAACTTGCATCGGCTGCCTTTGATGCCTACGCCGCCGGCCTTGCACTTACACCACTGGCCTTCATTGAAAAGTTAGCTTTCGAAAGCTAACTTTAGTTTCCTTTATAAATAATCATGAGTCTCGGGTTTTAGGAAGTTCTTTTTATCTTCTTTATAGTTAGATAATCTTAGAACAATTAGTTGATAGTTCTTGAAGAATTCATCTATAGAATTGATCGGATCGTTCAGAAGATTTTTTGTTTACTATGGAGATTAAGTTTTGGAATTGCAATTAAAGATTATCTTTTCCAATATAGAATTGGTGACATCTAATTCAATCATATTTATGCAATTCTATGAATTATTTATGCTTTCAATTATGAATTTCCTTGCAATTTCAATTAGTATTTGTGTTTTGGTTTCCAAATCCATGGTTAGTTAAATTTTATTTGTGGGAATTGATGAAACTTTAGATAGTTAAGATGATAATTATGTTCATGCTATAGGATTGAGAGATATATGGATGATTCATGATTGCAATCTCTATGATTTCA
Source organism: Lumnitzera racemosa (assembly GCA_024138005.1). Lineage (NCBI taxonomy): Eukaryota > Viridiplantae > Streptophyta > Magnoliopsida > Myrtales > Combretaceae > Lumnitzera > Lumnitzera racemosa. The sequence goes on from JAMXBC010000001.1 coordinate 126,463,958, forward strand.
ATTATATTTGTTTAATTAATTATAATTGTTAGAAACACTAATGATACAGGAGTTAATATAGGGTTTGTTAGAAATTCTTAATTGATTTGATTAATCAATGTGGAAGCAGAGTTAATTGAATTAATTATAAATTATCTAGAGATTAATACGATATTTAGCGATTGATTATTTACTAAGATATTAGGGATAAGTGATTTAGGACGTTAGACAATCATAGTATCGGGAGATACATGATTGCAATTTAGAGTCCACTGTTAATTGAAAGATGTGGAAGCTAACTAATTAATAAGGGTTTTAAATCCTTAAGTTTTAAGGTATAATAATTTAATTTGAATGACCATATAACTATTAATCTATATAACATGATAATAATTTGATTTTCATAATCTAGGGTGGATTATGTTTTCCCACAATTCTCAATTGATTGCTTAATTTTTATTTTTTCATAGTTATGTTCTTTTCAATAGTTTAAAGTAATTATTAGATTAATTAATTTAATTTTGATTACTTGAATATTGATAAGAACTATCATAGGTTTAGTAATATTATAGTCCTCGAAAGATCAACAACCTTACTTTCTTTATATTATTTGATTTCGTCCTAGTATACTTGTTGGAGTATTCGCGATTTAATTTATATATATATATATATATAGTTTAAGCAAATCACTCACATACCATTATTAATGGGCAAACAACCTAACCCTTAGAACATATTACAACCCTAGGTGGCTAAGAGCTGACATCAAGGTGTTAAACCTTCCCGTCGATGTGAGCTCTTGGGAAAGATCAGCTTGTTATCCCTAGAGTAACTTTTTTTTTTGTTAAGCAATGGCCTTTCCATTCAACACGGTCAAATCATTAAAGCCAACTTTCGTCCTTGCTCAACAGGTAGGTTTTGCAATCAAGCTCCTTTCTACCTTTGCACTTGAAGGCCAATCTTTGTCCGGCCTGAGGAAACCTTTGCACACCTCCATTACCTTTTAGGAGGCTTACGCCCCATAGAAACTATCTACTTGAGACTATCCCTTAGCCTGTAGGTTCTAACACAAGGTTAGAATTCTAACTCTTCCAGAGTAGTATCTCACCAATGGCTTGGGCCCCCTTTAGAAGGAAGCCTTCTTCGCCTTCCACCTAAGTTGCGCAGGAAAGGCCCAAAGCCAATCCTAAGGAACAGTAAAGCTTCATAAGGTCTTTCTATGCAGGTGTAGGTAATTTGCATTTTCATAGAAATGTCTATTTCATCGAGTCTCTCTCCGAAATAATGCCTAGGTCGTTATGCCTTTTGTGTGGGTCAAAACTTATCCGACAAGGAATTTTGTTACCTTGGGATCATTATAGTTAAGATTGCCGTTCACCGAGGTTTTAGTCGCCAACTCCCCTATCATTAGGTCACCAACTTCCTTGACCTTTCAACACTAGGTAGGCGTCAGCCCCCATACATGGTCTTATGACTTTAAGGAGACTTGTGTTTTTGGTAAACAGTCACTTGGGCCTGGTCATTACGACCCCCTTTGTAAGGAGGCACCCCTTCTCTCGAAGTTGTAAGGCTATTTTACCGAGTTCCTTAGAGAGAGTTGTCTTATACCCTTAGGTATTCTCTTCCTACTTAACTGTGTCAGTTTCAAGTATAGGTACCCTTTTGTTGAAGGTTGTTCGAGCTTTTCCTAAGAGTATGTCATGGGTTACTTCAATGTCATAGCACCTAGATTTCAAACATTGGCTTAAGGTATTTTCTCCACCCCTTCTTACCTTAAAAAGCAGGGACATCTCACGTCCTTGAACCAATAACCATCTTTCAGCTAACCTGGTCTCTTTAGTCTATTAGGACCAATAAGGGGTAGTACAAGAATATTTACCTGTTGTCTAGTAACTATGCCTTTCGACCTGATCTTAAGCCTTAACTCACCCTTCGTGGATGAACCTTACGGAGGAACCCTTAGGTTTTCGAGGCATTGGATTCTTACCAATGTTTGTGTTACTCAAGCCAACATTCTCCCTTCTGCTTTGTCTACCCTTGCCCTCGCGAGTGCTTTCCTCTAAGGTGGAACACTCCCCTACCAATACATTTTTATATCCCACAGTTTCGACAAATTGCTTAACCCCATTCATCTTCAACACAAGAGCACTTGACCGGTAAGTTATTATGCACTCTTTTAAGGGTAGTTGCTTTTAGGCAAAACTCTTAACTGTCTTTATACGCCTACCTCCTTTATTCTTAAGCGATCATTTAAGGGCCTTAGCTAATGATCCAAGCTATGTCCCTCTCAACGATGAAGCTTATCCCCCCCATCATCTTACTAACTAACCTTGAACCCTATTATTTTGAGGTCTTATATAGTATTTAGAGTTTGCCTCAATTTGATACTGCTCTTGTGGCCTGCATCAAAACAGTGCTTTACACCTAGATATCTAATCAACTACTACACCTCAACGCATTTTGGGGAGAACCAACTAGCTTTAGGTTCAAATGGCATTTCATCCGTAACCAAAATTCATCCGCTAATTCTTAACATCAATCGGTTTAAACCTCCACTTATTTTCACCCAAGCTTCATCATGGTCATGGATAGATCACCCAGGTTCAGGTCTATAAGCAGTAACAGTTGCCCTATGAAGATTGGCTTTCGCTACGGCTTTGGTAGGTTCCGTTAACCAAGCCACTACTTATGAGTCGTCGAATCATTCTTCAACAAGCATACGATCAAAGCCTTGGTCTCCTCCCACTGATTGGGAGCTTGCGATTTCTTCTTCTATTTCACTCCCTGATGGGGGTTCTTTTCACCTTTCCCTTATGGTACTACTTTACTATTGGTCATCCAGGAGTATTTAGCCTTGTAAGGTAGTCTTTGCTAATTCATATAGGATTCTACGGACCCCGTACTACTCAAGTCAAAGCGTAAGTTAGTAATGCTTTTAGCTATTAGACTACCACCATCTAGGGTGCAACACTCCACTACTTCACCTAGCAATACGGTGCTTGTATTGCTCTCCTGCAACCCCGTTTTTATGGTTTAGGTTGCTCTCATTTTGCTCATCGCTACTACGAGAATTGCTTTTGCTTTCTTTTCCTCTAGCCACAAAGATGTTTCAATTCACTAGGTTGTCTCTTTCCTGCCCATGGATTTAGCAACAGTTTGAAAGGTTAACCTATTCGGGATTCTTTGAATCTGTGCATATTTTCAACTCCCCAAACCATTTCGTCGCTTATTACGCACTTCCCAATCTTTGGGTGCTTAGGTATCCACCATAAGCCTTTCTTCGTTTGAACCTCGCCTTTAACTATAAGGCTATACCATCATAAGGTGCTAGTAAATGGAAGGATCTTATCAACGTCCATGAATGATAAATCATAGATCAAACTGCCAAATCGAAAAAATTAAGTGCTATCATATAGCTTTCTATTGACTAAGTTCACAAGTTAGAGATAAGAGAATTTGAATAGCTGACATCCGCCACAGGGTAAACCACCACCTATCTATGCCGCCACTGCCACCCCCCTCCCCTCAACCTGATTCTACCATAAAGGCCAACGATAGACAGTAACTCCCTCCCCCCCGAACACAACTTATAACTTTCATTGTACTGTACTCTCTAAAGAGTAACTCTTCTCAAAATCTCAAAAGATGCTATGTTGGAATCCCACTCTAACTAAGGATTCTCGTGATTCCGGAAGATCCAGGTACAGGAGAACCAAGAACAGAGCCCCCCTCCAACTATTTAGTCTTAAGAATGCTATTCTTAAGAATGAGTGATTGCCCTTCTCCAAAGCTTACTACTCAACCTATGAGCAGGCAGCTAATGCGTTCTACTTATTGAATAAGATTCTATGGTCAATTTGCAATCCTTGGATGCCGAAGGCACCTTTGAAGTGATCTCATAGTTCTTATGGGGTAGAGACGATGAGGTTGGTCCATGGATTTTCCTTCCTTTTGTCATATTTCGCTCAAAGGGTTGAAGGGAGATAGTACGTTAAGCTATTTGCAAGGACCAACTTAATCCTCTTCCCCAAGGATCCTAGATGAGGGAACTCTAAGAGAGTTGCCGAGTCCAACTATCGTCCATGTACGATCTACACTAGATTTGACCAACTACCTATCTTACCTCCTCTATGTTCTTAATAGCCTATCTTTGTCTTAATAGAGTCTTTTAGTGGCATATTTCAGTTCTCTTCCCATTTTCTTAGAAAAAGTGAGCTACTGGTTCAGGTACAAGATACTATCATTACTGCCTATACAATTAGATATCCAACTTATAATTACAATGGCTATATTACAAGAGTGAAGCTCTACCAACTGAGCTATATCCTCCCAAGCCAAGTGGAGCATGCATGAAGGAGTTAGATGCTTTTTCTATTCTTTTCTTTCCTTGGCGTAGTGAAGCCATCCTAGACTTAAACCAAAGACCTTGCCCATAAAGTAAATCATTACACGTATGGTCCAACCGATTGCGAGAGAATCAATAGATTCCCTTTCAGGAGCGATCCATCCTTCTTAAACACCACACACAACTCTCCGTTGTATTGCACTCTCTAAGTGTACTTCTTCCCCCTTTCTTCCTTGCCATGGCAAGTCTTGTGAAATGATTGCGATGAGAAGAAAAAAGAAGGCATTAAGAGACCCTGCTGACCTAACCCTAAACACTCTAAGATCCTTTTTCAAACCTACTCTCATTTTAAGTTAAGAGATAGATAAATAGATACATCCCATTACAATGATCGGGGGTGTTCTTAATGACTGAGGGGGTCAAAGACCAAGAAGTGAGTTATTTATCAGCTAAACATTCTTCTTATAGCTAGATCCAATCTCCCAGTCCCTACAAAAAGGAAAAAGAATTTCACGTTCTTCATTTTGAGAAAGGAGGATTAGGAAAATCTTATTGATTGTAGCTTGCTCTAAACCTTCAGGAAAAGCATGAAAAAGAAGGCTCAAGTGGTACAATCCCTCCGTCACCCCAAAATAAAAGGGGTGGTCTTGCAATTCTTAGTTTATGAAGATACGTTGTTAAGTGCTCCGTTTTATCTTCCCATTGAGGCCAAACCTAAACTTGTGCTCAAGAGATAGCTATCCATACATTGATAAGGGGTATATGGATTCTCCAGAAGAGAGAAGCCATAGTAGTCCCCCCGGACCGCCTGGATTCCATGAGTGGATAGAAATTTGGATCTACATTGGATCTCACTTGAATCGCCCCATCTATCCTCTTGAGGAGGGGTTTGGTTTCAAACCCGATTTAAACAGGAGAAATATGCCATGCTAATGTATCTTGGATGATCCACACATCATAAGGTCAAGCACTAATGAGTATATTGAACAATCCATATGGTTGAGAGCCCTTGCAGCTTAAGCATAATGACACGATTATCAGAGGCATGCTTTACCACTCAGCTAATAGCCATCATGTGGGCCTCTCGCCGGGGCTCGCTATCTCAAAAGCGAGAGAAACCCCATCCCCTTCTTTCCTTTTTTCACCCCTATGAAGCTACACGATAAGGGCATTCGAACGTCAAAAAGGGGATCCTATTAACTTGTTTTGACCTAGGATAATAAGCTCATGAGCTTGGGTATAAAGTAATGTCAAACCAAGTTTAACTCAAATGTAGCTTACCTCTTAATAGGATTCAAGGTACTGATCCGACCAAATGCCAAAGCCCAGCTCGTCCACTCCTCATCCAAACATCTCATTTGATCACTTATTTTTCTTATTTTATTTAGAATTTTTATTTCTTATATTTTTCCTAAATTACCCTCATGTTTATTTTGTATTTATGGGAACGTTACTGGGGCATCCTTTTAGTCATTTTATTTACAAAACTACTATCATGTATAAATAGAGCATATATAGAGAGTTTTAGATAAACTTGACATTTTAATGAAAAACCCTTGAAATTTTTCTCTTGGATAACTCTCCTCTTCCCACTCTTATTAATCCCTTTAGCAAGGATAATGGCCAGCAACCCTGTTATTTGGACCAGTATGTTACATCCATCGAGTTTTAGGTCATGTTGGATCTTATTGATGAGTCATATCCAGCTAAATAGCTCATGGATTTATTAAAACCCTCATTTTATTTTCTTTTCTTATTCATTGTGGTGACTCTCCATATATCCAACTTTGGAGACACATCAGTTTTACCGATATCAGAGTATAATTCCAACGAAGGAGCGTGTTAGGTTCTATGAAGTTTTTGTTCACGTACTGTTGGTGGTTACTGTGTTCCTCTTGTGGTTGCTATAGTGAGTATATTGCGATTACTAGTGTATTGTAGCGTTACTAAGAGTTTATTTACTAAAGGATTCGTAAGTTAGGTTTGGACTAATACACGAGGTCACCTTACTCTTGGATTAAGCTGTAACATCCTTCACGTGGACTTGTCAACAAGCTTAATTGATGGTTCTTTCCCAACACCCGTACCTTTGAAGAAGAGAGTATTCAATCAAAGTCTTAGTTTTCACATCAATATTTTTACAAGGTTATTGAAGCCATGGGTTACCATATAGCTGTTGGTATTTTTATCTAAGAATTGGTTTCTTAATTTGCTATTGCTGGCTTGAGAATATGATGCCTAGGGTTTGACATATATGATTTTTATTGTATGTGAATATAGGTTTACGGAATCAAATGTGAGGCTTTAGGTCTGTCCATAGTGGTCATCGAAGTGTGGTGATTGGTTGCAATACCTTATGGTGGTGCTGTGTTTATGCTCTAGGTCTCTTAAAATTTAATTCGGTGGCTCTATTGATGTGCAAGTGAGACAATGTGTACCGCAATTTTGTGCAGCAAGGTACGAATGTGATTCTATGGTTTTGAAATTACTGTAGTAAGAAAGTTAATCGATAAGTAAGGGACTGTGGCCCTATGCTTATGGTCGAGTTGTATTGCCAGTGGCCGTGACTGAATGTTAGAATTGTATGGGTCTGTGAGTCTAGCTTTGGTGGTTATTGAAGTTGAGTTGTGTGTTAGACTTTATCATTTGAGGAGTATGGGAAGTGGTGGCTGCAAGTTGTTGCACAAACTATTGTGTTTATGCCAACTGTTGAGTGTATTAGAGCTCGTTGTATGTGTATTGCTGTTCATCTTTGTTTTGCTGTATTTTATGCTGTACTCGTATTGTGCTATTGTGTTTTTCGTTGAAAACTGCTGAAGTCTATAGCTGATAAGATAAAGTGCTGAACTATTGTGACCTGAAGTGCCGACCTGAGTGATTTGTTGATTTGCCGAGCTGCTACAAGCTCCATCTAGTGCTGAGCTGACCAAGTTTATGCTGTTGTGTATGGAAGTCAAACTAAGGTCGTAAACATTGTCCAAACTGTTCGCATTAAGTTCCGAGCTGAACTATAAGTGAAGTGCTTAACCGATCTGATCAAGTGTAACTGAGTTGTTTCGTTAACTACTGAAGTGAACTCTACAAGAGCTTAGTACACCTTATCGATTCGAACTAAGTGAGGCCAAACTTATACATCCGAGCGGAAGTGAGTTCGAGTTCTCTATTGAAGTGCAGAGGTAAAGAAGAGTGTCAAGCTGATTGTTAAGATTTGTATTGAATTAAATAGTATAGATCTGAACTATTGACTATTTCTTAAAATTGTCGAGCTACCCTTGTCACTAGCTGCAAAAGTATTGGTTAGACTGATTCAAGTCCGAGTTGTTATATCCCTAGTACTGCTGAGCTTTAAACTTATTATCTTTACAACTACCAAGTTGATTGAAAATTGTTGATCCATGCCGATCTGTCAAGTGCGCCTGTGTCATGACCCTAAAGGGGGCCTAATAGAATTACCTAAAATTTTCATATCATGTATGTACCCATGATTTGAAAATCATCCTGCAAGTTAGAGATTGCAAGATTTTAAACAATTAGTCACTAAAATTTTTATTTAATTAACTTACAACCACATATATGTGACTATGGATATCTGATAAGTCACAGTCCAACAGAACAGCAAAGAATCAGTATCCCCTACCAAACAATAAGATTAGGTAGTAAAGTTCTAAAACTCAAACTTACTAAAATCACAAAATTTAAATGTAGTATATAATAATTCAAATGAACCATATAATCTGTCCTCAGAGTCTAACTTCTATACATCTCGACGTTGGCACTCAACCTTCAGTTCTTAACCCATACCCGATCATCTAGCAATCTGCAAAAGAAAACTATTGGGGAGTATGCTACAAGAGCTTAGTGAGTTAACCCTTGTACTATACCAGCAAACAAGTTATCAATATGAATGCATGAACAAGCAGTATGCCAAACAGTATATATGCAGTTGACCGGTATTGCATATAACATCGGATATAACGCCCTCCGAAGTAAGGGTTAGAGATACGTCGGCACCAATCACAACCGGGCTCTAGCACTTGGGTTTTTAACCCTTATATCATTATATATATATATATATATATCAATTCCCTGTTTCACTAAACGGGTTTCTACTTCCATCAGTCAATAGTATACAAATATCCAGGTCTAACGGTGAGTTGGCTTCCGCAGTCCATGCTCACACCCTACAGCGGTGGTCTCTAGACGCAACCCCCAGCTACCTACGGTTAGCGTCTCCGGTGCCAATTGAACTTATTAGCTAAGGATAGGGTCTTGATGTACCAATGCTCCTACATTGTACTAATTAAATCATGTGAGAATCCATCCCTCCAAGACCCTTTATTACTAACTACGTGAGGTGACGGCCTGAACATTATATGCAATATTCGTGCTTTATGCATGAATTGTTTTTTTTTTAGTTGGGTTGAATATGGTTAAGTCAATTTATAAGGTGATCAAACATTATCAACAAATTATTCAAGTAATGCAACAATTAATTATATCACATTTAACAGTATTGTATACAGTTATCAATCAATATCAATCATATGCATAACCCAAAACCCCATGCATCAAGTAATTAATATTTAATTCATGTGTACTAACTACGAGCACAAAATAAGTATAAAGTCATCGGGAGTATTCACTTAGTCATAAATGATGTTAAAGATTGTAATAATCTAAAGGCAAGTCGGTCTTGATCTCAAGATCGCTTAACATTAGGGGAACATAGAAAATAATAAGTTTAGGGATTTAAATAACTAAACCAGCATGCTAAATTGTACTGTTTACTTAAATCGGTTATTGATTTACGTGAAATCATCCATTCGAGCTTTTTATCAAATTGCGTATAACTTTTTCGTTTTAACTTAGATTGTAATGAACTTATAGTCCATTTTGATCGTTTTCGAGAGTATTTTCTCGTAGCGAGGTCCGTTTTGGACATTGTGACTCACAATTTGAATTGTGACATAAAAATATCACAAAATTTATTATTTTAGTTTAAAAATGATACAATATTAATTTTAGCTTTTTCTTAATATATTTATGATTTAATATTATTTAAATCATATAATTGATATTTTCATTATTTTGAGTATATTTTCCTATTTTTGAAATTTTAGCTTTATTATGATTATTATTATCATTATTGCCATTATTAATTCTATTTCTTATTTTCTTATTATTTATATATTTCACAATTTATACATATATATACATATACTTATAATATATTTTATAATTTCATCTTATTTGAAAAATCTTTATTTACGGTAGTATATATATATATATATATATACATGTACCTACTCCTTATATAATTACAAATTTATTTTAATTTATAGATATTATTATATATATATTTCTAGTATACTACATATATATACTATATGTTATACGCCTTATGTATATATATATATATATTTAGTGAAAATAAACATACTCTTATGTACATCTTCATGTATTCATGTATTTGTAACATATACTAATATAATTCCGAATACATAGATATAAATAAATAATATACAATTACCTATTCATGTATTATATAATCGGTATATATATATTTACATAGTATTTGTTATAAAAGATGTATACTATATATTATACATATATTTTATAATACATACGATACACCGTAATATATACTCTATATTATACATATATATATGTCATATATTATTATTTACGGAAATATACTACTATATATATACTATATGATTACATATGTATATATATACAAAAATAATTATGCATAGATACATATATATATAGCTTACGATACAAAGATATATATCTCTACTATAATTATTTAATAAAATACTTAATACTAATTATATGTATTCCTAAAAAAAATACATAATACACACTCTTTCGTATAATATACCTATGTATATACATGTATACATACATAGCCTAATACATGCATAAATTATTCAATTTATGTTTATGTACATATACATGTATTAGTAATGTTATATCTATAAAAATACTATACAAATACTTTATTTATACATGTATATACTATATAATATACATCTATACTAGAAAAATAAATACTTACCTATTTCTTTTAATTCTTTTCTTCTTCTTTTCCTTCTTTCTTTTTCCTTTTTTCCCTTACGGTTTTGCTTCTAGATTTGTGTGTAGGATTTTTTTTTTCTTTTTCCAGATTTTTATTTATTCCTTTTATTCATGTTAGTAGCTAGCTTAAAATTTAAGCTAAGATATTATCTAATCTTTATTTCCATTTTTCTTTTATTTTCCACTCAACACATGGCAATTTTTTTTCCTCATGTGGGCTGCTATTTGATCTTCAATTTCCAGAATGTGACAACAATGAAAAAGAAGAAAAGAAAGAAAAGAGATAAAATGAAAAAGAAAGAGAAGGAAAATAAAAATTAATAATAAATATATGTAATTTTTCAAAATATAAAAATTATAATAATTCTCATCATAAATTAGTTTTTAAATTTTTGTGAAATTTTATCAATTTAATTGGTACTCATTACAATTATAATTTTTACAAGTTATTATAACAATTTCATTAAAATTTCACGCGAATAAGATATTTAGTTGAAAATTGCAATTGTTTATAATTTTATCACTATTGAGTAATATTTAACTATTTTATAGGTTTATATTTATAATTTTAAGGTTTCAATCAAATTCGGGTTCAATTTTGGTTAATGGTACATAAATCAGATTTAGGGTTTTAGTATGCGATTTAGGGTTTTGATCAATTTCTAAGGCTTTTACTACTTATAATATATTTAGATTTATGATTTATTAAATTTTTATCTTACTTGGCTTTAATGACTTATTAAGTCATCTACAGTATTAAGGTTCAATTCTACTCTTAAATAGCTAAATTTACGAGGTTTACAGCTTGTACTGTCGTATCATTGAATTGAAGAGGATTTGAGTAGTAACCGTAGTTGCTCTGTACCAAACAGATTTAAGTGTTGGCAAGAAGTCAAGTTAAATGGTTGCTATATTAGGGTAATTGATGCTAAGTAGTTTGTTAAGTCTCCGAGTTGAATTGAAGATCAAACAGGAGCAATTCTAAGGCTAAGATGAAGTGCTACGTGTTTGGTCAAATTGTTGAACTGTTGCAAAGCTGCTGGACTATGGTCGTATCGAGCCATAATATTACTCTTACCAAGCTGTCACAATTGAATCTCTTCAAGTTGCCGAGCCAATCCTAACTTATCCAAGCTCTTGGTTGAACTGCAAAAGCGAAGAATGAATCTGCGCTGTTAAATAATTTGCTAAATTGAATTTCGAAGTATTGCTGTCCACTTTTTCCTTAAAGTTGCCAAGCTGAATAAACTAAGTTAAATTGTTCAAACTATCCTAAGACTAACATATGGTAGCAGTGAAAGTTCACGTATCTTGTATAATAAATAACAGAAGGAAAAGTCATTGTTCTGTCCATCGTAATTGTATGAGCCTTGTCAAAAGAGAAGGCAAGTACTAAGCTACTGAGAAGTATCCGAGCTTTAATTGTTATTTCTAAGCTCTAAGCTACTGTTGGATTTCCTTCTCCAAGTCAAATTGTTTCAAAATATCGAGTTATATTCTTAAGATTGTTGAACTATCATGTGACTCAAGTGTGCTGTCTATCACTGGGAATTACTCAATGTGAGCTGTAGACGCGTGTGTGCACCATTAAATGTGGTTTAAATGTGTAGTGCCATGATCAATGAGACGAGCATTTAAATTGCAATATTCACCAGTATTCACTAGAAGCTATAGATCGTAGTGCCATCAACTTAGTTCAAACTCAATTTTGCAACATGGAGAAGTTTTACATCAAGGGAAGACTTCAAGAAGGTATTATACTAATTTAGGTTAGTCACTATCCTGTGAACTTTATTTTTGAAATTGTTGTTGGAAGATTATGTTATGAAACTACCAACTACTCAAATTTGTATGACTTTGTTTATAATGATGGAGTGGTTAAAGTGACAAAACAAGTAAGAATAGCCTTCTCCATTAGCAAGTTTCAAGATGAAATTTTATTTGATGTTGTTGACATTGATGATTTTTATATGTGTTTAGGTTCTCCATGGAAGACGAAGCATAACTTGAGCTATACACCCTTGAAGAATTCTTATTCCTTCTATAACAAAGAACAAGTTGTGCTCCGTCCTATCTCCCTGATTTGCTAAAATCCCCATTTTATTTTCTTTTCTTGTTCGTTGTGATGCCTTTTTGTATGTCCAACCCCGGAGACGCATCACTTCTTTTTAGGCGTAAAGAAATGTCAAACCAAAATACCTAATAAACATTATCTTTCATTGAAAAGGAGATGATATAGTTGTAACATCTAGTACGGCTACCTTGTTACAACTTCACTCCAGTTACTAGCCTTACCTTGACACCTCCTTCCTTGTAGTTAAGGTAACAACTTCGAGCATAGCTAGCTCCCATAATGTAACAAATGGTATATATAAGGCTCGGGAACGAATTCACCATCATATGACTAACTGACAATTGCTAGCAATTGTGGCTTCATGCAGACGAGTTGTAGCTTACAATCTGAACTAAGGATGACTTTTAGAGTTAGCTTACTTTCGCAGGATCATGACCCTTTGCCTCCGGCCATTGTAGCATATGTGTTACCCAAGGCATAAGGGGCATGATGACTTGACATCCTCTTCACCTTCCTCTGACTTATCACCGGCAGGCTATTCAAGGTTCTAAATTCAATAGGAGCAACTAAACATGAGGGTTGCGCTCGTTGTGGGACTTAACCTAACACCTTACAGCATAAGTTGACGATAGCCACGTACTACTGGTGTCTGTGTTCCCAAAGGTACACCTCTCTTCCAAGAGGATTTGCGGCATGTGAAGCCCTAGTAAGGTTCTTCACTTTACATCGAATTAAACCACATGCTCTACCGCTTATACGAACCCCCATTAATTCCTTTGAGTTTGCTTCTTATGAACATATTCCCCAGGTGAGATACTTAACATGGTAGCTACAACACTGCATAAGTTGATACGCACAACACCTAGCATCGATCATTTACGGCTAGGACTACTGAGGTGTTTAATCCCATTCGGTCCCTTAGCTTTCATCTCTCAATGTCAGTGTCTACCCAGCCGATTGATTTTGTCATTGATGTTCTTTCCAATCTCTGCGTATTTCACCGCTCCATTGGAAATCCCCTCTACCCCTACCGTACTCTAGCTTAGTAATTTATACCGCCTATCCAGGGTTAAGCCTTAGGATTTGAAGGCGAACTTAAAAAGCCACCTACAGATGCTTGATGCCCAATCATTTTGGATAATGCTTGCATCATCATATTATTACGACTACTGGCACAGAGTTAGCTGATGCTTATGTCCCAAATGCTATCATTGCTTCTTCTTTAGGAACAGAAGTTCATGACCCATGGGCCTCTACGTCTACGTAGCATTGCTCCATCAGGCTTTTGCCCATTGAGAAAAATTCCCCACTGTTGCCTCCCATAGGTGTCCGAGCAGTGTCTTAGTCCCAATGTAGCTAATCATCCTGCCGAACCAACTACTGATCATTACCTTAGTAAGCTATTGCCTCACCAACTAGCTAATTAGACGCGAACCCTCCTTAGGCAGATTTCTCTTTTTGCTCCTCAACCTATGGGGTATTTGCAACCATTTCCAATTGTTGTTCCCCTCCTAAGGGCAGGTTGTTATGCATTACTCACCCGTTCGCTACTGGAAACACCATTTCCTATTCGACTTACATATGTTAAGCATGCCACCAACACAGAGTGCTTCCCCTTCTTAGTTGTCTTTTAAGGTCCTAGCTAACCTATAGGGTGCTACTTATTTTACAATTCCTTTAAGGTTTTAAGCCAACCCATAAAATTCCTTCCTTTACGGTCCTAGCTAACGCTTCCCCGTTTTATGTTTCCTTTAAGGCTTTAAGCCAACCTATAGGATGCTTTCTTTCCTAGCATTTTCTTCAAGATGCCTTCCCCTCTTCAATCACCTTTTAGGATCTTACCAACCTATGGGAAGTTTTCTCTCCCTAGATCGTCTTCACAGATTTTAAGCCAATGTATAGGGCGCTTTCCCTTCTCCAATTGTCTTTTAAGATAGCCCATAGGACTCTTTCTCTTCTTCAATCATCTTTTAAGCCAGCTACAGGGAACTTTTCCATCTCCAATCATCTTTTAAGCTAGCCCACTAGGCGTTTTCCCTCCTTAAATGCCTTTTAGGGTCTTAGCCAACTCATCAACCACTGCCTAGTCTTACCCTTCCTTTAAAGTTTTAGAAAAATAAAAAAATAAAAATAAAAATAAGGTTTTTGCTGACATGTAAGAGAACCTCATGGGCTTTAAAGATTGCTTTTAGCAGATTGGCTTAACCTAAAGCTTGTAGTCATTTGTTCTAAATCATGAAGTTTGAAGCAGACCATATTCCAAAGATAAAATACTTAACTTATGAAACCAATGTCAAGGGACCATTGAGATTTGAGCTAGGGGGTAAGGCCTACCAAGAAATAATAGTAGAGATAAATCCAAGCGCCATTGTTAGCTAACCAAAAAGCCCAAACTTAATATAGTTTACTCCGTGATACCTTCCTACTCCAAGCATAGGAAAATATTCCCTACCCACTCCTAAATCCAAACACAAAATTTTTTAACAACTTGTTCATCTACTTAACACATCCAATGCACTCTACAAAGGCTAAGAAGAATCAGAAAGCCATCTCCACTATTGCCCATTAGAGTGTGAAGCTCAAACTTAGGAAACAACAGTTTAAGAGAAGATGATAAGATCCTTCATTACTGGGGAATGAAGAGAATGGGCTGAATCAACAAACCAAACAAGAAAACTAATCAAGCCTGAAATATCAGATCTATTGGGGGCAATTATATGATAAAGTTAACAAACTCATCTCAATTAGGATAAAAATCAGAAGCCTAACTTAAATGATTAGTTTTGGGGTAAATGAGTTTCCAGATGAATATAAGGGCACATGTGTTCATCAAGGGCATCCGATAAAATTGAAGATCTAATAAAAAAAGGTATCCTACCAATTGTAGAGTTTAAGATGAAAAGAGGCAAACCAAGTTCCAAACACTCACCTAATATGATAAGAATCATATTAACGAACCCTTGACCCTAGCTCAAGCCCAAAGACTAGAGAGCATGGCTAGACGAGTTCTCTCTTTATGCCCCACAACTGAGGAATTCGAGCTATTATAGTCTGCCAACCTTATGCCCTAGCTTAGCTAAACCCTCTTGTACTTATTGATAGTCTCCAGTTGTCGACTAAAGGTACACTCGGATAACAATTAGGCCCATCTGACCATCTACTCAATTGACCTGAATTCAAGCTATATCAAATAAGTCTAAGCTAAATTCATCTTGAAAGAGTCACTTGCTTAGTTCAACACTATTGAACTATCAGCTTAGCTCGGCATCATTACTTGGCAGCACCCAAGCTAGCCGTAAAGTTTGTCCATTTTTGCCAAGCATATGACCACCGATCATCCACCATATGTCTGAGTACCCTTTGTGACAAAATCTTCCATACAAGATGCCCATTTTTGTTGAATTTTCATTTATACCCTTTAAACATTCCTTATATCATACTTATTTTGGATATTACCCCTTCTACTCTTTTCCATTTTAGGTAAGATGCCATAACTTTATGAGCATGAAAACCCATTGTAAATATAGCGGCAATACAACCTGATATTTAATATACTTCTCATTTTGTGAGCATTACTCTCTGTTTACTTGTTTGCTTTGCTCTTATCATAACCCTTAAGTAAGGCTAAGTGGCGAGTACCTTAATTAGAATAGATTATACGTCGTATCGAGATAATCTATAGGTCCTCAGTAGTTCCCTAGTGCGTAATATCCTTGGAGCAAATCGAGGTTTACTTGTTGGTTTCTTTGTTTCTTATACAATTCCACCCTCGTTTTTCGAGTTTTCTACAAGCCTAGACCCATCCTTAACGACTGGCCTTATTACTTTTGGATCGTATCATCTTGGTTATGTTTGAGCTTTCTTGTGTCTAGTGTTTGTTATGGTAGTGTATTGTAGTTATGTGAAGGTTAGATTTAAGTGTTTGAGTTAATAAGAAGGCATCATAGTTTGCTATCGTTATATACTCTATTTTTCCCTATACGAAAATAGAGTTAGTTTTGACTAGATATGTTATTCTTCGAAAGTAGTTACTATGTTGACAATTGGCTTGAACTTTCGTGTGGAGAAGAGTATATGTGAATTGTTTGGCTCAAGAGGACAGTATATGTTGTTTTATGGATTTTAAGTTTATTTACTGAGTTTTGTTGAGAGTATGATGGATCCAAGTGTTAACGCTAGTATTAGAGATGACAATAGCGGTGTTGTCCATTATGGACAACCACCCTAAAACACCCCTAAAAGTACAGATGAGCGGATTGATGAGGTAGTTAACCTCATAGCCAATTTGACTAAAGCTATTTACAGTTTGGCCTTTCAACCTACTGATGACATACAAGTTACTCCCTAAGCTGCCCGACTAACATAAGGGTAAATCCTAGCTTGACAAGATTAAGGTGGAGGAGTAAGAGGGCGTATGAGGAGAAGAATTAACTTAAGTAATATGAATGAAGAAGGAGAAGAAGAGTACAATAAGGAAAAGGAGCAAGCTCAAACACCCTGAGCTGCTAACCATATGAAACTTCAAATTCTAAACTTCAATGGCTCTAAGAATGCAAATGATTATTTAGATTGGGAAGAGAAGGTAGAGCGTGTTTTTTATTATTACCAGTATGAAGATCGTAAGAAAGTGAGAACTACTACTATAGAATTCTCAGGTTATACCACAATGTGGTGGAAGAACTTCAAAATTATGAGGAGACACGAAGGATATAGGGAAGTAAATACTTGGCTCGAGATGAAGAGGATACTTAGAAACAGATTGGTACCAAATACTTATTTACAAGACACCTTTGCTCGACTTCAAAAGTCGAGACAAGGAAACTGAATTATTGATTAATATGTTTAAGAGTTCTAAATACTCATGATTTGATGTGAAATTGATAAACCATTAGCCCAAACAGTATCTAGATTTCTCACTAGATTGAGAGGCAACATTCTAGATGCCGTGAATCTTTAACAGTTTACTACATTAGACGAAGCTATAAGAATAGGCCAGCAAGTGGAAAGGCAGAAGAGGAATAAGACAAACCAACCCGTACAATCAAGCCGACCTGTTCAAGGAAGTTGCTAAGCTTAGCAAAGAGTTGAGCTGAGTAGAAAAACAAATGTCAGAATTGAACATAAGAGCTAACCAATTGATGGTGAATTGCCGCCAAGGACATATGAGAAGGGGTAAGGATTTAGGAAGAAGACAAACTAGATCAAGTGTGTCACGCCCCGAAGCGACAGAGTCGTAACAGCCCCGCCATGTAAACCGCCCTAAGATAGAAGTTGACCTCACAACCACTATCCTAGACCTGATCCACACAAGGCGTCCACAACTAACCCGCTTTGAAGTAGACAGTTTGTAATTTAAATAAATCATTTACCTATAAATGTGAGGAATTATATATATCTGTTATCATTCAGTTATTGCAGTTAAAGTTTACAACATTTATCTATAGTATATTCCTTAGTATTATATCATTCGAAAATGAAAAATAATTCTAAAAAAAAAACTTAGACCTTAAAAGATGTGTTTATTCTTCAATGTTTTTCCTCACTCCCCAGGATCTAGCAGTTGCTAGCTTCAGAGTAATTGGTTGCCGTTTCTTAGCCAGCACCTGCACGACGTCTATAGGGATGTGAGTAACCACAGCTCAGTAAGTTAAGACGGAGGACTTAAAACTATACCATACACACAACAAGGTTTTCAATCACTTATTAGGTGCAATACATGTGCAAGCAAATGCCATCGCACGACGTTGTCCGACCCGTCGTGAGATTAGAGAAATTGCGCCCGCTCTAATCTAGGTTGAGAAGTTGCCGTTAATGCAACAGCTCATGACCAAACCCAGGCTTGTGTAATGGAGACCTTGCTCCTCCCGTGACTACCTTCGAACCACTGTCTTCACCCTCGCCGTGACCTCCTCTCCTGTCACTTAGTTCGACTGAGGATGAAGAAGGGACCATTTTACAATCCTGCGCTATCCCTTTCGAAGGGGTCGGTATTTGGCCGGAGAGTCCTAAGTTCCCCTAACGGGTTGTCATGCATGTCCGATTATGATTACTGGTCGGATATTTGGTTAAATCCAGTTTAGGGTGATCAATCCTTTCATACAAGTCATACAATATGTGCCAGAGCAACAAAAAAAATCATAGCATCACCCATAATCAAGCACATGCACATATTCTCTACCTAACAAGCACAACCAAGCATAATCTTAAGCCTCCAAAATACAGCATCGTATTAATCCCAACTTACCTCGACTCCTCGCTCACTCACTCGAGGTCCGATTTGCTCAGGCCATCGCCGATCATCCCTATAACACGAACGTGGTTTCAGTATTTCATATAATATTATAAGTTCATTTTATCCGATAACGCTTATTGTTAGGTTTTGTTTAAGGTTAAATATACCTAATTATCTAGGTATTAAGTCTTTTATAATTATTTTAGGGTTGGGGTTAGGTTCAGGTTCGGTTTTCGCATCGATTTCTAAATTAGGTTTTTAGTTCGATTTCTAAGTAATGTTTTAGATTCCAACCCTAGAAATCCGTTTCAACCCATAATGTGAAATTAATCACATTACTTTTCGATCTCCTAAATACGATTACTACCCCTAGTCAGCATTTTATTCCATTCGGTACACTTAAATCCGTATTAGTGTATCGAATTTACTCATGTTGTGAGAAATTTTTACATTTTTCATATAATTACCTAAAATTGAATTTTGTTTCAGATTTGTTATGTTCTGATTTTCATTATTTTATTATCTAATTAAACCTAATTTTTCCATATTTATTAATTTTTAATTCTACATATTCCTAATTTTCTACATTTACCACATAACACCTTCATTACTTACACTTAACACTCCATAGACTAGGATTAGGTTTCCACATAAGAGATTAACATTCCTAAACATCTAATTACTATCCCAATCAGTAATTAACATCCTAATCACCTAATTAACCCTAAATCACCCAATTTTACCATCATTTTAGGGCTAAAAATTAACTTAAAAATTTCAAAAATTAATTTTAAAAAAATGGCTTCATAGAACTGTTCTATATCATATGAGCATCCTACAAAAAAAAATTGAGCTCCAAACTACACTCCTAAGGTCATTTATTTCTAAACTGAAATGTGTTCGGTTTTGCATGATTTCTTAAGGACCCTATATTACGGGACATGTTTTCATCTAAATAATATTTTTCCTACAAACTACATACAAAAATATCCTAGAATAACAAAATTCATAATTTTATAATTATATTTACTATTTTTACAAAATTTCACAAGAATCGGGCTGGAATTTGGACTCACCGATTTGGGTGGCTCCGGCCATCGCAGGCCGCCATGGCCTTGTCGGCCGGACTGGGCACTGCCACCACCATGTGGTGGTGGTGGCCTCCACTCCCAGCTCCTCGTCTAGTGTGAGTTCCCTTTAAAATCCCTAACTGCACAGTTTTCTTTTTTTTTTTCTGGATTTTCTCTTGATTTTTTCGGTGTTTTGATTTTTCTCAAATCATAAACTGACCAAAGGACTTCTATAATTTTTTCCCTTATTTATAGACAATTTTAGAAATTAATGTGCATTAATTTGATGGGATTTTGCATAAATTCCATGATTTTTGGCTTTTTGTTTGTCAAATTCTTATTGGTTATTTTTTTTCTTGCTGACCACGACCTTATCTTGTTGCAGCTTATCCTCTTCTGATTTTTCTGATTTTTTCTATAATTATTTTGTATTTTTCTTTAATTATTTGCTTAGTTTTAGGCTAATTTAGGTAATTACGCGTATTTTTATCTACACGTAAATACATGTGGGGTACACGTAAACATTCCTAAATATTATTTTGGTCATTCTAAAATTTTTAGTATACATATAATCTATCTCTAGTAATTTATTAGTTATTTCATTACACTTTTCGCATTTTCGATTATTAATACCTATTATGCTTAAAATTTGAAATATAGTCTCCTATTTTACTATTTATTTTTTTAAATTTAAGTTTACTGGGTCATTTTTACTAATATTTCTCTTAATAGTTTATAATTTGGGTGTGATCGGATCCTTTAGCCGATCGCCCTAAACCTTGGGTCCTAAATTCAATCCTACGGTTATTTAGCCGAACTTTGGGGCTTACAAAGTGCTTTAAGTGTCAAAGGTTTAGGTATATGGTCACCCAATGTCTGAACAGAAGAACTATGATTATTAAAGGAGACATTTCGAAACTCAATATGGATAGTACTAGTAAGAATCTCAAAGAGGAGGTTACTCCCGAAAAGGATACTAGCCAGGAGGATGAGCTTGTTAAAGAGGATGTGTTTGCTAAGGAGCTGGACAAACAAACTTTAGTTGTCTGATGTATGATAAGTATGGAACCCTTAACTAAGGAGGAGTAAAGAGAAGACTTATTCTACATCTGTTGCAAAGTAAATAATCAGGTTTGTGCACTTATAATAGATAGTAGAAGCCATACTAACGTGGCATTTGCCAACCTAGTTAAGAAACTCAAGTAACCGACTATCTCACATTTGGAGCCATATAAGTCACATTGGCTTAATAAGAAAGAAACACTACATGTTACTCAGCAAGTATTGTTATCGATCTCTATTAGCAATTACTGTGATGAAATTCTATGTGATGTACTGCCCATGTATGTGTCTCATGTGTTGCCGGGCCGACTTTAGCTTTTTGATCGAAGTGCTATTCATAATTGTCTTAGGAACACATATGTGTTTGAGAAGAAAGGGAGGAAAATTACCCTGAACCCTATGACCCCAACTTAAGTAAGTAAATTACAAGCTAAATTGGCTCAAGGATTGAAGAAGGCTTTGGTATTGAGTACGGCCAAGCTTCGAGCAGCCATCAAGTCGGACCTACTGATCTTCCTATTAGTAAGGCGGCTACTAGGATTGAAGGAGCAAGTGAAGCTGCTAGAAGAGGTTGAGAAGTTGCTTGATAAATATTCTAACCTGTTTTCGGAGCATTTGCCTGAGCGGTTATCCCCTTTTTGAGGTATTGAGCACACCATTGACTTGATATTTGGTGTTGCACTATCAAATAAGCCTGCTTATAAAATAAATCCCGAGCAAGCTATAGAGCTCTAAAAACAAGTCAATAAGCTATTAAAGAAGTGATATGTAAGAGAAAGTCCTAGCCCCTATACTGTGCTTACATTGCTTATGCCGAAGAAGGATGGAACTTAGCACATATGTATGGATAGTAGAGCTATTAACAAAATTACTATCAAGTATAGATACTCCATTCTAAGGCTAGATGATATATTAGACAAATTGATTTGAGAAAACGTTCAGTAAGATTGACTTGAAGTCAGGGTACCACCAAATTCAAATGAGGCAAGGGGATGAATGGAAAACTATTTTTAAGACCTAACATAGCCTGTACGAGTGGATAGTCATACCCTTGGGGTTATTAAACGACCCAAGCACTTTTATAAGATTGATGAACCATGTTTTAAGAGATCTAATCGGGAAGTTTGTCATTGTCTACTTTGACGACATTCTTGTCTATAATGCCAACTTAGGATGTCATACTAAACATCTCTTAGCTATTTTCTGTGTCCTTCGATCAAAGAGACTATTCGGAAACATGAAGAAATGTTGTTTATTTTAGGAAGAGGTGATCTTCTTAGGCTACATAATTAGTAGAGGAGGATTAAGGGCTAATGAAGAGAAAGTCCAAGCCATTGTTGAGTGGCTGACCCTAACATCATGTGCCGAGGTGATGAGTTTCCTTTGATTGGTATCATTCTACCGACACTTAATCCAATGATTCAATACTATAGTAACACCTTTGATTAAGCTAACAAAGAAGAATAAAAAGCTTAAGTGGGAAGAAAAGGAAGAGAGGAGTTTTGTCAAAGTGAAAGCGTAGTTGACCTCTACCCCAATCTTGATACCGCTAGACTTTAATACAGTGTTTTAGCTTGAAGCAACGTGTTAGGTGTTGGCATCAAAGCTATATTGATGCAAGAAGACCGAACCGTCACTCAGCATATTGAAAAACTTAGGGGGAGCACAATTGAACTATTCTATGTGTAACAAGAAAACTCTTACCATTAATTCGAGCTCTTTACATATAGCAACATTATCTTCTGCTAAAGGAATTTTTCATATATATGATCATGAATCCTTAAGGTATTACAGGACCAATCAAAGCTTTCTAAACGTTAAGTTTACTCGATTGAATTTCTAGAAGGGTTTAATTTTGTTATCAAATATAAGCAAGACAAGAATAATATAGTTGCCGATGCTCTATCAAGAACACATGTTCTTCTTATAGAGCTCTAAACCTAACTACTAGGGTTTGCAAGCATTAAAGAACAGTATCAATATGATTCTTATTTTGGTCCTATATATGAACACTGTAGAGAAGGGAGAACATTGGATGAATACCATGTAAAGGATAGTTATTTGTTTCAAGGAGGCAAATTATGTGTGCTAATCTATTCAATGACAGAACTACTGGTAAGAAAAGTACATAGTAAAGGACTCTCTAGACACTATGGAGAACAAAAGATATTTGAGCATTTGAATGATAGGTTCTTATGGCCTAAAATGAAACGTGATGTGTATCATATGATTGAAGGATGCATCATTTATAAGAAAGCAAAAAGCCAAGTAGAATAAGGGAAGGCAATGCCTCTACCAATCCCGACCAAACCATAAGCTGACCTAAGTATAGATTTTGTCCTCAAATTTCCCCGAACTACCCAAGGCAAAGACTCTGTGATGGTTATTGTGGATAGATTCAGCAAAATAGCACATTTTGTACCCTACACCAAAACTAACGATGCTTTGGTTATTACTTCATTATTTTTGCAGGAAATAGCTTGCTTACATAGAGTACTAAGGAATGTGGTGTCTAACAAGGACCTAAAGTTCTTGAACCATTTTTGGAGAATTCGTTGGCATTGGATGGGAACTAAACTATTGTTTAACATCCCTTACCATCCCCAAACTAACAGTCGAATGAAGGTTGTCAATTACACCTTAAGATTACTGCTCTGTGCTATAGTAGGAAAGAACTTAGCCGATTAGGACTTCTTCTTACCTATAGTAGAATTTGCTCACAATAGGATAATACATGCCACCACTAAGCATGCCACCACTAAGCATGCCCTATTTGAGTTCATTTATGATTTCAACCTCGAGCTACCCCTTGACCATACCTTAATGCCGCCCACTGACCAAAAAGATCCAAAAGTAAGAACCAGAGCTCAATCCATCCAGTAGATCTACCAACGAGTTGCTTGACACATTAACTGAGTTGCTAGAAAACTAAAAGAAAGAGACAAAGGAAGGAAGACAAAGCAATTTAATCCATCAACCAAGTGTGGTTACATTTGAGCAAGGAGAGGTTTCCTAAAGAGAAAAAGAACAAGCTGTTTGCTAGAGCTGAAGGACCGTTCAGGGGACTCCAAAAGATAAACAATAATGCATACCAACTAAAGCTACTAGAAGACTTCAGAGTATCTAACGTATTTAATGTTGCTGACCTTAGCTTTTACTGGCATAAAGAGAACTTGGATGAGGACTAACTAGATTTAATCCCAAATCCTAATCAACTCGATGAGAATGATAGGAATCAGACCATTAGACCCCTGACTCAAGTTTGAGGACTAAAGAGCATAGTTAAATAAGTTCTTACTTTACGTCCCCCAATTGAAGAATCCAAGTTGCTACAGTTTGCTGACTTGATGCCCTGGCTAAGTTGAACCTCCTTATACTTATCGATAGTTTCCAAATGCTAACCAAAGGTATACTCAGACAATAATTTAGCCTATTTAACCATCTGCTCAATTGACTTGAGTCCAAGCTATATCAAATAAGTTCAAGCTAATTCACCTCGGAAGAGTCACCTGCTCAACTCGACACTGATGAACTATCAGATTAGCTCAGCTCAGCATCATTACTTAGCAACACCTAAGTTAGCCATATAGTTTGTCCATTTTTGCCAAGCACATGACCACTAATCATCTACTACGTGTTTGAGCACCCCTTCTAATAGAATCTTCCATATAAGATGTCCATATTTGCTGAATTTTCATTTATACCCTTTGGACATTCCTTGTATCATACTTATTTTGTACATTACCCTTTTTAGTCTTTTCCATTTTAGGTAGGATTCCTTAACTTTTCAATTATAAATAACTACTGTAAATGTAGCCGCAACACAACCTGATATTGAATATACTTATCATTTCGTGAGCATTACTCTTTGTTTATTTGTTTACTTCACTCTTATCCTAACCCTTAAACAAGACTAAGTGATGAGTACTCTCATTGGAACAACTTATGCATCATATAGAATTGATCTATGAGTCCTTGGTAGTTCCTTGATGTGTAATGTCCTTAGAGCGAATCGAAGTTTGCTTATTAGTTTCTTTGTTTATCGTATAATTCTACCCCTATTTTTCGAGTTTTCTATAAGCTTGGACCCACCCCTAACAACCGGCCTTATTAATCCTTATCCTGAATCATATCACTATACATACTTGAAAGTTGAGCAAAATCAATATGAAGAATCAAGATTAGTTCCTTAAAGGAGGTTTGTTTTGAACATGATACGCAAGTTAAAATGACGGTATGAATTCACTTCTCTATCCTAAACATAATATATAAATATCCCTTACCAACCCTGTTGAGCTCTTTAAGAAAGTGATTTCAAATTAAACTTTGTCAAGAACCACCCTGCATTGGGATAATCAGGAGGTTTGAGTCATTAATTAGGAGAAAAAGCATAATCTAATTTGTGCTTACTCTAATTGTACTAATTCGTGGGTAATCATTACCAATGATAATTGATAACTCTGATTTTAAACATATTTCATATGGTGATTTTATAGTATTTTCCTCACATTTTTTGTTTTCTTTAAAGAAATTGATACTTAATTGAGTAAAATTTTGATTTCTAGGTTTGAACGCGTTCTAGGATAGAAAATGAAGAAAAGGAATCAAGTTTCACTCAAATCGGAGTTCAAATGAAGAAGTTTTGAAGTTGTGCAGAAAATTTTACCTTAGTGCAGAAAATTACACGACCTGGGGACATGGCCATGTCTGGTGACGAAAACAGAATCCTTGTAATACACATATAAAAGGATATCTTAGGGTTTAAAAGAAGGTGAGATATTACAGAAACGGAGAGACACAAGAGAAGAGAAAGAGACTTAAGGAGAACATCAAGAAAGAGGCAAAAACAACATCAACTTCAAGATTAGAGAGATTTTTCATCAATTAGAGGGGTTTTCCATGTTTTATTTAATATTTTTTATGAAACTCATTTTTAGATTCATTATGATAGCTTAGAATTCGAGTATTTAGGATTATGGAACCTAGGGTTTCATGTGATTCTTAGATTGATTTAGAATTTTCAATAAAGTTTCTATCTTTGCTTGATTCAATTATATTGTTTAATTATTGATTGATATTTCTAGAATATCAATATATGATATTATGCATGTTGATTGAGAAATTGCATGTGTAATTAGATCTTTACATAATTGGAGAGAATTACATGTATACTTAGAGATAAGATACATGTTTCTTCCGGAAAGTTAATTATTTGTGTGGGAATTCACTATACATTAATGCAATTCTAAATTATATTACTAAGTGAAGAGATTCCAGTAAATAATTTAGGATTAGGGTTAATATGCTTGAGAAAGGTATTAACTTTAGTTGTGAATCCCTCCGGTCAAGAATAATAGAAACCGAATTAAATATATTTTAAGCGATCACATGATTAACTCTAGGGGAAATAATTCCTAAATACGTTATTACTTTCTTAAAGTCTTTCTTAATTTTATCGGTTTTTCAATTGCTTAATCAAGTCTTATAAATAAGTTAGTTTGTTAATTTTAGTATTTTTAATTAATTCAAACTTACATAATTTTCCGGTTAGATAATAAAGCTAAAGTTAATATTAGTACTCGAAGTCTCTGAGGGATCAACTCGGACTCACATCCACTATATTAAAACTGATAGGTGCACTTGCCTAATATCAATAATCTATTTTCTTTGAAAATAAGAAGAACTTCAATTTTAGATAACTCACATATTTTGAGCTGTAAGCCATTTTAGAAGAGAAAGGAAACAGGCATCCCCATTCCATCAAAAGCCGACAAAAGATGCCCAAAATGAGTGAAAGAAAACAAAGAGAAAGAAAGGAAAAAGTGAGAAAAAGAGAGGAAAAAGCCAAAGAGGGAGAATAACAAGAAAAAGGAAAAAAGAAAAAAGAAGAAGAAAAAAGAGGGGAAAAAAAAGAGAAAGAGGAAAAAAAAATTGGGCATCAATTTGCATCCTTTAAGCAACAAGTCAAAAACAAGCACTAGAAGGTGATCAAAGCTCAAAGTTTTAAGGTGCCTTTCTAAGCCCAAAGAAACTCAAGCACATTAAGGACCAAAGACAAGACTTACAGCTCAAAGGTCATCCCATTCTATGGGCCCTCCCATGTCACTGCCCCTAAGAGGCTCTTCTAATTAAAGGGAATTAATCATCTTAGGCTAAAAATAGCTCATGAAACTAAAGCAAGCCCATTTTCGTTTTTTCGAAGGGTTTTTAACTTGTAAACTTAGGCTAAGAAGATAATTCTTTTAAAATATGCCCATTCATCAATCCCTTTTGAAACTGTTAACCAACATGTCATATTGAATTATAAGTCCGAAAAAGACCTAACTAATTTATTGAGGCATATGACTTGCAAGATATACCATAATTTTTGGAATCCAAAGTTGAGAGAGAAATTTAAACCGAGAGAGTGAGCAATTCCTCTTAGACTACATAAGTAAATGAGTGGGATGCCTATTTCAAAGCAAGAAAGATTTGAAAACTTGCAAATCAAATATAACAAGTAGTGTTTCTCCTAGATAACATTAGTTATTCGCTATATGATGAAGATCAAAGCCCATGATATTAGAAGGCAGAAAGAATAGCATGCGAAAAAAATCACAAGAGCTAAGTAGATTAGAAATGTCGAACATGTGATAAAATCAAGAGAATGAGAGACTAATTTGGCCCATCGGCCATAATTCTCAAACACAAACCCGAGCTGTAAATAATGTTTGCAAAAGAGAAAATGACTATCAAGCGACAAGGCAAGCTCATTGTCTATTAGCAAACTCTTGAGCCCATAAGGCCCTTCTACTTATTGGCAATTCAAAAAGAAAAAAAAAAATTGTTTTTCGCAACAAGGACCATAACCCTGATTTTCAAAAAAGAAAAAAAAAATTCAAAGACCTTCATTCTTGCTTCTCTTAAACCAATGTCCTTTGGGCTTTCTCATAGACCTAATTTAAGTAGCTACCCACCTTTAGAGCTGGCCTTAGTGACTACTATAAACACCCCATTTTTGTCCATTGTAATTTTAGAGTTTTTTTTATAATAGAAAAAAAAAGATCATAATTTAGAAAAATAAAAAATATATATAAATTTATAAAAAATAAAAAAACGAAAAAAATTAGAAAAAAGTACAAAAAATAGGAAATTAAAAAAATACAAAAAAGGAAATTTTAGAAAAATAGAAAAAAAAACTTTAAATTATAGATTTAGAATGTTAGGAGTAATAAATAATTTAGAATAGTTTTTTAAAAATATTAAGGTCTTAGGTGGGGTTGTCATTTTAATTTAAGATTGTTATAGGCTTAATAAAGTTCTAATGTAGCCATTTTTAGTTGCTAAATGTATTTTGAGTGCAACTTATAATAAGGAGGAGCCAACAACCCATCTAGTACTACATTTGAACTTGTAAGTGGAAATAGTTAAAAGGTTAAGGGTTTAATTCTGCTTACAGGTATTAAGCACCTTTTTCTTTTTCTTTTTTTCTGCCCCTACGTGCCATGTGTCAGCCTATCATTGGCATTTTCCATCCCATTTTTTACATTTTACTCCCTTTCTCTCAGTTTCTTAACTTGGACACCCTATTTATCAGCAATTTTGATTCGATTTTCTTCATGATTTCACTATTAACTTGGTGAAATCATGAAGATTATGTAGGTTACTTTGCATTTGTATCAAGAATTGGTCCAGATACATGCACTTCAAGGATTAAATTGACCATCAAAAATTAAGAAAAATATGAATCCAAGATTCAGTCTTTTTTCAATATGGCAAATCCGAACATTAATGGAAGAAATCGAAGGTTCCATCCATCATGTCGACAATAATATCATCCCCATTACATTCAAATTTGCTCAAATCAAGCTCTTTCTCATTAAATGGTGATTGACTTGATCCTTTATGACCATGGCGAATCTTGACACCAAAACACTTGCCATATCTGATTTAAGCTTGGTAAGTATAAATAGGACCATCCATTTACTATTCCGGCATGAATCCTCACTTCCAATCTCCCTTTCTCCCATTTCAAGTTGCCTTTCCCTCATTACCAAACCCCAAGTGTAACCACCTTGCCTCTCTTTAGCTTGAAGTCCGCACATGGTGGCTGTTGAATGAAACCAACACCAAAGTCAAACTGCCCACTTTAAGCTCTTTTGAACCTAGGCCTCTCACACATAGCCATGCTCCCAATTGCGAGAACAAATTACCACTCATCCAAAACCTAGCCACCACCCCTTTACCTTCAAAGCGACCATCTCTACCCTTTTTTAACCAAAGCGACCATCACGGCTGACTTCATAACACCCCAAAAACATAAGATCCCACCTCTCTTTCACTCTGAACTACCTTCAACCACCACTAACCAACACTTACCATAACTGCCGCCTTATACAACCACCTAAATGGCCATCATTGGCTGTAGCATCAGGCTTACACCCCTTCTTCCTTAATAAAATTCACACAAAAATCACATCACCCGCTTGTTTTAGTACAATAATGGGTTCAATTCGCACCAAGTTTACTATTGCTATTTGTTTCCACACCAACCCAGCCTTCAGCCTGGTGGAATTCCAAAACTGACTCGAGTAAATAACTGAATCGACTTAATCTACCCAGGTTCAATCCATAATCGAGCTTCTCTAGCCTATACTGTAAGCCCCACAACTAAGCAATTCGAGGTTTCGATCGGTTGAATGACCCGATCGAGCCTAAATTATAAAGTGAAGCTAGAAATATTAGTAAACCGATTCCGTAAGTTTGAATTTAAGAAAATAAGTAATAAAATAGGAGATTACAAAATTTTCAAATTTAAGTATATGACTCGTTATTTATCGAAAATGCGTAAAATGCATTCCACTATTTAACGAATCGCTAAAGATAAATTATATGTATACTAAAAATTATAAAATAACCTAAATAATATTTATGAATATTTATTTGTACTATATATGAATTTACATGTTGGTATAAATACGCGTAATTATTTAAAATACGCGAAATGTGCTAAAATTATGCTAAATAATTAAAGAAAATTCATAATTAATTAATAAAAAATCAAGAAAAATCAATAATGATCCAAATCAGGTTGTGACAGGTCATAATCCACAAAATAAAAATTAACCAATTAAAATTAGACAACACAAAAGCTAAAAATCAAGGAAATTGGGCAAAGTCATGTCTAATTAATGCACAATAATTACACTAAAGCTCTATAAATAGCAAGAAAAATTAAGAAGCTCATTTGGACAGTTAGAAATCAGATAAAATTAAGGAGAGGCGAAAATTGAGAGAAAAACCAAAGAAAAAAAAAAGAAAAGGAAAACTGTGCAGTTAGGGCCACAAAGGAGAACCCAGATCTGACGGGCAGCTGGTGGTGGACGGCCACCACCACCATACGATGGTGGAAACGCCCAGGTGGGCCGACATACCGGTGGCCGGAGCCACCCAGATCGGTGAGTCCGATTTCCAGCCCGATTCTTGTGTAATTTTGTAAAAATAGTAAATATTCTTAAAAAATTATGAAACTTGTTATTATAGAATATTTTTGTATTTAGTTTTTAGGAAAAATATTATTTTAATGAAAATATATCTTGTGATATAGGGTCCTTAAGAAATCGTGCAAAACCGAGCATGTTTCGGTTTAGAAATAAATGACTTTAGGAGTGTAGTTTTGAACCCAAAATTTTTTTGTAGATTATTTAGATGATATAGAATAGTGCTATGAAGCTCGTTTTCAAAAATTAATTTTTAAAATTTTTAGATAATTTTTAGGCCCTAAAATGAGGCATAAAATGGGTAATTTAGGGTTAATTAAGTAATTAAATTATTAATTACTAATTTAGTGAATAATTATATGTTTTAGGCTGTTGAAATTTGATGGAGTATGATACTTGTAGCATTTAGGGTGTTAGATGTAATTATTAGGTTAATTATGCAGTAAATGATTAACAAGAAAAAATAGTTAACTTGAAGTTAATTTTGTAAATTAGGGAAATTAGGAGTCAATTTAGATATTTTGGAATGATAATTGATGTTTAGGGATGGTAATTAAAGTGATAGAAATATTAGAAGTGCATTATGTACATAATAGGCAATAATGCATAATATGTAATTTTTGAAAATATAATAAATAGAAAATATTAGGATAAAAATTGATATTATATAAATAATAAGGATATATAATAAATCTGATAAGAAACTTGAATTTATATAATTATATGAAAAATGTAAAAATTTCTCATATTAGGAGTAAATTCGGTACACTAATAAGGATATAAGTATACTGGATGAAATAAAATACTGACTAGGGGTAATAATGATATTTAGGAGGTCGGGAGGTAATGTGATTAATTTCACATTATGAGTTGGAACGAATTTCTAGGGTTGGAATATAAAACATTACTTAGAAATCGAACTAGAACCTAATTTAGAAATCGATGTAGAAACCGAACCCGAACCTAACCCCAAACCTAGAATAATTATAAAAAACTTAAGACCTAGATAATTAGGCATATTAAACCCTAAACAAAACCTAACAATAAGCGTTATAGGATAAAATGAACCTATAATAGTTATATGAAAAGCTGAAACCACGTTTGTGTTATAGGGATGATCGGCGATGGCCTAAGCAAATCGGACCTTGACTGAGTGAGCGAGGAGTCGAGGTAAGTTGGGATTAATATGATGCTGTATTTTGGGAGGCTTGAGATTATGCTTGGTTGTGCTTGTTAGATAGTTGGATGTGTGCATGTGCTTGATTATGGGTGATCTATGATTCTGTTTGTTGCTCTAGCATGTATTGTATGATTTACATGAAATGATTGATCACCCTAAACTGGACTTAATCAAATATACGACCAGTAATCATAATCCGACATGCATGGCAACCCGTTAAGGGAACTTAGGACTCTCCGGCCAAATACCGACCCCTTTGAAAGGGATAGCGCAGGATTGCAAAATGGTCCCTTCCTTATCCTCAATCGAACTAAGTGACAGGAGAGGAGGTCGCGTCGAGGGTGAAGACAGTGGTTCAAAGGTAGTCGCGGGAGGAGCAAGGTCTCCATTACACAAGCTTAGGTTTGCTTGTAAGCTATTGCATTAACGGCAACTCCTCAACTCGGATTAGAGCGGGCGCAATTTCTCTAATCTCACGACGGACCGGATAACGTCGTGCAATGACATTTGCTTGCACATGTATTGCACCTAATAAGTTATGGTATAGTTTTAAGTCCTCCGTCCTAACTTATTGAGCTGTGGTTGCTCACATCCCTATAGACGTCGTGCAGGTGTTGGCTAAGAAACGGCAACAACTACTCTGAAGCTAGCAACTGCTGGATCTTGGGGAGTGAGGAAAAACATTGAAGAATCAACACATATGTTATTACTTTTCATTTATGAGTAATGTAATAACCGAATTATAGTGATTATATATAACTTTTCTCACTTTCTTAGGTAAATGAATTATTTAAATTACAAACTGTTTACTTCAAAGCGGGTTAGTCGTGGACGCCTTGTGTAGATCAGGTCTAAGATAGCGGTTGTAAGGCCAACTTCTATCTTAAGATGGTTTACACAGTGGGGCTGTTACGACTCTGCCGTTTCGGAGCGTGACAGTTTTAAATTGGTATCAGAGCAAAGTTCTAGTGAACTTGCTTTGAAATGAATAATTAAAAGAATTAGACATTTTAGGAGTACATTGAGAGTGGGTAGAAACAAATAGATATTAAAGTAACGAACTACAAATTATAAGATAAGTAGTGACTATAGTGCTAAACTAAGATAGGCGTTAATCAAATTTAGCTCTAGTGATTAGATCATATGGAGAAATTGGTAATTAGTTGAGGTGATTCAAAAGGAATAAAGGAGAACCCCTGATTTAATCCAAAATTGAGATGTGGAGAATAATATTATAATTGGTTTGTTAAGATATGTTAATATTATGAAGGGAATTACTAAGAAGTTTGTTAATGGAGTTGTATGGAAATTGATGAGAAGTGACGAGACTTATGAACAATAGTGGAAATCAATTTAAGTTGGAACAAGAGAGATATAGCGATATGTACAGAAAATTAAGGTGAATCCGAAGCTTATAGGATTTCTGAGATGACCTCTACGTAATGCTTAGTATGAATATGAGGCAGTATAAATTGAAGTGAAATAAAGCATGGTATAGAAGAGGATTCTAGGAAAGACAAAACAGTGAGAGAGAAAAGTTAGAAACCGACTCAAAAATGAATCCAAACCTAATCTAAGAGTAAATCTTGAATAGAATGAGAATGCGATATAGGAGATGATAAATGAGGACAATAGTAAGGAGTTTGATAATGATAAAGTATATGAAGTGATCATTATTTCTGCATTTTTCTATGGAAGTGTAAAGTACCAAATCGACAAGTAGAAATGATATTGAATTAATTAGAAGACAAATGTAGTAGAATTCTTTTGAATGAATAGTTGTTGTAAATAATTTGAATTATGGATATGATAGCTGATCATGTTTTCCTAAGAATTAGAATTGATCCTACGTTAGTTATTCATATATGTGAATTTCTTAACGATCTCTTAATGGATGTAATTATGCTTCTCGATGAAGTGTATTCTTTTGGATATGTGCAAATGCAATGACGATTGACATATTTGTAGCTAGGAGTGTGAAAAGATCAAATGTATTTTTTGTGATTAATTTTAGAGGTCCTTTATATGTATACGAACAGTCGAAGGAATGGTGCTATAGGGCTACAATCAGATAAAAAATTCTTAGGCCTTTAGTGAATCATGAATTAGAGAATTGTAGTTTGGAATGATAATTAAGTGTAAGTGAAGCCAAATGAATATGAAATGGATCATGAGATTTTTATGTAGTTCTGAGGCAAGTAAAAAATTATATCATTATATAATACTTATAATTGGTAAATAAGATGGATAGCTATTAAATGATACATAAGAAATGAAGTAAGATTGCTACGTAAACTACCACCGAATATGTATCCAAACACCCTAAAATAGTAGTAGGATAACAAGTTGGAGATGATTAGGACTTTTGATCAACACTTACTTAGTTATTTTAAGGATCAATTTGGAAAGGTATAACTCTCTAGAAAGTAAATTTTATGAGATAGTTATTTATTAGTAAACTAATTCTGATAAGGAATGTTGATCATAGATAGTATTCAAGGATTCGAGCTTAAAAGGATTAGAAGATAAGTAGTGATTTCATTGAAAGACTCTTCCTTGATTTTAGTTGAATAATAATAAATATGAACAAAAGGATTGGTTGATGAGCACCCTAACCGTAGAATATACAAATGGATAAAATGCAAGTATAATGATGATATTAAGGTATTCATTCTCTATAAGTTGGAAACTAGTAAATGGAAAAGGATTTAAGGTGATTAAGGTTATTGTTACCTATCAGTTAGAATTTATAGTGGAGGAAGGATATTAATCCATAGAATCGTAAGATATAATGGAAATGAAATTTAAAAGGAAAGTTACTGATGATAGATTATGAGAAGTTTGTGGATATCTATAAAGAAGAGACTGAAGAGAATATCAGTAAGTAGTGAATCTACTAGTAATATATAAGGATTCAAATGTATTTTTGAAGATTATTTTGTAGATATTCAATTTTATGATTAAGTTAATTAAGAATAAAACTTATAGTCGAAACTCTGCATTGGACATTGTAAAGGAGACTTTAAGAGTTAGAGGAGTGACTGCCAAATTTTAGAATAATCTTGGATTGGAATGATGTTAAAATAGGATTAGTGCATAAATTATATTCACAGAATTAAGAGAAACAAATGCATGCCAACTGTATATGAAAACACTTGTGGTGGTATCCGTCAATAGTATTTTGATATACAAAGTATCTGTGGATAGTATTATCGAAGTTAAGTGATCATAAGTAGTATATTGATATGGAAGACATGTGATTTTCGGAGGAGATAATACGTTTTCATTAAACTCGTTATATTTGGAGAAGTTCAATTCTTAATAGAGGATACGTTGGCACTTACAAAACGACTTAAAATAGGGAAATTATTTTTATTTTCCCTTTTTATAAATAAGCTTACCTTTTTCTCCTTTTTTAATTAATTTTCTTTAATTGTGAATGTAGAATTAGCTAAAAGGGTATTTTACAAGATAAACTTAATTCCAAAAAGATAAAAAGTAGTACTTGTTAAGATTTAATAAGTT
This sequence comes from Lumnitzera racemosa, assembly GCA_024138005.1. Classification (NCBI taxonomy): domain Eukaryota; kingdom Viridiplantae; phylum Streptophyta; class Magnoliopsida; order Myrtales; family Combretaceae; genus Lumnitzera; species Lumnitzera racemosa. The sequence continues at coordinate 126,498,985 of JAMXBC010000001.1, forward strand.
AGTTTCCAAACTCAAATTTTTTAGTTTTAAAAAATCATTTTTCAAAAGTGATTTTATCGTGACCTTATAGCTATGTTATAAATAATTCATTCAATCAGTTACAACTTAACCTTTCTTTCCTTTTTTTCCCGACCTCAATCAAGTGATGACTCTATTCTTTTATTTTTTAAACCAAGTTTTTCTTAATCCTTAGTTAAGGGTTAATATTAAACATGTAAGGTTTAATATTATCATATTAAGGAAAATAAATAAAAAACAAGAAAATTTTAGGCTTGATAACTTAGCGACTCCACTAGGGACGTCAAGAGAGCTAGCCACTAAAAAACTTTCCGAAATTAAATTTACCTTTAAAAAATACTCATGTTATTTATTTATTTATTGTTATGATTTGTTTCACGTAAATATATTTTGTTTTAACTTACTATATTCACTTTTTGCATGCATTATACATAGAATATTGTAAGGAATACTTGCATTAAGGATGCAGAGTAGATATAGTCAAACTCAAGCCATCTTAGGACCCCAGGACAAGGGGTCATTTTGTAGGTTTTGGGTGTTATGGGGTAACCACTACTTAAGGTTGATTAGACTACCTCACTTAAGCTTCGATGTGACCAATGAATCGTTTTCTCGAAAACATGTAAGGTCATAGAGCTTAAGGATCTATAGAATTCACCCTAATTGCATATACTTCCCTTAAACCTTCAGTTAATACACTACTCCTAAAAGTTACAACCTTAGTAGTATTAAAGTGTTTTGCAAACATAATCATTTTTTTCAACAGTAAAGTTACAAATTAAGGAATAATGTATTAACCTAATATAACTAACATACACATGTTTCCACATACATTCTTTTGATAAATGATTCTTGTCCATGAAATATTTAAGCCTAAAGATAATGATAGTGACCAAATGAACAATCAGAGATCTTATAGGTTATAGGACCTCCTTAGGATTTGCGAGCAGCTACTAGAAGCTGAAATTGCTTATCTAAAAGAGAAGCTTGAATGTTTTAAAACTCACAACTAAGCCTTAAAAGGCCTTCTTAGACAAGCCCTTAGAGAAACCCATGAAATGCTAGAGGACTTTAGAGCTCGTCTACAAGACTTAGTTTATGGTTTTTCATGTTATAACTCAAAGGCCTAGAATAAATGTCAAGTTTCATTGAATAGTAATCTAAAATATATGGTGGGCTTGTTATCTTGTTTTTTTGTATTCTAATTTTTCAAGATACTAAAAGTTCCCTTTAGCGCATCATTCTTTATTCTTTAGTATTCCTCCTTTGTAAATAGTACTTCGTTTAACCATTGTTGTAAGCCACATAACCAGTCACGCAGGGTTTCGATTGGCTGAAAGATCCAATCGATTCTAAATTTTAAGTAAACCTAGAATTATTAGTAAAATGATTCCGTAAGTTTGAATTTAAGAAAATAAGCAATAAAATAAAAGAATATAAAATTCTAAATTTTAAGTATATAACTCGTTATTTATCTAAAATGTGTAAATTACATTCCGATAATTAACGAATCACTGGAGATAAATTCTATGTATACTAAAAATCATAAAATAACCTAAATAATATTTAGAAATATTTATTTGTACTATATATGAATTTACATGTATGTAGAAATATGCATAATTACTTAAAATACGCGAAATGTGCTAAAATAATAATAAATAATTAAAGAAAATTCATAATTAATCAAGGAAAAATCAATAAAAATATAGAAAAATGAGAAAAAGTCTAGAAGTAGGGCGTGGCAATTTGATATTGAATAAAAAAAAATCAACCAATTAAAATGCAACAAATAGAAAGTAGAAAAAAGAAGAGATAAGGCAATTATCTTATCTCATTAATGCACAATAATTTTCCTAAAACTCTATAAATACTCCAAATTTTTCAAAAGCTCATTTGATCAGTTTGGAGAGTGAGAAAAATAGAGAGAGACGAAATTGAGAGAAAAATTAGGGTTAGGAAAAAAAATTAAAAAAACTGTACAATTGAGATTTGTAAGGGGAACCTAGAACCGACAAGTAGCTGGGAGTAAACGGCCACCACCACCACATGGTGGTAGCAACGCCCAGGTGGGCTGATACACCCATGGCCATCGACGATGGTCGGAGCTACCCAAATCAATGAGTTCGATTTCTAGCCTGATATTGTATAATTTTGTAAAAATAGTAAATATTCTTAGAAAATTATGAATTTTTTTATTTTGAAATATTTTTGTATGTATTTTTTAGGAAAAATATTATTTTGATGAAAATATATCCCTTGATATATGATCCTTAAGAAATCATGCAAAACCGAGCATGTTTCGGTTTAGAAATAAATGACCTTAAGAGTATAGTTTTAAGCCTAAAATTTTTATGTAAACTAATTAGATGATATAGAATAGTGCTATGTAGCCTGTTTTCAAAAATTAATTTTTGAAATTTTTAGATAATTTTTAGGCCTTAAAATGAGGCATAAAATGGGTAATTTAGGGTTAATTAAGTAATTAAATAGTTAATTACTGATTCAGTGAATATTTATATGTTTTAGGATGTTGAAATCTAATGAAGTATGATACTTGTAGTATTTAATGTATTAGATATAATTATTAGGCTAATTATGTAATAAATAAGTAATAGAGAAAAATAGTACATTTTAAGTTGGTAATTTAGGGTAATTAGGTATAAAATCTGATTTACGATGAATTTAAACATTTTGAAATGATAATTGATGTTGGGAGATGGTAATTAGAGTGTTAGAAATATTAGATGTATATTATATACATAATAAGTGATAATACATAATATGTAATTATTAGAAATATAATAAATAGAAAATATTAGGATAAAAATTGATATTATATAAATAATAGGGATAGATAATAAATCTGATAGAAAACTTAAATTTATGTAATTATATGAAAAATATAAAAATTTCTTACATCAGGAGTAAATTCGATATATTAATAAAGATTTAAGAGTACCAAGTGGAATAAAATACTGACTAAGGATAATGACGATATTTAGAATATCTAGAAGTAATATAATTAATTTCACATTATGAGTTGAAACGAATTTCTAGGGTTCGGGTATAAAACAGTACTTAGAAAATCGAACTAGAACCTAATTTAGAAATCAATGCAGAAACTGAACTTGAACCTAATCCCAAACCTAGAGTAATTGTAAAAGATTTGAGAATTTAGATAATTGGATATAGTAAACCTTAAACAAAACATAACAATAAGTGTTATAGGATAAAACCAACCTATAGTAATCATATGAAAAACTGAAACCACGTTTATGTTATAGGAATGATCGGCAATGGCCTGAGTAAGTTAGACCTAAAGTGAGTAAGCAAGGAGTCTAGGTAAGTTAGGATTAATACGTTACTGTATTTTTTAGGCTTAAGATTATGCTTGGTTGTGCTTGTTAGATAGTTGGTTGTGTGCATGTACTTGATTATGAGTGATACTATGATTTTGTTTGTTGTTCTAGCCTGTATTATATAATTTGTATGAAATGATTAATCACCCTAAACTGGACCTAATCAAATATAGGACCCGTAATCATAATTGGACCTGCATGGCAACTCATTAAGGGAAACTTAGGATTCTCCGGCCAAATACCGACCCCTTCGAAAGAGATAGCATAGGATTGTATGATAGTCCCTTCTTCATCCTTAGTTAACCTAAGTGTAGAAGAGGAGGTCGCGACAAGGGTGAAGTCAATGGTTCGAAGGTAATCGCGAGAGGAGCGGTGTCTCCATTATACAAGCTTGGATTTGATCGTGAGCTGTTGCATTAATGATGTAAGTCTCACAACCAGTCACTTAAAGTTTCGATCGGCTGAAAGATCCGATCGAGCTTAAATTATTAGTAAAGCTAGAAATATTAGTAAAATGATCCCATAAGTTTGAATTTAAGAAAATAAGCATTAAAATAAAAGAATATAAAAATTCTAAATTTTAAGTATATAACTCGTTGTTTATCGAAAATGCCTAAAATGTATTCCGATAATTAACGAATCGCTAGAAATAAATTATATGTATATTAAAAATCATAGAATAACCTAAATAATATTGAAGAATATTTATTTGTACTATATATGAATTTATATGTTGGTAGAAATACGCGTAATTACTTAAAATACGCATAATGTGCTAAAAAATACTAAATAATTAAAGAAAATTCATAATTAATTAAGGAAAAATAAATAAATATCAGAAAAAATAAGTAATGATCCAGAATTGGGTTGTGGTAGCTAGGGAAAATAAGAAAAAAATAAGCCAATTAAATTACAGCAGTACAAAAGCCAAAAATTAAAGGATTTGGGTAATGTCTTGTCCAATTTAATGCACAATAATTTTCCTAAAGCTCTATAAATAGCAAGAAAAATTCAGAAGCTCATTTGGTTAGTTTTGAAAGTGAGAAAAATAGGGAGAGGCGAAATTGAGAGAAAAATTAAGGTTAGGAAAAATAATAAGAAAAACTATGCAATTAGGGCCATAAAAGGGAACCAACATCAGACGAGCAGCTGGGAGTGGATGGCCACCACCACTACACGGTGGTGGCAGCACCTAGACCGACCAACAAGGCCAAGGTGGCCGGCGATGGTAGGAGCCACCCAAACCGATGAGTCCGATTTCCAACCCAATTTTGTGTAATTTTGTAAAAAATAGTAACTATTCTTAGAAAATTATGAATTTTATTATTCTGAAATATTTTTCTATATAGTTTTTAGGAAAAATATTATTTTAATGAAAATATGTCTCGTGATATATGGTTGTAGACACCTAATTTTTGCCCTTCCATAGTGTTAGTTTTTATTTTATTTTATTTTTCACAAAAAGGGTCCTAATTAAAAAAAAAAAGAGATAAAAATAAAAAAAATTGACAAATAATAAAAATACCAAAAAATAAGAAAAGGAAAAATTATAAAGATTTCGTAGATTTTTAGGAAGTAATTTATATTAAGAATAATTAGTTTAGTTAAAAATTTTAGTTTAGGGATTCAAATAGTTAAAATATAATTTAATTGTAATGAATGTCAAGACACAGACCAACAGCCTAACAGATAAGTAGCGGAGTACTTGGATGGATTTAGTTGGAGGTCACGGGTTCGAGTCACAGCAGGCACCTCAATAATCTAGATATACCCAATAGTACATACACAATAAGCCGACCCAACAGCCCATTCCGAAGCCGAATTCAACGTCCAATTCCATTGTCCCTTTATTGCAAACACAATTTTAAAGTCCCCATCTACGATCCAATTTCTAATCAACGACAATTCCATGCTGCAAGTCCGAACGCCCTCAATCCAATTCTCAATTCTCAATCCATTCGAAGTCCTGACAAGTTCAATCCGCTTATCAATCTCCGTCAATCCAAAGTTCCTACCGTAACTTACCGAAGCCTCATCATTTGACGTCCGAGGTAAATACAATCCACACTAGTCCGAATTCAATCCATGTTCAGCCCAACCCTTATCATGGTTCAATCTTTTTCTTTTAGTTTTGGTTATTGTCGTTATTATTATTATTTATTTATTTATTTATTGACTTAATTAGTAGTAGTTAAAGAAAATGTGTCCTAGTTTAGGAGATTATTTTTTGTGGTATTAGGTCTTTAGGAAAATTGTTGTTTTTCTTCAAAAATAAAAATATATAATAAATTTTTTTAGAAAAGACATTTTAGAAAAAAATTTTTTCAAGAGTTAAGGTCCTTTTAGAATTTCCTTTGAAAAAGAAAATAATAACAAATGAATTAAAAACGTAAAGTTGACAATTTTTAGAAATTAAAATAAACTAACATGCTAAAGTTTTTTTTAATAAAAACTAAAAAAAATCTTTAATTGACTTTTTTTCTATGGTTAGACATCTTTCCCATAGTTTAGGCTTGTTTTCCATGATTTATATGTCTTTTTCATAGTTTAGATGTCTTTTCCATAATTTAGATATCTTTTCCATAGTTTAGATGTCTTTTTCATAATTTAGGTTTCTTTTTTATGATTCAGACATCTTTTCTACGGTTTAAAAATCTTTTTCATAGTTTAAATATCTTTTCTATGATTAGAAAGTTTTTTTCTTTCTTTTTTTTTATGTTTTAAACATCTTTTCTATATAAAAGTTTCATCATCTAGAATATTGCATATTTCATAAAATCTTTAAGGTTTTTTTTAAATAAAAAAATTATCACTTAGTTATTTTTAAATAAAAATTTTAATCTGGCACTTTTCAAAAATTAGGTTTTTAGGTTTTTTTTTATATATAATGTTAGGAATAAAAATTAGGCTTCTAGGGATTTTTCTTAATAAAAATAAAATGGTTAATAAAAACGTAAATTCAACCAATCATTTTTTATAAAAAGAACCAATACATTAAAGTTTTCGGAAAGAACTACGATCGTCTAATCCCAGCTAATGGGTACGTAGGCACCTTCGCGGCGACGATAAAATATGTAGAAATTTAGGCTTTTTTTTCTGTTGATTTTATTTATTTATTTATTTTTAAATATTATAATTAAAAAATAATCCTAATTTCGGTAAATAAATAGTGGTAGCCGTTAGGGTTTAATGGATTAGCCCCCGAATTCGGAACTCTCTGGTTCTTTATTAAAATTGAAATCAAAGACCGATAGTTAAATCGTAACCAATCCACCCAATTGGTTACGGTTTCTTTTCTTTTCTCGACTCTGGTTGGGTGACGACTCCAAAAATTATTTTTAATAAAAAACCAGAATCTCTCAATTTTTTTAGTCGAGAATTAATATTAAATGGGTTAGGGTTTAGTATTAATCGGGAAATGATAAATAAATTTTTAAATAAAAGAAAACCGAAAAATCAGACTCGACTATGGTCCTTAATAAATCATGCAAAATCGAGCATGTTTCACTTTAGAAATAAATAACCATAGGAGTGTAGTTTTGATCCTAAAATTTTTTTATAGATTACTTAGATGATATAGAACAGTACTATGAAGCCTGTTTTCAAAAATTAATTTTCCAAAATTTTAGATAATTTTTAGGCCTTAAAATAAGGCATAAAATGGGTAATTTAGAGTTAATTAAGTAATTAAATGGTTAATTAATGATTTCGTGAATAATTATATGTTTTAGAATGTTGAAATCTGATGAAGTATGATACTTGTAGCATTTAGGGTGTTAGATGTAATTATTAGGTTAATTATGTAGTAAATAAGTAACAGGGAAAAATAGTAAATTTTAAATTAATTTTGTAAATTGGGGTAATTAGGTGTAAAATCTGATTTAGGATGAATTTAGATATTTTGAAATGATAATCGATGTTGGGAGATGGTAATTAGATTGATAAAAATATTAGATGTGTATTATGTACATAATACACAATTATTAGAAATATAATAAATAGAAGATATTAGAATAAAAATTGATATTATGATAATAATAAAAATATATAATAAATTTGATAGAAAACTTAAATTTATGTAATTATATAAAAAATGTAAAAAATTCTCATATTAGAAGTAAATTCAGTACATTAATACAGATTTAAGTATACCGGGTGGAATAAAATACTGACTAGGGGTAATTATGGTATTTAGGATATCTAATAGTAAGGTGATAAATTTCACATTATGAGTTAAAACAAATTTTTAGAGTTGGGGTATAAAACAATACTTAGAAATCGAACTAAAATCTAATTTAGAAATCGATGCGGAATCCGAACCCAAATCTATAATAATTGTAAAAGACTTAAGACCTAGATAATTAAGTATATTAAATCCTAAACAAAATATAACAATAAGTTTTATAGGATAAAACAAACCTATAATAGTTATATGAAAAACTGAAACCACGTTTGTGTTATAGGGATGATCGGCGATGGCCTGAGCAAGTTGAACCTCAAATGAGTGAGTGAGGAGTCCAAGTAAGTTGGGATTAATACGATGCTGTATTTTGGAGGCGTGAGATTATGCTTAGTTGTACTTGTTAGATAGTCTGTGGTGTGTATGTGCTTGATTATGAGTGATGCTATGATTCTGTTTGTTTTTCTAGCTTATATTGTATGATTTGTATAAAATGATTTGTATGAAATGATTGATCACTCTAAACTGGACCTAATCAAATATACGACTTATAATTATAATCGGACCTGCATGGCAATCCATTAGGGGAGACCTAGGACTCTCCGGCCAAATGCCAACCCCTTCAAAAGGGATAGCGCAGGATTGCATGATAGTCCCTTCTTCATTCTTAGTCGAACTAAGTGACAGGAGAGGAGGTCGTGGCGAGGGTAAAGTCAATGGTTCGAAGGTAGTCGTGGGAAGAGCGAGGTCTCTATTGCATAAGCTTGGGTTTAATCGTGAGCTGTTGCATTAATGGAAACTTTTCAACCTGGATTAGAGCAGGCGAAATTTCTCTAATCTTACGATGGGCTGGACAACGTTGTGTGATGGCATTTACTTGAACGTGCATTGCACCTAATAAGTTGGTTGATAAGCTTGTTGTGTTATGGTATGGTTTTAAGCCTTCCATCCTAACTTACTGAACTATGGTTGCTAACATCCCTATAGACGTCGTGCAGGTGCTGGTTAAGAAGCGGCATACAACTACTCTAAAGCAAGAAACTGCTGGATCTTGGGGAGTGAGGAAAAATATTTGAAGAATAAATACATATTTTTAAGGTCTAAGCTTTTACTTTAGAATTTTTCATTTCTTAATAATGTAATAACTAGGAAATATATTACGGAGAAATATTGTAAGCTTTAATTATAATAATTGAATTATAATATATATATATATATATTTCCTCACTTTCTTAGGTAAATGATTTATTTAAATTATACACTATTTACTTCAAAGCGGGTTAGTCGTAGACGCCTTGTATAGATCAAGTTTAAGATAGCAGTTGTAAAGCCAACTTTTATCTTAGAATGGTTTACACAGCGAGGCTGTTATGACTTTACTGCTTTGGGGCGTGACAAACAGCAACTTCTCAACCCGGATTAGAGCGGATGTAATTTCTCTAATCTCATGACGGGCCGGATAATGTCATACGATGGCATTTACTTGAACATGCATTGCACCTAATAAGTTGATCAATAACCTTGTTATATTTATGCTATAGTTTTAAGTCCTCCATCCTAACTTACTGAGCTATGGTTGCTCACATCCCTATAGACGTCGTGTAGGTGCTGGCTAAAAAGCGGCATACAACTACTCCGAAGTTAGCAACTGTTGGATCCTAGGGAATGAGGAAAAACATTTGAAGAACAAACATATATTTTAATTATAATAACTAAATTTCAATGTATATATATATATTTTCTCACTTTTTTAGATAAATGATTTATTTAAATTATAAACTATTTACTTCAAAGTGGGTTAGTCATGGACGCCTTGTATAGATCAAGTCTAGAATAGCGGTTGTAAGGCCAACTACTATCTTAGAATGGTTTATACGGCGGGGCTGTTACGATTTTGCCGCTTTGGGGCGTAACAATTGTTCCCTCTCACTCGGGGAAATGTAAATAAATTCCATAGACTTGCAAATAGAACCCTAAAATCACAATCCTTATTTGTAATTAGTTTTCTCGATTCTGTAAAATAAAGCCATATCTTTCTCTCTCGCAACATATATATATATAGAGATATAATGAAAAAAATAAAAAGAAAAGTTACTAACAGTTACAAATTCTTATGAGATATTGACAAACCAAAGCCCTTAACTAGTTGAGGCAGCTAACCCAAAACCCTTAGCTCATTAAGGTAACCAATCCAAACATGAACCTTTAGCCCGTTGAGGTAGCCAACTTAAATATGAACCTTCACCTCGTTAAGGTAACCAACCTAAGCACAAATAGCCAACCTAAACACGAACCCTCAACTTGTTAAGGTAGATTACCCAAACACAAACCTTAGCCCATTAAGCAACCAAACAAGCCAAAACCCCTAGTCCATTGAGAAAACCGAACCCAACCATAAACCAAGTCAAAATGCAAAGTTAAATATAACCTCAGTCTCAAACTACAATCGAATGAAAAGTATCATTTTACACTGGGGCATATTTCGAGAAATTGGGGAGCAAAGTCAATTTCTACCCTAAGGCAAATCAATATGGACTCTTGCCCAAGAAAATGGTAACTCACTTTTAAAAGGTTTGAAATGAAAAGAAGTAAACTATATCCTACACACGAACCTTTAAACACTTTGAGAATTAAGTGACATAATGGTGAGGATACTTTGGACTCATTCCTCAAAGGAGGTCAATTTTGGATTTGATACACAGATTAAAATGAAGTTAGGTAGTCGTTTTTGAATCCTAAATGCAATTGTCCTTTGTTAATCACATTGGACTGACTTGGAGTATTTTCAAATTTAAACCCTATTAAAAACCATCCCATATTGGGGTAATTTGGAGGTTAGGGTTGTCGAGCCTAATATTTCTCGTTTTTTTTATTATTTTCCTTAACCCAATTGGTATTAAATCCTAACCCATTTAATACTAACCCTCGATTAAAAGTTAACAAAAACTTGGTTTTTATTTTAAAAATTGTTTAGAGTCACTACCCAATCGAAGTCGAGAAAAAGAGTTAAGCTATAACTAATTGGGTAGATTGGTTATAACTTAGTTATTGGTCTTTCGATAAAACCAACTTTTTTAAATGGTTTTGAAAACTAGATTTTTGAGTCTGAAGGCTAACTTTTTTAAACTTTTAACAGGTATCACTTTTAACTTTCTAAATTTATATCTCATCTTTTAAAATACCCTTAAGAATAAAATCTATTCATATGCATCTAAGTTAATTTAATTGAATTTACAAAAAAGGGATAAAATTCAAGAAATATTTACAAAACATGGAAAAAGAAAAATTTCCATATTTTAAGTTGCCCTGTAATTACGTATAACTGGTCACGTACCTAATATTCGAGATTAGACTTCCATAGTTTGTTTCTAAAAACATTAATAGGTTAGTTCGTTTGAATTTTGAAAGGTGGTCAAATTTATATCTTTTTGTCGTTTTATTTTATTTGGAAAGGAAAAGGGTCCTAAATTGTTTTGTTTTTATTTTTTAAAATTCTAAAAGGCCCTAATTTTGGAAAAAAGTTTATTTTATATTATTTTTTAAAAAGTATTTTCCTAAGTAGCAAAACATTATTTATCATTCATTTTTTTATTATTTTATTTTTATTTTTATTTTTATTTATGTTTTACCAAAGAAAATAAAAATTGAACTAAACTTCCTTTTTTCTTTCTTTCTTTCTTTTATTTTTCTTTTTTTTTTCGTTTTTTTTATGAATTACAATATTTACATGAGATAAATAAATAAAATAAAAACAACAAAACAATATTAAAGTAAAAAGGATCGAACCAGGAGCTTCGTGGATCAGGAGCTAAGCATGGGTTCAGAGCTAAACATTGCATTGATCAATTGGGTTGGATTGCTAAATTCGAGTTAGGCCTTAAGCAATCTTCAACAATAGTAGTGGCAAGGGCGTACTTTGACCAATGTGAGTAGTGAATACGGTGCTTACTGGAAGTGGAAGGGGGAGTTGGGTTGGAGGTTTTGAGATAGAAGGAACCTAGTCGTAGTGTTGCTTTAGGGTAAAAACAATCAAAGAGTAGTGGTTCATAGAGTGGAAGTCATGATGGTGGGGTTAGGGCTTTTAATGGTGGATATGGAGTTTACAGTCATGGTTGAGCTTATGATTGGTGGCGTTAGAAAGCTACTTTCATGGGAGGTTCGATCGTGATTGCATGCCTCAAAAGTGGTAATGGTAGTCCGAAAAGAGGGAAAGAGAGATACATAGAGAGGAAGAGAGATAGCTTAAGAGTTAGAGAGAAAGAGTTTGGGAGTTTGTGTTTTAAGTAGAGAATTGGAGTGATATGATTATAGCTTTTACTTAGAGTGCTCGTTTGAGCTCTGTCGAGTCTGATTTTTCGATTTCTTTTATTTAAAATTGATTTCTCATTTCTTGATTAATACTAAACCCTAACCCATTTAATATTAATCCTCGACTAAAGAAATTGAGAAATTCCGGGTTTTTATTGAAAATTATTTTTGGAGTCGCCACCCGATCGGAGTCGGGAAAAGAAAAGAAACCATAACCAATTAGGTGGATTGGTTACGATTTAGCTACCAGTTTTTTATTTTAGTTTTAATAAAGAACCAGAGAGTTCCGAATTCGGGGGCTAACCTATTAAACCCTTAACAGATACCACTATTTATTTGCCGAAATTAGGATTATTTTTTTAATTATAATATTTAAGAAAATAATAAATAAATAAAATCAAAAGGAAAAAAAAAAGAACCTAAGTTTCTACATATTTTATCGCCGCCCCGAAGGTGCCTACATACCCGCTAGCCGGATCAGACGATCGTAGTTCTTTTAAAAAAAAACTTTAGTGTGTTCGTTGATTTTAATTTTTGAAAACCGTCCGAGTTTACAATATTATCAATTTAATTTTTTCAAGAAAAAAATAATAATAAATAAATAAAGAGCCCTAACTTGTAAGCGATCAAAAAACTCCCTAAAACATTATAATCTTTTTTCGTTAATTAATTAGTTTTTCTAAAAAAAAAACAACCTCCTATATGAAGATTTCTAAATAAATAGGAAAACTAATTCTAAAGGAATCCTAAGCACATGTATATATATATATATATATATAAATATAAATATGCATCTACACTATTTCTATTCAACAATTATCCTCTTAAGTGAATTAATAACGTCAGGAAAAATACTTAATATAAAAACTAAACTTAAAGATTTCCTAAACTAATGTATGTATTAAATCACTAAAGACTTAACAACATAATAATAATAATCAAATAATAAATAAATAATAAAAAAAAACTCATCAACTGAACCTGATTTGGCTATGTGGTGAAGGGGCTGCTACAAGTGTGTGTCTTCCACCGACATCCGTGTTAGTCGAAGATTCAGGTGTGGTTCGTGCCTGCACTGTGGGTTAGGTTGACTCGGTGTATCCTAGAGTTTGCTGTGCTGTAACGTGCTGTGAGTGCTGCGGGAGAGGGACGAAAGCTGTTGGCTTCTGCAGTGAAGAGTGTTGTAGCAAATGGTGCACTGTGGACGTTAGATTTCTACTGTGCTCGGTTGCTGCTCAACGTGCTGCAGTGGCATGAAGCTGGATGATCGACGTCCGGTCTAGTCACTGATTGCTGGACAAAGGGGGAAGTGCACTGTTGTTGTTGTGTGTGGTTGCTGTTCCGCTGCAATAGGAGACAAACAGATTGTTGTTGCGCGTGGATTTGCCGTAGAGTATTTCTAGTTCTGGAGCCTTTTTTCTGTTTCTGTTTTTGTTTTTGATTGCGTGAAGTGTTTATATGGTCTAACCAAATCATATCATATCTACTTATATCTGATTCGTTAATTAAATTAGATTCAAATTTAATTCAAATCTAATTTAACTAATATTCATATGATTTAATTAGATATGAATCCAATTTTAAATCTTTCTTCTACAAAGACAGAAAAATAAAGACATAAGTGTCTACTTAGACTCGAACTCGTGACCTCTAACTAAATCCACCCAAATACTCTGTTGTTTATCCGTTAAGCCATTGACCTGTTTCTTACTATTCATTACCATTAAATTATATTTAAACTATCTGAATCCTTAAACTAAAATTTTCAACTAAACTAAAACTAAAATTAACACTAAAACCAATTATTCCTGATATATATTACTTCATAAAAATCTACGAAATCTTTATAATTTTTCCTTTTCTTATTTTTTTGGTATTTTCATTATTTGTTAATATCTTTTATCTTTTATTAATTTTTTTGTTTATTATTTTTGAATTAGGACCCTTTGTGTAAAAATAAAAATAAAAATAAAAATAAAAATTAGGACTTCAGAGGGGCAAAAATTAGGTGTCTACAAGCTCTAATTGATAATGTTAGAGCTCAAAACTAGGAAGGAAGGTAGTTAATTCGTCATAAACCCAAGCTTAATCGTATACATTTTGACCCAATTAAATGTATGGATTTAAAAAGGAAAAGCTTGTAAATTTTGGTCAACACATGCTTACTGGAGTTCAATCTTGGTAAAAAGTGTCAAAGGAAGCTTTGAAATTGGCCATTGATGTTCAGATTTCTAGCTTGGACAAAGGGCTTTACTCTCGCACTTGAGTTTTCCTCAAACTTTAAAGGAAGATTTGACCACTTAAATGGTTGAATCTAAATGAGCTTTTGGGATCAATTTGAAGTATTCTACGTAAATTCTATAATTACCTCATTAATTTGGTCAAATTGCAAAGGAAAAGGCCCCAAATCAAGCTCGAAAGTAGATTGTCCAGTAATGAAACGGTGAGAAAAACTAGGGAAAGAAAAGGAAAGAGGGGGGAAATATGCTGACATGGTGCTACGTTAGCCACACAATCTATTGCTATCGTACCACATGTCTTGACAAGACACATGGCTGAACATGTAATAAAGCAGTCGACATGCCATTCTACTATGTGTCAAGATGCTAACATGACACTTAGCACCATGTTAGCTCGCGGTCACAACCATGAAGCGTTACGTGTTCCCAATAGACGTGTAACGTAATGGTACTATGACTATGATGAGATTTGAACTCAGGTTCTCTGTGTTATATGTAATGTTAAGCTAAAGTATAGTACTGTCAGGGCGTTGGCCTATGCCTTTATAAGTTCTGCAACAAAATAGTGCTTAACTTATAAAACAACCTAAAAATCCTACAAAACAAAGTGTCACTTAATTAAATTGTTTACAACTTTAAATATTATTTTCCTAAAAAGTCCATTTTACTTAAAAATTCTACCTTTCTGCACTATTTTCTAATTTTTTTCTACATTTTCTATTTTTTTTCTTTTCTAAATTTTCTATTTTTTTTTGTACTTTTCTAAATTTTCTATATTAGGACCCTTTATTCTAAAAAAAAAAAACTAAAAACTAAAATTTGGGGGGGGGGGGGGGGGGGGAGGTAAGTAAAAATGGAATGTTTACAAGGATCATTGATTAAGAGAGAAGAATAAAATTAGTTTTTGCTTACTTCAGTAGCATTAATTCAAAGACAATTTTTATTTCTAATAAGTTATTTTCTTTGAAATAACGAAGAGCCAACTACTTTTTAAACACTTAAGCTTACACATACCTTGCCCAAGCTTATATACTAGGAATCTATTGATTTAAGGCCTTGAATCTCTTAAAGACAAAAACTCAACAGTAGAAACCAAAGAAAAGAAAGAAGACCAACAAATAATGGGGCAAAATAATAATAATAATAATAAAAAAGAAATGCTTAAAAATTAGGCTTGCATGTAAGAGAAAAGCTCCAACAAAAAAAGGCCCAAAAGATGTAAAGCCTTGACTTACGTACCCAGCCTAAAAACACAAATCTTAGACATTTATCTCAACTCACAAACACAAAACCCCCATACCCATCACAAACATAGGGCTTTCCTATCCTCAATACCACCCACACCTAATAAAAGTTCTTTTAATCACAAGTAGTAATTTATGCTAAGTAAAATTGTTTCTAGAAATTTGGGCAAACACACTTCTAGTTTCTTCCTGAAGGTTCTAGACTTTTATACTCAAATTGAATAAACAAATCATTCAAAATTGGCCTTATTTAATCATTGTAAACACCTCATTTTTACTCCTTTGTAGTATTAGAACTTTTTTAGAATAGGAAAATAGGGTCCTAATTGAAAAAATAATAATAAAAATAGAAAATACGAAAAAAGCACAAAAAACAAAAATTTTAGAAAAATGTAAAAAAAAATCATAAAAATACAAAAAAAGAGAGGAAAAAATGAAAAAAAAAAGATAGATAGATAGTTTTTTTTTTTAGGAAAATAGAACGTCTTAAGTAAAATAGATTTTTAAGCACATAAAATATTTTTAGGAAGGTAGTTTCTTAAGAAAAATAAGATTGGGTTGTTAAGTAGATTAATTTAATCTAGTGGTTTTATAAAATAGTTTAGGCTGTCTTATAGGTTAAATATATTTTAGTTGCAAAAGGAATCAGAACGTGGGCCAATAGCCTAATTGGTTAAGCACTTGGTCTTGCAATTAGATAGAAGAGAGAGGACTTGGGTTCAAGCTTAGCAAGGTGCAAAATTGCACCATTTATTTTCTCTATGCCTATTGCCACATGTAAGGATATTACCGATCCACATGTCATAGCGAAACATATGGTAAGGTCTAATTAGGTCATTGGCTGATGCAGCACTACATCTGCAAACCTTTTCCTTCCCTTACCCTCATTCTCCCATGCCTTCTTATACACATCCCACTCAACCCCCTTACTTTGCCTTAATATTTCATGTGATTTGCACATGCAAACACATAACTTAATGGTTAAATCGCGTATGCCATTTACCCTATTTTCATTTGAACCTAAAATCTAGTATTTACTCATTTATTTAAGTGGTCAAATTCAGGTTTAAATATTGAAAAAAATCATATATGCGATTGGAGCTCCGTGTTGACCCTCATGATAATGGTAGTTTTTGAAGCTTTCAATCATTACATGTAGCAAGTTTAAGCTCCTGTAAACATATTTTGGCTATGAATTACATGAAAATTCCATTCAAACTGCACATTGAAGGCGGTCAAATCCATATGCATTCAACTTCAGATTTATGGCATTTCATCACTTTCCAAGTTTGATTCATGCTGTAAATGTATAAATAAGAGCTCTAAACTTCATTTCCAGCATCACAAATCAATCGAGCACACTTAAAAACACATAAAAGACACATGCACACAAGTTCTCTCTCTCTAAGGTCACATTTCTCTCTCTCTAAGGTCACATTTCTCTCTCTCTCTCTCTCTCTCTCTCTAGCTTTAAGCTCAAGAATAGTAGTTCTCGAAACCAACCAATACTATGATAAGCTTAGTCAAACTTTAAGCTTCCAATAGACACTAGTTTGAGCTCTTACCATAACCCCTTAGCTCGTCCATTCAAATCACCATAGTGAAACCCTAACCTAATCGCAGCCACCCACTCAACTTCTCTCCCCATTGGGAATCGATACAAACCATTAATACAACCAAACTCCTAGCCACTGACGACTCCTATACCCCCATTTCCCAATCCAAATCACACAAAAACCCTTTGTACCACTTGTTTCGATGGCCAAAATACATCAAATCACCCCCTCCATCACTGGTCGATCACCTCCCTTGTCTTCTTTATTCCCAATCATGTGCCTAGCACGTGGACCCGAATAAGGTCTAGATCGAACTCAGATCCGCACTTCAACTTGGACTCCCAACCTACATGTTTCCTTAATCTAGCCTTGGTTTTGTTCCTTTTTTTAATTAATTAATTTATTTATTTACTTACTTATTTGTTACACGTACATTTTGTAATTAAAAAAAAAAAGAGAGGAAGAAAAAAAAAGATAAAGGAAAAAAGAAAGATAGGAAAGCTTTGTTGTTTCATTTATTAATTTTGCTTTAGTTAAAAAAAATTATTTAAAAAATAATAATAAGAAATGTTTCAGCACTTAGAATTTTTTTTTCAAATAAATAAAAAAAAATGAATCCTTTTCAAAGTTAGGTTCTCTTTAGAATTTTCCATGAAAACAAAATAGTAAAAAGCTAGGACCTTTTTTAGAAAACTTTTCTTAAATAAAAACTGAACCCAACTCTCTTTCTAAACTAAAATCAATTAATATACTTACATTTTCGAAATAAACTACGAAAGTTTGATCCCCAATAGTAGGTACGTAAACTCTTGTAAAAAAATATGAGTCGACTTAAAATATATAAAAAGTTTATTCTCCCCTTTTTTGTAAATTTTATTTCAATTTCTTTTTTTTTTTGCAAGTAGATGTACTTTTAGTTATTTATTTATTTATAAACAACTATTATCGTTAGAAGGATATTTTTGAAAGGTATAATTAAATTCAAAAGATAAAAAATGGTAACCGTTTAGCGTTTAATAAATTAGCCCCCGAACTCAGATTCTTTGGTTTTAAAAAGAAAAATCATTTTTCAAAAGTGATTTTATTATGGCTAGTAACTATGTTAGAACTGATCCATCCAATCAATTATAACTTAACCTTTTTTTCCTTACCCCGGTCAGGTGGCACCTCCATCTTTCTTTTCAAAATTAAATGAAAATCGAGTTTTTCTTAATTCTTAGTTAAGAGTTTATATCTAATAGATACAAGGTTTAATATAAACTGGGTTAAGGAAAATAATAAAATCTGGAAAAAATTTAGGCTTTACAATCCGTCTTGAAACCATTTAATCAAAAGCCTAAATTTATAATGCTAAACCAAAAAAGACCTAACAGATTTATTAAGACATATCACTTGCAAACTAGACTATAATTTTTGGAATAGTTGTTCAAAGTATAATCTAAATTGAAATTGCGCAAGGAAGTTTTCTTCGACTAGGCTAATCATGAGTTATATTTTTCTTAGGAAATGAATTTTAAAATCATAAGACCACACTAGGAAACTTAGTGTTACGATCAGGAGACATTTTCAAAGACTAAGAAGAATATAAGATGCCCTACATAGTTATCAAGGAACGGGATAGTTATAACAATTGCTTCTTTAATAAGAATTTATACTCGTTAGTAAACTTTTTTAAAAAAAAACGAAAGAAAGACAAAAGAAGAAAGAAAAAAAAATGAGAGAGAAAGTGAGGGCTTGTTACAAGTTTTTAAGCCATTAACAGGTCCATGTCAACCCAAGCGGCTAAACTTTCAATTCATGTCACCTACTTCCTTTTCAATGTGGTCACATCTTTTAGGTTGACCATAACAGTCTAAGTCATTCTCCCTAACGTAGTTCTTTTTGTCCGTTAACTCTTTTTCAAATTAAGGGAACCTATTCCTAATGCCTTTTTTGTTATCATGGCTTTTACTAAATTCTTAATACCCTTTGTCCATATCTTTTAAGGTTCTAACCAGCTCAAGAAGTACTATCCCATCACAATTTCTATTAGCGTTCTAGCCAATTCAAGGAGCGTTGTCCCGTCTTGATTTCTCTTTAAGTTTCTAGTCAGCTCTAAGAGTGCTGTCCCATCTTAAATATCTTTTAGGGTTTTAGCTAGTTCAAGAAGCGTTGTCCTATTTCAGTATCTTTTAAGGAGCCAACTTGAGGTGCCTTATCCTACATCGATTTCTCTTTAAGGTTCCAGCTAACTCAAGAAGCGTTATCTTGCCTCACATCTTTTTAAGGTTTTAATTAACTCGAGCGTTATCTAGCCTCACATCTTTTTAGAGTTTTGGCCAGCTCAAGGAGCATTGTCTCGCCTCACATCTTTTTAAGGTTTTAGCCAACTCAAGGAACACCGTCCCATCTCTAAGTCTTTTAGGGCTCTAGCTAACTCAAGGAGTCTTATCCCTTCTCAAATCTCTTTTTAGGGTTTTAGCCAGCTTAAGGAGCGTAGTCTTGCCTTACGTCTTTTTAGGTTTCTAACTAGTTCAAGGAGTGTTGTCTCGCCTCACATCTTTTTAAGGTTTTAGCTAGTTCAAGGAACATTTTCCTATCTCTTTTTAAGGTTTTAGCTAGCTCAAGAAACATTTTCCCATCCTACAATCTCTTTTAAGTTTCTAACCCGTTCCTATCTCAAATCTCTTTTAGGGTTTTAGCTAACTCAAGGAATGTTGTCCCGTCTCACAATTTCTATTAGGGTTTTAATTAGCTTAAGAAGTACTATCCTCTCTCAAACTTTATAAGGTTCTAGCCAGCTCAAGGAACGATGTCTCGTCTCATAATTTCTATTAGGATTCTAGCCAACTCAAGGAGCACTATCCTGTCTTGAATTTCTCTTAGGGTTCTAGTTAACTCAAGGAGTGTTGTCTTGTATCAAATCTTTTTTAGGGTCTTAGCTAGCTTAAGGAGCGTTTTACCTATTCACCTAAGTTAGTCCACTCATAGGAACATAACCAACTTCTCATTTAGCATCTTAGCTAGCTTGAGGAATGCTTTGCTTGCTTGCCTAGGTTAGTCAACTCATAAAAATATAACCAGGTTCTTATTTAGGGTCTTAACTAACTTAAGCAGTGCTTTGTCCTGTCACGCCTCAAGCGGTAAAGTTGTAACAGCCATGTCGTGTAAACCATTCTAAGATAGAAGTTTGCTTACAACCGCTATCCTACACCTGATCTACACAAGGCATCTACGACTAACTCGCTTTGAAGTAAACAGTTTGTAATTTAAATAAATCATTTACTTAAGAAAGTGAGAAAATATATATATATATATATATATACTATAATTAAGTTATTACAATTAACATTTACAACGTTTCACCATAATATATTTCCTAGTTATTACATTATTCAGAAATGAAAAATTCTAAAATAAAGGCTTAGACCTTAAAAATATATATTTGTTCTTTAAATGTTTTTCCTCATTCCGTAGGATCCAGCAGTTACTAGCATCAAAGTAATTATAAGCCGCTTTTTAGCCAACGCCTACATGACATCTATAGAGATGTGAGCAACCACAGCTCAGTAAGGTAGAATGAAGAACTTAAAACTATACCATAAACACAAACAAAGTTATCAACTAAATCATTTGGTGCAATGCATGTTTAAGCAAATGCCATCACATGACATTAATCGGCCTGTCGTGAGATTAGAGAAATTACGCCTATTCTAATTCAGGTTGAGGAGTTGCCATTAGTGCAACAGCTCACGACCAAACCCAGGCTTGTGTAATAGAGACATCGCTACTCTCGCGACTACCTTCAAACCATTAACTTCACCCTTGCTGCGACTTCCTCTCCTGTCACTTAATTCGACTAAAGATGAAGAAGGGACTAATATGCAATCCTATGCTATGCCTTTCAAAGGGGTTGGTATTTGGCCGGAGAATCCTAGGTTTCCCCTAATGGGTTGCCATGCAGGTCTGATTATGATTATAGGTCATATATTTTATTAGGACCAGTTGAAGGTGATCAATCATTTCATATAAATCATACAATACAAGCCAAAACAATAAACAAAATCATAACATCACTCATAATCAAGCACATACACACAACCAACTATCTAACAAGTACAACCAAGTATAATCTTAAGCCTCCAAAATACAGCAATGTATTAATCCCAACTTACCTAGACTCTTCGCTCACTTACTAGAGGTCCGACTCACTTAAGCCATCACTGATCATCCCTCTAACACAAACGTGGTTTCAGTTTTTCATATAACTATTATAGGTTGGTTTTATCCTATAATGCTTATTATTATCTTTTGTTTAAGGTTTAATATGTCCAATTATCTAGGTTTTCAAATCTTTTATAATTATTCTAGGTTCGAGTTCAGTTTCCGCATCAATTTTTTTAAATTAGGTTCTAGTTTGATTTCTAAATACTATTTTATACCCGAACTCTAGAAACTTTTTTTAACCCATAATATGAAATTAATCACATTACTTCCAGATATTCTAAATACCATAGTTACCTCTAGTCAGTATTTTATTACACTCAGTACACTTAAATTCTTATTAGTGTATCGAATTTACTCTTGTTATGAGAAATTTTTATATTTCTCATATAATTACATAAATTCAAGACTTCTATTAGATTTATTATATATCTCTATTATTTATATAATATCAATTTTTATTTTAATATCTTCTATTTATTATATTTCTAATAATTACATATTATGTATTATTATCTATTATGTACATAATACACATCTAATATTTCTATCACTCTAATTACCATCTTTCAATATCAATTAATATTTAAAATTTTCTAAATTCATCCCAAATTATATTTGAATCTAATTACCCTAAATTACCAAATTAACTTAAAATATACTATTTTTCCCTATTACTTATTTACTACATAATTACCTTAATAATTACATCTAACACCTTAAATGCTACAAGTATTATACTTCATCAAATTTCATTATCCTAAAACATATAATTATTCACTAAATCAGTAATTAGCAAGTTAATTACTTAATTAACCCTAAATTACCCATTTTATGCCTCATTTTAAGGCCTAAAAATTATCTAAAATTTTCATTTTTGAAAAAGGGCTTCATAGCACTATTCTATATCATCTAAGTAGTCTCCATAAAAATTTTGGACTCAAAATTACACTTCTAAGGTCGTTCATTTTTAAACCGAAACATGCTTGGTTTTGCATGATTTCTTAAAGATCATATATCACGGGACATATTTTCATCAAAATAATATTTTTCCTAAAAAATACATACTAAAATATTTAAGAATAACAAAATTCATAATTTTTTAAATAATATTTACTATTTTTACAAAATTACACAAAATCAGGTTGGAAATCAAACTCACCAATTTTGGTGGCTCCAGCTACCTTTGGTAGCTATGGGTATATTGACCACTTGGGTGCTGCCACCACCGTGTGGTAGTAGTGGCCGTTCACTCCCAGCTGCTCGTTGAGTTTGGGTTTTCCTTAGAAGCCCCAACTATACAAATTTTTTGTGATTTTTTCAAAAACCCTAATTTACTCTCAATTTCACCTCTCTCTATTTTTCTTACTCTTCAAATTGACCAAATGATCTTTTGAAATTTTCTTGCTATTTATAGAGCATTAGGGAAATTATTATGCATTAAATTGATTTGATAACTATCTTATCTTCTTCTAATTTGCCTTTTTGTGTTATTTTAATTTAATTGGCTCTTTTTTTTTCTTATTTTCCCCAACTGTTACGACCCAAATATGGATCATTCCTTATTTTTTCTTTATTTTTCCTTAATTAATTATGAATTTTCTTTACTTATTTAGTATTATTTTAGCACATTTCACTTATTTTAAGTAATTAAGCGTGTTTTTACGTACATGTAAATTCATATATAGTGCAAATAAATATTCCTAAATATTATGTAGGTCATTCTATGATTTTTAGTATACATATAATTTATCTCTAGCGATTTGTTAATTGTCGGAATACATTTTACACATTTTTGATGAATAACGAGTTATGTACTTAAAATTTGAAAATTTTATATTTTTTTATTTTATTGCTTGTTTTTTTTAATTCAAACTTACGGGGTCATTTTTACTAATATTTCTAACTTTAGTTATAATTTAGGATCAAATCTTTCAACCGATCAGAACCTTGAATAGCTAGTTATGGGGTTTACATGTCCATTCGCTTAAGTTAATCAACTCAGAAGAGCACAATCGGGTTCTCATTTAGGATTTTAGCTAACTTAAGGAGCAGTTTGCCCATTCACCTAGGTTAGTTAACTTAGAAGAGCACGATCAGGTTCTCATTTAAGGTCTTAGGTAGCTCGATAAGCTCCTTGCTCATTCGTTTAGGTTAGTCAACTCACAAGAGCACAACTAGGTTCTCATTTAGGGTCTTAGTTAGCTCAATTAGCACTTTGCTCATTCACTTAGGTTAGACAACTCATAAGAGCACGACTTAGTTCTCATTTAGGGTCCTAACTAGCTCAAGAAATGCTTTGACTGTTCGCTTAGGCTAGTCAGCTCATGCAAGCATAACCAAGTTCTCATTTAGGGTCTTAGCTAGCTTGAAGAGTATTTTGCTCATTTACTTAAGTTAGTCAGCTTATATGAGCATAACTAGGTTCTCATTTAGGGTTTTAGTTAGCTCAAGGAGCATTAGTCAACTCAGAATAGCACAACTAGGTTCTTATTTAGGGTCTTAACTAGCTCGAGGAGCGGTTTACCTATTCACCTAGATTAGCCAGCTTAAAGGAGCACGACAAGATTCTCTTTGGGGTTCTAGCTAGCTCAAGAAATGCTGTCTCATCTTACATTTCTTTTTAGGGTTCTTGCTGGCCCATAAAAGCACTACCTTCTTTCAGTATCATTTTAAGGTTTTTGCTAGCCCATTGGGGCATTACCCTCCTTTCAGTATTTTTTAGGATTTTAGCTAACTCTTAGGGTACTAAACTCTTCTAAAACTTACTTTAATATCTCAATCAACTCTTAGAGCATCATCTTACTTCGTTCAACAAATCCTTAGTGGAACGGATATAAGCTAGCTAGCTAACAGCGCTGCTTAAGGAAAATTCATCCTTAAAGAAAAAATGGTGTCTTCTTTTATTTTAATAGTAAAGTTTTACTCAAATTTCACTACAAAAAGGGGCAATTATAGACATCCCATTTTTGCCTCCTGTAATTTTAAAATATCTTTTTTAAAATAGAAAAAAAAGGTTCTTAATTTAGAAAAATACAAAAAAATATATAAAATTTAGAAAAAATCAAAAAAATGAAAAAAAAAACAAAAAATAAAAAATTTTAGAAAATAGAAAAAAAAAACTTTAAATTATAGAGATAGAATATTAGGAGTACTAAATAATTTAGAATAGCTTTTTACAAATATTAAAGTCTTAGGTGAGTGTGCTAGTTTAATTTAAGGTTGTTATAGGCTTAGTAAAATTCTAATATAACCATTTTTAGTTGTTAAATGTATTTTGTGTACAACTTATAATAGGGCACAAGTCAATAGCTCATCCAATACTATACTTGAACTTGTAATTGGAAATGGTCAAAAGGTTAGGGGTTCGATTTTGCTTGTAAGCGCTAAGTACCTTTTTCTTTTTTTTTTCTACCCTTACATGCTACATGTCAACCTATCATTGGCTAAGACCGGCACTTTCCATCCCATTCTTGGCATTTCACTCCCTTTCTCACAATTTCTTAGCTCAAACCCCTCTATTTATCGCCAATTTTGATCTGCTTTTCTTCATGATTTCACCATTTACTTAGCATTGTGTCAAGAATTGGTCCAGATACATACATTTCAAGGATTAGTCGACCATAGAAAAGTTATGAAAAATATGAATCCAGGATCAACTGCTTTTTCAATGTGGCAAATCTAAAGATTAAAGGAAGAAATCGAAGGTTCCATCCATCATTTTGTCAAGAATATCATCCCCATTGCATTCAAATTTGCTCAAGTCAAGCTCTTTCTCATTAAATGGTGATTGACCTGATCCTTTATGACCATGGAAAATCTTGACATTAAAACACTTGCCAAGTTCGATTCAAGCTTAGTAAGTATAAATAAGACCATCCACTTACTATTTTGGCGTGAATCCTCACTCCTAATCTCCCTTTCTCCAATTTCAAGTTGTCTTTCTCTTACTACCCAACTACAAGCACAACCACCTTCCCTCTCTCTAGCTCAAAGTCTACGTATGGTGGCTATTGAATGAAACCAACACTATACCAAACTCCCATCTTCAAGCTCTTTCAAACCTAAGCCTTCTCACACTCAGCTATGCTCCCAGTTACGAGAACCAATCACCACCCATCCAAACCTAGCCACCACACCTTTACCTTCAAAACCACCATCTCCGCCCCTTTCTAACCAAAGTTACCATAACAAATGACTTTGGCACACCCAAAAACATAGGACCCCACTACTCTTTCACTCCGAACCACCTTTAACTTCCACTAACCAACACCTACCACAACTGCCGCTTCGCACAACTGCCCAAATGGCCACCATTGGCTATGGCATCAAGCCTATACCCCCTTTCCCTAATAAAATTCACATAAAAATACCATCACTCGCTCATTTTCGTACAACAATTGATTTGATCTACACTAAGTTTGTTGTTGTTGTTTGTTTCCACACTAAACTAGCCTTTAATCCACTAGAGCTCCAAACCCAACCAAACCAAATTGATCCACCCAAGTTCAACCTACACTCCAGCTGCTTTAGCCTATGCCCAGCCTGACCCCCCCACTTCTTTTGTATTGTTTTGTATTTTAGTCATTGTTCTTTATATATATATATATATATATATTCCACTTTATTGTAAATAAAAAAGAGAGAAAGAGAGAGAGAAAAGAAAAAAAAGTTTTATTTCATTATTTTAGCATGTATTGAAAAATAAAAATGATACATTAACAAAAAGAAAAAAAAAAAGAATTAATGTTTATTCACTTAGAAAAACTATTTTGAAAAAATAAAATAATAATAATAATAATAACAATAAAACTTATTTCATCACTTAGAAAAATTTTATTTTCAAATAAATAAAAATAAATGAACCATTTTCAAAATTAAGGCTTTTTTAGAATTTTTAGGAAATAAAATAATAAAAAATCATGACCTTTTTAGAAACTTTTCTCAAACAAAACCAAATGGATAAAAAATGTAAAATCAACCTTATTTCAAAAGTTAAAAGAAATCAACGAATTAAAGTTTTACAAATAAATAAACTACGAAAAGTCTAATCCCTTATAGAAAGTACATAGATACCTATGGGATAACTTAAAAAAGGGAAATTATTTTTATTTTCCTTTTCTATAAATAAACTTACCTTTTTTTTCTTTTTAATTAATTTTCTCTAATTGTGAATATAGAATTATCTAAAAGGCTATTTTAAAAGATAAACTTAATTTTGGAAAGATTAAAAGTGGTACTCATTTAGAGTTTAATAAGTTATCCCCTAGACTCAAATTCTTTGGTTTTAAAAAATCATTTTTCAAAAGTGATTTTATGGCAACTTAATAGCTAAGTTATAGCTGATTTACCCAATTAGTTATAACTTAGCGTTTTTTTCCTTTTTTTTTTCCGACTCTAGTTGAGTGACGACTTCATTTTTTTTTTCCAAAACCAAGTTTTTTTTTTTAATCCTTAATTGAGGGTAAATATTAAACAGTTACGGTTTAATATTGATTGGATTAAGGAAAATTTAGAGCTCCACAGTTAGGTTTTGAACAATTCAATGCAAGTCCATTCAATAATTTTTTTTTTTAGCCTCAATGGCCAAGTCTTTGTCAATATCCGGTAATTATGAGATATTTGCCATAGTAACCAGTTTTGCAAGTCCTCTATGTTTATATTATTGATCGAAACTTAATGCACTACTTCTCAATTCAAGTGATTAGCCCATCTATACAAGTTAGATCTCAATTAAAAATTTCTCTTCTCTCTAATAAACACTTATTGAGCCTAATTTTTTCCTATTTTTATTACATATTTTCTTTAACCTAATCAATATTAAACTTTAACCCATTAAATATTGATTCTTGACGAAGAGTTAAAGAAAACTAGTTTTTTTATTTTAGAAAAAGTTTTGGAGTCGCCACCCGACTGTAGTCAGGAAAAAAGAGAGTTAGGTAAAATCGATTAAGTAGACCAATTTAACCTAACCCATTTAACCTAGCCATTGATCTACTTGAAAAACCAATTTTTAGAAAAAAGGTTTGAAAAACCAATTTTACAAAAAAAATTTGAAAAAAAAAATTTTGCATCTGATGGCTAATCTTTTAAATCTTTAGTGGGTATCACTTTTAACTTTCCAAATTTAGATCAAAAAATATTATCTATTTACATGCAAATAAAAATTGAATATAAAAAAAAGATAAATTAAATAATTATTTACAAAAGATGGAAAAAGAAAAATTTCCATATTTTAAGTCACCCCATGATTACTATGAATGCTTATGTACCTACTAGTCGAAATCAGACTTCTATAGTTTGTTTAGTAAAAAAATTTAAGTGGGTTGATTTCTTTTAACATTTGAAAATGGTCAACTTTAAGTTTTTCCTTCATTTAATTTTATTTAAGAAAAACACCTAAAAGGAAAGGGTCCTAATTTGGTGATCTTGTTTTTAGGAAAATTCTAAAATATCCAACTTTTTTTAAAAAAAGGTCCATTTATTCTTATTTATTTAGACAAAAAAAATCTAAGTGATGAAACTTTTTAGAAAAATACTAAAATATTTAAATGTAACTTTCCATAAAATATACAATTAACATAGCTAACATGCCTAATTATAGAAAAAATACTTAAACCATAAAAAAAATGCCTAATTATAGAAAAGAAGTCTAAATTATAAAAAGGAACCCTAAATTTTGGAAGAGAAGCTTAAATTATGATAAAGATGTCTAAATCATATAAAACATGGCTAAAAGAAAAGAGTCTTAGATTAATGTTTTACTTTTATAAAATTCTACAAGAAACCTTAAATATGAAAGGAGTTTATTTATTTTATTAGAAAAAATATTTTTCTAAGTGATAAGACAATTTTTCATTTTTTTTATTTCTTTAGTTATATTTTTCTTTTTATGTTTCACCTAAGAAAAACAAAATAAACTAAACTTACATATTTTTTCTTCTTTTTGAATTTTTTTTTTCCTTCTTTTGTTTCTTTTTCTCTTTTTTTAGTTATTTATTTTACAACTACAATTACAATACATGAAATAACAAAAAAAAAATACATAAATAAACGAATAAAAAAAATAGGCCAAATCAAAATGGAGTAGGGATGCGGGTCGGATGGCTCCATTCGATTCAAGTTTTAGGTTAGAACTCAAGTCATTCAACCCAATCACATGAGCTGCGCATGCATTGTTCATAGGAGAAGGTGGCTAGTTGCAAGATTCAAATTTGGTGGTTTCCAAATGATTTTCAACCTAATAACTCATTTTTTATGTGTATTTGATTAAGGAATATTATGCTAGGGAAGACGCCTTGGTGTTTGGAGGTGGTTTGCAAAGTAGTGGGGGACGGTAGCGGTGTGTGGAGGAAGTTGTGGTTTGGGAAGGCATTGGGTGCAAGGTTTAAGAGTGTTGTGATCACTGTAGTGGTGTTGGTTTGGCTTCAATAGTGGTGGTTTGAATAGTAGCGATGCGATGGTGAAACCTCGAGTGGGTAGTTCTTACACTAAGAGGTACAGCAAAGCTCGAGATAGGTATTTCTAGGAAACCCAAGGCTTGGGGATGTTGGTTATAGTGGTTATTTCTCTAAAAAACAACTACAAACTCAACAATTCTAGAAAGAGAAATAGTAGTCACGGGTTAGGGTTTGAAGTGAGAGAAAGCTTGAATTTATGTTTGTATAGAGTGTCTCAATTGTTTCCTATTGATTGTAAAGCTTCCTCAAGGCCCCATTTATACTTGTTGATGCTCAATCAATCATGGAAAGCATAGAAAATGCATAAAATCTGACAAGTCAAAGTAAATGGGTTTCAATTCGATTATTCGAATTTGGTGTAAATATCCTAATTTAATGGGCGGAAAGCATTGCTGAAACTTCATTATTACTAATAAAAGTGATTAGAACCTTTAAAATTCATTACAAAGCTCGAATCATGGAATTTAAGTGAAGAGGAAAATTTGCTCAATTTGGAAGCTCAAATGGATGAATATTGATGTGTTTTTTGTCTTCTTTCAAAGTAGCCTGTGTAGAGAATGAGAATCATCCATTAATTAATGTTTTTATGCATGGAAATTGTGCAAAAAATGAGGCCAAAGTGAGGGGTGCAGAGTCATTTTGTTAGGGAAAAGGAAAGAAAGAGAGGAACGAGCTGTTGATGTGGCACTATGTCAATCGAACGATCCAATCATTTCATGCTACATGTTAAACCAATGGCAGAAGCCAACTTGTCATATGCCAAGTGTTAAGCACATAGCACAGCACGTGTCCCGATACGTATCCACGATAGACATGTGGCCCAATGATATCTCGACATGTGGCAACATATTTTATAAAGAAAGATAAAAGGCATTTTATACCTTCAATGATATTCGAACCTAGGACCTTCAAGCCATATACAATATTAAGTCAAAGTGTGGAACCGTCAAGCTGTTGGCTTGTACATTGTTTATATATGCAATCAAATTGTATATATGAACTAAGTCGTCCTTGCTTAAATCTAAATCTAAGCCTAAGCCTGATCCCTTTTCTACTTTTATTATTTTAAGCCCTAAAAAATACTAAATCTAAATTTAAAAAATCATATTCTATTTAAACTATCTAAAAAAATTCTTTTTCCTTTCTCTCTCTCTTTTCTTTTCTTTTTTAATTATTTTTTCTATTTTTCATAAATTTTCTACTTTTGTGATTTTTCTCTAAATTTTCTATTTTTTTTATTTTTCTAATTTTTTTTATTTCCTTAAATTAAGACCCTTTTTCGTATTAAAAATATAAGGAGAACAAAAATGAGGTATCTAGAACACTCAAGGGTCAAATTTGTTCAGGGACTTACTCCCTAGCAACTACATCATGGAATACCTCCCATTCAATTCCTCCTTTTGATCGGGTCGAATAAATTCAAGCCTATTCCAAATATCTAAATTTCTCAACTTTTATGAAAAATTCAGGATCGCCTGCTAGAGCGTTGTCTTAAAGTCCTTAAGGATCACTTGCTTGGTAGAGCACTATCCTATAGATCGCCTACTCGGTAGAGCGCTATTCTGCTTTCAAAAGTATCCTGATTGCTTACTTGGTGGAGTGTTGTCCGCTTTCTTAAAGGTAGGATATCTCGTATGAGCCTTGACTTATCAAAATTCCTTTTAAGGTAGGATATCTCGTAAGAGCCTTGACTCGTTAAATTCTTTTTAGGGTAAGATATCTTATAGGAGCTCAATCCCATTAAATACCCTTTAGGAAAGAATATCTCATAAAAAAGTTTCGATAAGATAAACCCCAAGGAGCTCTTTCCATCTTTTAGATAACCTTAAAGCTATCGATTCTTTAGGATAAGATATCTTACCAAAGGGTCTTGTTTAGATCGATCAAAAGGAGCCATGTCCTTAAGAAAGCCTCAATGCTATTGCCTTTTAAGAAAGGATATCTCGTTAAAAGGTCTTGTTAAGATAAACCATAAGGAACTCTTCCTACCCTAAAGACAACCTTAGTGCAATCATTCCTTCAAATAGGATATCTTGTCAAAGGTTCTTGCTGTAAGACCCCACCAAATTGGCCATTTGCCTGCAATTGGACAGTTTAGGAACAGTATGTAAAATTTATGGTGATCGCAAAAATTGACCAATCAAGCTCGAATTTTATGACAAAACTAGGAATAATAGTAGAAGTGACCCCACAAGATTGGATTTAAGAAAAATAAATAATAAATTAGTAAACTATTGTATTGAAAAAATAAACATGTTTACTCGTTATTTATTGTAAAATGCGTAAATTGAGTTTCGATAATTAACAATCCCGTCATGTAAAATATTCTAAGATAGAAGCTGACCTCATAGCAGTTATCATAGATACAGTCCATACAAGGCATATTCATCTTAACCAGCTTGAAGCATTCGTTATGATATTTATGAATAACCAAACTTGTAGTATAACTTTACAAAATACTTATTCTATATAACTTGGTGTTTTATAACACAACAGTACTTACATAAGCATCTTAAATCAAAGTTATAATTTACGATCAGAGTCTACAAAAAACTACAGGCTTTGTAGACTATTTATAATAAATTAGGAAACTAGTGGGCATTCCAAGGAATTTCTTGTTAGTTTCCTCAAAACTAAAAAAATCAAAAGCCTAAGTTCAATTAGGTCTTCATTCCTTAGTTTCCCGATCAGCAGCATACTAACCTGAGGGTAGTAGTATCTAAACATCCCGGTCTTCACTTAGTATCTACAAAAGAGTCTATAAGGATGTGAGCATAACAAGCTCAATAAGCGGGATGGAGTCAGAAGAATACTGAATAATCATAAGTAAGGTTATTAATTATGATGAAATGCATACAATCAATCATATAAAATATCACACAATATTATCCAGTCCATTGTGAGGTTAAAGAAATTACATCTGCTCTAACCTAGATTAAGGAGTTTTATCACGACTCAAATCAAACCAAACTTAAGCTTATACAATATAGAATACTCTCCTCTCATGACTGCCTTCGAACCACAACCTCCACCCTTACTACGACCTTTTCACCTATCACTTAGTTCAACTATGGATGGGGAAAGGATCATTTCAGTTATCTTCATCGAATGAAGTCGGTATTTAGCGCGGCACTCTTAATCGTTTCCTCTAACAGGTGTTATGCATATCTAATTTTGTTGCAGTCAAATAATCATTAGTTTTAATCAAGAGTGACCAAATAAGTTTATATAATACAAAAACAAAGTGAACATGCAAAATAACGCACCAAGGAACGCAACTCTTATCGTAATTGAAATCACACACACGCATGGCATGCATATAAACAACTAATTACAAGCACAAACAGTAGTACTCTCGAGTCTCTAGATACTTTTATATAATATCCCAACAAGCGGCAAAGCTGCAATCCCAACTAGCGGAAAAGCTGCAATCCCAACTAGCGGCAAAGCTACAATCCCAACTTACCTGTTCAAAACCTCATTATAGAAGACTCAGGTTGTCAACAATTTGACCATTGGAGAATCCTATATATATATAATCCAAATTCAATTTTCTTAATAGTTGTGACAATATTAAGGTTTTATCTAAAACAGTTCTATATATATAGTATATCATCATAATAATATATAGTTGTATTATATTATATATATACATCATCGAGTTAAGTTAGTAATCATTAATAATATACATAGTTATACTATTACGTATAATATATGTTTTCATCATATCAAAACATACTTTTAATTGGTTAAATCACGTTTTAATTTTGGTAAGGTTATCGTAATATGTACATTTTAGTAATATTATAGAGTTATAGGTTATATTATCTAAGATTGTCCGATTTCAATAAAAAAAATAGTGTCATTAGGTTCGTACAAACCTAACGACACGTATTATGAGTCCAATTTCTAGAGATAACTTTTAACAAATAGTTTGAGTTTTTAATACGGTTATACGTATCTAAATAAATATTATCGTATTATACATATTTTATGTTATTAAACTGTATTTTCCCTAATTTGTTAATATAACCCTATAATATGGGTATTATTAACCCTAATACCCTTATAAAGTATCTGATCATCAAAATATCGTTATTAACAGTATACATATGGATAGTTTCAATTGTATTATTTATCATATTTAGCCTATTACTACCAGAAATATGTCTCGATTAGTAAATTAAGCCATTTTACTACGTAAATTTGTAGTAATTAGCTTGGGTCACCAAATAATTCTTCTAAAATTTCTATAGCCTAAAAATATAGGCAATTCAGTTATCACTTGGTTTTAGGTTTTTGATTTATCGCCTATATATTCAAATTTATAATTTTACCCCTAAATTATACTAAATTACCCAATTATGATTCATTTTGTACAAAATTGATGTCAAACTATCTCAACATTATTATACTTTATTAGAAATCAGTATAGGTTTATTATATTACTTAATTTCATAATTTTCTATTTATTTCACAATTTCAACCTATTTTCTAGCTATTTTTAGGCTGAAAAATATAATAAATATTAATAATATTCAAACCAAAATTCGGGCTACATATAAATTATTTATATATCATGCACATCCTACAAAAAAATTTTGAGCTTGAAATAACATCATTTAATATATTTATTTTGAAAGTCAAAATTCGGATAAATTGTGACTTTCTTAAGTAAGTATATTAAATATAACAAAATTTTCAAAAAAAAAAATCACATGAAAGCATGTATGAAATAATCTAAATAAAAATTTTTTTGAATTTTTCTGGGTGAATTTATTTATTTATATTTAATTATTGAAAAATAGGGTAAAAATTTGACCTAGTTGTTCTTCGGTGCTCTAGTGGTCATGGGGTAGTGGAGGTGTATTGGACGGCCAAGGCACTAGGGTTCTTCTATGGTGGTGAACTAGCTTAACTGCATGTTACGCCCTGAAGTCGCAGATTCGCAGCAGTTCCGCCGTGTAAACCATTCTATGATAGTAACTGACCTCACAGTACCTACCATAGATATGATCTACACAAGGCATCGACGACTCCTTACTTTGAAGTAAACAGTCTGATTAAAAGTTTAACTACAATTATGATAAATATTACAAATTTCTAATAAACATGTATAATTCTATGTAAGTCCACAGAACTTTCTAGGAAATTCTACATATTCACAACTATTCATTACTCTACATAATAACTATCAGTCTTTCATCCTTAACTATAAGGTTACTTTAGTTACACATTATTACTAAGTAACTTGATCCTCACTCCCCTAGCTTCAAAAGGACTAACCTCTAGGTAATTATAGAGCGGCATAATACTTGACATGGTCAGAAATCAGAACCTGCAAAAGGATCTATAAGGGTATGAGCAACTACAGCTCAGTAAATTGAATTAGAGACTCATGAATGCATACAAGCACAAACAAGATTATCAAGCAATTATTTTCATGTAATGTAACAATTAAGTGTCATAGCACAACGTAATCCGGTCCGTTGTGAAATCAGAGAAATTTCATTCGCTCCAATCTGGGTTGAGAAGTTTCCATGTTATGCAGCATCTCACAACCAAACTTAGACTTGTGCAATAGAGACCTCGCTCCTCCCACGACTACCTTCGAACCATTGATTTCACCCTCGCCGTGACCTCCTCTCCTGTCACTTAGTTCGACTAAGGATAAAGAAGGAACCATTTTGCAATTATACGCTATCCCTTTCGAAGGGGTCGGTATTTGGTTAGAGAATCCTATGATCCCTTAACGGCTTGCAATGCATGACATTTTTGGTTCTTAGAGTCAAATAAGATTAAATTTCATTTAGGGTGTTCAAACAATTTTACACCAATTCAATCAATCATAAAATCACTCACATTACAAATTCAGATATATCAAACACATCCGTAAACTACTTACAATCACAACCATATACAGGCCTAAGTCTCCGAGTGTCATAAAACTAGTACTCTATTATAATAAGTAATAACCCAACTTGGAATTTCTCAATCGCCTGATCACTTAGTTGCAAGCCGATTCGTCTCTGGGTGTCCTATAATATAAATAGGTCTTTTTAGTACTTATACTTTAAGGATTCATATTCCAAGTTATAACTTAACTCATATGCTCAAATCCTAATGTGAAATTAATCACATTAACCATGAGTATTCAAATATCCGATTGGGTCTTAATTTAGTATTTTAGACTATTCGGTACACGCTATTCCTAATTAGAGTATCAGATTTATCCCCGATGTGAGAAAATTTTACATTTTTTATACAATTACCTAAAATTAAATCTTATTTCAGATTTAGTATTACTCTGATTTTTATTCTAATATTATCTAAATAACCCTAATTTTTTAGATTTATTAATTTTTAATTCCACATATTACTAATTTCTTACAATAACTACCTAATTTCCTAAATTAACTATACTTAATACTCCAAAGGCTAGGATTAGGTTTCTACATCAGAGATTAACATCCCTAAACATCTAATGACTATCTAAATCAGTAATTAGTATCTTAATCACCTAATTAACTCAAAATTACCCAATTTTTCCATCATTTTAGGACTAAAAATTAACTTAAAATTTTCAAAAATTAATTTTAGAAAAATGGCTTCATAGCACTGTTCTATATCACATAATAATTCTACAGAAAAAAATTGTGCTCCAAACTACATTCCTAAGCCTATTTATTTCCCGTTCCAATCATGCTCGGTTTTGCTCAATTTGTTAAGAACCCTACATTTTCAAACATGATTAAACTAAATCACTATTTTTTCCTAAATCTACATACAATAAAACCTCAGAATAACAAATTTTATAATTTTCTAGGCAAAATAACTAATTTTATGAAATTATTCAAAATCGGGGCAATTAAGGGACTCACCTATTCAATGCTTTTTGGCCGACCAAATCCGGTCTAAGTATGTTGGCTGGCCTAGACAGTGGGGCTGGACTGGGGTGGTGGTGGTGGCTCGGTCCCAGGTGGTGGTGAGGTGTGGGTTTGGCTCACTAGCCCTATCTGCACAGTTTCCTTTTCCTTTTCTTTTTTTTTTTTCTGGATTTTCTCTCAAATTTTTTAAGTTCCCTATTTTTCTCTAATCCTAAACTATCCAAAAGAGTTCTCTGAAATTTTTCCTTATTTATAGACGTTTTGGGTAATTAATATGCATTAATTAGACATGACATTAACTCATTTCCTTGATTTTTGGCTTTTGTGTTGCTTAATTCTAACTGGATAATTTTTATTTTTCAGATTCTGACCTGTCACGACCATATTTGCATTAATCTACACCCTTGTGATTTTTTTTCTGATTTTTCTTAATTAATTTAATAATTTTCTTTAATTATTTACTAAGTTTTTGGCTAATTTAAGTAATTTCACGTATTTTTATCTACACGTAGACACATGTGGGGTACATGTGAACATTCCTAATTATTATTTAGGTCATTCTATGATTTTTAGTATACATATAATCGATCTCTAGTAATTTATTAGGTATTAAATTAAACTTTTTGCCTTTTTGATGATTAACAAGTATTATACTTAAAATTTGAAAATTTTGTAGTCTCCTATTTTATTACTTATTTTCTTAAATTTAAGTTTATAGGGTCATTTTTACTAATATTTCTTTCCATAGTTTATAATTTGGGTTTGATCAGATTCTTTAACCGATCATCCCAAACCTTATATTCTAAGTTCAATCCTACGGTCTCTTGACTTAACTTTAGGGCTTACACAGCAAATCAAGGGTTACCTTAGGAACTAGCTCAACTCGGTAATTGCTTTGTTTTTTCTATTTTCCTATGAATTTTCTAATTTTTTTCTTTAAGTGTATCTAGATTCTAAAGATGTGAAATGATGTTGTTCGACCTATATATAGTGGTTTAGGTCAGTTGTTTCCTCTTTTATTTTTGTATAATTTTTTCTTGCTTTTCCCCCCATTAATTACAAGTAGGAGGTGGCTAATTCATGTTCATTTGCTTTTAAATCAGCATAAATTAGTTTTCCACAACAAGCCATGGTGAAATCCAGCAATTCCTAATTGATTTGAAGGCAAAATGATAAGTTTAGATGGATATTTTGCTCAAATATTAATATTATATATATTACATTAGTATTTAATTATTTTATTAATATATGAGTATATATCCTACATATATATCACGTGTAGTATATAACTATACTCATATAATTATGTTTCTAACATTTCTTTTATTTTTAAGATATATTTTTTAGTTATTTTCATGAATTCAACACATAATATATATAATTAAGTAATTTAGGGTTAATTTACGGGTATAATTATTATTTATATCAAGTATACTCTTAAAAATATGTGTGTATTCATATGGTAAATTATACTATATTATCTTATTTTATAGCTTAATTAATTTATCTCTAAGTTTTCGTCGCATTTTAAGCTCAATTTTAGGAGTTTTGAACAATTTAGTACTATATTAAATAATTCTATTTCCAGGGGCAAAATTAGGATTTTGGATAGCTATTTTCAAAATCTAATTTCATTAAGTTACTTCGACTAACTTTTATATCTTAGTCATAAAGTTTGGGTTCAATTGAATAACTTTCCCTAAAAATCCTAAATCTAGGCTCGGTTGTTATAAACACAATTTTAGAGGCTCACATTTTCACCTCCCTTAAGAATATTTTGACCTCAAAACCTCAATTCTAAACATTATAACTACTTATCTATTGATAAAACTTATTATTTACCTTTTTCTTTGAAGAGTTTTGAGTAATGATTTTGTATCGTTGACTTTGGTTCCCAAGTTAACTCTACAGTTGGACCGTTACCCCATTGAATTTTCACATACTCTACTTCTCGATTTCTTAACTTCTGAATTTGGTTTTCCAAGATCTTGATCAGCCTTTCTTCAACAGTATAATCCTCTTATAAGTCTACTGGTTTTAGCTCCAAGACTGTATCTGGATTCTTCACAAACTTCTGTAACATTGACACATAGAATACGTCATGATACCCAGCTAAACTTGGTAGTAAAGCAATTTGATACGCAACATTTTCGATTCTTTCCAAAATTTCAAAAGGTCCAATATATCAAAGACTTAGTTTTTTTATGGCACCAAAATGCTTAAATCCTTTAAACAGACTTATCTTTATATACACATGATCTCTTATAGCAAATTCTATAGGCTTCCTTTTCAAATTAGCCTAACTTTTGTATCAATCCTACATTGCTTTTATCATTTGTCGTATTATTTTAACTTTATCATTCATTTGTCCAATCATATCAAGTCCCATCATTGCATATTCATCATTTTCCCAATACAGCGGTGATTGAGATTTTCTTCCATATCGCTCTTTTAGGAAAAGATATCTCACTAAAGGGTCTCGTTAAGATGAACTGCAAGGAACTCTTTCTACCCTTTAGATAGCCTTAGTGCTATTATGTCCCTTTGGATAGAATATCTCACAAAAATGTTTCGTTTAGATAGACTGTAAGGATCCCTATTCCTAGATAGCATCAATATTATCGTTCCTCTTAGGAAAGAATATATTGTCAAAGGGTCTAACTAAGATAGATTGTAAAGAGCTCTTTCCCTTTCCCGTGATTGATAGTTTGCTAAAGGTGCTTGTTCTATTGGTAGCCTGTTTCACATGTTAAGAATCTTTTTCAAAACTCTATTCTTTCCACAAGGGAAAAAATGGAATAATTTCCTTATGGTCTTTATGTTAAAATTTTTACTAAACTTTATCATAAAGAGGAGTAACTGTAGATACTTCAATTTTGCTTTCTATAGGTTTATTGATAATTTAGAATTTCCTAATTTAAAAAAATCTGAAAGAAGGAAAAATACCAAATAAATTAATAAAAAGCAAAAAAGATTGAAATAATTTTTTAAAAAGGAAAAAACCAAAAAGGTAAAAAAAAAAAAGAGAGGAAAAATGAGAAAACCTAGAAATTTTTTTTAAAAATGTCGTACAATAGTCCATTTTGGTAGGCTTGGGGTGGAAATCATTTTTCTAAGATCCAAAACTACTTATGGAGTCAAAATAAAGATTAACGATTTACCGAATTAGAAATTTCGAACATAAATGGATATTTATCGAAAACCAATTCTTTGGCCTAAGTTTGGTAAACCCATTTTGAAATATATTGAAAATTCATTTTTTTTGGGAGTTTATGGTCTCAAACTATGTCTCAATTAGAGTTAAAATGAACATTTTTTGGCCATTTAAAGTGAATCAAACGAGGGTAAAAACAGAGTTCCTAATTTGGTCAAATTTGAGAAAATTTGAAAATATTTTAAACATATATTTATTAGACTCCATGTTTTATTAAAGTTTATAGTATGACTTTTTAGAAATTGAAGAATTAATTGGGCCTTAACTAAGGTGTTTCAAAAATACAAAGGGAAAAAATTGAAGCCACAACGAGATAGGAATCATGAAGTAAGAAAAAAAAAAAAGGGGAAAAAGGAAGAGAAAAAAAGGTGGGGTGAAGGCTATCATGTGTTGGCTTTTGAGGATGCCATGTAGCACTAATTTATGGGTATTGTGTAACACCATGTCATGGCGTTGCGTGGCGATGACATGTTGCTACATAGTGCCATGTAAATGCCACATCGCACCATATGGCACCACTCGTTGGGTGCTAAGTGGCGCATGGGTTAACTTAGTTAACCTCTCTTTTTCTTATTCCTTCCTCCTTTATCGAACATAGAATATTTCTAATTCAAAATTGCGATTTAAATGGCAACTTATAATTAGGTATTTTTTTATCTAATTTCACCCACTTTTTGTCACAAAAAAATATGGGAATAAAAGCTTGGAAAGTTTCCTATTCGGGAAGATTTAGATTTTTAATTATTATTAAGGGAAATTGGAGAAATAAAAAGAACAAAATCAATTGTCCATTAAATACTCATATTATGCACTGTAAACAAAATTAGCAAATTCGAATCGTTTCGTTGCAATAATCCATTGTAACCTGATACAAAATAAGTAAGCACATCCACCACTAGCTGTATGATCCATTATTTCCCCAATACTTCCATAAACGTGTGATTAATTTTGGCCAAAAATAGGAATAATGGAGATGTACATATGAGTTTTTCATTCTTATCAAAGATTTCATCTTTTTCATACATGGTAATTTTTTGGCCTAGATTCACATCTTAACACTATAAATAAAAAGTCTCCTCTATGCATTCATTCAACCCCTAAAATTAGAAATAAAAAATATTTTTTGAAATTGATAGTGCTCTCTCTAAGTGTTCATAATGCAAAATCCACTCTCCTTATTCAATTTTTCTCATTATAGAGTAAATCA
Source organism: Lumnitzera racemosa (assembly GCA_024138005.1). NCBI lineage: Eukaryota > Viridiplantae > Streptophyta > Magnoliopsida > Myrtales > Combretaceae > Lumnitzera > Lumnitzera racemosa. Next base: position 126,538,864 of record JAMXBC010000001.1, read on the forward strand.
ATTAGAGATAAAATAATAGACCATTTTGGATTTTTCCTAAAACAAAGCCTAATAGGTGGATTATTTCAATTTCATAGTTGAAGGGAGTAATTAAATTTTGAATCAAGAATGATCTTTTTAGTGTTTTCATAACTAACTTGAAATTTTTATTGAAATTGCAGGAAATAAACTTGGGTTTTCCAGAAATCAACTTAGTGGTTTTGTAGATCAACCTCTTAGGAGTCCAAAGCCACCGACCTTAGCACGACAATCGGTTGGACCACCCGTAAACCAGCTATCAATTCGATCAACATGCGAGGTAAGTCTTTCTTACTTTAATTATTTTCTTGTTTGTTGTTAAAATAAATAAATAAAATGCAGAAAAATAAAAAAAAATGTGTATTTGATTTTATGTTGCCATGGTGCGGTTAGAAAATTTTTTTTTGTGATATTTAATTTTTCATCAAATAATTTTTTAATATGCTTATATTTATTGATTTTTTAGCTAATATGCATGTTTAGGTTTCAATAAAATGAAAAGTTAAAAAAAAAAAAGAAGAAGAAAATGAGTGTTGATTTTGTGTTTTTTGTAATGTTTGATATTTTTTATAATTAAGTCTTAATAATATGTTTTCAAGTTCAAGGTTTTAATAAAAATAACTAACATGTTTTCTCACTAATAAATGAATAGTTTAACTTAAATAATTAGCATGTTAGTAGTCTGTTGATTTGTTATTTTAGGTTAATTTGGAGTAATTAACATATCAACTTTTAATTAATTTGAATGAAAGTTAGTTGATTTAGTTTTAAGTAGCATTGAGTAAATTAGCACATTAGGTTGATGTTAATTTACTTGATGATAGGTTTGATTGTTATGTTGATGTTGCTATATTATTTTCAAATAAACTGGAATTTTTACCCCAAAATAATTTTCTCATAATAAAATGTTTTTCATACATAAAAAATAAATAAAACAAAATTTCCATAAAGTAAGAACTACGTGGGCTTAGTCTATTTCTTGTAAAATTAAAATAAAAATATAATGATTTAAAGTAATAAGAGTTTTCAATAGATAAAGTTGACCCACATACTAAAGTTTTCATAAAGTAAGAATTACGTAGGCTTGATCTAGCTTTATGGGTACGGACAGACTTTGGGTAGCCCAAAACAAATAAAAAATTTATTTTTTCCCTTTTTTCCAATTTTTTTCGTTTTTCAAATAAAAAATAAAAGAAAGGCCATTTTACTTGAAAATAAAATTCTACCTACATAATTATTTAGGTTAATGTTGTATTTGGTACATAAACTTTACCAAATTATTCAATTTAGGAATTAACACATGACATATTGACATGAGGTATTTGCTAATGTGGTATGAAATGCCACGTGGTGCAGGCGAGAGTAAACACGTGACCATAACTTCAATCACCATGCTGTAACGTCAATCACCATGTGGCACCACATGTCAATTAATGCCACGTTTGGGAACGACTGTTTTATGGGAACGACTGTTTTTTTTAAGTGAAAAATGATTTTTTTATTTAAACCAAGAGAAAAGTCAAATGAAGCACATGTCATGCACATGAACACAAATCTTCAAATACTATTTAAGATAACCCATATATGTATAAGACTTTTTTCATACAAATACTTAATGTGGGACTTATGAAAGAGGGATGTAGGTCTTAAGGTGCAACTCGCAATTTTTTGCAAGAAAAAGTATCGAATTTGACATGATTTTTCTCATACAATTCAACTTTCAATTTAAAAAAAAAAAATTTTGCTCAATTTCAATCTACTCTATGATTTCTTTTAAATCATACAAAAATTTCCATAAAAAACCTTCTAAAATGTTATTTAAATTTATGTCAAAGCCTGTGGTTCAACCATATATTATATTTGGAAGGTCCACTTTAACATGGATTTCAAGTACATTTTAAAAGCATTTTTCTAAAGATTTTTATATAATTCAAAAGTAATCATAGATTAGGTTAAGAATTGAGCATTTTCTTATAAATTAAAAGTTAAATCAAGTAAAAAAATATGAGTAAAAGTTGACTTTTTCTCTAGTGAAAAACTGCAAGTTATACTTCATATATCTTCTTTCCTCTTTCTATAGTCCCTCATGGAATCTCTCATAAAAAATACCTTGTAAATATATGGGTTATCTTAAATCATTATTTAATTAAGTACTCATGAGCTTAGAGTAATTTACGTTACATTTGGATTTATATAATGTTTGATGGAAATAACAAAATGTATATACTTTCAATATGGCACTTGTTGCCAATTAGCAGTAGTTGCAACTACCACGTAGTACTTCTTTTTTTCTTACAATTTTTTATTCACTAATATAGCATTAGTTAACACGCGGCATCAGATTCAAATGCCACATGTCGCCACTTGTCAACTTATAAAGGCATAATTTTTTAAGAGAAAAAATATACTTTTTTTATGTCAATAAAACTCTTCATAGATCCAAGTACAGCATACACTTTACTAAGCTCATGAATAATTATTTAATTAATAACTTAAGACAACCCATATATATACAAGGTATTTTTTGTGAGAGATTTCATGCGGTACTCTTGAAAGAGGAAAGAAGATTTATGAAGTGTAACTTGCAATTTTTTACTAGAAAAAAAAGTCAACTTTCACTCAAATTTTTTCACTTGATTCAACTTTTAATTTAAAAGAAAATGCTCAATTCTTAAGCTACTCTATGATTACTTTTAAATCATATAAAAATCTTAGAAAAATACTTTTAAAATGTGCTTAAAATCCATGTTAAAGTAGACCTTTCATATATAACACACGGTTAAACCACCGACTTTGACATAGATTTAAATAACATTTAAGAAGGTTTTTTGTGGAAATTTTTGTATGATTTAAAAGAAATCATTGAGTAGATTAAAATCAAGCAATTTTTTTAAATTGAAAGTCGAATCATATGAAAAAAAATCATATCAAAGTCAACACTTTTTCTTGCAAAAAATTGCAAGTTACACCTCAAGACTCACATCCCTCTTTCATAAGTCCCTAATAAAGTATTTGCATGGAAAGAGTCCTGTATATATATGGGCTATCTTAAGTAATGTTTGAAGATTTGTGCTCATATGCATGGTCTGTGCTTCGTTTGACTTTTCTCTTAGTTTAAATAAAAAAATAATTTTTCACTTAAAAAAAAAAAGATCATTCCCAGACGTGGCATTAATTGACATATGGCGCTAGATGGCAATTGGAGTTGCTGCCATGTGTCTACTCTCGCGACATCCACATGGCATTTCATACCATGTTAGCAAATGCCACATATTAATATGCCACGTGTTAATTCCTAATTGTACCATGCGTGTATTACATCCATATCAATAAACAAGAATTTGCGGAATTATGTCGGGTAGTATAAATGACCACGAAAAGTGTAACTAGGTAGTAAATTGAACATTTCAAAGTTGAGATAGTAAATTGAATAATTTGGTAAATTTTAAATACCAAATACAACATTAACCCTAATTATTTCATAAAAACCTTTAGATTTTAATAAGGTAGCCACCTAACCCACATTTTCTCTAATTTCTATTTATTTTCTAATATTTAGAAAATCATAAGTTAATAGTTAAAATTAGGATACATCCAACCATGAGCCCTAATTTCACTTTTTTCTTGATTTTGATTAAGTTGCAACTCCTTTTTCAAAGGTTTTTTTTTATTTTATAAAACCTTTACTTAGTCTAGTTAAGAGATTTATATAGAGCGGGTCGAACTTAATATAAATCAAGTTAAGAAAAGAGAAAAACCAAATTTTCAGCTCGATAGGCTACAATGAAGTTTCTACATCCTTATGACACATATCAATCCGTTCAGCACGTTCTAGAAAAAAAATCATCAGAAGCGGATATTGCTTTATTCAGTAAAAAGCAATCTCTATGCGTATAATTGCCACAACATCAACTGGATTTGGTATAACTCTATTGAAAACACAACGGTTACAAGGCATCCATAAGTGCCATAGTGTAATAGCAACATGAGGTAAGAAAATCCTTCCTTCCTTCTTTAGTAGTTGTAATTGCCTCACCCCCATTAGGAACAAATCCTGAAATCTTTGGATGTTGTATTCTTCAATCCTTAGCCGAAACAATGCATACCAAACTAGTTTTACCTAGTTGCAATGAAATGATAAATGTACTAGTGTCTACTCTTCATCACAGAAAGAACAAAAAGGACTTTGAAGAATTCTCCTACAAAATAAACTCGTGTCGATTGACAAAGCATTAGAACATAAGCACCAAAGATGATGCTTATGTTTCGGTTGACAATGCAAATTCTAAATTGCTTTCCACATACCATGATGACCATTAACAAATGAAGAAGGTGCAGAGGTCAGAAGAGGATCTTTGGAAGCAGCAATACAATGATAACCACTCCAAACCGTATAAGAACTAATTCTATCTCCACTCCAAATTAACTTATCATCGTCTGCAAAAGAGAGAACGGGAATCTGTAAAATAGCTTCTCTTTCCCATTGCAACAAACAATTCTTGACACTAGTTAAATTCTAACAAGACCCTTCCCTATCAATTAAATCACACGCAAATCATGCAGTACAAGATCTAATTCTCTAGAGGCAAGCATATATCCAAGCAAATTGCATACCTAGGGATCTTTCCATACTCTAATTGATGTACCATCTCCCATACACCACAAAAAATCCTTCCTAATCTCATCTTGTCCTAGTAACACACTTTACTAACCCTAAAAACCCTTGCCATCCCTTGTATCCTCCAAAAAATGACAACATAGAGAATAAATACTCTTTAACAAGTGAACCTATAATGCATAAGGATTTTGCAAAATCCTCTAAGCTAACTTACCCAGTAAAGCCAAATTAAAAGATTCTAAATCTTTAAAACCAAGGCCTCCTAAATCTTTACATTTTGACAATTCTGACCGCTTTCTCTAATGTATTTTTCCTCTATGTTCATTCTCACCCCACTAAAAATTAGCCGATAAACCATAACCTCTTGACACCGCTTCTTTGAAAAAGTAAAAAATAGTCATTAAATATGTTGGAATAACAAAAACTATCGATTTAATCATTACTTCTCTCCCTTCCATAAACAAGAGATTTTTCTTCCAGCCTTGGAGTTTCATAACAATTCTCTCTCTGATAGAATTAAGAGCATGAAATTTAGACCTTCCTAAGGGGTTGGAAGTCCTAATTATTTGTTAGGTGTATTGTTAACATTTATTTGCAGCACTCTAGCACATTCCCTCTTGAGGAAATTTGGATAAGATTTAGAAAACACAAGAGAGCTCTTATTAAAATTCACTTATTAACTAAACACACTACAATATAGCTCTAGAATTTGCTTTAGACATGAGAAATTATCTTTATTAGCCTCTAAGAAGAACAAAGAATCATATGTAAAAAATAAATGCATGAGCAATAGACCACAATCTCTAATCTTTATTCCTCTAAGAGTTCCACTTTTAGAAGCCCTATTAATCATCGATGATAAACAATCAATTACCAAAAAGATAAGGGGATAAAATATCTCCCTATCTAATACCCTTGGAAGGCAAGAATCTTCCGACTCTTTTTCCAATTACCATTAAGTTGTAAGAAACTAATGTTACACAAGTCATAATCCATCTCACCCAAATATTAGAAAACATCATCCTTCTCATAACAACTTCAAGAAAAGTCCAATCTACCTTGTCATATGCCTTAGCCATATCTACTTTAATAGTACAAAAATGTTCTCTTTTATGCTTACTTAATTTTAAGAAATGAAATATCTCATGAGTCATTATAATGTTGTCTTGTATCAAATGACCAGGACTAAAAGCACTTTAAAAAGAGGAGATATGCTTACTCATCTGCTCTTGTTAGATAAAATTTGTGGTAATTAATAGAGGTGTATAAATGGCCAATTCAGTCCACTTAAGCCCGCGGGTTAAACAAATCGGACTTATTTGGCTTACTTTTAAATGAAAAAAAAAAAACTCGATCTTAACCCATTTAAAAAACGGGTTAAATGAGTCGTCTTTGAGCTAAAGGCATAAGTGTATTAAACAGACCAACCTACTTTAGTCTGCGGGTTAAACGAAATGGGCTTATTTGGTCCGCTTTTAAACGAGTAAAACAACATGATCCAAACTTGTTTAAAGAGCAAGTTATAAGGGCTGGCTCATGGGCCAAAGCTTAGTTGGATACCTCTAGTAATTAATGGAGTATTTAACAAATTTGAGCTAACTATGCATTTAGGATAATTTATAAATAGCAAGGTAAAATAATAATCTAGTAATATTAGTCAACGATGCCCACCAATACGTGTCCAAAAGATAAATAAAGCACATTATACGAATTGAATCATAAAAAAACATAATTTCGACAATAGACTTTTAAGATTTTGTAAATAATACTTTATCAATATGGAAAGATGAAAGTTAATCATTAAAAAAAAACAAGAAAAACATAAACAATTGTTTGAACTTTTACATAAGCAGAACAAAGAAATATTGCATGTCAATTTCAAAAGAATCATCTAGGAGTTAAAAGAAAAACGATCGAATTTAAAAACCAATGTTATCGGACTCGTTTTATATTTAACCTATATAGGCCCGCTTGATCCCGATAGTTCGACCGTGATCCAATCGACCCGGCCGAGTTTTAGCGAATCAAAATACACCAGACTATCAAGCTAACTTGAAGTCTTGCATATGCCCTTAGATCAACCCAGTCCAGTTGGGACGTTGATAGAATATTATGTGCTGTTTTTAAAGAAGAGACATATTCCGCAACAAAGCGATGTCGGACTATTTAAACGGCATATCGTTCAAAGGAAACAAGTTCAGTTAAGAACCTATATGCAAAATGCCTACTTATCATTATTGTCGAACCATTACAAATATGTGGTTTGTTCTCATGAATGAGAAGGAAGATACTAATTTTTTTTTTTTTAAACGAACTTGAGATTTCTATATAGCATACAAAATCATGCTTATAAAGCTCTTGTTCCAACTCTTTCCATGGAAATATGTTGTAACATTTTCTATTAAACATATATTGATATGATTCCTAGAGTGCAAACTCTTATATTTAACGTGTACAAGAGGAAAAGGAAGGGTGAAGGGGACGGTTCAGGTGGCACTTAGCCACTGTCTTTCAGTTTAAGCTATGGATGTGTGTATGTGTGTGTGAGTGGTGTCACAGGAGAATAAACGAAGGGGTGTGTGGTTAGTGTCACGTGAAAATAATTGAAGGAGTGTGTGAGTTAATAAAGGAAAGATGATGTGGGTTGCTGAGGTGAATAGGTTGTTATGATCAGAGGGTTGAGAATAAAAGTACAATTTCTAGAAGAAACCGGTGACAGAAAAGGGAAAAGAAGAATAAATATGGGAAGGCACAATTAGTGAGGGCATGTAGATTATTTTCCAAGGGAGGATACGTCATCTTTTGGCTGAGTACTTGAGCTCACGTACTTCTTCTTGGCTGAGCTCTAGCTCAGGTATCCATTTCTTCCCTTGTTCTCTTATATTCCCATAATCACTGTCATCTGTTTCCTCCCACCGTGTATGTTACTGCACATCTTTGCCTCGGCTGAGTGCATATCATATATGTAATTCATTATCGATAAATATCATATACAATCAACATATATTATAGAATTGTCTTAATATAAATCTTTTTTAATAGAAAGAAATAGATGCTCTGCTTAGCTCGTTTCTCCTTAAAAGCAAGCTCTCATTGTTCTATATATTTGCGATTAATATTTAAAAATACCCCTAGTTCTTCGTGTCCATAATGAGTACAGGCAACTTCTAGTTTACATCTAGAAATGTAATGTAATAATCTTTCACTCTCTCTTTCTTGCACTATCTGGGGGTGTAATGCTACGCCAAAAAGCAAAAGCATCCTCTTGCGACAACTACTCACGAAGGATATATATTATACTTTATGTCTATAAATCGTGCCTATTCTTTGATCTATTTTCTCATTTAGTATTAGAATGAAACTTGCTGGTTGAGGTTAGCATTATATTCGTAGCCCATAGGATAGATTTTAGTTATTAATTTATAATATAATAACCTATTCCTACAACGTAGGACGAAGTATATGGTTTTTAATCCGCCCTCAACCGTTACAGCACTCATGATACTTCCATACTTGAATTACAAATTTCAGCGGGTACGACAACACTGGTATTCTCATTACATGAAGATCGATAGAATTTTAAGTTTGAAATCGTAGCATGAAGACCACGTAGAACATACTTCTAAGAAGTTTATATGCTGGTTTCTAGATAGCATACCCATGGAAACAAGAATACTTTTCAAGTGTAAAGATGATGGTGTCTAAAGTTGAAGGAGAAAACACTTTCTGCATTTTTGGCATATTTGATGGGCATGGTGGTTCTTGTGCTGTAGGATACTTAAAGAGGCATCTCTTTGACAAACTTGTGCAACATCCACAATTTATTATAGATACGAAAATGACAATATCAACAAACTGGTGTTGATTTTTCGGAGTCTGAAGAGACTTTTTTCGTGATCATGACTCCACTTTATTAACAGCAGTGCTCCTAGGTAGTCATTTCTCCTTTGCAAATGTGGTAGACTTTAGTGTATCTTATATTTCCTATAAATATGGCTTACATTTTTATTCTTTATAATCTTGTTATATTTGTATGGTTATCGAAATGATGCGACATAATTTTACTACAAACATATACGAAAAGAAAAAAATTACAATCAATATAATTTAAAGGTATAAACAGTTAACAAATCAATATTATTTCACTTACTTTGCATGGCTTAGTGTTTCATATGATAAATTGATGTTTGAATTGCTGCTCGATTAATTGATAAGCCAATTTGTTGTTTCCAAAAATAAAAATAATAATAATTATTCCTTATAATTATTTTGATATCTCATAAATAAATATGAAAGCGTAATGCAAAAAATTAAAAAATAGCTATCCTCTTTAATCCTATAAAGGAATTATAATTTTTTATTTTTTTAATAATAACAATTCTCTAGTATCAACTAAACGTGAGAATTGATCTATAAATAACGAATAACCATTCTATTCCACTTCTGTAACCTCAACTAAACGTGGGAGAAATAACTCAAACACAACGTTGGAAGGCAAAAAAACCGAGAAAAGCAACCTCGAATATAAACCGTCGAACACCAAGAGCAAGACTGACGAGGACAAACTGATTATAGAGCTGACTCAAATATGAGATTCAATTTACTAAATAAAAGCAGACCTCCTGTGGATCAAAGGACCACAAAAATCCGACTTGAAACAAAATTAGCCGTTCGGTCATTTCATTTGGGCACTGACCAGTAAAAAATAGATACTCTCGGAATCCTTTCCGAGTAATGTCTCCATTATCTTTTCAAAGCATAATCCTAGGTATGATCCGATCCAATTGATTTCCTCAAGAGAGGAATGCATTACATAAATCAATAAATAATAACATGTAAATATTAATAATATTTAAATATTTAAAAATAAAATAATATACTATTTTAAAAAGTATCAATTATATATTTACATATTAAAATTTAATTGATACTTATATATTATTTATCAATTTACATAACAAGTTAATACCATTAAATCAATCCTCCTAGTAAGTGACTCCTATCTTATAAGAATTTTACTTGTATATGCTTGTTAATATAGCATTACCTCTTGTAATTGATACTGTATAAAATATGACCATAACTATAGTGTCGAGAAAGAATTGCTTGGGATGATATATGCTTCATCCATTACATGCAAATGCACTTGAAATTATCTAAACGAAAAGTGGGTTATTAGGCAAATATGCATATGCTCCCTCCAAAAAAAAAAAAATGTGTTTAGGTGGAATGGCTCGGTTAAAAAAAATTGAAATAACATAAATAATCAAGCAAGAACTAAATGACTTTATCTATAATAGTAGCAAAGCCCTTCCATGATGTAAGTAACCAAGATATGGACGAGCCGAAGTATTGAGTTTGTCGTCAAGTACTCTTCGGGATAGATTTGCTTCTATAGCCTTTTTACTTACCAATTATGGATATGCAAAAATATAACAACCGTTAATACAAAGAAGAAAAACTATTGAAAAATTTATCTTAATTTCATCACCAATGAGCTTTATGATAAGAAAGATGAGTTCAGCTTCGATGATAGCTTGGATTTTTTTTTTTCTCTTTTTTGAAAAAAAAAATGTAAAACCTTTCGAATATTATTGTGACATGCTTAGTGATATTTAACAACAATTGGTAAATTAGCAACATATTTTTCCTGAACAAGCTGCTCGTAAGTGTAGCTGATTAAACTCTCCCAAGAATGAGCGTTGAATTCGGAGATGGATCATTTGCTTGCTTGAATTCTATGAATGGCTTTGAGCGAAGCTTGGCAGAAGATTCACGAAATTTTGTAGATGAAAGCCATATTTCTAAACGTGGGCTTGGTATTTGGGCCCAATTGTTTACCCCGTCCAAACAACAAAAAAATCACAATCGTGCAGAAAATGCTTTCTTCCCCTTGACCCCTCGCGGTAGATTTGATAGAACATGAAAATAGACGCACACGGTATCCTAGAAAATAAACTAAAATGATGGGTGTTAAAAGGTCGAAACTATTATGGTCACATTTTTTTTTATAATAAAAATAGGTATTAAAAATACATTATAAAATAGAAGTCTTATTAGGAGATCAAAAGTCAGTATTCTGACAAAAGATATGTCCAGACGAAGGTGTAAAAACTACACTAATTGAACTAAAAAGCAAACAAATCACCACTTGCGTGTTTCCTGAAGAAAGAGTAGAGATGAAGGCGATAATTTAATAATGCATGAAGAGAATCGATAGACGAGATTTCTAATGACAAAAATGGCCACACAAATTTGTGCATGTCTATTGAAGTTTTTTTCTTATGACAAGGGAAGAGGTGAGAGAAAAAGAGGAATTGGAAATATCAATTTAGGTAGAAAAAGAAAGTAGAAAGATAAAAAAAAAAAAAAAGGGAGGAAATAATGGGAAAAAGCGATGAGATGGTTAAATGTGGATGGAGACAGCCCTAAAGACTACAATAATTAGTCTTTAGTTTGTTCTTATAGAAAAAAAGAGGAGAGATGGAGAGAGGACGATAGATTTGCAGAGAAAGCAAGACGCTATGTGAGGCTAAGGACTCACCAGATAAAATGGGTGTAAATTAAAGGAGCATCACCGAAAGCAAAACGGTAGGAATAACAATAATTATAATAATAATAATCATGATAATAATAGAGAAGGAAAAAAAAAGTAAGGTTTAAGGATATCTTTTAAATACATCAACTAACTATGATTGACTAATAAATATGATGAGGTTGATTGTTAATGGCATAATTATTTTTCATAAAAACACAATGTTACCCAATACCATACTAAAAAATAAAAAAAAAAACGACTAGGGATATTTTTTAACATTTTTTAAATAACTCATAGACTCATAAAATCACATGAATTAATACTCTTAAAATGACTCATGATCTTCTAAGATTTAATAGATCCATGCTTTTAAAGGAACTTTACGATTATTATGATTCATTCTATCCTTTCAAAATGGTTCTATCTAAGACTTTTTTTTCTTGGGGCGGGGGGTTGATGTGCACTTTGAAAATGACTCATGTTCTCCTAGGAGTATACAAGGATTCGAACTTTCAAAACCAATAGGAGTTTGGTTCTTTATGTTTGTATTTTTAGATGAATTTAAGAGAAATTAGTGAAATAAATTGTACCGATTGAAAATGGATTGTTACATTAGAATTATTAATGGCCCATTTACTCTGGGAGGAATCGGAACTCCATTCCCTCCTTATTATTTATTACGACGTTCACTTAATTTTTTATTATGAAATCACAATTTTGTAATAATCATTATTACGTAAAATCAAGTAATAGGGATTCCTTAATTCAATCAAAAAATCACAATTCCTCACCATTACTGTTACTACTGTTACTACTACCATGACTACCGTTGCCTCTACTATAAGCCTTAAAGATAAACTAAATGACCGTAGAATTGAACTTAGTACATAAAGTTTAAAGCGATCAATTAAAAGATCCGATCAAACCTAAATTATAAACTATAGTTAGAAATATTAATAAAAATGATCACGTAAACTTGAATTTTAAAAAATAAGTAATAAAATAAGAGACTATAAAATTTTCAAATTTTAAATATATTACTTATTAATTATCAAAAAGACAAAAAGCGTAATTTAATAACTAACGAATTACTAGAGATAGATTATATATATAATAAAAATCATAAAATGGCTTAAATAATATTTTGGAGTATTTATTTGTACCTCATATTATTTACATGTAGATAAAAATACACGAAATTACTTAAAGTTTCTGAAATTAACTAGAAACTTATTAAATAATTTAAAAAATTATAAAATAATTAAGGAAAAATAATAAAAAAAAAGAGGAATAGGGAATGATCCATATTTGGCTATGGCAGGACATGAATTAAAAGAACAAATTTTGGCCAATTAGAAATAAACACTTAAAAGACAAAAATGGAAGAGGATAACCCGTTATCTTGTCTAATTAATGCATAACAATTGTCTTAAAGGCCTATAAATAGCAAAAAAATTCCCAAAGCTTATTTGGTCAATTAGAAGCTTAGGAAAATTGGAAAGAGTCGAAAACAAAAGAGAAAATTAGGGTTTAGAAATTATTTTTTTTTTCAAATCTGTGTAGTAGGAGCTTTTAAACCAAACCCACACATTACCACCATTTAGAACCAAATCACCACAACCACCTTACTGCAAACCTACCCCCTAAACCGACAAACTCACCTAAACCGGTGTTAGAAGCCAAAAAACCAACGAACCAGGTAAGTCTCACATCTTCTCCGATTTTATAAAATTCCTTAATTATTTATTTTATCTAGAAAATTATGAAATTTATTATTATAAGGTTTTACTGTACTTAGATTTAAGGAAAAATAATGAATAAGTTTAATCATATTTGTAAGTATAAGATTCTTAAGAATTAGACAAAACCCAATATGATTAGAATTAGAAATAAATAAGCTTAAAAATGTAGTTTAAAGCTCAAATTTTTTTTCTATAAAATGCTTAAATGATATAGAACAGTGCTACGAAGTCATTTTTTTTTAATTTTTAAGTAAATTTTTAGCCCTAAAATGATAAAAAAAGGGGTAATTTTGGCTTAATTAGGTAATTAAATAATTAATTACTGATTTAAAAGGTAATTAGATGTTTAAAGATATTAATATCTGATATGGAAACAAAATCCTAACATTTGGAGTGTTGATTGTAATTAATATAGGGATTATGTAGTAATTGTAGGAAATTTAGTAATATGTGAATTTGGGATTTTAATGAATAGAAAATAATAGGTTAATTTGGATAATATAATAATAAAATCAATACATAATAAATCTAGTACAAAAATTAATTTTAGGTAATTGAATAAAAAATATAAGATTTCTTCACATCGGGAGTAAATCCGACACCCTAATTAAGATTAAAGTGTACCGAATAGATTAGAATATTAAATTAAGATCTACTATGATTTTTAAAATATTTGAGATAAATATGATTACTTTTATATTAAGATTTGTGCGTATTTAAGATTCCTCGTATTAAAAAAACAATTTAGAACCAAAACTGAAATCTAGTTTAGAAATTGAACCCCAAGCTAAGGTAGAGTGACTCATTAGTAAATAATAGGTATACATGGAGAAGTAAGTTAAATTATAACTTAGAATACATATCATCAAAGTATAAGTAATAAAAAGGCGTATTTGTATTATAAGATACCTGAAGATGAATCAACTTGCAATTAAGTAATTGGGTGACCGAGAATTCTAAGTTAGGTTTATTATTTCACCGTATTTAGAGTACTATTTTAGGATACTCGGAGACTTAAGATTATGTATAATTGTGATTGTAAGTAATTTTATACATGTGCTTGTATATCTGATTTCGTATTAAAATTTGTGTTGTGATTGATTGTTTATTATGACTAGATTGATGTGAAATCATCTAAACACCCTAAATTAAACTTAATCCTAATAGACTCAAATACCCTAAATTGTCATGTGTTGCAACCCTTTAGGGAATCATTAGGATTCTTCAACCAAACACTGATACCTTTGAAAAAAATAGTGCTGGATATCAAATTGATCTTTTCCTCATTCTTAATTAAACTAAGTGATAGGAGAGAAAGTTGCAATGAGGATGAAGGCATTAGCTTAAAGGATAGTCTTAGAAGAAGCAATATCTCTATTTCACAAATTTAGGTTTGGTTGTAAGCTATTACATAATATGAAAACTCCTCGACCAGGATTACAATAAGTGAAATTTCTTTGATTTTGTAACAGACCGAACTACGTCATGTGATGACACTTACTTATTACATTGCATGAAAATAATTACTTAATATTCTTATTTGTATTTGTATACATTCATTAGTTTCCAATTTAACTTACTAAGCTATAGTTACTCATACACGTACAAATCCTTTTACAGGTCCTGATCTTTGAATACTTTGAATAATATGCAGTTCTATAACTATCTAGAGGTTAGTTCTTTTGAAGTCTGGGGTGTGAGGATCAATTTGCCTAGCAGTTAATGTATATTTAGAGTCTCCTTAGTAGCTTAAGACCGAAAGACCGATAGTTGATATGTAAATTAGCTAACTGTTACATTTGACGTAGAATTTCCTGGGAAATTCTGTGGAATATACATGTAATTATATATGTTGACTTAAAATTCTTGATAATTATTGTAACTTTAGCTAAATTTTTAATTGGACTGTTTACTTCAAAACGAGGAGTTGTCAACACCTTGTGTAGATCATGTCTATGGTACATACTATAAAGTCAATTACTATCATAAAATGGTTTACACGGCAAAATTATTACGATTCTATGATTTCGAAGTGTAACATCCACCATCACTGTTACCACCGTTGCTGTCACCACTACCGCAACCGTCACTATCCTATTCCCACTGCCATCGCCATCACCATCGCCACCGCCATCGCCACCGCCATCGCCACTGCCACTGCCGACCACTACTACCATCATCATTATCTCTATCATTGTCACTGCTATCATCACTACTGACCATCGTTACCGCCACCATTTCTACAGTTGCTACTATTACTATCACAATCGCCGTTAATTACCGTAGCCACTGCCATCACTGTTACTGTAGGCTACCATTGCCCCTGCCGCTATTATAGCCGCGGCCATTGTCACTATCATCGACACATATTATTTTAGGATTAGTTAAGAAAAAATGGATTAAAAATAATTTAGTTATTAAAATTATATTACATATCTATTCTTAAATTACTTATAAATCTAATTAAATAATATAATATGTATTATATCCTTATTCTATTTCTTATAGAATTCCAATTTCATTCTCTCTCGTTCTATTCTATGAAGTAGTAGAACCATAAGTTTTAATTTTGATATATATGATGGTATGTAATTTAGATATCCCACTGACTTTTATGCTAAGCTTAGTTGGAAACTTTTTTAAGGGAAATACAAAAGACTATAGAAAAAAATAGAGATCGTAAGTTCAACCTTGCCTACCTTATATGTAATAATTGAAACGGAGTACTACATTAGAATGACTAAGTTTAGTGTAGTTTGGTATATGTATCATATATGGTATAAGTATTTATCGGGCTTTATAATAATCTCGATTAGGGAATTTTTTTTTAAATAATTACAAAAAAAAATGAAAAGATTGGAGAGCATAAGAGTTTATTCAAATAATTATTTACTCTTCCTATACAATAAATTACTGCTCTATAATTATTCTTACTTATTCATTTACTTTCTAATAAGATTTTTTTTTAATTTCTTTTTTAATATTGTGACTGATCTGAATATATAAAAAAATCAAAACTTAAAAGAGATAAAATTGATTTTGATCGAGGTCTAATTAGAGTAGGATTGTGATTAGATTTCTTACGATCCAATTGGATGAGTTTGTCTGTAATTCTCGTACCCTTCTCCGGTTCATTTCCAGCATAGAATAGAGGACATGTTTTCAACTGTAAATCTCACCTGGCAGGTCCTTCTGAATCATTTCTGCATGATGATCTCAAAATTTTGTTAGGCACCGACTCGCCTATATTTGATAGAATTTTTTTTTTTTTTTTAATCCAGAGTTGGTCAGTAAATGATTTGACAATGTAACAACAGCAGGGTCATGTCACCGTCTCATTGGGCTTGGGCATACCCACTGTACTGTCCTCATACTAGAAAATATAGGCATAGCCACGGGCCCACGAAGGGCTAACATTAGCATAGCATGCTCCTTTTGGTTAAACTTTTGAGACTTTTGTTGTTTTGGTAGTTTTCCTTCACAGCTTTGTTTATTATAATCCCTTCTTTTTATGCGTAACCTCTTTACTAAAGCCAACCGCTAATACTATGTTTTTTCTTTTCCCTGCCAACTATAAAGGAGAGGATGTCAAGACTACGTTGAAAAGAAAATGAGAAGGAAGTGATAGAGAGAAGACAATAGAAAGAAAATTCTTATAGTAGATTACTATTTGAATTTTATTGGTAATACTTCTAACAAATCCTATCCTTAATTCAAGAAATATAAGAGTCTTTAATCTTATCTATCTAGTTTAAGTTACTTTTCATTTTGAACACCAAATGAAAAATGTTGTGCATCTCTATCCTCTTCTTATAATTATTTTATAGCTAATTTTTATTTCCAAAAAAGTTCTTCACAAATTATTGTTTATTTCAATTTCAATTGATATTTTGAACAAGCCAAACGCGTTTCATTTGTTGCATTTCCAACCTATACAATATAGAGTAGAATCTTTATTTAAGAAACTCTTTTTCTAAAAAATTCACTATTTTATTTTTAAATTCCTTAACAAAAATTTCTTAACATTTTTTAAAAATTTTTATGCATCCAAAAATGTCCATTAAACCAATCAAAACAGAAAGAAGGAAAAAAAGGTTCCTTTAAGGAACTTGCCTCTAACAAGACACGTTCCCTTGTGAAGGCATCGAATTTATTGCTCAAGAAATGAGGAAGCGTTCCTTTGATCATCGAAAAGCTCATCAGAAGATGAGCGATAAAGATGGCCTAAGGCCATTTTTAATCCTAAAAAACTCTATGAGGTTATTATATAGCATTTTAATAAACTTTTTCTTCTCAAGACTTCTATATTTTATTCTTCAGTTCCTTTTGGAGAGTTTGTTATTATTTTCTTTTAAGTTTTGTGGTCTCTAAACTTTCTTTTATGAACTACCGTCACGATTTAAAAAAAAAAAAAAAAATTAAGGCACCTAAATGGCTTCACAGGGTACCACATCTTCACCAAGATACTCATCCCAATGGTAAGGAACTCTAGCTAGCGATTCTTGGTTTAAAAAAGGCGTGTGAAGAACTAAGCATTGGAGATGTCCTAATAGGCAATATTTTTTATAGATGTCATGCGTGATTTCACGTGTTAAATGTGTCTTCATATTGTAGAATTTATGCTCACCGACATTAATTGGTAAGACTAAAGACTTCTTAGTTATCAAATTAGGCAGGCACTTGTCCTTTAGCATTCATAATTAGCATCCTGCTTCTCATAATTAACTTCAGCGAAGTCATAAATGTTTACAAATTTGGTGACGGTTTCCTTAGAAATCTCGTGATTCTTGAGTGTGCGGAATTCGATTATTTAGATTATATTTACTTTCTCAAAAAAGTCATTTCTTATCCTTTTATTAAGATTTTAGCGATTGATAAATAACCCACTTATTTTATATATCATATCCTCAATTAAGAGTGCTATTAAATTAAGTAGACTAATGATTTACTTATTTATTTTCGTTAAAATTTACAGTATCAAACTTCAGTAAATTATCATCATAATTGGTAATTTATCGTTTAATTCATAATTTTCACTTACAAATTTGATTTCCCTATGGGTTTCTGATTTTGTTGCATATTACGAACTCTTAGGAGAAAAGCAAGTAGTAAACTTTTTTTTTAAATAATTTTCCTATTTTTCGTGATTTACTTGTGAACCTTCATAACACCCATGAATTGTTATTTACTTCACTTTCACTCATAATCGTGCTCTTTCCATATGCACCAATGAGCAGGAAAATGTGTGAAAACTTTTTGCTCGCTAAAGTCATTTTAGCCTAAGAAACAATAGAATAATCCGCATGATTTGGTGCAATGTAAAAGGTTTTACAAAAGCATTCCTAATCATCATGCAAAGATTTATATATTTTGATGTCTTTATGGTTTTCAAACTTCCAAGTCTCTTTCAGATGTTAAACAATGTTTTCTTCTTTAAATAATATCTTAACGTAATATCGTGACTTTAAATAAACCTCTCAAGCCATGATTAACTTCTTACTCTTTATTAACAAATCTTATTGGAAACTGTCCTCGCTCATCTCTTATAATTGCAGCATATAACGCAATGTCTTATGTAAACTTTGCCTTTGGTTTCTGATTATTTTTTCCCTCGTCCGGTAGACGTCGATTGCTCCTCTTTGGGAAAAATAAAATAAGATAAAATGAAAGCCCACCTTCTACAACGTACTTATACTTTCATTAAATACAAATAATTCGTATGTTCTATGGAAAATTTTTGAATTGAAAGAACGAAATTTATATGGGGTAATATTAAGAATTATATTTCAACTTTGTTACTTTATATATATATATATATATATTTATATATAGTTTATGCTTTTCTAATTATATAACTAATTGAATATTTAACTGTCATTATCTACATTTCAGTTAGTTTCAATTTACATTATAAATCTAGTTACTAAGATTAACAAATGAGTTGGTTGTTTACGATCTTAGAGGAGTCTTGCAACCTCTTTAAGGCCATAAACTAGGCTACCACCCACAGCCATTAGTAGGTTTTCCAATCCATATTTTTGAAATAGGTTATAACCCACTATTTTACAGAGCATGGCTAATAGTTACTTGTTAAGAGTTGTGCGACCCCCCATAAGGCTATGGCAACTACCCCATTGGCTAATTGTGTTGCAAGTATGTGAGACCTATTATTTTGCTGAAGGTGGTAAGTAATTATTCATTAAGAGTCGCATGGCCCTCTTAAGACTATAGCAACTATCTCATTAGCTAATCATGCTAGTTAATAGTGTGAATTGGAGTTAATTGAGGTGTACATTATAACAACTAAATATTTAATTTGCGTTAATAATTATTGTAGACACCTAAGTTTTGCCCCTCTATAATCTTAATCTTTATTTTTACAAAAAAGGGTCTCCTAATTCAAAAAAATAATAAAAAATTAACAAAAGATAAGAAGATAATAAAATTTAACAAATGATGAAAATATCAAAAAAATAAAAAAAGAAAAAAATTATTATAAAGAGTTTTGTAGACTTTTAGGAAGTAACTTATATTAGGAATAATTAGTTTTAGTGTTAGTTTTAATTTTAATTTAGTTAAAAATTTTATTTTAGGAAATTGGATAGTTTAAATATAATTTAATTGAACTGAATGTCAAGGCACAAATCAACGATCTAACAGATAAGTATCGGAGTATTGAAATGGATTTAGTTTGAGGTTATGAGTTCGAGGTCATGAGTTCGAGTCTCGCCAGACATTTATGTGCTTTTGTTTTTTCTGTCCTTTTTATTTTTTACAAAAAGTGAGTTGAGCGTATGTAATCTCATTTAATCAAATTTTTTTGTTTGGATTTGAATTATTATAATTTAAATCTAGTTTGATTTTTATTAAATTGGATTTGAATATAAGTGATTCAGATCTAATTTAATTCTTATCAAATCAGATTCGAATCAATATAACAGATTCAATTCGATATGATTTATTTCAAGCTTTATATATTAATCGTGTAGCTTAAAATAAAAAGAGGATACCCTCGCTAAGATTACACAATGGCCTGAAAAAGATAGAAAAACAAAACTGACTTCATCTTCGGCCAATTTGAAATTTGACTACTGTATACCATAGCTCATCGACCAAATACTCACTGCTAGCTTCAACGCCTTACTGTAGAACTTGCTGCAGTACTTCCGAACCGATCTGCGACTCCAACAACGAGCCACAGTTACAGCAATGAACGTAATACTCCCCACCGTGATCCTCAATGCCAATGGCCATGACTGAACCAAGCTCCAACTACTGCAGCAACCACTAATCTCACGTACATACTTTAAACAACACGATTAAGCAGCCGTAAATTCAGCATGTCTAGCAGTCTAGTAGCATGACACCGACGATCTTTAAGCTACGGTGAACGGAAAAATCGATCCCTTGACCTCTACTATAATTCCTCGACTGAAGACAACATCATACGCCGACCGAATTCCAACTGATCCGATGCCTATAGCAATCTACAAACCAAGCACAACCCCCAAAATGCCTACTTCAACCAATCACAATCCAATGTAACGCAGCCCTAATCTAGTCCTCCTCGTTCGATCCACAACCAGTAACCAAGCAACAGTAGCAATTCCATCGTCTTCGGCCAGCAGGAATGCAACAATACAGCACATCAAGTCCTCAACACCGTGGCACGCACTGCACATTACCATCGAACAAGCGTCACAACACTCCCTATGCAAATTCACTAGCCACACTTCACTGCAACGCCGCACTCGCACTTGCGACAACTTAACCAAGCTTAACAACGCCAGTACACCGCCGATCAGCCTCACTTCTTCGTCAACACCATGCAACGACGTACAGGATCACATCTACAACTCCACTGCAGATCACGCGAGGAACACAACAACATTTAGCATTGTCCCAACGCCACTAAACACAACGATAGTACACGGTCATCATTGCAGCAACGACCATCCACGAAACTGATCAGCAACACCAGACAGACCACTCTCGGCATCCTCTCTTAACCGCACTCGCACAGCAACACCAAACAGCAACAGCTACAGTCGGATAGTAGCAACAACACGTCCATGCACTGACCTTGCCATACATTCGTTGTTTGTCGCTCCCACTCACTGCACGACCCAGCTAACCAGTCCACACCTTGACCGCACTTCGGACAGTAGCAGCATCTACGATCAGTCCGCATGCTGAACCACTGGAGACACACACACGTCACAGCCCTATCCACGACCAAACCCGAACTGCGGTAGTGTTATAACATCAACTAATGCTCCAGCAGCTCCTCGTTGACCAATGCCGCGATCCACGCTGCTGACACCCGGTCACCACACATGCTACTGCACGGACACTTACGAGCACTATCCACGCCACAACCGAACGACAAGTCAGGTTCGATTCTTTTGATTTTTTTATTTTATTTATATATTTTATTATTATTATAATCTATATTAAGAGGTTTTTTTAGTATTAGTGTTTTTTTTATATATATCAAATATATTTTAGGATATGATTTTATTTAAGTAGATAATTCTTTAATAGTAGAAATATAGATGTGTGTGTATATATATATATATATATATATATTAACGTAGGATTTTTAGGAGTAGATTTTTTTAGTAATCATCATATAGAAAACTAATTATTTATTTATTTTTTTATTATTAACATTTCTCACATAGAAAATCATTTGCAAAATAAAAATTAATAACATAAAAGACCCTTTTAAAAATAGGATTTTTTAGAATATTTTTTATAAAACAATAACATTCAAGAGTTAGGACCCCTTTAGATTTTTTTTTAAATAAACCAAATAAATTAAAAACGTAAACTTGGGTAGTTTTCAAAATTAAAATCAATCAACACACTAAAGATTTTTCGAAAGAACTACGATTGTCTGATCCCGGCTAGTGGGTACATAGGCACCTTCGAGGTGACGATAAAATATGTTAAACTTAGGTTCTTTTTCTTTTTATTTTTTTTGTTTATTTATCTATTTATTTGAAATATTATAATTAGAAAAATAATCCTAATTTCAGTAAATAAATAGTGATACCCGTTAGGGTTTAATAGGTTAGCCCTCGAACCCGGAGCCCTTGGTTTTTCATTCAAATTGAAATCAAAAACCGGTAGCCAAATCGTAATCAATCCACCCAATTGGTTACGGTTTCTTTTTCTTTTCCCGACTTCGGTCGTGTGGCGATTCCAAAAATTATTTTTAATAAAAAACCGAAATTTCTCAATTTCTTTAGTTGAGCATTAATATTAAATGGGTTAGAGTTTAGTATTAATCAGAAAATGGGAAATCAATTTCAAATAGAAAACCAAAAAATCAGGCTCGATAATTATACAAGTTGAAACTTCAAGTGAACAATAATAAAAAGTAGTAAATTGGAGGTATAAATTGTTATGCCTCGAAGTCGCAAAGTTGCAACAGTTTCACTATGTAAACCAACCTATAACAGTAACTAATCTCACAGTCTTTATCATAAATATAATTTACATAAGGCGTCCATAACTGCTTCTTTTAAAGTAAATAGCTCAATTAAAATTTAAGATAAAATTTACATAAGAAGCTAAAACCATAAGTCATATATATATATATATATATATGTGTGTGTGTGTGTGTGTGTGTATATATATCCATATTGTATTATAATCTAAGGAAATTATACATACTAGAATAGTCGACTAACTTACATGTCACATATTAGTCCATAACCTAAAAATATTAACAAAACATTCCAAAACTTATTCGTTCAACCAATTGATCCTTACTCCCCAATAGTTTCAAAAAAGAAACTGACCTTAGAATAATCGTACTGCGACATATTAGTTAAAACTTACAAAAAAACTATATAGGTATGAGCAACCACAACTTAGTAAGTTAGGTTGGAAACTTACGAATGAATAATAAACACAAACAAGGTTTTATCAACAATTAATTATATGCAATGCAACAAGCAAATACCATTACACAACGTGATCCGATCCGTTATGAAATCAAAGTAATTTGACCTGCTCTAATCCGGGTTGAAGAGTTTTTATATTTATACAATAGCTCACAACCAAGCCTAGGTTTGTGCAATGAAGACACCGCTTCCCCTAAGACTATCATTCAAACCTTTACCCTCATGTTTACCATGAACTCCTCTCCTATCATTTAATTCACCTAAGGATGAAAAAAAAGAGCACTATACTACCTAGTACTATACTACTCAGCATTATCTTTTTCGATGGTGTCAATGTTTGGTTGAAGAATCCTAATGGTCCACTAAAAGGTTGCAATGCGTGTCTAATTAGGGTATTTAGGTCAGTTGTGATTAGGTATGGTTTAGAGTGATCAAACCATTTTACACCATTCAATTCACATCAATCACCAAACACAACACGTATTTCAGTACGGAATTAGATACATAAACACATGCATTTATAACTACTTACAAACATAGTCATATATAACTCTATGCATCCGAATACTTTAAAATAGTACTCCAAAATACGATGAAGTATCAAAACCCAACTTACTAAGAATCTTTAGTTTGCTCGCTTGTTCCTCACAGGTCGACTTGTCTCTGCATCTCCTATAATATAAATACTCTTTTAGTATTTATATCCTTATGATATATATACATTTTAGGTTAGTTTAGGAATCGGTTTCCGAATCCAAATCCAATTTAGGTTCTAAATTGGTTCAAACTACAAGTATTATACGTAAATCCTAAATATGCATTTCAAACCCTAATGTAAAATTAATCACATTAAGCTCAAATATTTTTAAGTATTACTTTTAATCCTTAAGTAGTATTCTAATCTACTGGATATATTCTAATCCTAATTTATGTATCAAATTTACTCTCAATATGAGAAAATTTTATATCTTTCATACAATTACCTAAATTTATATTTTCTATCATATTCATTATATATTATTATTATTATATTATCCATTTTAACCTAATATTTTATATTTATTATAATTTCAATTCCACATACTCTTAAAATAACATAAATTTACTACATAATACTTCTAATAATCATATCTAACACCTTAAATACTACAATTATCATACGATATTAGATATGAACATCTTAAAGCACTTAATTATTCACTAAATCAATAATTATTGAATTAACCATTAATTAACCCAAAAATCACTAATTACATACACTTTTTTAAAGGCTTAGAAATTACTGAAAATTTCAAAAATTCATTTATGAAAAAGGGCTTCATAGCACTATTCTATATCCCCTAAGTAGTATACATAAAAATTTTAAGCATAAAACTACACTACTAAAGCTATTTATTTCTAAATTGAAATATAATTGAGTTTATACGATTTCTTAAGCACCACATATTTTTAGGTATAATTAAATCAAACCAATATTTTTCCTTAAATCTACATATAATAAAACATCAAAATACTAAAATTCATAATTTTATGGATAAAATTGATCATTTTAATAAATTGCAAAAAATAGGGCTGAAATTGGAGTCACCTGGCTGTTGGACTTCTGGCCACTAATGGTAATCCTAGGGGTGTCGGCCAGTCTAAGCAATGGTGGGAGGGTGCTTTGGTGGTGACAGTTCAGTTCCAATTCTAGTTGGTCGTGTGTTGTGGGTTTGGTCTAAATGCCTTAATTGCACAAAGTTTTTCTAAATTTTGAGAAAAACCCTAATCTTCTCTTTTTTCTATTCTCTCCAATATTCTAAGACTCTAAACAGACTAAATGAACTTTTGATTAAGTTTAAGTATTTATAGAGCTGCCTAAGATTTTTTCTCATTAATTTGAGTTGGCATTTGCCTTATTTCTTCCCAATTTTGACTTTCTAATTAGTTGATTTTAATTTGTTCAATTTTTTTTCTTTCTTCCCTAACTTGCAATGACCTTAATCTAGACAATTCTCCACTTACCTGATTTTTCCTTTATTTTTTTTTTGTAATTTTCTTTAATTATTTGGTATTTTTCTAGTATTCTTCAAGCATTTTAGGTAATTTCACGTATTTTCACCTATACGTAAATACATATGGAGTACAAGTAAATACTCCTAAATATTATATATTTTATTCTATGATTTTTAATGCGCATATTAATTTATCTATAGCAATTCGTTAGTTATCAGAACTCATTTTATATATTTTCAATAAATAACGTATAATATACTTAAAATTTGATATTATAATATTCTATCATTTTATTACTTATTTTTCCAAATTCAAACTCACGAGATCACTTTTACTAATATTTCTCATGTTATTATAATAATTTAGTCTCAATTGAATTCTTTCACCGATCGTCCTAAATTTTATGTACTAAATTAAATCTTACAGTTACAGAGCTTACATAAACCGTAACATTGACTCAATATATATTGATTTTTACAAAAAGTTTATCGATTGATATTTTTCACTTTGAATGTCACATTACCCTAGACTTTTCACAGGTTTATGATTCTAATTCCACTTTTTGGTCAAGAAAAATAAGTTAGGAATTTGATTCCATAAAAAACCTTATTTCTTGAAATCACATTCATTTTTTCATTTACCTTATAATCAAGATTGCTATTAACACTTAAGTTTGTTAAAAAAAGGTTAAAAAGGTCCAAGATAATTTAATGAACCTTATCTCAAATCCACTAATTAAAAACTCTTAAAATCATCCCGAATTAGGTCTAATCATTATATCCCATCATTAATTCAAATAATCAACCTAAGCATAATTTAGTTAATTTTGTGTTTGACTGGTAAAATTATATTATATAGATTTCCTTATTTACATGTTACTCCGTACATAAGAAGTCATTTAGATTAAGAAAAGAGGGTCCTTAGACATTCATTGAATACCTTGTGTTAAGTCATCACTTGGTGCATGTTAGCACTTAGATTGTTATGATGTGCTCATGCTGCTAAAATTTTAGCATAACTTAATATATTGCATGCACATGTCATCCGTACCTTATTAAGTTGTACTATTTGATTTTATGGATTATTTAGCATCTATACCACATTATATTACACATGTCACTTACTCGTACAATGGTATGTTTATGCATATTGCATGATAACGATGAAATCAATAGAATGATTTCTTATAGGAAGAATTATAATAAAAAGGATCAATGTTTAAAAAAGTTCAAATAAATAATTAACGTTTCAAAAAATTTAAATAAAGGATAAACATTTCATAAAATAATTTAAATAAGGAATCAAACGACCGTAATTCTTTCCAAAAATTTTAGTGTATTAGTTGATTTTAATTTTGAAAAAATCTGACAGGCTTTATGTTTTAATTGATTCAGTTCATTTAAAAAAAAATCTAAATGCCCTTAATCCTTAAGTGTTTTTGTTTTATAAAGAAATCCCCTAAAAAATCCTATTTATTTTTATTTTTTTATTATTTTTTTCTTAAGGGTCTTATATTATTTTTGTTACAAAAAAACTTTCTATGTGATGAATCTTTTAAAAAAACTAATAAAAAAAAAACAATTCCAACAATACCTAAACTAAAGTAATACTCTACATTACTATTATTAAACGACTATCTACTTAAATTAATATAATAGACTTAATATATATAACAAAGAAAACTAATACTAAAAGAAGTACCTTAAAATAATATCTATACATATACTATATGTTAAATTACTAAGGCCCTAATAAAATAATAATATAATATAATATAATAATAAGAAATGAATAAATAATATTTAAAAAAAATTGAGAAGAAACTGAACCTTAACTTGTTCAACTATTGTATCCACTATGCGGTGAAGTATGAAGCATGTGTGTTGTCCAAGGGACTACAGTGGACGACTTGTGCTATTGGACCATGCAGGCAAGAACGATATGTAAGCCCCATAACCAATCACTCAGGGTTTTGATCGGCTGAAAGATCCGATCGAGCCTAAATTATAAGTAAAATTGGAAATATTAGTAAAATGCTCCCATAAGTTTGAATTTTAAAAAATAAGCAATAAAATAAAAGAATAAAAAAATTCCAAATTTTAAGTATATAACTCGTTATTTATAGAAAATGCGTAACATATATTCTGATAATTAACGAATCGCTAGAGATAAATTATATGTATACTAAAAATCATAAAATAACCTAAATAATATTTAGGAATATTTATTTGTACTATATATGAATTTACATGTATGTAAAAATACGTATTATTACTTAAAATACACAAAACGTGCTAAAATAATAATAAATAATTAAAGAAAATTCATAATTAATTAAGGAAAAATCAAGAAAAATATAGAAAATGTGAAAAATTCCAGAAGTGGGGCGTGGAAATATGATATTGAAGAAAAAAAATCAATCAATTAAAATGCAACAAATAGAAAGTGGAAAAAGAGAAGAGATAAGGCAACTGTCTTATCTAATTAATGCACAATAATTTCCCTAAAGCCCTATAAATAACAAGAAAATTTGAAAAACTCATTTGGTCAGTTTGGAGAGTGAGAAAAATAGGGAGAGGCAAAATTGAGAGAAAAATTAGGGTTAGAAAAAAAATAAGAAAAAATTGTGCAGTGAGGGCTATAAAGGGGAACCAACATCAGATGAGCATTTGGGAGTAGACGGCCACCACCACCACACGGTGGTGGTAGCGCCTGGACTGGCTGACAAGGCCACGGCTGCCGACAGTGCTCGGAGCCACCCAGACCGGTGAGTCCGATTTCCAACCCTATTTTGTGTAATTTTGTAAAAATAGTAAATATTCTTAGAAAATTATAAATTTTGTTATTCTGGAATATTTTTGTATGTCGTTTTTAGGAAAAATATTATTTTGATGAAAACATGTCCGGTGATATATGGTCCTTAAGAAATCATGCAAAACCGAGCATAATTAGGATTAGAAATAAATAGGCTTAGGAGTGTAGTTTGGAGCTCAATTTTTTTTTTTGTAAAATGCTTAAGTGATATAGAACAGTGCTATGACGCCTTTTTTTAAAATTTAATTTTCGAAATTTTTAGCCCTAAAATGATAGAAAAATTGGGTAATTTTAGGTTAATTAGGTGATTAAGACATTAATTACTGATTTAGATAGTAATTAAAAGGTTAAGGATGTTAATCTCTGATGTAAAACCTAATCCTAACCTTTGAAATGTTAAGTGTAATTAATGAAGGAATTATGTGGTAATTGTAGAATATGTAGAATTGGAAAATTAATAAATATGAAAGATTAGGTTTAATTAGATGATATAATAATAAAAATCAGAATATAATAAATCTAAAACAAAAATTTAATTTTAGGTAATTGTATAAAAAATATAAGATTTTCTCATAACGGGAGTAAATTCGGTGATTAAACTAGAATCCGAGTATATCGCATGAACTAGAAGATTAGTTAAAGACTAAAAACGATATTTAGGATATCCGAAGATAATACGATTAATTTCACATTATGGGTCGGGATGATTTCTTAGGGTATACATATAAATATTTAACCAAAAATTGAGTTAAAAAACTAATTTAGAAATCGATGCGAAAATTGAACCGGAACCTAACCCCAAACCTAGAATAATTGTAAAAGATTTGAGAATCTAGATAACTGTATATATTAAACCTTAAATAAAAGATAACAATAAGAGTTATAAGATAAGATGAACCTATAATAGTTATAAGAAAAATTGAAACCATGTTTGTGTTATAGGGATGATCGGCGATGGCCTGAGCGAGTTGGACCTCGAGTGAGTGAACGGGGAGTCCAAGTAAGTTGGGATTAATACGTTACTATATTTTGGAGGCTTGAGATTACGTTTGGTTGTGCTTGTTAGATAGTTGGTTGTGTGCATGTGCTTGATTATGAGTGATGCTATGATTATGTCTGTTGCTCTGGCTTGTATTGTATGATTTGTATGAAATGATTAATCACCCTAAACTGGACCTAATCAAATATACGACCTATAATCATAATCGGACCTACATGGCAACCCATTAAAGGAACTTAAGACTCTTCGACCAAATGTAGGATTGTATAATGATCCTTCTTCATCCTTAGTTGAACTAAGTGATAGGAGAGGAGGTCGCGAGGAGGGTGAAGTCAATAGTTCGAAGGTAGCGCGGGAGGAGCCATGTCTCCATTGCACAAGCCTGGGTTTGGTCGTGAGCTATTGCATTAACGGTAACTCCCCAACCCGGATTAGAGCAGGCGAAATTTCTCTAATCTCACGACGGGTTGAACAACATCATGTGATGGCATTTGCTTAAACATGTATTACACCTAATAAGTTGATTGATAACCTTATTATGTTTGTGGTAAAGTTTTAAGTCCTCCATCCTAACTTACTGAGCTGTGGTTACTCACATCCCTATAGACGTCATGCAGGTACTGGCTAAGAAACGACATAAAACTACTCCGAAGCTAGTAACTGCTGGATCTTGGGGAGTGAGGAAAAATATTTGAAGAACAAATATATATTCTTAAGGTTTAAGTTTTTATTTTAGAATTTTTCATTTTTGAATAATGTAATAACTGAATTATAGTGTATATATATAAATTTTCTCACTTTCTTAGGTAAATGATTTATTTAAATTGCAAACTGTTTACTTCAAAGCGGGTTAGTCGTGGACGCCTTGTGTAGATCAGGTCTAAGATAGCGATTGTAAGGCCAACTTCTATCTTAGAATGGTTTATACAGCGGGGCTATTACGACTCTACCGTTTCGGGGAGTGACACAATAATCACGTGATTATAGGCTATCACGTATCAATGCTATGGAAGTGCTCAGATACAGTGTGTACGTGTGTGAACGTCAGTGCTACTACAGCATGTGGATTGCATGAGGATGGACATAGGGTACAACGACAGTGAATTAGGTGATGTGGCGTTGTGTGCTTTGATCGAAGGAATGGCGAGTGCAGCAATAGATGTGTATGTGGAGCAGTGGTAGTGAATCACGTGGGACGTGGAGTGTGCTGCTATCGTACTCATTGATAAGGGACTATACGTGTATTGCTGGTTCAGAGTTACAGTTGTGAGCTATGGTTAGCACAGAGTATGGCCTGAAATTTAGCTTACATTAGGTTGGATTGTCGTTTAGTGTTACTGTTGTGCTGGTCAGTTGTTTGAAAATGCAATGGATGAGGATGGAGTTTCAACTCGTGATGCAGTCTACTGTCCTTAGCAAGATCGACCAATGTGGACTTGTACGATGGAGTTGTCATGATTGGCTCAATGTATTCCATTTAGTGTACGGCTATATGAAATTGTGTATTGTTATGGAGTATAGCCGTGTGTGTGGAGATGACTACGACTATTACAAGTGGACGATGGATGAAGACTGGTTTGGCGAGATTCGTAGTGGAACTTCTTTCTTTTCTTTTTTATTTGTTCTGGCTAGTGTATCCTCGTTACTTTAAGCTACCGATTAATATATAGTGCTTGAAAACAAATCTTTTAAATCAAATATTTTATATTGACTCGAATCTGATTTGACAAAAATCAAATTAAATTTAAATCATTTATATCGATTGAAATCCAATTTGATAAAAATCAAATTAGATTTGAATCTCTTAAATCCTTACTGCATTGGATTCAAAA
Organism: Lumnitzera racemosa; assembly: GCA_024138005.1. Taxonomy (NCBI): domain Eukaryota; kingdom Viridiplantae; phylum Streptophyta; class Magnoliopsida; order Myrtales; family Combretaceae; genus Lumnitzera; species Lumnitzera racemosa. The sequence goes on from JAMXBC010000001.1 coordinate 126,569,335, forward strand.
AATTTGATAAGATTTAAAATTAGATTCCAATCCTGCACGCTTAACTGATTTTCGCAAATGAAATAAAGAAAAATAAAAAGCACATTTATGCTTAATGAGATTCGAACCTATGACCTTAAGCTAATTCAATGCCCATGCTTCTCATATTTATCCGTTAAGCGTTGGCCTGTGCTTCGATATTTAGTATAATTAAATTATACTTAAACCATGTAACTCTCTAAAACAATTATTTGAATCGAATTAAAACTAAAACTATTGACCCTAAAACATTTTCTAAAAATCTAAAAAAAATTTATAATTTTTTTCTTTTTTTTTCATCATTTTTTAATTTTTTATCATTTTTATATTTATTATTTTTTATTTTAGAATTAGGACCCTATTACAAAACTTAGAATTGTGGGAGCAAGAATTAGGTGTTTACAACTGCCCCTCTTTGTGGAGAAGTTTGAATAAAACTTTGCCACAAAAACAAAAGAGATACAACTTTTAGCTTAGGATGACTCTATCCTAAGAAATGCTATGATTAGCTTTCTATAGTAAAACTAGTCCATTGAGGTTTTGATGACGATAACTTTAAAATTGATAGAGGTGAGGGTAGTGCCCTTATGGGCTGACAAGAACCCTAAAGAGAATAATAAGAATTTGGTCGTACCCCCTATGGGCTGACTAACCAAAGTGAGCTAAGTACTCTTAAAGTTGGCTAAGACCCTAAATGAATTGATAAAACTTGGTTGTGCCCTAATGAGTTGACTAACCAAAGCGGGCGAAGTGCTCTTTGAGTTGACTAAGTCTCTAAACTGAATGATATGGGTAAGTGCTCTTAAAGCTGGCTAAAATCCTAAAAAATGAGAAAACTTAGTCGTGGTCCAATAAGCTGACTAACCAAGGTGGGCAAAGTACTCCTAGAGCTGGCTAAGACCCTAAAATGAATTTAAGAAAACCTAGTCGTGCCTTCATAAGCTGACTAACTAAGACAGGCGAAGCACTTCTTAAGCTAGCTAAGGCCCTAAACTAGATGAAATGGATAAGCACTCCTAGAGCTAACTAAGATCCTAAAAGAATGAGAGAACTTGGTCATGCCTCAATGAGTTGACTAACCAAAGTGGGCGAAGCACTCTTTGAGCTAACTAAGGCCCTAAACTAAATGAAATAGGTAAGCGCTCCTAGAGTTAGCTAAGACCCTAAAAGAATGAGAGAACTTAGTCTTGCCTTAATGAGCTAACTAAGGCGGGCAAATCGCTTCTTGAACTAGCTAAGGCCCTAAATTGGATGAAATGGGTAAGCATTCTCAGAGCTGGTTAAGACCCTGAATGAATCGAGAAAACTTGGTCATGCTCCAATAAGCTAACTAACCAAGGTGGGGGAAGCACTCCTTAAGCTGGCTAAAGCCCTAAATTGAATGAGATGGGTAAGTGCTCCTAAAGTTAGCTAAAACCCTAAAAAATGAGAAAACTTAGTCATGCTCTAATGGGTTGACTAACCAAGGTAGGCAAAGTGCTCTTAGAGCTAGTTGAAACCCTAAAATGAATTTGATAAAACTTAGTCGTGCCCCAATGAGCTGACTAACCAAGACAGGCGAAGCACTCTTTGAGCTAGCAAGGCCCTAAATTGGATGAGATGGGTAAGTGCTCTTAAAGCTGGCTAAAACCCTAAAAAATGAGAAAACTTGGTTGTACCCCAATGACCCAATTAACCAAGGTAGGCGAAGCGCTCCTTGAATTAGCTAAGGCCCTAAAAGATAATGAGAAAACTTGGTTGCACCCCAATGAGCTAACTAACCAAGGTAGGCAAAGTGCTCTTTAAGCTAGGTTAGACCCTAAACTGGATGAGATGGCTAAACACTCCTAGAGCTAGCTAAAACCCTAATAAATGAGAAAACTTGATCGTGCTCCAATGAGTTAACTAACCAAAGCGGGCGAAGCTCTCCTTAAGTTGGTTAAGGCCTTAATAAAGAAACTGGATGAGATGGGTAAGCTCTCCTAGAGCTGGCTAGGACCCTAAAAGAATATGAAAACCTGATCTTGCCCAAATGAGTTGACTAACTAAGGCAAGCAAAGTGTTCCTTAAGCTGGCTAAGGCCCTAAACTGGATGAGATGAGTAAGCGTTCCTAAAGTTAGCTAAAACCTTAAAAAATGAGAAAACTTGGTTGTACCTCAATGAGCTGACTAATCAAGGCGGACAAAGTGCTCCTTGAGTTGGATGAGGCCCTAAAAGATAATAAGAAAACTTGGTCATGCCCTAATGAGCTGACTAACCAAGGCAAGCGAAGCACTCCTTGTGCTGACTAAAGCCCTAAACTAGATGAGATGAGTAAGCGCCTCTAGAGCTAGCTAAAACCCTAAAAAATTAGAAAACTTGGTCGTGCCCTAATGAGTTAGCTAATCAAGGCGGGCGAAGCATTCCTTGAGCTGGTTAAGACCTTAATAAATGAGAAAACTTAGTTAGGATAGCACTCCATAAGCTAGCTAAATCCCTAAAAGAGAACAGAAATCAAGGTAACACTCTATGAGCTAGCTAGAACCTTGAAGATATGGATGGGGACAATGCTCCATGAGCTAGTTTGATCCCTAAGAAAATGGATAAAGGGTAAGCAGCCTACAAACTTGCTAAAACTCTATATGACAGTTGAAAATAAACCGAAGGACATGATTGACTCAAAAAACTCATGATTTGAGAAATTTACAAAGGAGGAATTTGGTAAAAACCATTTATGATATGAACTGAAGGTTTGGCTATTAAGGCAGACATGGATTTGAAAATAAATGGGAAAAAAACCTATAACATGCCTTTGCTTTCTCTCCCTCTTTTCCTTTCTTTTATCTTTCTTCTCTTTTCTTGAAAGTTTACTAATGGATACAAATTCTTATTTAAAAAGCAAATACTATAACCATGTAAAGTATCTCATATCTGTCCCAGTTTTTAACCCTGATAGTGAGCTTCTTGGATAAGCCTTAAATATTTATTTCCTAAAGAAAAGGTAACTCACTATCAGTTTAGTTAAAAAGGACTTCCTTACATACTCTCGGTCTAGATTCCGCTCTTGACTACTACTCTAGAAATTATAGTCCAGTTTGCAAGTGATACGCTTTGATCAATCTATTAGGTCTTTTTGGGTTCCACATTATGAATCAGAATTATGTTCAAATGGTTTCAAAAATGATTAATGAGAGGGCCTATTTTAAAAGAACTACTTTTATCTAACTTGGGTGTACAAGTCAAGAACCTTTAGGAATGAACTAGATGTGTGCTTGCCTCAATTTCAAAAATAACTTTTATTTTAGATAAATTATTCTTCAAGATCATAAGAGCTTTGAGTAGGGAGGTATTGTGGGTAGGGAGGTTTTGTGTTTAAGATTCAGGTGGTTAAAAAGGTTTTGTGTTCGTGATTTGGAATGTGATTTTGAAATAAATATGGGGCTTTTGGTTTATGGTTGAGAATGTGATTCTAAAACGGATATGGGTTATGTGTTTTTTGGTTGGAAATGCGATTTAAGACCTAATGTTTTTAGAGCAACTTAGGCTTCTGGGCCTTCTTTGGTTAAGGCTTTTCTCAGGCCCAATGTTTGGGCCATTCTTGCTTTTTCTCTCTTCTGGTTTTTTTTTTCTTTTCTTTTTTTTTTTCCCCTAACTTTGCCCCATTATTTTTTGCTTTTTGCTCCCTAGAAGTAATTATCACTTTTGTTGAGTTTTTGTCTTTAAATGGATCAAGGCCTTAAAGCCATGGGTTCTAAATATATGGGCTTAGGTAAGGTATGTGTAGTCTTTGAGGTATTTAGAAAAGTGTTGGCTCTTCTTCAAAGAGAACAATTTGTCGAAAACAAAAATTATCCTTAAATTGTTGCTACTAAGGTTAACATAAACCAGTTTTATCATTCTCACCTAATTAATGACTCTAACCTCCGAATTACCCCACTATGGGGTGGTTCTTAATAGGGCTTACATTTGAAAGGACTTCAAATCAGTTCAACAAGGTTAACAAAAGATAATTGTGTTTAGGATTTGAAAATGAATGCCTAACTTCATTTCGGCCTACGCATCAAATTCAAAATGGATCTCCTTTAAGGAATGAGTCCATAATATCCTCGCCATAATGTCTCTCATCTCTTAAAGTGTTTAAAGGTTAGTGTGTAGAATATAACTTGCCTCTTTTCATTCTATACTTTTTAAAAGTGAGTTATCAATTCCTTATGTAGGGATTTATTTACCATAGGGTGGAGGTTGACTTTCACTCGATTTGAGTTCCAAATAAAATTTCAAAGACTAAATGCCTCATACCTTTCATGCTCTCACTTAAATTGCCCCCAAACTTATAGGACTTAAAGCTCCTAAGCTTCCATGTGTGGTCTCAGGTCTGATTCCTTAAAGTTCAAATGGGCCGAAATTGATAACTTTTGAAGTGGAAGAGACTAATGAATTGCCCTTCTGTTTATACGAGAGGTTAAGCTTAGATAGTGTCGTATTTTGACTTGATTTGTGTTTGGTCTAAATGGATCAGGGGCTTTGAGTGAGTTTAACTATCTTGATGGGCTAGGGGTTCACGTTTGGTTGGTTACTTTCTCGAGTTAAGTGGATATGCTTAGGTTAGGTGCTTTAATGGGCTAAGTGATTATGTTTGTCTTGAAATCTATAACGATTTGTAGCCGTTAGCAAATTTCTTTTTTTTTTTATCCTTTTTTTTATTTTTTAAAGAGAGAGAGGAAAAGTTAGGGCTTTTAGGTTATAGAGACCAAGTGATGGAATTGTTAATGGAGGATTGTTTTCTCAAGATTTTATACTTAGGCTTACAAAATTTATTTACTTATAAAACAACATTACTGATGGTCCATTTACAAATGAGGAATTATAAAGGATGAAGAATAAAAGACTAAACAAAGAAAAGAAAATATCTAAATCCTATTTATTTTAAATGAGAAAGGCTATTTACAAAATGCTAATTTATGAATGTTCCTAGCTTACTTGGAGCAATGAAAACTACCTAAAATTATTTGATTTTTGGTGTTTTTTTTTATTATTTACTCTACGAGGGTTAGGCTCAGTTGATGTGGGCCCAAATGAAAACTAACGGATTCGGGTCTCATAGATGCACTAAGGCCTACATTAAAGTGATGTCCATAGGGATCTTTTGCGGGAAGAGGATGGGCCCAATCTTATTCTTGATAACTCTTGCTTATCTGGGCTAAAAAGTTAGAACCATAGTTGAAGTAAATTTTGAGGCCAATGGGTGGATGTGGATTTCTTTAAAAAGCCCTTAACTCAATCTAGCCATAACTATCTAAGGAAAATATTAAAATTAAAATCACAACCTATTCTAAACTTTACACAAATTATTTACAAACAAATATTATAACTACAACTTCACTACTACCCTTGTTCATTTAGGTTTGCCACATTATGGATTCTTGTGATTTTTGAAAAAAGTTTTCTTGTGATGCAAAGGGTAAGTTCTAAAGGTTCTCAAGTTCTACGACTACCGCGTTTTTCAAACCAATGGTTCTGTAGTCACATTTGAACTTTAGTGGGGTAGCCTAATTGGCCTTGAAAGATGGTTGCCCCACAACATCCAAAATTTATACAATGACCCCCCTCTTAAAGTTCTAAGACAACCCGGTTCTGATTGTATTACCATACATTTATGATATAGAAAATAAAATAAAACACCAAAACTACCCCCTAGATAAGTTGTAACACACATGTTAACATACAACAAAACAAAAAAAAAAATAGGATAAGATAAAATAATAATCACCTCGAATTTTTTTGTTTTTTGAAAAATAATCCTAATTTCAATAAATTCTAGTAGGTAGCCCTCTTAATGGCATCCTCGGTGGAGTCGACAAAGTGTCGAGCTTGAAATTTGGTTTCTTATTTTAATTTGATTTCTCATTTTCCGATCAATACTAAACCTTAACTTATTTAATATTAATCCTCAACTAAAAAAAGGGGGAAATTACGATTTTTTATTTAGAAAATTTTTTTAGAGTCGCTATCCAACCGAAGTTAAGAAAAAAAGACCGTAATTAATTAAGTAGATTGACTACAATTTGGTTACCGATCTTCGATTTCAATTTGAATGAAAAACCAAAGGGTTCCGAATCCGGGGGCTAACCTATTAAACCCTAACGGGTACCATTATTTATTTACCGAAACTAGGTTTATTCTTCAAATTATAATATTTTTTAAGAAAAAATAAAAAACTAAAAGAAAAAAAAAGAACTTAAGTTTTCTACATATTTTATCGTTGTCTCGAATGTACTTATATACCCGTTAGTCGGGATTAGACAATTGTAGTTCTTTTAAAAAAATTTAGTGTATTGGTTAATTTTAATTTTACAAAAAAACCGACTAACTTTACATTTTAATTGATTTGGTTCATTCAAAAAAAAAAAATCTAAAGGGCTGTAATCTTTGAATGTTTTTGTTTTATAAAGAAATCCCTTAAAAAATCCTATTTATTTTTATTATTTTTCCTTAAGGGTCTTATATTATTTTTGTTAAAAAAAAAACTTTCTATGTGATGAATCTTTTAAAAAAACTAATAAAAAAAACAATTCCAACAATACCTAAAATAAATTAATACATATATATTTATATCTATATTATTATTATTAAACGACTAGCTACTTGAATTAATATAATATATTTAATCTATATAATAAAGAAAACTAATATTAAAAGTACCTTAAACTAATATCTACACATATATATACTATATTAAATTACTAAGGCCTTAATAAAATAATAATAATAATATAATAACAAGAAATGAATAAATAATTTTAAGAAATGAGAAGAAACTAAACCTTAACTTGTTTGGCTGTTGTGTCTACTGTGCGGGGAAGTACGAAGAATGTGTGTCGTTCCAGAGATTGCAGTAGACGACTTGTGTTGTCAGACCATGCAGGCCAGGATAATAGTCGTGTGATTGTAAGGTATCACGTATCGGTATAGTTGTTAAAATCGTGAGCCAAAAATATATTTTTACAAGTTTATAATTTTATAATATTTTTCTTAACAAAAATGATATAAAAACATATATGTATAGACTTTTAGTAAAATTATAAACTTTTATATATAATTCTATAAGTTTACGATTTTATCGATTTTATATAATTTTATATAAATATATAAATTTTATATATTAAAATAAACAGTAAAATCGTGATTTTGACGATTATGCTGTAGACGTGCTCGGATAAGGTATATATATGTGTGTGAACATCGGTGCTACTACAGCATGTGGATTGCACGAGGATAAACGTGGGGGTGTAACGGCAGTGAATCAGGAGTTGTGTGCTTTGGTCGAAGTGACGGTGAGTACAGCAGTGGATGTGTGTATGGTGCAGTGATAGTGAATCACGCGGGACGTAAAGTGTACTATTATCGTACTCATTGACAATAGCAGTGGATGTGTGTATGATGCAGTGATAGTGAATCACGCGGGACGTAAAGTGTACTATTATCGTACTCATTGACAATGGACTGTACATGTGTCACTGCTTCAGAGTTGCGATTGTGAGCTACAGTCAATGTAGAGTGTGGTATGAAATTTGGCATACGTCAAGTTGGATTGCCATGTAGTGTTACTATTATGCTAGTCGATTGTTTGAAAATGCAATGGATGAGGATGGAGTTCCGACTCGTAATGCAATCTAATGTCCTTAGGGTGATCGATCAACGTGGAATGTATCTGTTTAGTGTACAACTATATGAAATTATGTACTGTTGTGGAGTATAGCCGCATGTGTGGAGATGACTGCGACTGTTACAAGTGGATAATGGATGAAGACTAGTTTGGCGAGATTCGTCGTGGACCTTTTTTGTTTTCTTTTTTATTCGTTCTGGCTAGTGTGTCCTCGTTATTTTAAGTCACGCAATCAATATATAATGCTTGAAAATAAATCCTTTAAATCGAATATTTTATATTGACTCGAATCTGATTTGATAATAATCAAATTAGATTTAAATTATTTATATCAATTCAAATCTAATTTGATAAAAATCAAATTATATTTGAATCTCTCGAATTCTTATCACATTAGATTCAAAAAATTTGATAAGATTTAAAATTAGATTTGAATCTCGCACGTTTAACCAATTTTCACAAATGAAAGAAAGAAAAATAAAAAGCCCATTTGTACTCAATGAGATTCAAAGTTATGACCTTAAACTAATCTAATGCCCATGTTTTAAATATTTATTTGTTAGGCCGTTGGTTTATAACTCTATATTTAGTATAATTAAATTATACTTAAATCACATGATTCTCTAAAATAATTATTTGAATCAAACTAAAACTAAAACTAAAACTATTGATTTTAAAATATTTTCTTAAAAAAAACAATTTTTTGTATTTTCATCATTTTTAAATTTTATTATTTTTTATTTTGGAATTAGGACCCTATTAAGAAAACTTAGAATTGCGAGAGTAAAAATTAGATATCTACATATTGCTCAATTATGGCTGTTTGGAAGATGGTGGGGTAGTCTGGTGTGTGTGGTCATGTGAGGGGAGTGATCATGAAGTGTATAAGCAGTGTAGTAAACAATGTCGATGTAGTGATGTAGACATGTTGCGGTGAGTTGTGCGACTGCTGTCCACGAGTTCGATATAGAGTGGTGTGGCTGGATAGTGATTAGTAAAGAGTCGTTGAATGTGTATTGGATTGTAAGTAGTGTTTGCAGATGATAATGGGTGTTGAGTGCGAAAAGTAGGGATGGATAGTAGTAGGCTTGAGTCGTGTACTGTAGGCAGCAATGGAGCTTGAAAGGGTCTAATGTGTTTGTGTTACATCCCGAAGAAAGATTAAGCTTGATGATGATATTATGTTCTCCCTTAAAAAAATTCTTTTTTCCACGTCACACAATTGTTATATATAAAACTCTATGTCAAATCTTCTAAATCTATTTAAATCCATATCAATAAAAATCAAATTGGATTTGAATCTATACAAATCTTTATTCTATCACAACCTGAAGGGGGGTCAAGTTGTTGAAGAGCAACTTCCTTGATTAGGAGCATTCGGCATACTACACGAGGCATTCGTAACTACAACCTTCTCCTAATAACTAGCATTAAGTAATAACGGAATATATAAATTAAAGTTAAATTATTTAAATGATCACTAAAATAATATAGATAGGTAGGAATATCATGTTTCCCTTAATTTAGCCATACGGTACCAAGATAGATCACCATAAGTAGTCTATGCTACTCAAGAAACTAAAGATACTTAATAAGTGGAAATGAAAGAGAGTCCACATATATAAATAAATGGTTTGCTTAAGCTCTCAACTTCTTCACATCCCAATCCCAAGCTAGTGCTACTAACCTCAAGCATCTCACAACCAAGCTCCAGCTACAAGTCCTACTACAACAATAAACTATAGGAGGGGTAAGCTGGATTGTCTAGTGAGTAACCTATCTACTCTATAATAAGCAATTTCAAGCAAGTTATTAAATAAGCGTATAAATGCATGGTCAAACATATGTAATGCAATAGTATATATAGTTTACCGGTAACTATATATAGCACGGTTTTAACGCCCACCGTTACCTAGGCTAGGAAGTATTTCGATATGTCAGGATCCAAGTATCCACGTCTAATTCGAAGTCTCTTATCATTAATATCACCCTCAGCAGTAAATACGGTGCGACCTCAAGCAGAAAGCAACACTCCTCGAAGCTAAGTAGTTCCTAAAGGTCAAGGCAGAAACATGTCGTAAGAAAGTATGTTGTACAATAACAACTTTCAATACATAAAATACAATATGGATCCTTTAAGCATGATCTCTCATTCTACTGCGTGGTGCTGATGCCCATAATATCATATTATAAGATACGATGTATGTCTAATTTAATTAGGAGTCAAGTATTTATTAATTTGGTTTATGGGTGACCAATCAATATATATATACAGGCATTCCACGATCCTAAGTTCTAATGAAGCAAGCATATAATATTCATATCCACTTAAGGTACTTTTGTAAACAAGGTTAATCATATCAAACACATAAAATTTCTCGTTTGCCCTAACATGCAACAATTTTAGTTATTGAATATAATTAAGTATTCCGCTAATTACAAGCATAAATAAGCAAAATAGGGAGCGGTATACTCAATCGGTCATGATGCTCAACAATCCCAGTAATCTTCTATTGTGTCCAAGTCAAACTCCTTATCCCTTGAAGAATATAATTAAGTTTTATAAGCATTCTATTTGCACCAATTAACTAGGCTTACTACTCACTATTCCGAAGTTAATTGTTTTCGTAATTCTGACATAATTTCTTCGTTTTCAGTGATCTTATAGTCATTTTCATCATTTTTGAATGTTCTTTCATTTCGTGAAGTTATTTTTAAGTTTATGAATCGGTAAGTTTTCATTTTGAGCCCTACAAGGTCGTAGGCCCAAGTGATAAGTTGGTTTACTTTAGGATTTAAGCCTAGTTTTGGGCTTTGGGTTTAGTTTTTGACTTTGGGCTTTATGTTAATAATTTTGAGCTTCTTTTAAGTATTTTAAATGAGAATATTTCTACCCAGCACTTTAAATTTTTAAAATGAGCTTTAGTGATGCTCCCATAGGTTCAAATGAGCCTTTTTACTAAATTTAGGGCTCTAAATTACTAAGGAACCTATGATGGGTGTTTTGGATGGGCCTTTAGGTTTTGTGAGCCTCCTAAATAACTCTTCCTAAGCTTTTTATCCTAGAGTTCACATCTGGTCATCTAGCTACACAAGCTCCTAAATTGGTTTTTTTGGACTTTTTGTGTCTAGTTCATTATTTAAGGCCTTAGGCTCAAGCTCACTTGTCTTTTTGGACTTAAGCCCAACATTGGACTTAAGTTTACCCATTTTTAATATGGTTACAAACTTGTCTATTATGGTTCTTAGGGTTATTAACACCATTCTTAAGTCTATAATCACTAACTAAGATAGTTTAGGGCCTTAACCATACTTAACCTACTTAACTTGATTAATTAAGTCCTAAACCAAAATTAACACTAAAGAAACATGTTATTAAGCTACTAAACAAAAAGTTATAGATCCGATAGTTCAATGAAAGTGGCTGCCAAGAGTGATTTATAGGGTCAAACTTTCCATTTTTATGCAATACTTGATTTTTATGGTATTTTGGCTTATGTAACCTATGTTTCTACTAATCTAAAACCATAATCATTTCATAAACGTGTGTGGAAGTGTGATGAGGGGACAAATATGGGGTGGCATGCGTAGAAAACAAGAGTCTAATCAACCTACTTGAAGATCTTCTACTAAAACTTATACTACTCTACACAATTTAGCTTATTTGTGTTATAACTTCTACTAAAGGTGGTTTTTCTTATACTTACCTTTGTGGACCTTCTTAAAATACCTTAGAACTTCTATGGAGTTGCTGTAAAATAAGTTTTAAGAAAGAAAACATTAGTATCTATCATTATTTTGCAAGAAATCTAAAGAAAAACCTAATATAAGTTCTTGCTGGAGCAAAGTGTGGAAACCCTCCCTTTGTGGTTGTGTGCCATGAGCCTTGGCACGTGTAAGTATGGGTGTGTGTATCGATGGGTTAGCTTAGGGTGTGGGTATGGCACAAGACTTGGTTTAGAGTGATTTGAAGTGGTGGTGGTAAAGTTATGGGGATTGGCACTAAGGTAGTTGATGTAGCCAAGAAGAGGAAGAAGAAGAAGTTTAGGGCTTGATCTTTGAAAAGAAGTTTAAGAGAGTTTTTTAAGTATGTTCTAAGATTTGAGAAAACAAAAATGAGGGTAGGAAATGGGGATGGCCGGTCATGGAAGTGAGAGAGGGTAAGGGGGACAAGCCTTGATTGTTTGGTAAATCAAGGACAAGGTACAAAAATAGGACTATGTACCCTGTGTGCTTTTTGCCAATTTGGGTAAGATTTTGTCCCCTTATGGTAGAAGATATTTTAAAAGTGGATAAGAGTTTGTCTTTTGGTCATTAATCATGTTTGACTTGTAGCTAATTAAGATATAATGGGGTTGGTCAAGGATTAAGGTTTGATTAGGGCAATTGGTGGTAATTAGGCATAATTAGGCTAATTAAGTGCAATTAGGATGTGTTTAGGGTTTAGTTGGACATTGACACTATAATTTAGCTATTCTAAATGCCCTACATGTATACTTAGGGTTCCCTTAGGGTTTGATGCTCGTTTATAGTAATTTGATCCACATACGAGCTTGAAAGTTAGGGTTTAAATCGCTTAGTACTACCGATCACTTGTATTGATTGATTCAACCTAACTATTAGTGTCTATTAGTGACAATAAGGTTTTTTATCACTTATTTAGGGTTAGATTATCATTTTAGGGTTTCGCCTTTGCTCTAGGGTTTTTTAAGTATTAGGATTTTTACCTATTTAGTTAAGGTTTTTAGGCTAACTTCAATTAGGGTTTTGGTCAAACACTTATAGTTTGATTCTTTTACTTAGGTATTATTATTATGTTTGGGGTGGTTTTAGGGACTATCCAAGGACTCCTTTATTCGATTTCACTTTTAGGTTATCAAAATTTTGTAGGGTTTATATATTTTATTGGATTTAACGCGCTATTGTATTAGATTCACGTTATTTCTAATGATGATTTAAATATAATTCTATTATATTTAAAAGATTTAATGAGATTTATAATTAGATTTGAATCTTGTGCACTCAACCGATTTATGTACCTAGTGAGATTCGAACCCATGACCTCAAGTTGACCCAATGTTAATGCTCAAGTACTTTTTCATTAAGCCATTAACTTGTACCTTAACAATCGATACAATTAAATTATACTTAAGCTATGTAACCCTTTAAAATAAAGCAACTTGAAATAAGTTAGACCAAATCTATTGACCTTAAAATATTTTATTTTGTAAAAATCTATTTTGTTAAAAAATATATATATATAATTTTTCTTTTTTTTTTCTAATAATTTTCCATTTTTTTGTATTTTTTGATCATTTTTCAATTTTTTTTATTTTTTCGAATTAGGACCCTTTAAAAAAAAATTACAACTATGAGGAGGAAAAATTGAGTATCTACAACTATACCTCTTTGTGGTTAAGTTTGAGTAAAACTTTGCCATAAAGATAAAAAAGATATCATTTTCCCCTTAGGATGACTATGTCCTGAAAAACACCACAACTAGCTAACTATCCTAGATGAATGAGTAAAATGCTTCTTAAGCTAGCTAAAACTCTGAAAAATATTCAAAGAAGGCATCGCCTTATAAGTGACTAACCCTAAATAAAAACCTGGTTATACTCCTTTAAGCTAACTAACTTAAGTAAATGGGCAAAGTACTCCTTAAGCAGGCTAAGACTCTAATTGAAAATTTGATCGTGCTCCTATGAGCTGGCTAACCTAAGTGAATGGGCAAAGCCTTCCTTGAGCTAGCTAAGACCCTAAATGAAGACTTAGTCATGCTCCTCTTAGCTGACTAACCTAGGTGAATGGGTAAAACGCTCCTTAAACTGGCTAAAACCTTAAAAGAGAACCTGCCGTGCTCCTTTAAGTTAACTAACCTAAGTGAATTGGCAAAGCGCTCCTTCAATTGACAAAGACCCTAAAGAAATATTGAAAACTTAGTCGTATCCCTATAGGCTAGCTAACTAAGATTAAACTGGCAAAGCGCTTCTTGAGTTAGCTAAAACCCTAAAAAAATATTAAGGACTTGGTAATATCCTTATGTGCTGACTAACCAAGATGAGACACAAAGCACTCCTTGAGCTAGCTAAGACCCTAAAGAGATCTTAAGGATTTAGTCGTACTCCTATGAATTGACTAACCAAGATGAAATGGGCGAAGCACTCATTGAATTAGCTAAGACCCTAGAGAGATATTGAGGACTTGGTCATGCCCCTATGAGATGATTAACTAAGATGAAAAGGGTGAAGCGCTCCTTAAGCTGGTTAAGACCCTAAATCGATATTAAGGACTTAGTCGTATCCCTATGAGCCAATCAACGAAGATTAAACGAACGAAGCACTCCTTGAGCTAACTAAGACCCTAAATGAGAACTTTAATAGGGGCATTGTTCAATGAACTAGCTAGAACCCTCAGAAACTATGAATCAAAACTGCACTCTAAGAGCTGGCTAGATCCCTAAATGAGAAGCTTAATAAGGGCAGCGCTTTATGAGTTAGTTGGAACCCTAAAAAACTATGAATCGGGATTGCTCTCTTAGAGCTAGCTAAATCCCTAAATGAAAATAGACAAAGGGCAAATGCCCTACGGGCAAGCTAAGAACCCTAAGAAGCAAAACAGGGGGATGTAACCTTTTGAAAAACCTCTTAACTCGAGAAATTTACAAAACCATTGATGACAAAAAAGGCTCCTTGTTTTGAAAAGGAGTTAATGGACATCAAAAACTACATCAAGGAGAATGACGTAGAAGTAAATGACATGAATTCCAAAATTTGTCCACTTGGGTCGACATGGACTTGAAAATAAAAGGAAAATCTTATAATAAGCCTTTACTTTCTCTCTTTCCCTTTTTTGTTTCTTCTTTTGTCTTTTTTTTCGAAAAGTCTGCTAACGAATGCAAATTCTTATTTATGAAGCAAATGCTATAACCATCCCTTTCCTTGGTAACCATATAGGGCCTCTCATATACTTCTTTAGTTTTTGGCCTTGATGTTAAGCTTCTTGGTGAGATTTTATGATTTTAAACATTCATTTCCTAAGGAAAAGGTAACTCACAATTAGTCTAATCGAAGAGGACTTACTTGCACATTCGGTCTAGATTTCGCTCTTGACTATTATTCAAAAAATTATAGTCCGGTTTGCAAGTGGTACGCTTTGATCAATTTGTTAGGTTTTTTTAGGGTTCAATATTATGAATCAGGCTTTTGGTCAAATGGTTTCAAAATGGGTTAATGAGAGAGCTTATTTTGAAAGGAATACTTTTACCTAACCTAAGTATACAAGTCAAGAATTCTTGGGATGGATATATTTTTATTTTAGACAAATTATGTTTTAAGATTAGAAGAGCTTTGAGTAAGGAGGTATTGTAGGTGGGGAGGTCATATGTAATTTAAGATGAATAGAAAGGTTTTGTGTTCATAATTTGGAGTGTGACTCCGAAATGAGTATGGGGTTTTTGTGTTAGTGGTTAGGAATATGATTTAGGACTTTATATTTTTAGAGCAGCTTGGGCTTTTGGGCCTTCTTTGGTTGAGGCTTTTCTCAAGCCTGATGTTTAGGCCTTTCTTCCTTTTTCTTTCTTTTGATTTTTTTTCCCTCTTTTTTCTTTCTTTCTTCTCTTTTTTTAACCCCATCATTTCTTGCTTTTTTTTCCTTAGATTAATTATCTCTTTTGTCAAGTCTTTATCTTTAGATGAAACAAGGCCTTAAATCTATAGGTTCTGAGTGTATGTGTTTAGGTAAGTTATGTACAGTCTTAAGGCGTTTGGCTCTTCTTTAAGGGAAACAATTTATCCAAAATAAAAGTTATCCTTGAATTATTATTACTGAAGTAAGCACAAATCAATTTTATCTTTCTCTCCTAATCAATAACCCTGACCTTCGAATTGCTCCATTATAGGGTAGTTCTTGAAAGGGTTTGCATTTGAAAACACTTTAAATTGGTTCGACTAGGTTAATAAAGGATAATTGTGTTTGGAATTTGAAAATGAATGCTTAACTTTATTTCGGTCTGCATATCATATTCAAAAGGGAACTCCTTTGAAAAATGAGTCTAGAAATCCCTTACCATGACGTCTTTCATCTCTCAAAGTGTTTACTAGTTAGTGTATGGAATGCAATTTGCCTCTTTTCATTTTAAACTTTTTTTGAAAAAAAAAATGAGTTACCAATCCCTTGTTAGGGATTGATTTGCCATAAGATAGAGATTAACCTTGCCCTAAGTTCCTTGAAACATACCCTAGTTGTGAAACGATACCTTTAAAATGCTTCGTACCTTTCACTTTCTTGCTTAAATCAACCTAGACTTATAGGTCTTAATGCCTCTTAGCTCCCATGTGTGATTTTGGTCCTAGTTCGTTAGAATCAAGTAGGCCAACATTGACATCTTTTGAGGTGGAAAGGACTGTGAATTAGCCTTTTTGTTTGTACCAAGGATCCAGCTTAGGATGGTGTTTTATGACCTCTTATTTTGAATTGGTTCATGGTTGGACTTGATGGACTAAGGGTTTTGAGTTGGTTCGACTATCTTGATGGGTTAGGGGTTTGTGTTTGGTTGGCTACATTAATGGGCCATATGGTTTGTGTTCATCTAAAATCCTATAAGGATTTGTAACTGTTAGTTACTTCTTTTTTTTCTTCTTTTTTTTTTTCGTCTCCTTTTTTTAAAAGAGAGAGAGAAATAGGGCTTTATTTTACAAAGACTAGATAATCAACTTGAGCTCATTGGAGACACAAATTGAAGTTTTAAGCTTGTTCCTGTCAATTTGTCAGCATTTTGTTGATAGATTCAAGCAATAATTCTCACTTTATATAGAGAAGTGAGTGAAGTGCATTGAGGAACTGAAAAATCAAGAGATTGAACCCTTTGATTTTGATAGTGACCTTAGGTTTCCATGATCGTATATTCTTCCTTTCGTTCGATTATAGAAGCAAAATTCCTTATAAAATAAGTCTTTTTGGTGTTTCAAATATTTAAATTCAAAGAAAAATGAAAAGTTGAGCATGGAACGATGGGGGAAGGAAGATTAGGAGTTCGATCAATGGCTAATGCACGGGTTAAGGCTTCTCGCGTCTGGTGTGTGACTCACACATGCCTAAGAAAAATAAAATGCCTCGTATAAGGCTCGAGTCCCGAAAATGTTGCTTGCTAAAGGATCTCGTAACCATCAAACTATTTAATTTTCTCCAACTATTAAAGATGTTTAAGTTTTAATACAGTAGAAAAATAGTTGAAAAAGATTACAAAAGAGAAGAAGCTTGTAGATAAATTTATATAAAAGTTGATTTTGAATCGTAAAACAACTCAAGCTCATCTTGGGTGGATTTGAATTAGTTGTTGAATCATCAAGTTCTAAGGGTTCAAATGGTTCAATCATAATAACCCGTTAGATTAACGAGTCATTAAACTGATATGTTCAATCGTTTTTAAACCAATGATTTGGCTTAATGATTTGAGGTTAGACTAACCTAAAATATTAAAAAATATATATAGATAATATATAACATGTTACATGTATATATTATATATATAATGCATACATATCATATTATATATAATATTTAATATACTATAAATATACTATAATATATATAATATAACATTATACATTTATGCTCATATGCTTCAAATGAATTGTTTCATAATAAAAAAAATTAAACTGAAAATAAAACATTTATATAAAGTTTTAGATTTAATTAAAATAAAAAGAATAATCCATAAATTATTTATAATAATTAAGGAAAATTCCAAAAACACAAAAAGAAAAAAGAAAAACCACGAAGCTCGATTTATCCCCTTATGGACACGGGAACTAACGGTTCGGAGTGGGGTCAGCCTAGTGGACATCTCTACTTGCAGGCTTAACTATTCTTATTGGAAGTGACTCAAAGGGAATGCATGCGAAATTTCATTTTTATTAGGTCACAGGAAGAAAGAAGGGGAGAACCCAACTACAAGAGTGCCTTTTTTCGTCCGAGGCTTCAGGTTAAACCAAAGCATATTATTAATTCAGAACAGGGTAAGGTTTTAGTTTCACGTTTTTTTGATGATTTCCTTCCTATCAAGAAAAGTTTCCCTTACCCGAAGATCCACTCAAAGAGCATCTTCTAGGGCTTGGGCTTAGTTTATTCTCTTGGTTAGTTGTGAAAATAAGAGAGTAGAATGTGGGACGAGGGGAACAAGGAAAATAAGCCTCGTTCTAATCAACTTGATCATAAGCTTTTCTTAAAAAAAAAAGAAAAGAAAAAGAAATTGAATGCTGTCGCTAATGCGCTAAGCATAAAGGCAAAACTTGCGGCTAATTTCAAATTGCACACGTAAAATCATATAAAAAGCATGAAGGATGAGAATCAAAGTATTCTCTTATGCTGAGTCTCTAATTATATTGAACTTCGACTCGCCTTGACTTCTAAGAAAGATCAACAACCCATTCCTTTTGTATTAATGAAAAGATCAATCAATTGAGAAAGGTTTGAAATTTCACAAATCTTTTTTTTTAAAAGTAAGAGTTTTCTTACGAAAAAAAAAAAAGAAAAAAGAAAATGAATGGGGAATCTATCCCTCTTCACCCTTTACTATGGGGGCTGTGGGCTATTTTGGGTTAGGAAGTGATGTTGAGATGGGGTGGAGTTAGAAGTTAAGGTTCGGTCAAGTGCTTAAAAACTCCTTCGCTTGCGAAGTACATTCCCCACAGGGAAGAAGAATGGATATGCAACCTCTATTACTGAGGAGAGGCACTCTGTCTTAAGTATAAAATATAGTGTAACCAACCCGATTTTCAACCTCTAAAAACTTCTTTCTAAGTAGGATAGACAACAAACAGCATCACAAGGACTTCTTTTTATCCTTCCGATTCGGAACTTGCCTAAGACTCGGCCCTCTTGACCACCAATTCAAAGTTGTTCCTTTTTATTATACTTGAGCTTAAAAAACGAGAGAGATTATTTTAAGCAAAGACATAAATATTATTTGAAAAATTCTATCCCTAAAGCCTAATTCAAATGTTTGATTATCGAGTCTAAATTTAACTAGTTCAGAACATTGAAAATAACTCATAATTAGACCCAACGAGCCGTTAAAATGATGTTAAACCTAATATATTTACTTGTTATTGTATTTTATAACACATGCCCCAACAAGCTTGTTCCTTATGTCTCTTTTTAATGAAAATTTTCATATGTAAACATCGAACAGCAGGTTTCAATAAAATGAGTACTATAAATCCAAATAAACATGAATAAATGTATTTCTCCTGTATTTGGGTAAAAAATTAGACTTGGACCTAAATAAATAAGTAGCAATTTTCTTTAGACAATTCATTGGAACATATATATTCATCGAGGCTCGTAAGAACATTTCCTACCCAAAAGGACCTAAAAGTCTCACAATTTTTGTAATTTCCTTATTTTATGGATTTTCAACTATTTCTCAATTTTCATATTTGCTTATTTTTTGTTCCTTTTTTTTCTTTGTGTCTTTTAGCTTTTTGCTACCTCTTCAAATTTTTTTTTTTTGGCATTTTCTTTTTTTTTTTTAGTTATTTTTATACTTTGTGTACTTTTAACTTGTACCTACCTTTGTTGGTTCTTTTAACTTTTTAATTTTTTGTATTTTTCTTATTTTAATTTTTTTTTTTTGTACTTAGAAATAAAGTAAAAGGAGATGTCTAAAAATGCTAAGTAGACAAATGCATGGGAAAAAGTTGATAGGTTGTTAGATATTTTACCATTAAATTTTATAATGTAAAAAGATAATAAGAAAATCTACGCGTTGGACACATTACTATATGTGAGTCAAGGTCACATTACACTAGCATTGTTAGATCCAGTCCGAAGGGTTGACCCAGACATGTGAAAAAGTCAAGGGTCAAGAGGTCGAATCAACTTTGATTAAGGATTTAGCTAAGGTCAATAAAAAAAATTTTCTAAGATTATGTTATTGAAAGTCCTATTATTGTATTTTTTTTTCTTCCAAGATATTGATAAATTATCATTGTCCTAGATTCCTATATTTGATATTACTATAAACGATGTAAATATTAAATTTATTAGTTTCTACAAAAATTAAAACTCGACATATATAAATTTGTTACATTTAATTGTGATGAGCAATTTTTTATTAGAATTTTATTGCAAATAAGAATAAAGTGTATATATATTATATCTCTAATAATAAGCTCTATACGTACATACATACATATATATATATATATATATATCTTTGAGATGTGTACATGTGTAGCCAAATTCCATTAGTCTCATTTTTTTTAAAGTTAACCTACAATATAGAAATGACTCCTCATATATTTAAAAGACGATTAGCAAGTCATGCATCTTATTTAATTTGGAGTCGTTTACTTTACATTATTATGACAGTTCTTCTTAGAATGATAAAAACTTGCTTGATGGTATCGTAGGAAATGAAGATTATGAGCAAATAATTGGTAAAGAACATATTAGTCTAATTAGAAAACAATTGCAAATTCCACGATTCTTCTTTAATATTTGGTTGCTTTCCTTACATTATAGCAACTTTTAGCCCCACATTGATAAGTTATCGATATATTAAAGAAGGTAGCATATATAAAAGGACTCTTTATGTGCATTAGAGAGATATAATGGCAATGCATTCATTGCATTAAATGCCTTAGACTTATAATTGTTAGGCTCCTAAATACTTAGATCCTAAATGGGTATCTATATTAAATAAGTTTTTTTTTTCAATTTCTTTTAAGTTTTTTCTTAATAAAATTATTACATTAGGACTCGATTAACCTAGTTGAGTTGATAGAGTCATGGCTGAATTGCTTAGGTCATAAGGGTCCATTTAGTCAAGTGTAAAAACGAGCTTAGAGCTTAGATTGGCCTGCTTTTAAGTCTACTTCTAGTTTAACCCAGTTAAATTGATCGGACTAATCCGGTTCTTATAACATGGGTATTCACAAAGAACTACGAGTATTAGAACTTCATCGATCCCTTATTATTTAAGCAATAAATTAAATCTAGGAATAAAAACATATGAAACTACAGTTAAATTAAACAAATATAAAAGAAAAGAAACAATAAAATAATAATCACCCAATTCCATAATTCCTTAACTTCCTTAGGAATATCTATGTAACCTATCGTACTCTTGAATGGTGGTAATTCCTAATTTATTATAATACCTCCTTCAAGGATATTAATACTTAAGATTTGTTGATTAATCGGAATTTCCTACTAATTAAAACCCCTTTGTTGCATTATTGATCTATGAGTTCCACTATTGGGTTTGACCTTAATCTCAAAGCTATATAATATCTTATTTCTAAGATTGCATGTAACTTCTTCCAGTTATGCAAATCTATCCATACATAAGATCCCTCAATCTCTATATATAAAATCAGGTATTATGAATTAATACTTTGGATATATTAACTCATAATAATTAAAAATACATAATTAGATCACAAGAACCGATAATTTAATGAAATATAAAACTGGATTACATTATAGCCCTAAGGTTCATCAAAAGCTTTATAATAAATGAAATAAAATAAACTAACAAACAAACTAAAAGAAACATCATAGACACAAGAAAAGAAAAAACCCTAGAAACTCTTAGTTTTCGGAAAAGTAAATATATTCTTCTTCTCTTCAAAACCCTCATAGCTCTCCTTATCTACCCTTCCCCTCTTAAGGGTTTCTAAAAGCTTATAAATAATGGAGTGAAGACTTGCAAGAGAAACTTGAAAATTTGCAATTTTTATGCGTAATCATGGCTATGATTACAGCCATGCTTCTCCATCATACACTTTGATGGCTTCAAATTCCAACAAATAAAGCAACATAAAAGAACATCAAGTGTAATACAACCTTAACAGGATCATGTACGTCTACACAATTATTAAACATGAACATAAATATGTAGAATTCAAGGAGAAATCACTTCCATTAAACATGTAACACTAACTTATGCATATTGGTGACCAAAATGTTACTTCTTTATTTCTTCTTCGAAAATCACCAATGTAATGCTTCGGGCCAAAAGTAGTGAACAACCAAACCAATAAATATTAATGAACCATTTCAAACCATTGGAGCAAAAATTACGACCATATGTTAACAAGATATTCACTAATATGGCCTTATAAATTAGTACTAATCCCTCTCACAATCTATGTGAAACTTTACATAATCATAGAGTATCATAATTTCCACCCCCACCCAAATAAGTAAAGTACTTGTCATGGGAACTTATAATTAGGCCTAGTTCTTCCTCCTTTTCGGTGTATACTTAAGGCCATCTACCATCATGCACTAAAGTGGTAGAGTTATTGCAATCCCGTCGTATAGCTATTTTAAGATAGAAACTAACCTTACAGCCGCTATCTTAGACCTAATTTACATAAGGTATCTACAATTAACCTACTTTGAAATAAACGGTTTATAAATTAAACCTATTATTTACCTATGAAATTATAAATAATACATATTTACACTAAAATAAGCCAAGTATATTTACAATATTTAGTACCCTAATCGTATTTTACTTAAGTAATACATAAATTGATATTAAAAGCTTTAAAGATAAAATCCAAACTTAAAAGTGTATCTGATCCTCAATTTTATATCCTCACTCCCCCAAGATCTAACAGTTGCTAACTTCAAAGAAATTATAAGTCGCTTTTTAGCTAGCTCCTATAACAACATCTATAGAGATGCTAGCAATCAGCAGCTCAATAAATTGAGACGAAAACTTAAAATTATACATTAAATACAAATAAGGTTATTAACCAAATTAATTAGATGCAATGTATATACAAGCAAATACCATCGTACAATGTTGTCCAGTTTGTAATGAGATTAGAGAAATTGTACCCGCTCTAATCTAAGTTGAAAAGTTTTCATGTTTATGCAACAGCTCACGACCAAGCGTAGACTTGTGCAATTGAGATATTGCTCTTCGTGTGATTATCTTTAAACCATTAACTTTACCCTTATTGTGACCTCCTCTCCTATCACTTAGTTTGACAAAGGATGAAAAAGGGACCCATTATGTTATCTAGCACTATTCTTTTCAAAGGGATCAATATTTAGTCGGAAAACCCTAAACATTTCCCCTATTGGGTCACTATGTAAGTTCGTTTTAAACTTTCAAGTCATATATTTAGTTAAATCCAGTTTAAGGTATTCAATCATTTCAAATAAATCACACAAATACAAGCTAGGACAGTAAACCAAAATTATATCATTAAACTTAGGAATAAGCACATACAGGCACACACACAATGAACTATCTGACAAACACAACTGAGTACAATCTCAAGCCTTTAAGTACTATAAATTAGTACTTTAAATACAGTAACGTATTAATCCTAACTTACTTGGACTTCCCACTTACTCACTCAAGGTGTGACTTGCACAGACTATCGCCAATAATCCCTATAATACAAATGTTGTTTTAGTATTTGTATAACTATCTTATATAAGTTTATTTTATGATTCTTTATGTCATCTTCAATTTAGGGTTTTATTATACCTAATTATTCAAGTTTTTAAATCTTTCATAATTATTCTTAATTTAGGTTAGGTTCCGATTTAGTTTTCAAATTAGTTTCTCAATTAGGTTTTAATCTAGTTTCCAATTACGAGTTTTACATACAAGCCTTAAGAACTCAATTCAAATCCTTATGTGTAGTTAATTACATTTCACTTAAGTATCTGAAATATTTGTTTTAACTCCTAACCAATGTTCTAGTCGGTATGGTACACTATATTCTTAATTTAACTACATTTTTTCATATGATTTCATAAATTCACCTTCTAAATAAGATTTATATCATATTTCTAATATTATAATACCATTAACTTTTACCTAATATTTTCTAGTCATTAAATTTTCCAATTTCACATATTATGTATTAGTACATAATCTACACTTATATCACTTATCTAACATTACATATATCATCTTTCACTACGAAATACCATGTTAAGATGTCTAATTATACCCTAAGGCATAATTAGCAGCTAATTAACCCTAAGTTGCAAATTTAACTTAAATATACCCCTTTACATATATATTTAGTACATATTATGCATAATACATACAACTAACACCTCAAACTCTACAAATGCAGTCATACATCAGCAACTATCATCTAAATATATTTAATTAAGTATTAAATCATAATTTTTTCCAAATTAACAGTAAATTACAAAATTAAGCCTAAATAATGCCTTTTATGCATGATTTTTGGGCCTAAAAATTAAGTGAAAAATTTAAAAATTAAATTTAAGAAAAACTCTTTGTAATACTGTAATATATATACTAAATAGTCTACACAAAAATTTTAAAGTCAAAACTACATCTTTAAGGTTATTAAAATCTAAACCGAAAACAAGCTTAGGTTTAGTCATTGCTTAAGAGCAATATATCCTAAGGCCTAATTTTATCAAATTGATATTTTTCCTTAAGTCTACATATAAAAATATTTTACAATACCAAATTTCATAATTTTGCATGCATATTTGATATTTTTAGTAAATTAAATAAATTCATAAAAGAAATTAGAACTTACCAATTGAAGGGCCTCTAACCAGCAATGGTGGCTCCAAGGCGTAGGGTCCATTGTATGGTGGTGGTGGCCATTCCTCCCCAAGTGGTCATCTAACGTGGGTTCCCTTTATAAGTCCTAAATACATACTATTTTGTCTTATTTTGCTAAAATTGGTTTTTCCCCTCTTCCGTGCTCTCCCTAATTTTTTTTTTTTTATGCTAAACAGACCAATGAATTTTAGATGGTCATCTTTTAATTTATAGAACCTATTAAGTATGCTTTTGAACTAAATTGTACCATTTGTCCCTTATCCTCTTCCATGTTTACTTTGTATTTAGCCTAATATTATTAGTTAATTTTCTAACTTCTATTACTAGTCTTCTAAGCCACAATTCTAGACAATTTCATACTTTTCCATAATTTTCTTTATTTTTACATAATTATTTATGAATTTCCTTTAGCATATTTTGGGGTACTTTAAATAATTTTGCGTATTTTTACCAATATTTAAATGCATATATGGTATAAATAAATACTTTTAAATATTATTTATGTTATTTTATGATTTTTAGTATGCATATAATTTATCTCTATCAATTCATTAATTATCAAAACTTATTTTATGCGTTTTCGATAAATAACGATTAATATACATATAGTTCAATATTGAATAATTAATTATTTTATTATTTATTTTCCTAAATTTACATGGGATCACTGTTACTAATATTTTTAACTTCATCAAAAAATTTGGCTTGATTAGACAACTTATCTGATGGCCCAAAATTTTACAAATCAAACCTCAAACACTTGATTGTAGGGCTTACACTTATTACTTATAAGTTATTCTAAAAGCATGCCAAGAGTCACCACTTTGATAATACTCCTAGCCCTTATTAGACCTCTTTTTAAATAGAAGCTAGACTTAAACTGTTTACTTATCAATAAAGGGTTAGTTCTAATACCATTTGTAATACCCTAAGCCAAAAGTAATAAATAATCAAGCTAACAAATACTAATTGGCTTGTTTCAACTACTTAACTAGAAAGTTACAATCTTGTGTTAATAAGGTATCCATTACCTCGACCTTATAAACTAGTATCAATTTATCTTACAGTTTATGGAGGACTTTTTTTAACTATGGTGTGTCACAATTGGCAAAAACCATGATTGATGATCCAAGGCATGGACTTCATTCAAACTTCATAGCTTCGTCAATTTAACTTTAATTTTCATAAAATTGAATTGAAGTCTTTATCTTTTCAATCCAAAATAATTCCTTTACCTTTAATACTAAAATACAACACAATTAAGTGTAAAATAAACTAGAAATATTGATAAAATTCATAAGAGTATAATAAAAATCACCTATGAAGTACATATAAATAAGCACTTATCAATGTTCTACATGAAATAGTTAAATGATAGTTCTTATATGTAATAAGGTATGTTTTGGTTTTAACTTTTGGAAATAATACTTACATGTTAGGTATGAATATGATCTCATAATTTACCCACTTCATACAGCTTATCCTACTAACTACTATTTGAAAGGATAGTATTTATGTTTGAGTTGAACAACAAAATGATTTTCTCACTAAAGGTTAACCTCTTTTTTGTTCAAATGGTAAGAAAGATAAGTTTCTTTCTTTCTTTCTTTCTTTCTAATATGGCTTGAGTATATGCTTTACACTCTATGGTAGTTCTTACTTTTGATTTAGGAAAAATGGATAATGAATATCATGTAATTTGAGAATCTATGTGGTGAAATGAAGATTAAACATTCAACAAATAGTCGAAGAACTATCAATCATCAATTGTAATTTTTTAAATTAATTTATCTCATATTATATTATAAGTATATATATCCTTTTCCATTAAAAAATTGATTTCCATTTGTTTGATATATCTATATAAACTAAAGTTATATGATTTTTTTTCTTGAAATCTCTTCCACAAGTAAATTACATGGAACAATATCTCTATACCCTTTACCTACCTTTGACATTTGCTATAAGACATACATAATAAATGATCTAAGATGCCTCGTATTTATTCTAATAGATTCTTAATTAATAATGTTGAAAATAATAAAATATAATTGTTGATAGTAGTTTTTTTTTGGGTCCACGGTTAGCCTAGCAAAAAAGCCTACAACAAATAAATTTATTCATTCCACTCTAATAATTCCTTAGATAAAGCACTTCTAATCTTGACCACCTCAACACTCAGGTGAAAAACTAAACATTGTAGTTGAGACATCAAGCACAATCTTGGTTGCATCTAAGGACAAAATGCTGAATGACACCCCTAAATCCTCAAATGAAAAAAAACTGATACAAGGCTCGAACACCACCTCTATACCTAAACCATTGCTAAGAAGTCTCATTATTGCACCCAAGATGGCAAATCTTGAGCTTCCCATATAAGTCCTACAATCTGGTATTAAAGGTTTAATTCATCATATTTAAGGCAATCGGGTAAAAGGCGATTGGGCCCAAAATTTTACAACGAAGTTAGAGATATTATTAAAAGTGATTCCATAAGTTTGGATTTAAGAAAATAATTAACTATTATAATATTAAATTATATGTATATTACCTGTTATTTATCGGAAATGCATAAAACGAGTTATGATAACTAATGAATCGATAGAGATAAATTATATACACACTAGAAATTATAAAATAATATAAATAAAAGAATATTTATTTGTACCATATATGTATTTACATGTAGGTTAAAATATTAGGTAATAATGTATAATATGTAAGTATAAGAAATTAATAAGTAGGAAAATATTAGGTTAAAATTTATATTATAATAATAATAGAAATATACAATAAATCTTATATGGAACTTAAATTTAGACAATTATATGGAAAATGTAAAATTTTCTCACATCAAAAGTAAATTCGGTAGTTAAGCTAGGATATAGAGTATATCGTACAAACTAAAATACTTATTAGGAGTTAAATATGATATTTAGGATATTAAAAAATAATGTGATTAATTTTACATTATGAGTCGAAATGAATTTCTAGGGTTCGTATGTAATATAAGATCGTACTAAAAAACTAAACTAGAATCTAATTTAGAAATTAATTAGGAAACTGAATTAGAACCAAACTCAAAATTAAGAATCATTGCAAAAGACTTAAAAACCTGAATAAATAGGTATATTAAACCCTAAACAAAAGATAACAATAAGCGTTATCGGAAAAAACCAATCTATGGCAATTATGTGAAAACCGAAACAATATTCGTATTATAGAAATTATTGGCGATAACCTGTGCAAGTTGCACCTCAAATGAGCAAGTGAGGAGTCCGAGCAAGTTGGGATTAATACATTACTATATTTCGAAGTACTAATTTATAGTACTCAGAGATTTGAAATTGTACTTAGTTATATTTGTTAGATAGTTGACTATGTGTACGCCTATATGTGCTTGTTTATAAGTTTGATGATATGATTATGATTTGCTACTTTGGCTTGTATTTACGTAAGTTGTTTGAAATGATTGAATACCTTTAACCGGATTTAATTAAAAATATGACTTGAAATTCTAAATTAGACTTGCACAGCAACCTATTACGGGAAACTTAGGGTTATTTGGCCAAATACCGACTCCTTTGAAAGGGATAGCACTAGATAGCATAATTGATTCCTTTTTCATCCTTAGTTAAACTAAGTGACAAGTGAGGAGGTTGTAGCAAGGGTGAAATCAATGGTTTGAAGGTAGTTGCAAAAGGAGTAATGTCTCCATTGCACAAGCTTAGGTTCTATTGTGAGTTATTGTATTAAATGGAAACTTCTCAACCCAGATTAGAGTTAATATAATTTCTCTAATCTCACGACGAACCAGGCAACGTCGTATAATGTTATTTGCTTATACATGTATTACATCTAACTAATTTGGTTGATAAACCTGTTTGTGTTTGATGTATAGTTTTAAGTCTCTATCCCAACTTACTGAGTGGTTAATTGCTCACATCCTTATAGATGCCTCGCATCCTTATAGATGTTATTGCAAGTGCTAGCTAAGAAACGGTCATATAACTACCCTAAAGCTAATAATTGCTGGATCTTGGGGAGTGAGGATAAAAATCCGAAGATCAATTACATTTTCAAGTTTAAATTCTATTTTTAAAGCTTTTAGTAATAATTTATATATTTCTCAAGTAAATTATGATTAGGTTACTAAATTTTCTAAACATACTTAGATTATTTTAATGAAAATATGTATTTTTCATAATTTCATAGGTAAATAACAAGTTTATTTATGAACCGTTTACTTCAAAGCGGCTTAGTTGTGGATACCTTGTGTAAACCGGCTTTAGGATAACGGTTGAAGGTCAACTTTATCCTATAATGGTTTACACAATAGGACTATTACGACTTTGTTGCTTCGGGACGTGACAATTCTGAGTTAGTATCAGAGTATAGTTTTAATAAACTCGTTTTTAAATGTATTAATTAAAAGAAGTAGATATTATAGGAATACATTAAGAGTCGGTAGAAATAAGTAGGTAGTAAAGTATTGCACTATAAATTATGGAGCAATAATAACTATAACACTAAATTGAGGTAAATGTTAATCAAATTTAACTCCTACTATAGGATCGTACAAAGAATGGATAGTTAGACAAAGTGATCCAAGTAAAATAGTGGAGTAATAGTTAATTGAAGTAATTTAGGTAAAATAAAGGAGAATTTTATATGTAATACAGAGCTAATATGTAGAGAGCATTATTAGAATTGGTTAGTTGGATATATTAATATTGTGGATGAGATTATTGAGAAATTTATAGATGGAGTTGTGATGTTATTGAAAAGATGTGATATATTGATAAGATACATAAATGATAATGGAGATTAATTCGAGCTTTTAGAATAATAGAGATACTGTGAGTCGTTGATTAAAGATGGATGGAAAGTAAGGAGTTATAACTTAAGTAATATTAGAGGTGTGAAAATGGGTTAAACGGGCTAGCCTAGTTCGGCTTACTTTAACCTTTGAGTTAAACTAGCCAGGCTTATTTGACCCGCTTTTAAACAAGGCAAAAAAACTCAGCCTAAACTTATTTAAAAAGTGGGTTAAATAGGTCGGCTGCGAGCCAAAGGCATAAATGTATTAAATGGGCCGATTCAAATCAGTCCACTTTGCCCGTGGATCAAACAGGCTAAGCTCATTTGGCTCGCTTTTAAACAAGAAAAAAAAAAACTTGGTCCAAACCTATTTTAAAAGCGGGTTAAAGGGGTTGGCCCCACTTATACACCTCTAAGTAATACTGGTAAGATATTTTTAGAAGGGACAGAAGAAAGAGATTTTATCTTGTTAATACGACTCATAAGACAATTATCCTTAGGGGATTATTGATTGGTTTCTATATTTCCTAAATCAATTGGAATACATTATATACAAAATGAGAATATAGTATGTGAGATGATAATTGATGATAGCATCGAGATGTTTGATAATGATAAGGTATATTGAATGATTATTATTTTTTATTTTCCTATTGAAGTATAGAGTACTAAATCAATAAGCAGTGATGATAATTAAATTAGAAGATAAAGGTGGTGTAATTCTTTTAAATGAAGAATTGTTATTGGTGATTTAAATGATAGATATAATATGATAACTAGTTATGTTTTGTCAGAAGTTAAAATTGATCTTATGTTAGTTATTCATATAAGTAGACATCCTATTAATCTTTTTAAAGGATATAATTGTACTCTTTGACGAATATGAATTCTTTAGATATGTAAATATGCTATAATGTATTATACATTTGTGATTAAGGGTGTAAAAGGATCATATGTGTTTTGGGTGACCTATCTTAGAAGTTCTTTACATGTGTAAGAATGGCAGTAAAAACTGTGCTATGAGGCTATAATCAAGTTATGAACCCTTTAGCCCTTAATAAATCATGAATTGAAGACTTGTATTTTTTTAGAGTTGTAATTAAGTGCAAGTAAGGCAAAATGAATATGAAATGAAAAATGAGATCTTTATGTCATGCTGAGGCAAATGAAATTATATTGTTATATGGTACTTATATTCGATTATAAGAGATTGATGGTTATTAAATGATATATGAGAGATGAAGTAAGATTTGTTAGGCAAACTACAATTGAATATGTATCAAAGTACCCTAAAATAGTAGTAGGATGAGTAACAATTAATGGTGGAAATGAAATTAAAGCAAAGAGTTCAGTAAGGGTTAGGATTTTCAATCAATGGTTTCCTTTCTATTTCAAGATCGATTTAGATAGAACATAACCCACCAAGAAATGAAGTCCATACGATAGTTACCTATTGATATATTTATTATGATATGGTGATAAGGAATGTTGATCAAAGATAGTTATTTAGGGATCCAAGCTTAAAGGAATTAGGAGATAAGTAGTGACTTTAGTAAAGGACTCTCACTCGACCTTAGTTGAATGATAATAAATCTAAACAAAAAGATTGGTCAATAATTATAAGAATAATGTACAATTATTGTAGAATAAATGTGTATACAAATGAATGAAATGCAAGCATGATAATGATATTAAAGTGTTCATTCCCTATGATTCAGAAACAAATGGACAGAGAGGGATTTAAGATGATTGAGATTATTGTTACTTGTCAATCTAAAATTTATATTGGAGGAAATATATTAATCTATGATATGATTAAAGAGGAATTTAGAAGAAAAGCTACTAATGGTAAATGATGAGAAGTTTATTGATACTTATAAGTGAGAGACTGAAGAAAGTACTAATAAGTACTAGATTTATTAATAATGTATAAATATTCAAATGTATTTCTAAAGATTAGTTTGTAGAGATTTGAACTTTATGGTTAAGTTAATCAAGAATCAAACATATAGTAAAAACTCTACATTAGATGTTGTAAATAAGATATTAAGAGGTAAAGGAGCGACTGTGTTTTTCTGGAATAGCATCGGATTAGAATGATATCAATTTAGAATCAATGCAAAGAATGTATTCATAGAATAGAGAGAAACGTATGCATGTCAACTGTATATGAAGACGCTAGTTATAATAACTATTGATAGTAGCTTGATATATAAAATATATATGGCTGACATTATCGAAGTTAAGTGATCATAAGCAGAATGCCAAAATTTAAGAAAAGTGACTTTTTAACGAGATAATACTTTTTCATTAAACAAGTTATATTTGGAGAAGGAGTTTATGTAAATATTGAAAATGTTGAATTGGTGATCGAAAGAAAATCTATTAAGGTAACCTAATGTATGAGAAAGATATGAAGCAACAATACACTTCATATGAGCAATTGCAATAGATAATTCAATAGAGGAATGACAAATCTAAGATTGTCAATTCATTGTTGTTGAGTTACATGTCAAGTTAACCCTATTAAGGTATTTTATCATGTCAAGTCTTGTCGAGTAATAAGTTTTTGTCAATACTATCTCTCTTGCTGAATTTGTCAGTCAAAAGTTATATTCATTCTTATCGTGTCGAGTTGAGTCAAGTCAAATTGAGTTGATTTAAAATGTCAACTATCTAATTTGAATTTGAGATGGAAGAAAATCAAGATTTGCCAAATTTACTTCTGTTGATCCTATGCTAAGTTGTACGAAGAACAAATGAAAAGTTATGGCAACAACATAGTCATTGTGAGTAGAAGATGATGGATAAGAGGAAAGGTGATGATATGAGGTGAAATTAGAATTATTGATGATCACAGGTAAAATCTAAGAATCAATCAAATAAGGAATAAACCAACAAGAAGACTTGTGTAGTTATAAAATTAAGTCATAAGACAGTATAAGCAACTAGAGGATTACGGTAATAGACTAAGGTACGAGCAATATTAAAGTACAGAATACAAAGAAAGAAAACGGGATTGAGAAATTTAAAGATAAACGAAGAGGTTAAGCAAAGGTTCAGATAGAAAGGAGTAGAAACTTAATCAAAAGACTACTTAGAAGCTTCATTTAAAGATAGTTTAGTAGAAAAGGAAGATGGATTACAAAAGTTGTGAAGTAACCCACAAAAATAATGGATAATCAAGTTCAGAAATCAAAGAAGTTGAGACTTAGGATATATGAAGGTATAATGGGACAAAAGTTTAAACTTGGAAGTCACTGTAGAACAGAATGTAGTAAGTATAAAGCATTACTCGTAGTTCTTCTGATTATCAAGATAGTAAAAGAATATAAGCTGTCATTTTGGTTAATTAAGTGATACACAGATATACGATGTTTAATTCCTTAGATTTAGAGTGATTGTATAAGTTATCCAATTGAGCCCAAAATTTTGCAACAAAGTTAGTGATATTAGTAAAAGTGATTACAGGAGTTTACATTTAGGAAAATAAATAATAGAGATAAATTATATGTACACCAAAAATCATAAAACAATATAAATAATATTTAGAAATATTTATTTATACCATATATGTATTTGCATGTAGGTTAAAATACGCAAAATTACTTAAAATACCCGAAATATGCTAAATAATTAAATAAAAATCATGAAAAATATGGAAAAATGAGGAAAAGTCCAAAAAGGGGTCATGGTAGCTTAGAATCAAAGAAATAAAAGCAACCAATAATAAACAAATAACTAGAAAGTGAAAATAAGATAAGATAAGTCCAAATGTTAACTTAATTTAATGCAAAAAAATCCCATGAAGCTCTATAAAGACCCAAAATTTATTAGAAGCTCATTTGGTCAGTTTAGAGTATGAGAAAAATAGAGAAAACTGAAAAAAGAGAAGGCTAAGGTTTTTCTAAAAAAATTACAAAAATACTATGCAATTAGGGTCGTAAAGGGGAAGCAATACCCAACAACAACCTAGGAATAGATGACCACTACCACCACACGGTGGTGGCAACACCCAAACTGGCCGACAAGGCTATGGCAGCTGGTGATGGCCGGAGCCACTAACTTTGGTGAGTTCGATCTTTTTTTCTAATTTTACTTAGTTTATTAAAAATATTAAATATGCTTATAAAATTGTGAAATTTGGTATTTTGAGGTCTTTAAGTATGTAGATTTTAAAAAAATATTATTTTAATAAATTTATGTTTGGAAATATACTGTCCTTAAGAAATTGCATAAATAAAGAATATTTCGATTTAGAAATAAATGACCTTAAGAGTCTAGTTTTAAGGTCAAAATTTTTGTGTAAGCTAATTAGAGCATTTGAAATAATGCAATGAATTCTTTTTTAGAAATGAATTTTCGAAATTTTTAGGCCTTAAATTAATGTATAAAATGGATAACTTCTGGCTAATTAGGTAATTAAAGTAATAATTACTGATTTAGTGTATAATTATATGTTTTAGGATATTGAAATATGATATAGTACGATATTTGTGGCAATTAGGGTGTTAGATGTAATTATTAGGTATATTATGTAATAATATGTAATAGGTAAAATGATATATTTTTGTTTAATTTTTGATTTAGGGTAATTAGATATAAATTATGATTTAGGTTGAATTTAGATATTTTGAAATGTTAATTGATATAAGGAGATGATATTTGAAGTGATAGGAATATTAGATATGTATATTATATACATATTAGGTGATAATGTGTAATATGTAAGTATAAGAAATTAATGAGTAGGAAAATATTAGGTTAAATTTTATATTATAATAATACTAAAATAGAAATATACAATAAATCTGATATGGAACTTAACTTTAGGCAATTATGTGAAAAATGTAAAATTTTCTCACATCGAAAGTAAATTTGGTAGTTAAGTTAAGATATAGGGTATACCGTACGAACTAAAATACTAATTAGGGGTTAAATACGATACTTAGGATACTTGAAAATAATGTAATTAATTTCACATTATGGGTCAAAATGAATTTTTAGGGTTACGTATAATATAAAATTGTACTCAAAAACTAAACTAGAACTTAATTTATAAACCGATTAGGAAACTGAATTAGAACCTATCTCAAAATTAAGTATTATTACAAAAGACTTAAAAACCCGAATAAATAGGTATATTAAACCTTAAACAAAATATAATAATAAGCGTTATACAATAAAACCAATCTATAGCAGTTATGTGAAAACTGAAACAATATCTGTATTATAGGGATTATTGGCGATAGCCTGTGCGAGTAGCACCTCGAATGAGTAAGTAAGGAGTCTAAATAAGTTGAGATTAATACGTTACTGTATTTTGGAGTATAAATTTATAGTACTTAGAGGTTTCAAATTGTACTTGGTTATATTTGCTAGATAGTTGACTTTTTGCATGCTTGTATGTGCTTGTTTCTAAGTTTGATGATATGATTATAATTTGCTGCTCTGGCTTGTATTTGTGTAATTTGTTTGAAATGATTGAACACCTTAAATTGAATCTAATTAAATATACGATTTGAAACTCTAAATTGGACTGGCATAGCAAACCCTTAAGAGAACCTTAAGGTTATTGAGGCAAATACTAATCCCTTTGAAAAAGATATCATTGGATAGTATTGGATAGCATAATTGGTTAGCATAATCGATCCCTTCTTTATCCTTAGTTGAACTAAGTGACAGGTGAAGAGGTTATGGCAAGAACGAGTCAATAGTTAGAAGGTAATCACGGAAGGAGCAGTATCTCCATTGCATAAGCCTGAGTTCGGTTGTGAGCCGTTGTATTAAATGGAAACTCTTCAACCTGGATTAGATCGGGTGTAATTTCTCTAATTTTACGACGAACTGAATAACGTCATGCAATAGTATTTGCCTGTACATGCATTGCATCTAACTAATTTGATTGATAAACCTATTTGTATTTTATGTATAGTCTCAAGTCTCAGTCCCAACTTATTGAGCGGTTGATTATTCACTTCCTTTTAGATGTTATTGCAGGTGCTAGCTAAAAAGTGGTCATATAACTACTTTAAACTTAGCAACTGCTGAATCTTAGAGAGTGGGGATAAAAATATGAGTATCAATTACACTTTTAAGTTTGGATTCCATTTTTAAATCTATTAGTAATAATTTATATATTTTTCAAGTAGATTATGATTAAGCTATTAAATCTTATTAACATAATCAGATTATTTTAATGAAAATATATATTTTTCGTAATTTCATAGGTAAGTAATAAGTTTATTTATGAACTATTTACTTCAAAGTGAGTTAGTCATAAACGTTTTGTGTAAATCAGGTATATGATAACAGCTAAAAGGTCAGCTTTATTCTAGAATGGTTTACACAGCGGAACTATTACGATTCTACTGCTTTGGGGTGTTACATCTCACATATTGCTCTCTTAACCATTAAAGTTGGACCAGCCTCCAATGACCTATACTTCTCTTCTTACTTGTTTTAGGATTTTATCATCGCTTAAGGATTGATTTAAGCATCAGTATGGATGCATTGGAGTGACTTCTAACACCACTTAGCTTATATTCTTTGTGTAAGTTCTATTCGAGTGGATCTTAGGCCCATTAGCCCACTTGATGATTCAGGCTTACCTAAGGACTCTATTGGTAAAGATTTAAGAATAACGATAACATTTCTCTTTTAATATGTAACGAAGACCAAGCCTATCTGTCCATTGTATGAAGTAAAAACCAAAACATATATACTTCATTTTTTTAACTTCTCATTTTTTCCTAATGTATTATTACTAACCTAGCTCTCTTGACTCTGATTTTCTCCTTTGTCATTGCTCAATTTTATCAATTCCAAAATAGTCTTTGCTTTTCTTTTCTTTTTTTTTTTTGTTTTATTTATTTCATATATCTTGGTTAAGGGCTCTATCTTTCATTATAAAATTAAGGCTTACATATTGTTGTCTAATCAATAGTAAAGTGACTAGCAAGCTATGTGGATTTTAGAACGAGAAATTTACCTAAAAAATTTATATTATAAAGTTGTACTAAAAATTTAAAAATTTTCTAAAGTAACTACATATTACATGATAGATTCTGCTTTCAAAATTCAAAACTAACCCTTACAAGGTAAGGTGGATAACGTCTTACACTCAGTCCATTTTGTACCTATTTAGCTCCGCTAAGTAGAGGTGTGAAGCAAATTATTCATATATTTATCGTTAATAATGTTGTCAAATCAAGATTACGGGATAATCTAAGAATGAGAATTGTTAAGAGATGGATCGGGTAACTGAATATATAGAAATATAATTTATATTTATTTATAAAGTAATAAAATTATTTATCTTTCTGAAATTTAAAGTGGAAAGTTTTTTATATTTTACTTTTTTTGTTTTTCTTTAATGAACTTTTATTCTTTCGGTAACTTGCTGGAATCCAATAAAAATGGCCTTGAATTGATTGGGCCAAACCGATTTTCCCGAACCTTTGTTAGTACGGGTCAAAAAAGTCACCTAAACCAATTTTATGGTGAAAGACGACCCGATAAACCTAACTTCCACAACACATTGTCAACACGCTTATTGTCGAGAACTCGGACACATACGGTATATGAATATGAATACTGTTGTTTTACTAGATCAACAGTTTCGATATCTTTTCAATAATTTGTTAAAAAATGAAACTGGCTGGGGAAGAAAAAAAAAATCATTCATTATTGCTTTGATGTATGCTAAAGAAAAAGGGGGGAAAAAGGAAAAATGAAATGACAAAAACATTACATTAAAAGAACAAAAGTTGACTAGAAGAAAAAGAAAAGCCAGTAATGATAAAGAATCGGAAAAAAACGAAACAAATAATGGAGGCAAAGGGAAGAGATCCACTGGATGGCAGTGAATCGCAAACATCTATCCCATCATCCACTAGTGATTATGTTGCCAAATGACTAGGTTTATCGTGAAATCGATCAATAGTCGAAATCTTTGTGGCATTCGCAACAATTATCTAGAAATATTTCATGCGTCTACAAAATTTAAGTACTTATTCTAGGAAAAATTAAACATATTTTTCTATTTAATTTCTGTAACTTTTAAAGATTATAATCACGTACTATAAAATTGTAAATCTATCCAATTACAATTTCTTTTTCTTCGTTAATAGTCATCTTTTTTTTTCTTTTTGTCAAAGGTCACTAAACTTTAGCAGTCCAATATTCAGATAGGGAAACAATAAAAATTAATGACAACACATAAAGCCACACTCAAAGGAGTTGCACAAGGTAGCCTAACTAAATATTGATGATTTGTCCAAAATATTCATTTTTTCAATTGGAAAATATTGTGAACACCATTATAAAGGATTGGTTATTCGTGTTAATCCGTTGTGTTTTGTTTCGTATATAAACGGATTTATATTTTGAAGACCTCAACTCCTAACTTCACCTATTTCTTGATCGTGTATGAACTTAAACCCGTAATCCAATTAGTTTAGTAAACGTTTTTCATATTTAGGTTGGATAATTATAACTTAATCTATCTATAAAATAGTTATAAAAAATTAAAACTCTATAAATAAAACAATATAATCTTATGTTACAATCCAAATATATAGTAGTAGTATAAATATAAATAAATTAATAGATAATAATATAATTTTATAGAAATTGGTAATTTTTACTAGATTGCAATAATAGTTGTAATAGTAGTTTTATTAGTTAATGTAATAGTAGTTTTACTAGTTATATTAAATGGAAAATTTAGTTACTTGTAACAAACTAATTAATTGAGATGTATTTTCTGTAAATGAAGTAATATTAATGAGAATGGAAACACATGTTTCAACCTAAAGAATTGGTCTTGTACCATTTGAAGAGTAGTTCTCTTGAATTAACCAAAATTAAATTCCATTTCCATTTTCTTTAGATTCATTCTTTCGTCTTCTTTTAATTGATTTACTAATGTTATACTTCAAACCAATATTCATACTATTATTCACAATATAATAGGAATTATGTGTGCTAACAATCGATGGATGCTGTTATCATCGTGTCAAACTTTACTTGTGTTGCTATATTGGAAGAAAAGATTGATTCCCTTAAAAAAGTCAACAATGACTACAACATGATATTAATAATAAGTTTGATATGCTAATGTAACAACTTTCTAGGTTGCAAGCTATGATAGTAAGAAAACAATTGAATCATAGTGGTTTTGATTTGGAAAATTCCTTTGTATCAAAGTTAAGTGCTTTAATGGCAAAAGAAAAAGAAGTGGAAGAAGATAAAGTTATTGGTAAAGAAGCAATGTGAAGGCCAATCAAGAGGAATGATTGGTAGAGATCAAATGTAAAAATGATCAAGAAATGGAAGATTCGCTTACTCTAAAGGACAATATCTAGATTGCACATAGAGATGACCTTAGAACCAATGACGATGGTGGATATTTTAATCAATACGAGATCATTTGTGACATATTCAAGAATCATTTACTCTAGGTTTGTCTTGTTATTATGGAAAATGTTGAACGTGTACATGATGTCTGTATGAATATTATACAAGTAAAGGATGCATTTCTTACATATACGTGGAACAATTCCATGATAAAAGGCAATACAGTTAGGCAAAGATTGCATCATCATAATTGTTGTAATCATTATATATAGATCATGTAAGGTATTAAAAGATTATGGATTTATAACCCTTAAATAAAATATGATGGGGATAAGATGTGGCATATAAGACTCCAGACGTTATAATTAGAGATTTTCAAGATCATTTTCTTTCTATTTCAACCTTCAAAACAAGGTTACTTTGAAGATGTAAGGAAATTATTACAATTTAAGTATATAGTAGTAGTATAAATGTAAATAATTAATAAATAATGATACAATTTTATGAAAGTTGGTATATTTTACTAAATTGTAATAATAGTTTCAATAGTTGTAATAGTAGTATTAGTAATTTTAGTAGTTGTTGTATTATAAGGGAAAGTTAGTTACTTGCAACAAGCTACTAAATTGAGATATATTTTTATAAATAAGGTAACGTCAATGAGAATAGATAAATAAGTTTTATTCTAGAGAAATGGTCTTATACTATTTGAAGAGTAGTTATCTCAAATTAACCAAAATTAAATTTTAATTTCATTTTCTTCGCATTTGTTCTTTTATCTTCTTTTTATTATTCACTAGTGTCATATTTCATACTAATATCCACATTATTATTCACAATAATATAAGAATTACAGGTGCTGATATTGTACCACTTATGCATGAAATTACAAGCCAACAAAAGTATAATAAAGTAAAATCCAATTAAATACAAAAAATTATACATTAATTGACTATATAACATCTTGATTTAAATTGAACCATGTCGCAATGAGATATTAGTATTGGTGGTAATTTTCTCATAGAGATAATCAAATAATCTACATATAAATAAATTATATTAATAAAAAACAAATGATATTAAAATATTTATAAAAATAATTTAGTTTATTACATTCTCTAAATTAATCATTTATACATAAAAGAGTTTCAACAATTTTCAACTTTAAGAAACCACAGTGTTGATTAAGAATTCAGTTATATACTAAATGCTAATTCCAAAGCTATCATAGATGTTAATATGCTTCAAATATCACATGCCATTTATCTAACTTAAAGATATTTAATTGATTGGTAATCTAATCACTCAAACTACCTAATTTAGCCAATGATATGCTCTTCATACGATTATGGCCTTACTTTAAATTTATTGATAGCTCTAAACGTCTGCATGCTTTTAAACTATTAAAATTCTTAGATAAGAAGAAACGATGAGCATTGTGATAAATAAAATAAATTTATATCTAGTATATATATTTGTAAAAAGTAATGTTATTTATAAGTTGTTTTTCCATTCATTATTAATAAAATCCTAAACTCATAACTTACTAGTATTAATATTTAGATTTGTATCATCCTTCCTCGTATATAAAATAACGTTTTTCTAACTTTTAAAATATTAGTTATTTTAAATTAAATGAGTTTATGAGTTAAATTTGAGACTTGTTTATGAGATCAATTTACGAATTGGAGGTTTAAAAAAAGGCTTACAAGTTAAACCTAAACTCGAATATTGATTTTATCATGTTCAAATGAGTTTGGTACATTTGTTTTTTGTATAATTTATATTTTTCTGAAATATAAACCTATTTATAATCGTATCTTGTGATATCTAAGTGGGCAAATCATATCTTATATTACCAACCCTAATTATGACTGAATGGTGTAAACTTTCTAACTTTATTACCGGTTTGATTTTCCATTCCCAACTACTGTAACAAGAATAGTTGATAAGAAAAAATTAGGGCATATTAACCATGTTTTGGATGACCTTTAAAAAAGCAAAAATTAATTGTTTCTTCAGTTAACGTGTCACTAATGTAAAAATCGAAAATTTTATTTCATTAAAAATGAAAGCAAAAATTATTTGTTACCCTTAAATCGGAGCGTTTAAATTCTGACAGCATCCTAATCATTTTTTCCTTTTATGTATTGGATTGGCCACTTCATTACGGAGCAGTGACTAGTGGCCGGTGAGTACTGTGTACTGAGTTGAAAGGGAAAAAAAGGAAAGAGAAAAAAAATAAAAAAACAAAAATAAAGCACCCGATCAGACATATAGAGAGAGAGAGAACAGAACAGAACGGAGGAGTATAGCAGGGCAGGGCAGACATCTTCACCAATACCACACTCTCCTCGCTCTCCTTGCATCTCTCACTCTTTTCAACTCTCTCTCTCTCTCTTATCTTTTCTTTTCTTTCCCTTTCTTTTCAATTTCGCTCTTACATCACTCCCCCATTTGTCTATCCTCTCTCTCTCTCTCTCTCTCTCTCATGAACATGATACAAATCAAGATCCAATCTTGGAGTTCTTAAGTGAAATTAATTCACAATACCATAACCCCCCAATGAAAGACACAAGCACCCACCATCAAAATCACCACCTCCACCATCCCAAAAACTACAACGACCACATGTCCGACGACGACGCGCCATCCTCCACAACCACCACCACCAAGCCACGCAGCCCCTCCCCATGCCCCGACCAAGTCCTCGAGAACGTCCTCGAAAACGTCCTCCAATTCCTCACCAAGCGTCGTGACCGAAACGCCGCTTCCCTCGTCTGCCAGGCATGGTACCGTGCGGAGGCCTTCACGCGCTCCGACCTCTTCATTGGCAACTGTTACGCAGTCTCACCTTCACGCGCCACTTCACGTTTCCCGCGCGTGAGTTCAGTAGCCATCAAGGGTAAGCCGCGGTTCGCTGACTTCGGTCTCATGCCTAACAACTGGGGGGGCCACTTCTCTCCATGGGTCTCCGCTTTGGGAAAGGCATACCCTTGGCTTGAAAGGGTTTACTTGAAAAGGATGTCTGTGACTGACGATGATCTTAATTTGCTTGCAACGTCGTTTGGAGGGTTTAAGGAACTTGTTCTTGTTTGCTGTAATGGGTTTGGGACTACTGGACTAGCTGTTGTTGCTTCAAATTGCAGGTAACTAATTAACTACTGTTACTAACTAGTGTTGTTCATTTGTCTTTATTTTTTTGTTAATTCATCGTTTTTTGGAGTTTTTGTTCGTGGGTTTTTAGATCTGTTGCGTTTTTATTGGTTTAAAGATTGAATTTTCCTTTTATTTTTGTGGGATTATAAAGGTAAGAACCTTATGTCGTTATGTAATTAATAGATTAGGATTGATGTTGTGATAGATCTATTATATGATGTATTTCTTATGCGGGTAGTTTGTAGAAATGCTGATTTGTTATGGGTTTTTAGGCAAATGTTTTATTATAGGTGATCTGTATGTTTGTGTTGCAGACAGCTTAGGGTTCTGGATCTGAGTGACACCGAGGTTTTAGACGATGGCGTTGATTGGATATCGTTTTTCCCCCCTGGAGAAACTTGTCTCGAATCGCTTATTTTCGACTGTGTGGAGTGCCCGATAAACTTCAATGCACTGGAGAGCTTGGTGTCCAGGTCTCCAAAATTGAAGAAGCTCAGGTTGAATCGGCATGTTTCCATTGGCCAGCTCTATCGCCTAATGGTGAAGGCACCACAGCTCACGCATCTGGGGACTGGCTCCTTTAGTCCATCTGTTCCAGAAGCTCCCGGTGACCATGAATTTAATTACGTCTCTGCTTTTTCTGCTTGCGAATCACTGGAGTGTTTATCTGGATTTAGAGAGATTGTGCCGGAGCTTTTGCCTGCTATTTATCCAGTTTGTGCAAACCTAACCTCCCTGAATTTTAGCTATGCCAATATCAATGCAGAACAGCTCAAATCAGTCATACGTCACTGCCACAAACTCCAGATTCTCTGGGTACAATACTAATCATGATTGTCTTATTTTATCTTGCCTTGTATAACTTAAACTATGGATCAGCAAGGGGACTTAATCTTCATGGATTCATGCAGGTTCTTGATTCTGTATGCGACGAGGGGCTGCAGGCTGTGGCTGCTACATGCAAGGATTTGCGGGAGCTGAGGGTTTTCCCTGTTAATTCTCAGGAGGCTGTTGAGGGACCTGTCTCGGAAGTGGGTTTACAGGCAATATCTGAGGGTTGTCAGAAACTGGAATCTATTTTGTACTTCTGCCAAAAAATGACAAATTCTGCTGTCATTGCCATGTCAGAGAACTGTCCAGATCTTAGGGTATTCAGGCTTTGCATTATGTGTCGACAGCGTCCTGATCATATGACTGGGGAACCCATGGATGAAGGATTTGGAGCCATTGTCAAGAATTGCAAGAAGCTAACACGGCTGGCTGTTTCTGGTCTCCTCACAGATAGAGCATTTAGTTACATTGGTAAATATGGAAAGTTGGTCCGGACACTGTCTCTGGCTTTCGCGGGAGATAGTGACATGGGTTTGAAATATGTGCTTGAAGGATGCTCCAGACTACAAAAACTTGAAGTCAGAGATAGCCCATTTGGTGATGCCGCATTACTGTCTGGTTTGCATCACTATTACAACATGAGGTTCCTTTGGATGTCATCATGTAGATTCACCCGACAAGGTTGCGAGGAGGTTGCACGTGTATTACCCCGCCTAGTGGTCGAACTGCTTCTTTCTGAACAGGAGTATGACGTGCTTTACATGTACAGATCTCTTGACGGGCGTAGGGCTGATGCCCCAGAATTTGTGACCATCCTTTAGAGTTGGATTGAAGGGAATTTCATTTCTGCAATTATGATTTAAGGGAAGTTCCACGTTCTACCTGAAGAAGTTGAATTTCATGGGTACATTTTATGCACCACCCATAAGAGTTTCCTGTGATGTTCTTAGACAACAGAATCCTGCTTTATGCTGAGGTTGGGAGGGAAACTAGAGCTCTATGCATCTTTTGAAGCTTCTTGCTTGTTTGTTGTCATATAGAGCTTCTTGGTGCCCCAAATTCTGCCAACTACCATTGGAAAATATAGGTGGGGGGGTTATGTTGTATGGGTATGGATTTAGATTTTTAATTTTATGTTTTTGTGGTTTCTTATTCATTTGTCATAAGGAAGGCTGTTGAAAGAGCAGAAGGATGGAATTCTGGTTCTTCGTTGAAAGCAAATGATTGATTCAATCTTATTATTTGACGGAAATTGTCTTGACGAAGAAGTGGA
Organism: Lumnitzera racemosa; assembly: GCA_024138005.1. NCBI lineage: Eukaryota > Viridiplantae > Streptophyta > Magnoliopsida > Myrtales > Combretaceae > Lumnitzera > Lumnitzera racemosa. The sequence goes on from JAMXBC010000001.1 coordinate 126,613,013, forward strand.
GATGGATCTTAGAAACATGGAGATTAAGAAAGCTGAAAGTGATTTTTTTTTTTCTCCTTCTGATTTCACCACCTGTAGGGAAGCTAAATTGAAAGGGAAAGAGGCGGAGAAAGCTGTATCTGAAGAAGAAATTAACCTGTTTATGTTTTGGAAGCTTATGGTTGTAGTTAGCTTTGAGCTGTAGGTGGTGAGGACTAAATGCCTAGACTGATACATCTCTCTTTCTATGTTTGCTTCTTTTTCAGATGTGTTGTAGCAACTGACTGTTGAATTTATTATTCTTACCGTTAGCAAGTGAGATGGATAATAAATGGCGAATATGCATGGACCATGTAAGTGGGTCTTTTATCTTGCGTTTTCCTTCCTTTTCTTTTTGTTTTTTCAATTTTTTTTTTCTTTTCTTCCCTCAATGGGAAAATATCCAATGTGGTCCATCTGTGATGTGTGGAAAGTGTTGTACAAGTACATGTGGAAGGACCCCCTTCCTCGAGGGGTACCAAACTTCGTTAGCACTTGAAAGAGTCATGGTTGGAGTTTCCAATGGTTTAATTTTCTGGTGTTCTAAGGATGCTAAGCAGCTTAATGCCAGCCTCCTTTTGTCAATCCTGTCACAATGGAATAATCATTATCTCCTAAGTGAACCATCTAATTTGAGTCGATCTATTTGTAAGCTATATGCATGAAAGTGGTGACTTGGGCTTTTTTTGAACTAAAGATTGTGAGGGAACTTTCTTGCATGTGCTTTATGCGTTTGGTAAGCTGGGTAAATTGTGAAAGGAAACTAAGGTTTATTCCTCCTGCTAGAAAGCATGCTGTCAAAAGTAGAACCAGCTAACTAAACTTTATCATGAATAAGAATCCCAGTACTGTTTTTGTTTACTGTAGTAAAAAGGAAACCAATGAAACATGTTTATCTGGCTGGGACTAATCATAGGAGCATTCCCCTGAAAGTGGAATCTGACAGTGCAATTGAGTGAATGTGAAATGGGTGGCAAAGCTTTGCCCAATTGCTGTGCTGTCTGTAGTAATAGGAGGTGGAGCAAATTCAAATGTTTTTGCTTTCTTTGTTATCTGTCTTTCTCATGGCCAAGGCCTATGGTCTTTCTTTTTCCCTGTACAAGAACGCAATTGCAAAGATAAGAAAGAAAGAAAGCATGTGTGTGGGGGATATAAAACAAAAAAATTGGAAAAGCAAAACATCTGGTGTCAAGAAGATTGGTATTGTCTATGTGTCATGCATCAGGGGTACTATTATTGAGTAGTTTCTTCTTGGATTGGCTTTGGCTTTATCCACTTTGCTGAGAGTGGCAACAGTTAGTTGGATGGATGACCAAATGAATTCTAGCCTTTGCTTTTTCAGCTATATCTTATTGTCTTCCTCTCGATTCTGCCTTTTTTTTTTCCTTTTTTTCTGAAGCCCCGAAAATAACTGAAAAAGAGTTAAAAGAAAAACTGACTGTGACCATACATAAAGGACTAGGATTTGGCACCTCTCACTCTCAACCGTCGGATCAGTTAGAATGCCTTTTTCTTTATGGACCTATCTTCCTCTTACCTACTGGACACATCAATTCATCATTTGATGATCAAAAGACTAGAATTTTCCTCTTAAACTTAAAAATCAGATGACCCCCTTTTGAGTCACGACATAACTAGTAACCCATTAGTTGAGCACATGCACTGCAATTTCCAACTCCATCACTGTACCCAATCACGCATACACAGTCACATAGATAGGGACACGTATTATTCATGTGATTGCATATATTTCTCTCTTTTTTTTTTCATTTTTTTTTCCTATGGTAAAGGGAGCGAGAAGAAAAAGTCGATCTCTCTCTTTCTTCTTCTTTAATTATTTTTTGGGCATAAGTGCTAATATATATATATATATATATATATGCTAAATACTATCATGGCAATTATAAAATAAGGAGAAATTAAACTCGATTTATCTTGTTAAAAAATTAGTTGTTGACTCTAGATCTTGGGATACTGAGGTATTGTCTAGTATGATTACTTTGATATTTAAGTTAGCAATGAGTTTTGAAGAGTTATGTGCTTGAAAGTAATTAGAAGGTTCAAGTACACAAAGTGTCTAGTGGTTTACCGTTGGATAGTGGTTTAATATTTATAGAGGAATAGTTTCAGCAGTGGTCTTGTATTCATCAGAGAGTAAGTTTGTAGCGTTCGACGTGATTTGGAAAAGTAGGAAGTAGTTATTGACTTAGTCTTTTAACCTTATCTAGAGTCTTTTAGCTATTAGATTTTTATCCTAGTTAGACAGGCCAAACTCTAAGCTTGGGTTGAGAGTGGTTCGGGAGGTGAGGAATGAGCCTTAGTAGATTGAGATGGGTCTAAACAGCCAATGTTCAAAAGTCCCTATCAACACTTGTCCTCCCCCCGGTAATCTCATTGTCGCATTGGAGGTAAGGAGAGGAAAAATGGGCTTCTTAGGCGTACGGTCGATTTAGTTAGGCAAAAGTTTGAGGTAAAGATGTTCGAGTTGACGTAAAGTTAGGGTAAAGAAATCTAAGTTGATTGGTGCAACGGCTGAGCAGGTGCAACACATCTGACCAGAATATCCTTTGGGCAAAGGTGGGTGAGACAGTTCTAAGGTGGGACACGAAAGGCTTAACCTCTGTAGACTAAGTAGTTTGCCTTTCATCGGGTTAGAGTAAGGCATACATCTATCGAACTAGAAGGGGTGACCCAAGGTGGAGACCTCATAGCTTGAGGTAGTTGTTTTGAGTTGAGGCAAGAATACAACATATCGAGCTTAACAAGAGTTGCAGGGGAGAGACGCTTAGTAAATTGGGTCGAACTGAGTTGATTGTTGTTCGGGTAGGTTAAACATTTGTTGTGAAGCGTAGTTCCGATAGCATGTTGAGCAAGTTCTCTTGTAGAGTTGAAGGGGTCTCGTGAAAACTTCTTGTGGAAGTACCTTTTCAAATATTTACTTTATCGCACCCATTTTCAATGCATTTAATGTGATGTGATAAGTGTCATATCATAGCAGACAAACATGCAATTGCATGCCTTTTGTCTTTCAAATGTAACTGTTCGATCAAAACTAACTCTACGTGTCTACATTGCAGTATTCCAAGGGATTTGTGCTTATAAAAATCCCTAAATGGTTGGCCTATAAATACCATGATCATGTTGAGAGGTTACTCTTTTATAATTTTTCTATTCCAATACTGCAAACTTCATGCTCTCTTTCATTGATCTTCTCAAACTTTCCAACAAAGTTCATTCTCCTTGTCAACCAATACGGTTAAGACGTGTTCGGATATGTCAAAGTTGAACATCACATATTCCAAAACCATAAGGAGTGACCCTCTCCCCATAAGAGAGGATGAAGTCTTGTCATTGACATATCTCAATGACTTCACCGGAATGTTAATGGAGGCACTAGACAGAGCGAGGCTCATTAATGCCATCCTTAGGGACGTATACATATACGCTCCTCTACCACATCTTAGGGATTTGTTCGAGGCACCTAGGACAAGCAAGTACCTGAGCAGCCTAGTAAGTGGGAGTAAGGCCTTCACTTGTAGCTGGATCTTGAGCAATTTTATTGTTGGGCTAATCCCTCAGTGAAAGATACAATTGTCAAGTAAGGAAGAAAGGGTGACCATGCTGTTAAGGAGGCATTTGTGGTGTTTGAAAAGTGTTTGGAGTTGGGCAGTACCTCCCTCCAAGCAACTTCAAGAAGGATCTCTTCAACTTTTATCGGTGTAGTCCAGCATAGGTCTTTCCTAATGGGTGAAGGGTGTTGAAAGCCTTCCAATTGCTTTGAGAGTACTTGATGATAAGGGCCACTCTTGAGCTTTTCAACCACTTTTATATGTGGAAAAGCATAGGGGAGTAGCCGTACCTCAAACTTTGTTTAAGGAAGAAGTTATTCTATGGCTTGATAGATTCTTTCAAAGGCTGGCAGGATGACAACATAGTAGTGGAGCTGCTCGAGGAGTTAGATTTTTGGATGAAGTGGATCAAACTGAGGCTTAAAAGGAGCTCGGCCCTAGTGATGTTGAGGTTGCATGAGAAATTTAGGCTTTCATAGCTGTTAGGGATGGTAATGAAATAAACACTACAGAGATGGTGGAGAGATACTTCCAGTATCCAATCTCCAAGCTCTTCTTCAGAAGGAAGAAAGCTATATTGGAGAAGTGGGTTGAAGGTATAGGTTTGTTTTTTTATGAAGACCTTTGTCCGTTATGCTAGTGTATAAAGTTGTGCTTCATCTGACATCTCTTTTAATAAAATGGGGGAAGGATTTTCCTTGTCCTTGTTAGTCTTGGTGGAGTTGGTGAATGGTTGTGTTTTGTATTTTCTTTTTCTTGTCTTCTTCTTCTAAACCCATTGCTTGATTTTCATTTTGTAGGCAAGAAGCTAGTCGTGGATTATACCCATCCCTTAATAAACAGGTTGATGAGGCGTTGCCAGGTTAGGGGGAAGTAGACTACTAATACCTCCAACCCTAAGGGCAAGGCTGTGAGGTCAAAGTTAAGGAAAGGAGAGATCAGTAGGGTCGAGCCAACTACTCTTCCTCAGGGGATTCCTCTTGGTCCCTAGATAGAGCCGCTAGTTGTCAAACCTGTAAGCTTGGTCCTTCCTCCTCCCGCCATTTGTCCTTACCTCTATGCCCGTTTTGATGGAGAACGAACTCGTCAACATTGAGGAGCCCAACTTGGTTTTGATTAACCCTCCAGACAGGGGTGAAGAGGAGGTGGTTGAGGTTAACGTCCTGTCTGGGGTAGTTAAGCAAAAGAGAAGTAGCTGGAGATCGTTGGGGAACTGGTACTTGAGGCCAAGAAGAAGAAGACAATAGCAAAGATACTTTTTCAGCCGAGTAGCTTGGTATGAGTGGCTAACGGCTCATCCCTACAAGTGTATCGACAAAGTTGGAGATGAGTTTTTTGATGTCATTAACAAATTTAGGTTTTTAGGGATTAAGCTGGACTTATTTAAAGAAGTGCTATATGTCTTACGGAATGAAGAGAACCACCACTATACTTTCGAAGCTGAGACCAAAAGGTTCAAGGTAAAGCTCTTGAAGCCAAAGTGAGAGATTCGAGTCGATGACATTACGTTGTGACATCGAACTCTTAGCTACCAAGCCTCATTGGGGTCTTATACCACTGGCAACTATTCCATCCTTGAGGGGATGTCTACGGTAGGAGGGGGGGACCTTATGGAGATGGCATGTCACTTGAGCTTGCTCATTCGGTAGGTAAACCTTTGTTATTTGTGGTTAACATCTTTCTTTGTTATCGCTGAACTGACTTCAATTTGCTTTCTTTTGCAATACCATGGCCAGGTGTTGCTTCAACTGAGTAATTATGATGCCATTTGGAAAGAGGTAAAGGGGTTTAAGACAGTGTTGTTTAGGGCCAAAAAGGGCCTTAAGGAGGTAAAGTTTTCTTCTGATAAATACTTGGATAAGTTCATTAAGGCTAATTGGTGCTAGCGCTACTCTTATGTGCAGGTGAGTGGGCTGATGGGGAGGTTAAAGGATGCAGAGTGGGCAAAGGTCGTTGTTGAAGAAGAAGCCAAGGAGGCTAGCAAGTTGATGGCTTGGCTTGAGGATAAGTAAAGGACTAAGGCCTAACTCTCTCGTAATTTGGATGAGGAGAGGGAAGCTAAGGCTGGTCTTGAGAAGGAGAATGCCAAATTGAGGGCATTGGTCTCTCAACTACAAACCGAGCTGGCAAGGAAGGCATCGGAATGTGACACCACTAAAGCTACTTCATTGGTGCTGGCTAATCAAAAGGTTGAGCTAAAGCAGCAGATCAAGGAACTCCAGGGAAGAGCTTGGGATATGTAAGAGATCATCTTTAAATTAGAGACCAAGGAGGTTATCAACGATGTTACAGCCAAAAGAGCCGTCGTCAATTTTCAGAAGACACAACAATGGCTGGAAGAGCTCGAGGATATCTCAATCGAGTGCGCTTACTATGTCAGAAAGTAAGTGCTTTCTTATTTTCTGGAGCTTGACCTGAGCTTTCTTAGTTTTCTAGACAAGCCGACCTTTTGGGAGAAGAGGGAGGCCAAAGCACGAGAGACGGAAGCTGCTCAAGTAGTTGTTCAAGTTTAAGAATCCTCTTTTACTGTTAGGTCTAAGTGACAAATGTTTGCATCCACTTCCACTACGGTAGCTTGGCAAAAGGTTACCCTTAAAGGTGCTTCTCAGGGTAGTCAGGGTTGGGGCGACCCTTTTGTCAATCTTAGTCAGCAGTCCTCCGCCTTAACCTTAGCCTCAACCTAAGGCCATGCTTCCTAAGGGCCATTAATGGATTAGCCCTCTAAGCAGATAGAAGCATTAGACTTCACAGAGTTGTCAAAGTTTGCTAAACAGAGGCATCAGTTGTTTTTTCCCCTTCTTCTTGTACCCCAGGTTAGGATGTTAGCCTTGAATTTGTATGACCCCATATTGTGAATGGATATTTGAATTTGAATTTTTAGCATACTTTGCACTTTTTCCTTTTTTGAGTGAATACTCAAATTCTTCTTCTTTTTGTTGCTTGGTTTGTTTTAACATAATCTCGTAGTGGGAGTTCTTTTAAAACCGAAGGGTGGGGGGTGGGGTGGGTGGGGGTCGTAGTCAGTCAATAGGAGTTCCTCTAATTAAGGGGTGTTATATTAGCATACTAATATGACTAGGTGTATGAAAATACTATAACAAATAAATATCATAAATATAATATTTAGTGAGTACATATAATTATATAAAGCATTTGGTTGGTAGGAATCTATGTTTTATTCATTCTCGTTCTTTCTTAAATATACAAAATTTGATTCATGACCTTGATGAAATAAGTTTAGAAAGTATGTATCTCTTACTTTCCTAGACAAAGCTCCTAATCCTTTAAGGAAATTTCTATTAGCAAGAGCTAACAAATATTGATTCAAAGGATGAATGGATCAATTATCACTCCGGCAACAGATCGGTGGTATTGGTTTGGTGGCTTTCAGTTCTATAGTAGATGTTCATTTTAGGTCTTTTTATTTGTATTTTAGACCATTATAATAGGCATATTTTTATTACCTAAACCTAGAAATAGCTATTCAATGTTTGACTTGATTTTTTTTCCCCCTAAAATACCATCAATAAATAAATGAGAACATAATATCAATTTACAGCTTATTACAAATTTATTCCATTCGTTAATAATATTTATTGTAATACAACCTCAAAAGTGATTATTGTCTTAAGAAAAAATTTCGAATGTTTCGTACCAATTGATGAAATAAAAAAAACACCAATGATTATCTATTTAAATACATGTGATAAATAACAATTGATTACTTTTCTCATCCGTATCAATTTGTTGCTAATTTCTAGAAGAATTTTGGCATATTAATTAGGTATCATTACAATCTTATTCCATTCAGCCAAGTGAATTGGATATAAACAAATGACTTAGGTATTTTATAGACTCTATGGAACATGATTTTTAGTTCTCTATAATTCTTATTCGCTAATCAAATGACTTAGTAGATGATATATAGTTAGCATATAAAAGACACACAATTCCAAAAAATACGGATCGTGAATTTTAGAAGAGAAAACAATATGTATAAATTTGAATGATTATAAGTTCTTACATGGTATTTATTACTAGAACTACCAACGACTTAAAGGGAAAAAAAATGTGGTAAAAATTGCTAATGGCAACTTAAAGAAAAGAAATGTGGTTCGATCGACCAAATGCAATTTTCATGGTGAGGCAAAGGGAATTGACCGTATATAAATTGTCTAGATTTTCATCTACTCAATTTCTAAGGGAAAATGCAAAAAAATCCCATAAACTTTGACTTTGGTGTGAATTTTCTTCTTAAATTTTTAAAGTGAGGTTCTTAACTTCCTAAACTTTGATAAATTGGCAAGAAAAACCCCATAACCCTTAAACTTTGTGTTTGGTATGTAAATATCCCTTAAACTTTCATTTTGGTGCACAGACACTCTCCTAAATTTAAAGTTGTTTGAGGGTATTTACGCACAAAAATCAAAGTTTAGAAGATGTTTATGCATAAAAAACAAGGTGTAGGGGTATTTATGTACTAAAATTAAAGTTTAAAGGGATTATGCTATTATGCCCTGAAGTCACAGAGTCGCAATAGTCTTGCTATGTAAATCATTCTATGATAGTAATTGGCCATATGGTACCTACCATAGATATGATCTACACAAGGTGTCGACGATTCCTCGCTTTGAAGTAAACAGTTCAATTAAGAGTTTAGCTAAAGTTACAGTAATTATCAAGAATTTTAGGTCACCATACATAATTACATGTATATTCCACAGTACTTCCTAAGAAATTCTACATTAACATAACAGTCCACTAATTTACATAACAACTATCATTCTTTTATTCTTAAGCTATTTAGGAGACTCTAGCTATATATCTACTATTAGGAAAGTTGATCCTCACACCCCAAGCTTTAAAAGAACTAATCTTTAGATAGTTGTAGGGCGGCATAATACTTGAAGTATTCAGAAATTAGGACCTGCAACAGGGTCTATACAGGTATGAACAACTACAGCTCAATAAGTTGAATTGGAGACTCATGAATGTATACAAACATAAACAAGATTATCAAGCAATTATTTTCATGCAATGCAATAAGCAATTGTCATCACATAACGTAGTTCGGTCCATTGCGAAATCAGAGAAATTTCACCCGCTCTAATCCGGGTTGAGGAGTTTTCATGTTATGTAATAGCTTACAACCAAAAACCTAGATTTGTATAATGGAGACACTGCTTTTCCTAAGACTATCCTTTAAACCAATTCCCTTATCCTTACCGTGACTTCCTCTCATGTTACTTAGTTCGGCTAAGGATGAGGAAAAGACCAATTTGCTATCCAACGCTATTTTTATCGAAGGTATCGATGTTTGGTTGAAGAATCCTAATGATCCCCTAAAGAGTTGCAATGCATAACAATTTAGGGCATTAGAGTCGAATAAGATTAAATTCCATTTAGGGTGTTTAGATAATTTTACACGAATTCAGTCATAATACACAATCAATCATAACACAAATTTCAACACAAATTCAGCTACTCAAACACATGCATAAATTACTTATAATCACAATCATACACAATTCTAAGTCTCCGAGTACCATAAAATAGTACTCCAATACATTAAGTAATAACCCAATTTACTTGGAATTCTCAGTTGTCCAATCACTTAATTGCAAGTCGGTTCGGTTTCGAGTATGCTGTAATACAAATACGTCTTTTTAGTACTTAGATTTTGATAATTCATATTCTAAGTTATAATTTAAATCATTTCTCCATGTATACCTATTATTTACTAATGAATCATTTTACCTTATTTTGGGGTTCAGTTTCAAAATTAAATTCCAGTTTTGATTCTACATTGTCCCTGACTACAAGGAATCCTAAATATACTCGAATCCTAATATGAAATTAATCACATGAGTATTCTAATATCACATTGGGTCTTAATTTAATATTCTAAACTATTCAGTACACTCTAATCCTAATTAAGATACTAGATTTACTCTCGATATGAGAAAATCTTACATTTTTTATATAATTACCTAAAATTAAATTTTGTTTCAAATTTATTATGTATTGATTTTTATTATTATATTATCCAAATAAATCTAATTTTTCATATTTATTAAATTTCCAATCCCACATATTCCTAATTTCTTATAATTATTACATAATTCTTATATTAATTACACTTAACACTCCAAAGACTAGGATTAGGTTTCCATAGCAGAGATTAACATCCTTAAACATATAATTATCATCTAAATCAATAATTAATCACTTAATCACCTAATTAACCTAAAATTATCCAATTTTTCCATCATTTTAGCACTTAAAAATTTTAAAAATTAAATTTAAAAAAAAAAGGCTTTACAGAACTGTTCTATATCACTTAAGCATCCTATAGAAAAAATTTGAGCTCTAAACTACACTTTTAAGCCTATTTATTTTTAGTTTTAATCATGCTCAATTTTGCTTAATTTCTTAAGAATCCTATATTTTTAGACGTGATTAAACTTAATCACTATTTGTCCTAAATCTACATACAATAAAACTTCAGAATAATAAATTTCATAATTTTTTGGGCAAAATAAATAATTTTAAGAAATTATACAAAATCAGAGTAGATGTGAGACTTACCTAATTCAATGGCTTTTGGGCCTTCAATATTGGTTCAAGTGTATTGGCCAGTCCAGGCGGTGGGTCTAAAGTGGGGTAGTAGTAGTGGTGGTTCGATTCCAGGTAGTGGTAATGGTGTGTGGGTTCGGTTCACTAGCCCATTCTGCATAAATTTGTTTAATAATTTCTTAAACCCTAATTTTCCTCTCCAAATTTTGGTGCTGTTGATTTTTTCTAACTTCTAACTGTCCAAATGAGTTCTATAATTTTTCTTGCTATTTATAGGGTTTTGTAGTAATTATTATGCATTTAATTGGACAAGACATTATCTAAATCTCTTCATTTTTCCTTTTATGTTGCTTATTTTTTATTGGTTGATTTTTCTTCTTCACTTCCTGACCTGCCATGACTAAATCTAAGTCATTCCCTATTCCTCTAATTTTTTATTAATTATTTAATTATTTAATTTAATTATTTAATAATTTTCTTTAATTATTTAATAAGTTTCTAGCTAATTTAAGTAATTTCGCATATTTTTATCTACACATAAATACATGTGGGGGTACATGTGAATATTTCTAATTATTATTTAGGTCATTCTATGATTTTTAGTATACATATAATCTATCTTTAATAATTTATTAGTTATTAAATTACACTTTTCACCTTTTCGATAATTAATAAGTATTATACTTAAAATTTGAAAATTTTATAATCTCTTATTTTATTACTTATTTTCTTAAATTCAAGCTTACGGGGTTATTTTTACTAATATTTCTATCTATAGTTTATAATTTAGGTTTGATCGGATCTTTTAACCGATCGTCCTAAACTTTGTATACTATGTTCAAAATTACGGTTATTTAGCTTAACTTTAAAGCTTGCATATAGGGGTTATTTACTAATTTATGAAAATTTAGGGGGTTAAAAACCTCACTTTGAAAGTTTAGAGGGTCAATTTGCACCTAAGTTAAAGTTTAAGAAGGTTTTTTGCAATTTCCCTCAATTTCTATTAATTTTCAAATCAATTTTTGAAACTGTCTAATTTTTTTAAAATTATTTTGTGACATTAATTTTTTTTCCTTCTACTTTCAACTATTTATTATACATAGTGATATGAGAAAGAAGAATTGTTCATTCCTTGTTTAGTTGATGTAACTTCTATTTTTATCAATATGAAACAAAATTTCAGTACTTAATGGTACGAACTTAAAAAAATGGAAGGAACATATCACCATTTTTCTTAAGAGCGTAGAACTTGACTATGCAATCGAGAATAATGAATATCTCACCTTTATTAGCATAAATTTTGTCGAGCAAAGAGTGTCTTATAAACAATAGGAGCTATCTAACTACATAGTGTCATAATCATGATGAATTCCATTCTTGATACCATCAAAGGAACTATACTTGAGAAGATAATTGCTATAAAGTTCCTAAGTAAATAACAGATTGATTCATAGATCTTGTAAAGGTGAAACAAGTACATTCTTGGGAAGCTCGTTTCTATGTGGTATGATGGCAAAGGATACATAAGGGAGTACATTATAGAGATGTATAATCTTGTTATAGGACTAAGGGCCTTAAAGTTGGAATTGTCTAAGGAAATTCTTATGCATCTAATCTTAGTTTCTCTTCTTGCACAATTCAATCCTTCTAAGATAAGTTTTAACACCAAAAAGGAGAAATGGATATGAATGTATTCTTTACATAATGTATGCAAGAGGAAGAAAGGTTAAAATAACAAAAAAACTAAAGTGCTCACATGGTGACTTATTCTCAGAATAAAACTTATAAGGAAAGGAAAATGGATCATAAGGTTGAATGAGTTGTGACTACTAGGAATTCACATGTACAGCATAAACATGATAAGGACATTGCTTGTTTCTTTCGCATGAAAGCTAATCATGTGAAGGACTCTTTCGAGTGTGCAAAGCGGTTAGGAAAGAAAGGTAAACTTCTCAATTTTGTTTCTTCAAAAGTTAATTTAGTTTTAGCACCAATCTATACTGGTGGATAAATATAGATGCAACTATTTACAAGTAACCATGTAGGTATCTATGAAAAGCTAAGTGCCAAATGATTGTGAAAGATTCATCTATGTGGGCAATAGTGACAATGTTCTTGTCAAGGCTATTAGGTTGTTTATGTTATAATTAGAGTCTAGTTGTTGTTTGATTTGGAAAAGACTTATTATATACTGTCATTTAAACATAATTTAATTTCCATTTATCGTTTAGACAAATTCTATTATTCTTGTTTATTTAGAAATAGAAAATTTAGTCTTTTCAATAATCAAATGTAATTGCTACTAGTACTTTAATTGATAATCTTACAAATTAAATTGCATATCTCATTTTTTTTTTTTAAAAAAAAAAAACCTTGCATACAAGTAATTTTTGTTTAAAGATGAGAATTTTTCTTTATATAGGCGTTCTAGACACATTTGCAAACAAAGGATCAAAGGGCCTATGTTCGAAGGAATTCCTAATTCCTTTAACTTCTCAAATTCTACAAAATGCTTTAAATGCATCAAGAAAAAAAAACACAAATCAAGAAAATGATACAAAAAGGAGTTATAGTGTCATGGAATTAACATATGCTAATATATGTGGTTCATTTCCTATAGCCTTTTAAAATGATCAATAATATTTGATAACTTCCATAGATGATTATTATTGTTATAAGTACCTTTACTTGATATATGAAAAGCATCAAATCTCTAGATGCTTTTAAGGATTATAAAATTGAAGATGAAAATCAACTTAATGAAAAACACTAAAGCTAGTAGATTTGACAATGATAGTGAATGCTATGATAAATATGGTGAACAATTTCAACTTACCTTTTGTAAGGTTTAAAAAGAATGTAGGATATTTCTCCATACCTCATGTTGAGAAAAACAAGTCAAAATGGTATAGTTGAAAGATGTAACCAAACCCTATAAAGCACATTAGAAGTATGATTAGACATTCTTCTTTACCATTATCACTTCAAGCAAAGGCATTAAAGGCCGTAATGTAAATCCTTAATCGAGTTGAGAGCAAAGCTATGTCTAAAACCTCATATAAATTATGAACCGGTGAAAAGCCTAATCTTTTTCATTTCAATATTTAGGGTAGTCCGATTGAAGCTATATAACTAATGAAAGAAATCCAGAATTAAGAATAGCTAGCTGTAAACTTTCTTAGATAATTAAAGTGATAAAAGGGATTTGAATTCTATGATCATGCAAGAGATTATAGAATTTCTTGAGGATTTTAAACATGGTGTAGCAAGAGCATACCAATTAGGAATATTGTCTTTGAAGAAGAATGTGTTAACATTCCTATAATTGCAACTAAAATTATATTAATGAATACCTGTTACATTTCGTGATGCAAATACGGATGTTAAAAATGTTTATCAAATTCCTTCTGCTTTTCTAGAGGAATAAGTTTCTATCTTTATTGAGGGATTACAACAACCTTAAGAGGAAGTGCCATTGCGTGGATCCACAAAGAAAAGAAGATCTATGATTTTAGATGATTATGCTATATATTTTTAAAAGCATATAGGATTGGAAAATGATTTGTCATTTATCAGTAAAGCTAAAGAAAATGCAAGCCGCTAAAAGTGGATTAATGCCACAAGGGAAGAGGCAAAATCAAGGAAAAACAATGATGTTTGGATCTTGTTGAATTACCTAAAGGAGTTTAACCAATTGGTTACAAATGTATCATTAAGACCAAACTAAAATAAAAAAGGAATCTTAAAAGATATAAAGCATGTTTTGTCATCAAAAGTTTCACCCAAAAGGAAGGTACAAATTATAAAGAGATGTTCTCTTTACTATAATAAAAAAACTCTTTTAGAATTATTATAGTACTTGTAGCTTTCCATGATTTAGAACTTTATCAAATGGATGTAAAGACTACATTTCTCAATGGCAACGTCGAAGAAATAATACATATGAAGCAACCAAAGAATTTTAAATCTAAGAAATCAAAGCATCTTGCACGCAAATTAAAGAAATACATTTATGAATTAACACAAACAACTCATTAATGGTATTGAAAGTTTGATCAAGCAAAATCTTCTTTTAATTTTAAGGAAAACGCTAATGATCAGAATGAATATCACAAGATTGGTGTGAGTAAATGCTTCCTTCTAGTACTATATGTCTACGATATTATGCTTGTAAGCAATGACATAGGCTTATTACATAAGATTGAGATATTTCTTTTAAGAAACTTTAAATGAAAGATCTTGTGATTGCATCCTTTTTTTGGGCATATGGAACCATTTTGGTTATTCATGAGGAATATTAGGGTTGCCAAAAAGGATATATATTGATAAAGTACTTAGCAGATTTAGTATCAAAGATTGTATGCCAAGAGACTTTTATAGTAACTCTTGTAGTAAGGGTAAGTTTAGTTTGTTTCAATGTCCCAAGAACGACATTGAGAAAAGGGCAATGAAGCAAATCCCTTATGCAATGGTAGTAAGGACTCTTATGTATATGCAAATATGTATGTATAAATATTGTATACATTATTTGAATGCTTAGTAGATATTTGAGTAATTATGGTGTGGATTATGGAAAGCAACAAAATGTATCATGCGATACCAATAGAGAATAAGGGATTATTTACTCACACATCGGACATCCGATCCTTTAGAAATCATAAAATATTTTGATTTCGACTTTGCTAAATGTTATGATATTTAAAGTCTCTCGATTATGTTCTCATGATTGTTGGTGGAGTTGTATTACGAAAAAGTATCATATAAACACTTACAACTTCATACACCATGGAGGTAAAACTCTTTACTTGTTACAAGATATCAAACTAGGGATTATGGTTGTGAAATTTTATCACATGGCTACGAATTATCTTTGGTATTGAATGATCACTAAAGATTAAAAGTGACAATAAGGCTATAAAATTATATTCCACAAACAACAAAAGCTCATTGAAATTGAAACACATCGACGTAAAATTTTTTAATATTAAAGATAAGGTTCAAAGTTCTTAGGTGTCAATTGCACATATTCATACAAATCTCATGACAGTAGATTTGCTTACTAATGGTTTACTACCTTTTCATGAACATGTCACTTGTATAAGTGTTATATATTATAATGATGTAATAGTTTATTGGGAGATTTATTTTCACTTAAAGGTTAGTTGTATTTCTACATTTTTATAATTAGCTCATGTAAATTCCATGCTACATATCCATTCTTGATTTATGTAATTAATTATATTGATATTAGTGGCCATTGGTAGGTCTTCTAAACAAGTATTAATAAAGGCCGCTTTAATCCTATGTTAGATAATCGATGGACTATGTTGTTTAGAGACGAGACATAACATAGATAGTAAGGGTTGAGCT
Organism: Lumnitzera racemosa; assembly: GCA_024138005.1. Lineage (NCBI taxonomy): Eukaryota > Viridiplantae > Streptophyta > Magnoliopsida > Myrtales > Combretaceae > Lumnitzera > Lumnitzera racemosa. Next base: position 126,628,546 of record JAMXBC010000001.1, read on the forward strand.
CATAAGGATTTTACAATAAGTGACTATTTGGTGGCATATATGGCCTAACTAGGAGATTGTTATAATTTTTTGGACAATCATATTAATTAATTGTATATTGTGAGTTAGAAATTTAATTAGTTAAATAAAAGTGATTATTTGGTAAACTGATGAATAGGGCTCTTAGACTCATCTTGATAGATTTTCTATACGAACACTATGTTTAGAATCTCTAAGTATTTTATTTTATTTATTTTGATGGCCAAATGAGATAAAATCACATAACTTATAAATAGGGTTGAGGTCCCAGCATGAGTAGCAGAGGTTCTTCATTCATTTGCCTTTTTCTCCTCTCATCGTAGAGAAAGTCGAGGGCAATAACTGCTATAAGCTAAAAGACATAATAACCTTGAAGATTCGCTTTATCTATGGATCATGTGCGTCTTCTTGGCTCTATCTTTCCCTTATTGATCCGTAGTGCTCGTGAGTGAATGCAATATCACCATGAAGTTATTCAAACTAAAAATTCCTTACAATACATATTTAATCTCCATGCTGGCCAAACTTTCCAGTTGGAGTCTTTAATGTTTTATTTATTTTCATTTAAGTCTTCAATATTTTCAATTTTTTTTTTTAAAAAATAAACTTTCACCAACTCGGTGAAATTTTGCATCCTTATTTAACCCATATCATCTTTGGATTAATCTGTAATAAATTAATAAAATAATATTATCAGATATACTTATTAAATGATATGATAAAAGAAAAATTATGGAAAGTAAAAAGAAAGAAAAATCGAGTAATTAAGTTACTTTCAAACATATTAAACCTTGGCGATTCTCCTCTTAGTGGCAGTCAATCGACCCTGCCTTTTTTTGATGGCCAACCAAGTGCTACAATATATATCAATTAGAAATCAGCATGTATTAAGGATGATGGAAGGAAACTTTAACAGAATTATGAATATTTATTTTTGTAAGACTTTAAAATCATTGAAAATTCAAATAAAAAAAATAAAATATTAAAGATTTAAGTAAAAAGGGTAAATATTTAAGATTAAGCGTGTATTTTACCCTCGCTAAATTTAAACGTGTATGATATGTGTCGATGGTACCGTAATTCGTATGGGTGGTGTGCCGAGAGATTCGGCATCTTTGCGTTGATTGGCGAAATCCCATGGCAACATATGCCCCACAACCCGATAATTGAAATTGTAGGCCACGTGTACGGTATGGGAGTTGGCACACATTAACTGTATTTGCTTCTAGACAACATATTAAATTCACAAAATCTTCATTAAATAACAATATCATTGCTGTAATTTAATGTTAGATCAGAAGCAAACATACAAAAGTTGCAATCGACGTAAATAAAATAACTTAAAAATGTCAGGTCAGGTACAGATGCAGTGGTGGTGGTCACCGGGTGGCGGTGGTGACGTCCAAGTGGCCAAGTGCGGGTTAGGGCTTTTATTCATGACCTTTTCTCTTCGTATGGCCTACAAGAATACAAATGTATGTCATATCATATGGCAGCTGAGCTAAGCACGGGGTCAACCACTAACTAAAGTGATGGCTAATTAATTTAAGTTCATCAATTTCAGTCACCTTTCTTTTCCTAGCCCTATTTTCTGATTTTCTTTTTTGCTATCCATGCCCTTGTGACCTGTTCAATGAGAAGATATTTTTCCCATGTGGAAAAGATTGCAGTGTCTTCGATAAGAAATGAAAAGATGTAGAAAAAAAAAAGGAGTTGGAATATTCTTAATATGAATAATGGTTGCACGTCGGATAGTTTAGTGTTCGAAATAAAAATTAATAATTTTCTTCCGAGAAAAAGATTCAAGTTATATTAATGCCGACCTAAATATAATGTTTGTGCATCATAAACAAAAGTATAAATTTATATCTAGATAGGATGATGTGATGAAACACAAAATCCACACATATATATAATGAGAGTTATATTTTAGGATGCTTCCATGAGGCAATTAAACATTCCAAAGCCTAACAAAGTGCTAAATTACTTTAAATATACATAATTCAAATGATAAATTAGTCTAAACATACACAATACAAATAAGCTTAGAGAGAAAATGTAGAGGGAGAAACTCTACAAAGAATAATACTTCACTAAGAAATGGATGATTATAAAAAGGGGAAAACTTCCTATATAGAAAAAGGTCTTTTCAATTGAATAAGCAAGATTAAATCAATTGAATTGTTAAGAGTAATTCCTACCTACAACCATAATTAATGAATTTACCTACTTTACCTACTACACCTCTTACCATATAACAACCTTAGACAATTACAAAACAAAAGCTCCTTAATGAGCCTCTATCTTAGAGCAACTACTTGGGTCTGTCTCATTAGCTTGCATCGGCCACAACTTAAGCTTCCAAATATTGTATTTACAACGTACTCCCTCATTCAATCTAGTAATGCCCTTGTTGGGCCTTTCCCTTTGAATGTTATTGGCTTTGTGCTTCTTTGATCTTAGTCCCAATTTCTTGCCAATGTCTTCTTTCTTTTGAAGATGACTTCCCCCAACAAGCCTTTGCCCTCTTAGTAGAATGGCTACCTTAACCGTATTTAATTTGTCCCTAGGCTTCAACCTACTCCAACGAGTCTTTTAGCTTATCTCTACAAGGTGCTAACATCAACTTTCCTTATAGTCTCTTACCAAATATAAACTTTTCTCTTCTTTAGGTGATGCTAACTTAATTGCTTTATCTTACCCTAAATTTCATTACTATTATGATTTTTATTACTCGATTAATTTTCCTCTTCATTGGGAGTACATACTAATCCGTCTCACTAAGTAAACAAGTACGGTTGGTCTTAGGAAAAATAATGACATCAATCATTTATAAGAAGTCCATACCGATGACAAACTCAACATCATTCAAAGGGATTATCTTTATATTCCCTCTCCCATAATAGCTATTAATGCTAAAGTCCATATTTATAGCAACCTCTAATGTTGGAACTTCCTCAGATTTCATAGTCTTGAGCCAGACTTTACTCCTCTAAACCCTTGAACTAAGTTTATTTACAGCATCCTTGAAAACAATCAAATATGAGGTTCTTGTCTCTACCATCCCATTAATTTTCCTCCTAGCAACCTCAACTTCAACTTACATCAAGCCTTTTTGCTCCTTAATGTTTTAAGAATCAATAGTATAGAGGAGATGTGATGTGCCAAGTTGACCTTTCTCATTTTTGTTAAGTTTCCTAATTGGTATGATGATAATAAAATATGTGATATATCGTTACTGATATGTTTATGAAGTGTGTAGAAATATCGTGATATAACAATGATTTATTCCGAAAAATATCAACGAAAAAAGGTTAAAATGTGTTTAACAAGATTAACAAGTATGGGAGTTAATTTTAGAATGTAATCAATTAAAGGAAAAAAAAAATTAAGTTTGGAAGCGTACTGGTCAAAATGTATATTAGAATGTTTGTCAAAAAGTATATTAACAAAAAAACATAAAAGTATAGGAAGTGAACAAAATCGATATCAAAAGTTGTTACCAAGCTATTTTATAAAAAATATGAACAAGTTAAGTTGGAAAAATATGTAGAAAGCCTAACTCCACTTTATTAGGTATATATTGGGTAATGTGCTTAGCTACGTTCTATTAAAGTTGGATTTAGTTCATGGGGATTTTAAGTTGGATTAATTTAAGTACACTTGAGAATCAAATTTGTGGAATGTCTGATCAATATATTTTAGAAAAAAGGAATTCTAACATTTTTAGTAAGGTTAGTTAAGTTTTAAATACATTAAGGACATTAACCGTAAAAGGATTTGCTGCATTACTGTTGTATACCAAGTTCAGATAAAATTTAGATTTGTTATGAGGTTTTAAAGGATAAAATTATGCTCGAAAATTTCATAGTTTAGTGCATAATTTTTCAAGTTTTTCAAGGCAAGGTTGTAGCTTATTTGGTTAACAATAATTTAAGAACTTTATGATATTTTGTTAAAGATAAGATAAGATAAGATAAGATATTATGGATAAATTCAACTAGATTTTTTAGGAGATTTTTATTTCAAAATTCAAATAAGATTTAGAATATGGAAACTGGTTGTTCACGACAGATATGCTTGATCAAGTGTTGGATTATTTTTGAAGAGCAAGCTTGATTTATCAAGATTTGACCATATCTATTTATGCTTATCCAAACGATTGAGAAGTAAGTTTCAAATATTTCGAAATTAAACCATTTTCGAGAGATTCCAGAACACATCCTCACATGCAACAACATTCAAATAACTTAAGCTTGGTAAAGAAATAAATTGGGAACAGCAAGATTTGAGTTTTTAAAAATTCAAAAATTTAGTTCCTATTTTCATGGGATATTTCTCCAATAACAAAGCTATTTGTATTTAGATAAAGATTTCTTAGAAAAAGATATGCAACTAGCCATTTCTAATTGTTATATATAAGATCATTCAATTTAAAGATCAAGCTACATAAGATATAGAATAGTATACTCAAGATTAGAATTAAAATTTCAAAAGATCCTCTTATGTAGATAGTAAAAAATTGAGCGAAAACAATTTTCTCATTTTATTGTTATTGCATTTGTGAGAATGTTGTAAAGAACTATTTGTTTATATTGTCTCATTTTCTTTATAAATATAATTGGCATTGTATTTAAGTGAGTTTGAGGTTAGGGAGTTTTCTATAGTCTTGTGTTTAGCTTAAGAATAGCTTATGAGGTAGGACTAAAAAGTGATTGGATATCTTTGTTACCTCTTATTGATTTTGATTAGTGAAAAGATTAGACTAGTGGAATAATACCGCAGGATGACTAGGTGCCCAATAGTAGAGCTAGAAGAGAGTAATAGGCAAAATGTTGAAGCTCTTCTCTCTACTCTATTTAGTTTCTGACTTTTATTATTTGTGTTGTTATTTTTAAGCTTAAAGTTAACAATTAATTAACAACTACTTACACCATGCTAAGTTATTAAGAGGAGCTTTTTTATTTGAAAAAGTTTCATTTTTTCAAAGATACCAATTCACATCACACCCCTCATTTATATCTTACACGAAACCTACAATTTTCAATGGACTTATCCTCTATAATTGAAGCACTCAAGAGTTCCTTCTTTGGACACTTCCTAACAATGTACAGCCTGTTCATAGAAGTAACCTTTTGATTCCTATGCTTTCTTCTTTTCTATCGTCTTCTCCTTCATCTTATCGTTCTTCTTTAGTGTACTCGAGGACTTACTGCTCTTAGTCTCCTCCTCCTCTTCATCTTTGCTAGTTGTAAAAGACCATACTTATTGTTTCTAGAATTCTACTAGCCCCTATACAATTGCTTTAGAGATATTCTCTACTCCTTATTAGTTTTAGCTCCAACTTAGTTTAAGGTTTCAATCTATCGAGGAACATGGTAGGAGTATCATATGGATTGAGGCCCGATATCCTTAGCACGAGCTTTAAGAAATCTTATACAAACTACTTCACACTCCCCTTCTAAGTAAGGCAACAAGGTTTGATCTTGGCCTCTATTTTAGAATTTTGAGGGAAAATCATATCTGAAATTCCCGTAAAAAATCTACCTAAGAGGTAATCTCATTTGCACTTCTCCTCCATCAAACCATAATGGTATCTCTCAAATATAAGGCAACACTCTGACTTTACTTCTATCCTTAATAAGCCTAATATTACCAAAGTATTGTTCCACTCTATGTAGGAAATTTTCTACCTCTTTCATATACTGTATTCATTTAAAATGCTTTGACTTTGGTACATCCAACCTAAGAGGTGGCCTATGGTGATTTTATTAGCAATGACTGCTCTATAAGCTACCAATTGTGTCTTAAGATCATTTATCTCCTTTCTTATGGTCGTTACAACCACATTCATTCTTTCGTCTACTACTAATACCTTAGCATCTAGAATATCGGTTCTAGCCCTTAAGTCTTCCATTTAGGCCTTAAAGGCATTATTTCTTGCTTCCAACCTTTCCATGGTACAAGTGAGAGTTGATATGAGGCAAGCGCACCTATCAATTTTAATATAGCGGATGTGAGTCCGAGTCGATCCCTCAGAGATTTTGAGTACTAATATTAACCTTAGCTTTATTATCTAACCAGAAAATTGTGATGAGTTGAATGAATTAAAAATACTGAAATTAACAACTAAACTACTTATGAGACTTAATTACGCAAATTAGGAAGCAACAAACTACGAACGACTTCAAGTATGCAATAATGTATTTAGGAATTATTTTTCCCAGTGTTTAACATATAACCTTTTTAAAATTTATTCAATTCAGTTTCTATAATTCTTGACCGAAGGGATTCACAATTAAAGCTAATACCTTTCTCAAGCATATTAACCCTAATCCTAAATTATTTACCGGAATCTCTTCACTTAGTAATATAATTTAGAATTGCATTAATGTATAATGAATTCCCATACAAACAATCAACTTTCCGGAATAAAAATGTATCTTATCTCTAAGTATACATGTAATTATCTCCAATTATGCCTAGATCTAATTATACATGCAATTTCTCAATCAACATGCATAATATCATATATTGACACTCTAGAATTATCAATCCACAATTAAACAACATAATTGAGTCAAGAAAAGATAGAAACTTTATTGAAATTATAATTCAATCCAAGAGTTACATGAAACCCTGGGTTCCATAATCCTAAATACTCGAATTCTAAGCTATCATAACGAATCTAAAAACGAGTTCCATCAAAAACATAAAATAAAGCATGGAAACCCGTTTTGATTGATGAACAATCTCTCTAATCTTGAAGTTGATGTTGTTCCGCCTCTTTCTTGATGTTGTTCCGCCTCTTTCTTGATGTTGTTATGCCTCTTTCTTGATGTTCTCCTTAAGTCTCTTTCTCTTCTCTTGTGTCTCTCTGTTTCTGTAATATCTCTCATGTCTTTTGAAACCCTAATATGTCATTTTATAGTGTATCAAAAGGATTCTGTTTTCATCACCAGACACGACCTGGGACATGACCGTGTCTCCAGGTCGTGTAACTTTCTGCACTAAGGCAAAATTTTCTACACAACTTCAAAATTTCATAACTTCTTCATTTGAACTCCGATTTGAGTGAAACTTTTCTTCCTTTTCGACCATAGAACGCGTTCAAACCTAGAAATCAAAATTTTACTCAATTAAGTATCAATTTATTTAAAGAAAACCAAAAATGTGAGGAAAATACTATAAAATCACCCTATGAAATATGTTTAAAATTTGAGTTATCAAATTTCCCCATACTTGAGCATTTGCTTGTCCTCAAGCAAATAAATCAAAACAAAACTTTCGGAACAAGAAACACTAAACAAAATTTATCACTATTTAGGAAACCGGTGAACAAATACACTTGACCCGTAGAAAAGTAAGAAAATTATTCTCAATCAACTTGCAGTAATAAAGTCAATCAATTTCATCTGACCATATTCAAATGCTCCAACAATTCTTAATACTAGAGTTCACTAGTTAATTTATGAAAATCAAAGTTTACCCAAGACATTTAACTAAGGATTCTTAAACTAAAAATTAGATTTAACATCTTGCCAACTGAGAAAGAGTCATAAAATTTTTGTCCATTTGACTAAAGTGTATACAATTCTCTTTTTCATCTCACCAAGCACCATAATCTAAAACAAACACATTTTACATCCACTCATCCTCTGATCATCCCCCTAATTCATGCTTTTGTTGAGAGGTCTTTTTAAATTTACCTTATTTAAGCACACTTGTGTTGGTAGCGGGAAAGAATCTCGCTCTTCTGACGGACCGAGACCGATCCATACCAACTTATTCCTTATAGTGATAGCGGGAAAGAACCTTGCTCTTTTGACGAACCAAGGCTGATCCATATCAATTTTTTCATTTTTTTCATTTGAATTGGCATTGAGACTCAATCTCGCTCTTCTGACGAACCAAGACGAATCCTTACCAATTTTTCTATTCATACACTTGTTATTACTTTTGACCTCCAATCATTGTGATTTTTCAGGGGTTTCTCAAAAGAAGAATTTCATTTGTTTGTTTGATAAAAATTATAGAACTCTTAAAAATTTCTAAAAGAAGGGTATACATAAAAGTGAATTTAAAAATAACCATGACTAACTCTCAACTAGTGATGTTGCTCCAATCTCAAGTCCTAAAATCCGAAGCTAAATAACTCGTAACTTTGCCTTCCAAAAATTTGACTAATCAATTCTAGTAAAGTATAATAAGATCAATAATAATCAAGATGACACAGTTAATTTGGCTTAATACCAGTTAATCATCTATTGCAAGTTAACTTAAAAAATTAATTGGGTCAAATGTGAATAATTGGTCTTCTAAACAGTAATAAATTCATATATATCTCTTCCCCACACTTAATAATTTACATTGTCCCCAATGTACTACTAAGAAAGCAAAATAACAAGAGATGAAACAAGAAAAAACATCATAAGGGAAAAGGAAATACATGTATTGAAAAAGAAACTAATACTTCCCTGCCTTGAAGCATAAGATACTCTAGTGGAGAAAGAGTGGCTAGTAGCTCAACGATAGTGCCCTCTAGCTCGACAATAGTGCCCTCATGATTAGAACATGATGTAACAAATGTGGACCTCCTTCAAACGATCTACTTTTCACAATTTTCCATTGACGACCTGAGAAGAAACATTGAATCGGGTTAGATTTGATGAAGAAATGTGTTGATGAAAAGTAAATCGTGAGGAAAAGAAGAAGAGAAGAAAAAAGAAATATCTGTTGATGTATGGAGGTGTATGAGAGAGTGTGTGTTTAATTTAAATAAAATGGTCGTGTACAAAAATCATGTGAGTTTGGGTCGACACGGGCTGGGACACGACCGTGTCCCTTGCCCATGTAAAATTTGTGTGTGTTGTGTGAAGTCTGGACGGACACGGACTGGGACACGATTGTGTCCCTTGCCCGTGCAACTTTCTGTTTGTGTAAAGGGTAACTGGGCAGATACGGGCTAGGACACAACCGTGTCCCTCGCCCGTGTAACTTTCTGTACCCATGGAGTAAAAGCTGGGCGGATACGGCCTGGGACACGATCATGTCCCTTGCCCGTGTAACTTTCTGTGGGTGGGCAGTTTTAAAGGTCTGGAAGGACACGGGCTGGGACACAACCGTGTCGCTTGCCCGTGTAACTTTTTTTTTTTTTTTGTAAAGAGAAAGGAAACTTAAAGAAATAAAAATAATAAAACCAAAGAGAAAAATCAACAATTAAAATAAAAGGAAAAGGCTATGACGAAAATAGAAGAAGCAAAGAAAAGTTAGATGAAAGGAAAATAAAATGAAGAAAACTTAATGAACTAAAGTATAAGAAAAATTAGACATAGGTTGCCTCCCAAGAAGCGCTATAGTTAACATCGATAGCTCGACGGGATACGTCTTGTAATTCATGATTCTTCATCCAGGTGGAAATAGAGCTTCTCATGTATCTCGCTTTCGAAATCTCCATACGAGTGTAGATTTACCCTTTGGCCATCGACCTTGCCAATTCTATTTTATTGGTGCATAACTTCCATAGTTTCTCTTCTTATCATGCCACTTATCAAATTCATGTAACTTAAACTTCTTCATTTTGTTCGCTTTTAGCTTAAATCCGGTAGTCATTGGAAGTTTTGAACTTTTCACTACAAAGACATGTTCTAAATGATTTCTTGCCAGTTTTGGTTCTAAAATTGGTGGCTTTTCTTTGAAGGATTTTAACCTAGGATCCTTTGACTTGTAGAGTGGATCAATCCCCTTCTTGTCTACAATGGATTCATGAACTTCTATTTGAGCTGCCACTTCTATACAATTAGGGTTAATCACCAAATTTTCATTTCCCTTTTGCAAGCAATAGCTTGAGGAATCTTTGGCAAGAGTTTCCTGCACACATATAGATATAACAACATTAGTGGCATTAACATTGTGACTTATGTCCTCTGAGTCAAGAAATTTGTTCGTTGCCTCTGGAGTTTTAAAAACTATTTCATCATTCCCGACTCGTAATATCAACTTATGCTCACTAACATAAAAAACAGCCTTAGCAGTGGCTAGGAAGGGCCGACCTAAAATGATTGGCACATCAATATCTTCATCTATATCAAGTATAACAAAATCTACCGGAAAGATGAATTTGTCTACTTGCACTAAAACATCCTCCATGATGCCTATAAGGTATGTGATAGACCTATCGGCTAATTGAAGACTCATGCCGGTTAATTTAGGTTCTCATAACCCTAGCTTTTTGAACAATTTATACGGCATCAAATTTATACTAGCTCCTAAGTCTGCTAAAGCATTATCTACTGACAAATTGCCAACATACAAGGAATAGTGAAACTCCCTGGATCATTTAATTTTTGTGGCAGCTTTTTCTGGAGAAGTGTCGAGCATTCCTCTTTCAATGTGACTGTTGTAAGCTCCTCCAACTTCCTCTTGTTCAATAGAAGACTTTTTAGAAATTTTGCATACTTTGGCATCTGCAAGATGACATCAACAAGAGGTAAGTTAATGTGTAATTGTTTGAAAACATCAAGAAATTTACCAAATTCCTTATTCTGATCAGTGTAACTTTGCTTAAGGCGCTGCGGGTAAGGAATAGGAGGCTTGTACTCCTTTACTTTTGGTGATTTCGTACTTTCTTTTTATTTTAGTGGGTTTGCATCTTCTTTACGGTTGACTTCCACTTCTTTCTCAACTACTTCCTCACCATTCTTCTTCTCCACTAGCAGTTTTCTATCACTTCTGAAGGTCACTGCATTAATATGTTCCCTGGGATTGACCTCGGTATTCCCTAGGAGTGTCCCTTGTTGCCTCTTAGAGATCATTTTTTCAAGTTGACCAATTTGATTCTCAAGATTACGATTTGAAGCCTCTTGATTCCTCAGCGATGATTCAATGTTGGACAAAAGAGCCTCATTGCCTTGAATATATTTTGTGAGAAGTTCTTCTATACTGGGCTTCTTTTCTTGAGGAGGAGGAGGTAGGAATGGTCTTTGAAATCCAGGTGGGCCAAAGTTGGTCTTCTACTGGCCTTAGTTTTGGTTTCCCCATGAGAAATTGGGGTGATTCCTCCATCTTGGATTGTAAGTGTTGCTATAGGGGTTATTTTGTTGCTTAGGTAGATTTCCTAGATAATCCACCTGTTCCAGTGGTTCTTGTGCTCCATACCCCTGCATACCAAAATCACTTACATCCGATTGCACTTGTTGAGGGCCAACTGAGAGTGCATCAATCTTTTTACTTAATAAGTCCACCTTGGCTGCCAAAGCAGTGGTCAAGTCCACATCATAAATTCCCATAGCCTTTTGTTTGGCTCTAGTGCTTTCCCACTGGTAATTGTTCATCGCTATGCCTTCAATCAGGTTTTGTGCTTGCTCAGGTGTCTTTGTGTTTAAAGTACCTCCTGCGGATGCATCAATCATCTATCTAGTGGATAAATTGAGACCATTGTAAAAGGTCTGAATCTGCATCCATAGTGGGAGGCCATGATGTGGGCACCTCCTGAGCAAGTCCTTAAATCGCTCCTAAGTATTATATAGTGTCTCCGCTTCCAATTGAGCAAAACATGAAATATCATTCCGAAGTTTAGTGGTCTTTGCAGGTGGGAAATACTTTTCCAAAAATTTCTCTACCAATTCATTCCAGGTTGTGATTGAATTTCGTGGTAGAGAGTTTAACTACTGTTTTGCTCTACCCCTCAAGGAGAAAGGGAATAGCCGCAGTCGGATGGCATCATCCGTGGCTCCGTTGATTTTAAAAGTATCACAAATCTCTAGAAAACTAGAGATGTGGGCATTGGGATCTTCATCTTGGAGACCGTCAAACTGAACATATTGTTGCACCATTTGTATAATGTTAGGTGCAATTTGGAAGTTGTTAGCCACGACGGTTGGCCTTGCAATGCTAGAGTCAGCTCCAATAAGTGTAGGCTTTGAATAATCGGACATGGTTCGATTTGCTTCATTCCCGTTGTTAGCCATGTGTGGTGGATCTTCCTGTTCGATGAATTGAGTATTGGTCTCTTCATCTTCTTCCTTGATTTCAACGATTGACTTGTCGTCAATGGTCACCACAATTTGTCTAGGTCGTGATTTCAAATTTTGAAAGGCAGTTCTCTAAATTTCAGGATCAAGTTCTACTAAATCTTCCGGGTTACTTCTAGTCTTGCACTGCAAGGATAAGAAATATAGAATCAATTGCAGCTCTAACTAATGAAAATAAAGAATGAAAACAAAAGAAAAAAAATGGTTAAAGTAATAAAGCAACTAGTGTTCTTAATATCGAAAATCCCCGGCAGCGGCACCAAAAACTTGATATGAGGCAAGCGCACCTATCAATTTTAATATAGCGGATATGAGTCCGAGTCGATCCCTCAGAGATTTTGAGTACTAATATTAACCTTAGCTTTATTATCTAACCAGAAAATTGTGATGAGTTGAATGAATTAAAAATACTGAAATTAACAACTAAACTACTTATGAGACTTAATTACGCAAATTATGAAGTAATAAACTATGAACGACTTCAAGTATGCACTAATGTATTTAGGAATTATTTTTCCCAGTGTTTAACATATAACCTTTTTAAAATATATTCAATTCAGTTTCTATAATTCTTGACCGGAGGGATTCACAATTAAAGCTAATACTTTTCTCAAGCATATTAACCCTAATCCTAAATTATTTACCGGAATCTCTTCACTTAGTAATATAATTTAGAATTGCATTAATGTATAATGAATTCCCACACAAACAATCAACTTTCCGGAATAAACATGTATCTTATCTCTAAGTATACATGTAATTCTCTCCAATTATGCCTAGATCTAATTACACATGCAATTTCTCAATCAACATACATAATATCATATATTGACACTCTAGAATTATCAATCCACAATTAAACAACATAATTGAATCAAGAAAAGATAGAAACTTTATTGAAATTATAATTCAATCCAAGGGTTACATGAAACCCTAGATTCCATAATCCTAAATACTCGAATTCTAAGCTATCATAACGAATCTAAAAACGAGTTCCATCAAAAACATAAAATAAAGCATGGAAACCCATTTTGATTGATGAACAATCTTTCTAATCTTGAAGTTGATGTTGTTTCGCCTCTTTCTTGATGTTGTTCCGCCTCTTTCTTGATGTTCTCCTTAAGTCTCTTTCTCTTCTCTTGTGTCTCTCTGTTTCCGTAATGTCTCTCATGTCTTTTGAAACCCTAATATGTCCTTTTATAGTGTATCAAAAGGATTCTGTTTTTGTCACCAGACACGATCTGGAACATGACCGTGTCCCCAGGTCGTGTAACTTTCTGCACTAAGATAAAATTTTCTGCACAACCTCAAAATTTCATAACTTCTTCATTTGAACTCCGATTTGAGTGAAACTTGATTCCTTTTCTTCGTTTTCGATCATAGAACGCGTTCAAACCTAGAAATCAAAATTTTACTCAATTAAGTATCAATTTATTTAAATAAAACAAAAAATGTAAGGAAAATACTATAAAATCACCCTATGAAATATGTTTAAAATCCGAGTTACCAAGAGTCCTCAACAACTCGTCTATCTCCTCTATGTGAGTTTATGATTCCTCCAACCCCTCTTGTTAGGCTTTTTTATTTCATAGTATTTTGTATTTTCACTTTTTTATTTTTTGTATTTTTTTACTAAAACGCTAATTTAAAGTGGGAAAATTAGATTTCTATGACCTAGAGGAAAGATGGTGGCTAACTATGGTGCAGCTTACCTAAGAGGCATAGGGCTTGTTAACCATCCTATATGAGGTTGTTGACCTTGCTTCTCTCCTAAGGTCCCCTTTAATTTTATTTAACATTTTTTTATTTTTTGTTCTAACTTTTCATTTCAAGTGCTTATTCTCTAACCATCTAATTAAGGTTAAAATATATACTTTTGTTATAAAATCCTAATGCTAAGATAAAAAAGGAATCTTTTTTTTCATAGGTTTAGTTTCTATCATCAAGTTTTAATTGCTTCTATATGAAAATCTTACGTTAAATCTATAATCAATTATCTCTTTTATGATTTTATTAATCTATTATCTTTTGTCTAATCTTAGGAATTCCTAAACTTTTGATTTAGTAAATTTTATTTTAGTTGTATAACTTGCTTTTTTCCATTTTTTAGATTTCTAAGGTTATACATTCTAGGATTTCAATTCCCATCTAAATCTTTACATTATTATAATTCTCTTATTAAAGTTATAAATTGTATCTTCTATTCCTCATTATGAATTAAATTTTTAATTTTTATTACCTAAGGAAAAAATAAGATTTAGATACTTATGTTACTTATTTAATATTATTTCTCATCTTCTTCCTCTCCATATTATAGTAAGAAAATTCTTGTTGGAGTGATTTGTAAAGAGAGGTGATGAGGATATCAACCCACGCCATCAAGACCACGAAGAGGGAATTTGGGAGAGGATGACCGCATCACGCGTTATATATCTCTCAAATGTATTTGCCCAAGGCATGAAGATTTAGCATGGTTGTGTATGGTTTAATGAAGATGTTTTCATGCTCCCAACTTCACGTTGTGTTGAGTAACTTTTTGGCTGTGGGAAGTTGCATTAAGGAGTTACATGGCTATGTGACTCATCAATACGACCTTGTAGAATGATGGACAACATGGGACTTGTTATTCTCGTTCTTCGTATTGCTTATTATAATATTTATTAGTAATTTCAATTTTTATTGTCATAACCTTAGTTATCCTTTATTTATAGGTCTGTAAATACTATTGTAAACAAGACTCTTTGATTATTGAATACTATTTATGAGATTTCTTTCAAATCCTTTCTCTTATCAATCTATGATATAGACTGTGGCGACAACCAACCTTTATATTGTACATCCTAGTGTCATATTGAGTGTATAATTCGAAACCTTGTTATTGTAATATTGTAAGTCATATCGAATTACAATATCAGTTTAACTAGTTTCCAGATCTATGAGTTATGTCATTTCTGGAATTCAATCATAACTAGTTCGACTATTGAGTTGATGCTAATATCTTATTTAATACTTGCTTATATCTTTTATTTTCTATTACCTTAAGAGAAAAATCAATAGTATTTCCTTTCTATTATTTTTATCCTTAAAATCTACAAAAGATGACATCTTTCATTGAGTTGCATCACGCCGATCTATACCTAGATTCATCATTGAATTTAGGTCACACCATCTTAGTATTAGAGTTATGGAACAATACACTATTAGTAATTTCTTGATATCTCTTCTTTTTAAACTTCAATGCTAATTGTATCCTATTGATCTAGTTAGTGTGGTGATTGTTATTGTCTAGAAAAAAAATATATTATGTAGCATCATAAATTTGTCGACATAATTTTAGAGAGAATAGTTGATGCTCTTGAAAAGTGGAGTAGAAAAATAAACAGTCATTGGAAGCAAGAAAGGATCAAAACAAGCGAGCAACGATTACATTGAAAGAATAAGGTAAAAAGAACCTAGATGATTGGGAAAGGAGAATAAAATCTAGGATAGATGATGATAGCTAAGTGAAATGTATGTGATCTTTTAGTTAAGAGCATTTTACATATCAATGTCCTAATGAGTACGCAATGGAGCTAGTAGATGGTGTTCTTATGTTTATTAATGAGGACAAGGTTAAAGAACTAAGGAATAATATCCAGAGCAGGTTTTTACATGCCAAATAGATATAAAATCCAAATATGCAAAAGAAGAGCCATTAAAGAAAAAATGTTTTAGGTGTGTAGCGTGGACACTATGTTGTTCAGTCTCCAAGATACCAAGTCTAAGGATATGTTGGGAAAGAAGATACAAAAGCCATCAAAGTTGTAGAAGAAGAAAGAATTCTATTGGAGAACTCATAAGAAACTACTTATAATAATAGGCCAGAATCTATTCAAATCTTTGAACATAGGGATTTAAGGGTTGAAGAAGATAAAATTATGAACCATTAGTATTTGGAGACATACACGATTGAGCTTTCGCTAGCTCAATTTTTGGAAGTCAATAATTTGACATTAAGGGTTACACTCTAGGCTTTATGCTTTCATGGTTGAATCATCATTGTAGAACTCAATTGATTTTAATTGGTAGGGCTCATGTTGAGAGGAAGGAGTATGTATGGAAGAGTTATTTTAAATTTCCCTAAGTTACATTGCTTTATTTGTTTTGGAATTTTGTGGGTGTATTTTTAACCTTAGAGGACTATCTTTTGAAGATTTAGACCCAATCTTCCATAAGATGAAGGGTATGATGAGGACATCTACCTACACCATCAAGACCATAAGCACTAAGGGAAGTTTGGAGAGCACAACCATGTCACTTGTTATGTATCTCTTGGATGTAAGTTCCTAATGCTTGAGGGAGGTTCACGGCATGTCAGTTAATATGCATCAAAATTCATCATGGTCGTATATGGTTCAATGAAGATGTTTTGTGTTTGAAGTTCATGTTTCTATCTTCATGTTATGTTACGTTACTCTTGGTTGTGAAGTTACAATAGGGAGTTACACGGTTGTGTGACTCATCAACACGATCGTATTGAAGGATGGACGCAATGCGACTTGTTATTTCCCATTCTTTGTGGTGTTTGTTGTAATATTTATTAGTAATTTCCATTTTTATCCTTATAATCATAGCTATGCTTTATTTATAGGCATATAAACACTCTTATAAAAAAGGACTCTTCGGTTATCGAATAATGTCCATAGGCATCCTCTCAAATCTTTTTTCTTATTAATCTATGATATAGATTATAGTGACAACTCACTTTTATATTGTTCATTTGTGTGTCGTATCAAGTATATAATCGAAACCTTATTATATCATGAGTCACATCAAATTACAATATCGGTTTGATTAATTTCTAAAATTGTGAGTCATATTTTTTCTATCACAATCAATTCGATTATTTAGTCAAAACATAATATACGATTCAATACTCATTCATATTCTTTATTTTTCCGTTATCCTGAATACAGCAAAACCCAAAATACTTCCTTTCTATTATTTTATCCTTAAAATCCACAACATATCGCATCTTTCGTTGAGTTGCGTGATGTTGATTTGTGCCTAGAGTCATCATTGAATCCAGATTACATCAAGAGGGCTATGTTCTCTATTTAGGGTTACAAATAGTTTTAGAAGAGACCTATTTGAGGGAGGTTTATAATTATATTTCCCGCCATTAACATTTGTTTTATGTTAATTTCAATTACTTTCACTTTGGGTACCTTAAAATATGAGACCATATCAAGTCATGCAGTTTACATTTTATTCTTTTTTGCAGTCTCTTCAGTCAGTGTTGATTATGAGTCTACGAATAAGAAAGCTTTATTTCGACAAATTAGTCTTCACTTCTGCACAACGAGTTGTTGGGATTTGAAGATCACAAAGTAGGTGCGAACCAATAGCGAATAGCAACTTTAAAACAAAAGTCTACGTTAACTGTTGAGAAGCAATTCTTGAACAGAAGGGGACAATCAATTAACGATCAGAGGATTTGCATTCAAGAGCTACGAGGGAGGACAAGTTTCAATCACAATTTGAATGTACCATCATGTGAATTACTAAAACATGATATAACATATGCTTTTTAGATAAAATTTGCAACCTATGAAAGGAGGTTTTGAAAGATCCAATAATCTTCGTATGGGACTATCGATATGTGATTGTTTCTATTTTGTTACCAAAAATACGTTATAAGTATTCTTGTTATTTGTCTCTAACAATTGCCATCCATATGCCAACATCACAAATGAGAAAATGTACAAAACTAACTCGGCTGAAAGCCATGAACATCGCATTGCAACGTACAACAACCAAAAACGTTGTGACACAAACCTAACGGTTGTCCCTAAGATATGGACTGATAATATAATGCAACGACAAATTCATAATTCGAAATTTCCGCCGGTTCATATGCAAAAACAAAAGGTCACGAGGAATTAACCAATTAAAAAGCTTTGACAACTTTTTGGCCACATCGTTTGGCATAGTGTTGTATTGTCTGTCATCTTTGAAAGGGAATTCCCAGTGTCTGCACTATGCACGATACGTTATGGTTATTTTGTGTTGTAATGTCAAATGAAGGATTTTCATCCTAAAATAACATCTATAATACTTTGAGAAGGTTGCCTCTCGGTTTCTGATTGATAGGGTCGGCATCATTCATTTCTTATTGAAATATATAAAATTAGTTCTAACATTTGACTTTTTTTTTTCTTTTTTTTTTTTGTTTTTGACGTTTTAATACTCTTCTATTTGAATCCTTCCACTAGCACCGTTAATGATTTTGGAAAACTACACAATTGGCATGTATTTTAGAGTTCTTACAAACTCACGACTTGAGTTTTACATTTTAACAAATATATTATTTGTGTTTTCCAATAATTATTTATATTAGTTAGAGATACTCTTAATCGATCTATAATAATTTATTAAAACAAAATAATATTATTAAACATATTAATTGAATACTATAGCAAAAACAAAAATTTATAAAAAATGAATAAATAAATAAAGCAACTTAAAGTTAAATTCAAACCCTAGGAAAGAGCACCTAGCCACTATAACGATAGGTAGCGATTGGCTACCACTTATGGGGTGTTATGTGACCTCTCCTTGCTAGTTTCCATCTATTCCTTTGCCACTAGGTCATTAAAGAAGACCATACTATGCCAATGGGTAACCCAATTAGTTAATGGTCACTTACCAACGCAAAACTTAATTTAAAAAAGAAAGAGGATGATGAAAAGAAAGATAAATTCATCAAGCCACTTTAGACTCCCTTGGGTTAGTGGATAATTGTAGACTTGAGCATTTGGCCGAATCAGGTCTAAACTGTCGGTTCATTGGTCGATACAAGGTTAAATCGGGTTTGACCCTTGAGGACATGAGCCTAGCTTGGTTCATCAATCCTTGAATCAGTTGCCATTATTTATTTATTATAATTATTTTATAAATTTCCTTTAATTTTATTCATAAATTCCCATAATTATTGTAAATAATTTTTCGCTCGATCTCATTTTTTATTTTTTATTCCAAAATAATTGTAACACTTTATATCATATAAAGTATTAGCAAGAGAAACTGCAAATTTTATTTCAATTTGAAATAATTAATTTAAACTGCGTGAACATGATGTTACTTTAATATCAAAATATTAAGTAAGATTAAATAAAATAAAAGAAGTTGCAATTTACAAATGATATCAATATTTTATTTGAATTTCGAAATAAATTATCAATATAGAAAAAATAAAATTACAATTTAATTATTAACTGTAATTTATGATGATACTTAGTGTGTGTTGGGAAAGGAGAAAGTAGTAGAAGAAGACATGTAACATTTTTTTTTTTTTTAATATTGGAGGGATGGAACTGGTCGAGCCAACTGACCCACCTGAGCCCTTAAGGCCAAGCGATTTATAGGCTTGTTCAGGCTTATCCATCTTTGGGCTAAGCTAATTTACGATTCAGAACCGACCTTTACACAGGTCTAAATAATGGTCCACTACCATGGGATGGTCTATGACACCCCCCTAAACCTAAGTGGTAGCCAGCTACCTGCAAGCTTTGGAGTTTCCAACCACATTTTTTTAGGGTTTGAATTTTTTTTCAAAACTTTTTTTTTTATAAGTTTTCTATAATTTTCAAATTTTGATTAAATAACTTATCAATGATATACTATAATAAGTTTTTTTTTATCAATTAAAAGTACGCATATCCTTGATTAACATTAACAAAGGAATTTTAACATATAGGCTCTTTGTTTCTCGAAAGGAAATCACGAGCCTTTAGTTTGAAGAAGTCTAAAACATAAGTAATGTTTGTTTGGTTTTCCCAGAATTTCATTAAGAGTTTACATGTGTCAACTTACCATGTACTCATAATAGTTAACTTAATAAAACAATATTATTTGATAAATTAAATTAAATTATATAACAAAAAATTTATAAATAAAATTATCAAAACCTTAAGGGTAACCATGCTGGCTCCAACCTATTGCTATCTACTACTTAGAAAGGAT
This sequence comes from Lumnitzera racemosa, assembly GCA_024138005.1. Classification (NCBI taxonomy): domain Eukaryota; kingdom Viridiplantae; phylum Streptophyta; class Magnoliopsida; order Myrtales; family Combretaceae; genus Lumnitzera; species Lumnitzera racemosa. Next base: position 126,648,600 of record JAMXBC010000001.1, read on the forward strand.
TGCATCATGTAAGGTAGGTCACGACTCAACATCTAGTCATCTTAAGGCCACAACTGCTAGTCATTACTTAGGTCCAGTCAAGCGACATCCCTTAGATGATGGGTGTTTGCATATAAGGCAACTACAATGCTTACATAAAAGATTTTCTTTACTTTTCTAGATGTTAGGTGCTCGAACTTTACCACTTATTCTAATTAATTCCTTGCACTTTTTTTTTTTATTCCCTTATTCTACTCTAGACTAATTAAATAGCAAAATGACTCCATCTTGTTGCTAAAGTTAAGCAAATACCCTTCCTCTATTACATATCCTCATCTAAGATTTTGTTGGTGGTATAAGTGTTACGTCCCGAAGTCAAAAAGTCGTAATAGTCTCGTCGTATAAATTGACCTATGATAATAACTAACTTATAGATTAAATTTACACAATGCATAAACAGCTCATTCATAATTATAGATTAAATTTATAAATATAACTAAAAACTTTAAGTTATATTTACATAAAAATACTTATTTTGTCTTACGATCCCAAAAAATATCTACATGTTATTGTAGTCTGATAAGTAACATATTACATAATCAGCCTAATGACCTAAGAGTTAGTAATAAAACTCTAGAAGACTCGGTTATATTAGTCAACTTAATCCTCACTCCCCCATAACACTTCAAAAAGAAACTGACCTTAGAATAGTTATAGCGTGGCATCTTAGTTGGTACCTGCAAGAAAATTTACATGAGTATAAGCAACCAACAACTTAATAAGTTAGGATGGAGACTTAAGAATACATAACAAACACAAATAGGGTTTTCAAACAATTAATTATATACAATACAACACACAAAAGCCATCACACAACATGGTTCGGTCCATTGTAAAATCAGAGTAATTTCACCTGCTATAATTCAAGTTGAGAAGTTTTCATATTTATGCAACAGCTCGTAACTAAATCCAGGTTTGTACAATGGAGATACTGCTCCCCCCATAACTATCCTTAGAACCATTGCCCTCATCCTTACCGTAACCTTCTCTCCTGTCACTTAATTTAGCTAAAGATGAAGAAAAAAATCATTATGTTATTTAGCGTTATCTTTTTTTAAGGTATTGATATTTGGCTGGAGAATCCTAACTATCCCTTAAAGAATTGCAATACATGTCTAATAGAGGTAATTAGGTTGGTTATAATTAAGTTTGATTTAGGGTGATCAAATAATCTTATACCACTCAACTCACAACAATCACCAAAACACAATATAAATTTTCAACATGTAATCAAATACACACAAGTATATGCACATATAACTACCTACAAGCACATATACATATAATCCTAAGCTTCCTGGTACTTTAAAATAGTATTCCAAAATATAGCAATGTATTGAACCTAACTTACCTAAATTCCTTGATACAAGTTAACTTGTCTCCATGTATCCTATAATATAAATGCTCTTTTAATATTTATATCCTTATGACATAGAGACTTTAAATTATGATTTGACCCAATTTTCCAAATATATAATTACTTATTACCAATTTTACTCTAGGCTAGTTTTGGAATTGGTTTTTGAATCCGGTTCCAATCAGTTTTTTACTACGAGTGTCATATGTAAATTATAAGAACACGTTATAAACTATAATGTAAAATTAATCACATTATACTCGAGTATCATAAATACAACTTTTAACTTCTAACTAGAATTCTAGTATGTACGGTACATCCCAATTCTTATTTAACTATTGAATTTACTTCCCATATGAGAAAAATTATATTTTTCATATAATTACCAAAATTTAAGTTTTATATCAGATTTATTATATATTTCTATTATTATTATATTATCGATTTTAACCTAATATTATCTATTTATTATTAATCTAATTTCACATATTATTAATTTACACATATTTACTACATAATAATCACATGTAACACTTTAACTATTATAATTATCATACTATATCAAATATTAACATCTTAAAACACCTAGTTAAATACTAAATTAGTAATTATACATTTAATTACTAAATTAAACCAAAATAACCCATTTTATATATCATTTTAAGTCCTAAAAATTATTCAAAAATTTAAAAAAAAATCATTTATGAAAAATCTCTTCGTAGCACTATTCTACATCCTCTAATAATTTATACAAAAAAATTGAGTTTAAAACTACACTATTAAGACTATTTTATTTCTAAATTGAAATAAGCTCGAGTTTGTAGGATTTCTTAAAGACTGTATATTTCTAAATTTAAATTCATCAAACCAATATTTTTTTCCTAAATCTATATACATAAAAACCTTTGAAGACCAAATTTCATAATTTTTTAAATAAATTTAATAATTTAAATAAATTAAAAAAAAATCAAGTTGAAATTAGACTTACCTGTCCGATTGATTTTCAATTACCAATGGTGGCTCTAAGTGTATCGGTAGTTAGAGGTGGTGGGGGTAAGGTGTGATGGTACTGGCCATTCATTTCTAGGTGGTCATGAGTTATAGGTTTTTTCTCTAAGCCCTAATTACACACTAAATTTGCTAATTTTTGTAAAAAAACCTAATTCTCTCTTTTTTATTTCTCTCAAATTTTCTTTGATTGCTAACTAACAAAATGAGTTCTAGTTGCAGTTTGGGGTATTTATAGACCTACTTTGATTTTTTTTTCTTTCAATTTTTAGTTGACATTTGGCTTTATCCTCTTCCATTTCACTTTCTATTTGCCCTAATTTAATTGGTCAAATTTTTTTCTTCTTTATCCCAGTATGCTACTACCTGAATCTAGACAATTCTTTACTTTTTCTGATTTTTTTTTAATTATTTAGCATTAATTTAGTATATTTCAGGCGTTTTAAGTAATTTCAAATATTTTTCCCTCCATATAAATAAATATCTAGTACATTATTTTATGATTTTTAGTGTGCATATTATTTATTTTTATTGATTCGTTAGTTATTGGAATTTATTTTACACATTTCTGATAAATAACAAGTAATATACTTATAATTCAATATTATGATATTTAATTATTTTATTACTTATTTTTCTAAATTCAAACTTATGGAGTTACTTTACTAATACTCTTAACTTCATTGTATAATTTAGGCTCAATTAAACAACTTTATCCGATCGTTCTAAACTTTACGTATTGATTCCAAACTTCTATAAGGCTTATAATAAGCAAGGAGGGTATAATGAAATGAAGTACCCTCTTTTGGTATCACTACTACACTAAGAGTTGCCGCCTCATCCATTGCAACAAATCAACAATTAGAAGAAGAAGGACATTCAAAGGGAAACTTTCCATGAAGCGATGTTACTCTTACGCAACACTTACTACACAACATCCTCATATGATGCTCACCATTCACAATACCTTGGCATGATACTTACTACATGGTTTAATTGCTTCACAAGGTGCCCTTATGTAGTATGTGTTGTGTACATAACAAGTTTTGAAAAATCATACACCGTTATATTAGCTTTCCAACACTTGGTCTATGCATGAGGCATTGGGAGCCCTTACTTCTCAATTGACATAAAGAGACGCCTAAAGAAAGAGTAATAATTGACGTAAGAATTCAGCATCACACTCCTTGGCATCTCTTCTTGACCTAAATGAATTTGAATACCCCTATCTTTTGACCATGGCATCTAAAAAAGTATAAGTAATGATTGGTGTAATAAAAATTAAAAAAACAAGAACATTTATCGATATGTAATCAATCAAAGAAAGCAATGTGATTTAGACGACATCCTGATGGTTGATGCCTCCTCTTTGCTCTTTAGACTCTTGCAAGTGGAATTGAAGTAGCCCATGGTAGCTATCTTTAAATGTTAACCCTCTTCACCGCTTTGGTGTGTTGACTCTTTTTTATAAGAGGTCTCAGCATGGACAGCCTAAAAAAGAATAGTCATCATCTCCCTAATAAAGAACTCGAGGTGGTTATAGCCTTAACTCTTAACCATTATCTCCTTTGCAAAAGGCCTGGGGTAATTTCTATATGTACCTTTCAAGTGTGGTTAACCTTCTCTTTTTGAATCAACCTCCAAGAAACAAGCTTTAAAGAAAAAGAAGTCGCCACCTTACATCACCAACATGTAGATAAGGGATTCTTGCTACTTCAATCACATGTATGCCATGTGTGTGCTACATGTGTTGCCCTTCACATGGCCTTAATGATATTATATTGAAATGGTTTAGACTCAAATAGTTAGAAGGAAATTGTTTGATACAACATTTTATGTGGTTGAACTCATGCATGGAAATGAGTACATTACTAGATGAACATTCTTTTACCAATCCTAACATATGCAACCATATAACGATGATCTTGTCTTTTCGAATCAAAGTCTTAATGGTGGCTTCTGGTTCATCACCTCCATGCAGATTTTACTCTATACAAAATGCATGCAACTTCATGGGCCTTTTGTTTCTATCACCTACTTGAAGAATATATCACATATATATATATATATATATATAGACACGTTTTGATCACCCAAAATCTATTTGATGCATTTTTTTTTTTAATATTTTATCTTTTCAGATCCACTTGTGAAAGAGGGAGAAGATATAATCTAATAGCCTTATGTAGGAATATCTTTGATCTAATAACTGGTCCTTGAATCTTTCGGTGACATGATGTTATGAAACGACATTACATTCTGCTAAAAAAATATCTAGTTCATGCATTTGACCGATTACAATCGTTGCTCGATTTGTTTAATCAGTGAGAGTAAGTAGGTCGCTTGTTTAAAAAAGTTCGTGCTTCTTGGATATCATAGTCGAGTCATACATTATAACAGGCAAAATCCTCTATCGGGCATCTAATATTTTAGACAAATTGCAAATATACCTTAAATTACTTTGTGCATCTTATATATTTCAACCCATGTCGGCTTCATCTTCTTATTACTGTTCTCGTCTTGCGTCGATGATTGATAAGCAATTGGCATCTTTTCAATTTGACCCTAATCTACGACCCTCAATTGTTTCCCACTAATAAATGAGAAATTAAAACTCACCCATTCAAGGAAAGTGGGTTTGGCTCAACTAGCATTAACTTCAGCCTATCACCAAAAAAGTAGGTCCACTCACACTCATCACATTAGAACCGGTCAAACAACCGAAGAAAAGTACTCCTGGATTCTCCTCATGGTGGGTCCCATTGTAGGTCAGAATTTGTCTCACAAAACAACCAAACTAGCGATAACTTTAGCATCTAGGTGTTGAAGAATCACACACACAAATGAGGCATCAAACTCGGACCAACATTTATGTTTTAGTTGATAAGGAGTAAAAAATTATAAGAGGCTTTGCTGTTCCTCCTTTTGTTTCGTATCCTAATCCCCACTCCAAGCTTTTAGGCTTAGGCTTTAGCATATATACTGATTGATTAAGAAACCTTTCTCGTCTACTTGTGTTTTTAGACCATGGAATCAACGATAGAAACATCTTTTGGTAGTGAACATTAAACATTGAAGATCGGATCTCACGAAAGATCCTTAAAATTTGCAAGAATCCATCTATTGAATAAGACTAGATTTTGTATGATCAAATTGAATATTTTAACGATGCATTCTAAACCTTTGCTATAATGCTGATCCCCGAAGAAGTAAAAAATGAAAAATAAAAGATTGAAATTCTGACGTATATAACGTGACAACTTGTATCAGTCAAATTCACATATCGAATCGTCAAAATGGTAGATATAGGAACAGGAAATGGGGACGAAATAATAACAGATCAATTATTTGATTTGAGTGAAGGTCCCGTTTCTCTCAATAAAGAGACGTGACAAAGAGGAATATCTTTTCTTTTCTTTTCTTTTTTTTAATGGGCAAACAATCAACAAGAGACGTCAAACAAGCACATGTTGATTTGTGGTTAAAATTCATCCACCAGTCACCATTTAAAAGCAAGACTGAAATATTTAAGGATTGCACTCACACCATCCAACATTTAACCAAGGCACTTAGACTAACAGCCAAGAATGCAACAACAGAGTACTTGTGGATTGGTGTTGGAGTGGACCATGTTAAAACGGACTGATGCAGCAAACCAACTTTTCATTTATCGGTCACATTCATTCGAAAGGCGCATTTGTGGGAAAGATGGTTATGATCTCGACCTAATTGCATTCTCGACATAGATCATAACTCTGGCAATGTAATTCCCCCTATTTTTCCAAATTATAACCAAAAACTCGAAGTGGTTACTATTATTGATTAAAATTCTCCTAATACTGAGATTTGCATGCTAATTTAGCTTAAAATTTGACTTCCCTTTTAAGTTTTTCCATGTAATACTAAGGGAAAAGCTTAGGAATTTAGTCTGAATCCATTCTGCACCACTGGTATTTGCATCCAAAGAGCAGAAAGTAATTATCAGTGACATTTACGATTAGACAAGTTTATTCCGGTTTGGTCCAGACCACCAAAGAAAAGCAATATGCTTTACAGCAAAAATGGTACCAATTTTTTTGGCACATAATTTGACCAAAACAACCCTCAAATCACATAATTTGATATGTGTAACGATTCGATTCCATGGCATTTGGTGCACCATTGCTAGCACCAGTGGGTTATTTCCCCTTCAGAACTAGAATCAATGATTCTCCCAGCTTAAGCGCCACAAGACGACTCATGCCTCGATGTAGTGTATTGCTTCAACATCCTAGGCTGGTGCAAGTTCAAATCCTGCCAGAAGCAAGCACTTGTTTCTTGCATCGTAGGTTTACCCACAGCAACAAAGCAACAGCCAAGGATGGCATGGTTTGCCCATGACTATATATATGTATATATCATTGAACACTTATACAAAGGTCAAGCACACAAGTGACAAGCCCTATATAATTTTTCAATGACAGTGCTGCTTATTCCCCCATTTCTGAACACAAGCAAACAAGCCATTCCCCTTACTTACATTCTACTCCTCCCTCGCCACAAGTACTGGGTACACTCCATCAAGTTCATTGGCTTTCTCAAAATGCACTTTGCCATTAAAAACAAGTATTTGGATCAGAGGACCTAACTCGGGAATAAAGAATTTCACAAGGATGAAGCAAGGGTGGATAGTCACGGGGCCAGGCGTTCAATTTTCCAAACTTGTTTGCCATCAACTTGCAATGGAGAATATTGCAGCCTGAAAAAGAAAACTACAAATTAGGAAGTACCATTTGACTGAAAATCACCATAATAAATCTCAGAAAAATAACAGTTACTTGACATGTAAAAAAAAATTGTATAGCAGTAGTGTTCACATTTCAACAATCCCATGGAGATCTCCATTTTGGTATTATAACGAACTCTTGATCATTGTATTACTCCATCTTCCTAATGTGCCTGCTGCCTCATCCTTGTGGAACATTATAACCTCTTGCCAGTTTTCCCAATCATTTTCAGTTTGTCTACAATTGCAAGACCAAATTTCCTCATTGAATCCCTCCCACAGAATATTTAGCGAACAAGAATCAATTTACCTTCATTTTTCTCATTGATCTAGTAGACTGAAAAAGATCAACCTTCCAATTCCAGCGTGCTATGGTAACAAAGAAAGTAGAAACTACCATATCAGACTTAAAAGTACATCAGTGCTCTACTATCAAACTTACGCTGCTGATGACAAGAAAAAACTACTTTATCACGGTCTACAAAGTTAAGTAGGTATTCTTTTGGCATGTGTTAGGAATATCTCTATGATTGGAAAGTAGATACTTCTTTTTGATATTTTCTGATTTATGCATTATATTGTTATATCCACAGTTATCTCTTATAGTATAGATTGAAAAGCTCATAGATAGAAGTGGGCTCACAACATAGGAAATAATTAAGAAACTATTATTTCTGAAAATATTCCTAGAAAGTAGGTATGAGATTAGAGGTCCTCTCTGACAACTCCTCAAACCCTGATTTGTCATAGGTAATAGTAAGAAGGTCCAGAACACTAATAGGGGCAAATCAATCACAACAGATGATTTGTTTATGCACCGACCCTTGAGCAGATCCATAACCCCGGCCCATAACAACGTGGTAATGAAGAAGAAAGTCATGGCTGATCCAATCAGGAGCAATTGATGGCATTCTGCCAAAGATACCACAAGGATCGGAAAAGGGGATAAAGCATGAAAAAGAGTAACAAACCGTAGCTAACAAACATGCAGACATGAATACAATTTAAGATGTTAGAGTTGAAGACATTATGACGCCTGGACATTACAGCAAAACCTAGGAGGAAACCGAACCAACCATTGCCAAAGAACAAGGCAGACTGCAAGTGTGACATAAATGCATCACAGCTGGCGCAACCCAGACCGCACCATGATAATATGGACGGTCCATAGCACAAGCCATTCACCCTGACCACATCTTGGCACTTCACACGGCTTGGTTCGCAGTTACCTTGCACAAGACCAGCATCACTCACCCATACCAACCAGAAAGCTGGACGCACAAGTGAATCCAGCTTTCGCAACTTAACCAACCCAAACGCAACCCAATACGTGGACCACATCAATTAATCGTCATTGTATGTAATGCATTGGCCAGAGCTCTGGCGAACATATGCCCCTTCTCAGAATGATTTCAGCCTTACCAAGATCAACACCCATATTATCATGCTCAGCAGCAGCCAGATCTGGGTTTTGCTTGGTGAATTGATCAAAGATATTTTATCCAAGATTGGTAAAAACCCAAGCACTACATATGGACCTTAGGATTTAGAGTCCTGTAGCAGCTTATCACAGGATTACCTGAGCTCGAGGGCAATCTCATTCTCTAGAAAGGGAGTGATGTTAGGGATATCTTCATAATAGGAAAATAAGTATTATTTTTCTCAGTCTATGATTTATAACGATTTATGCATTTTAGTATATATTGTTAGAATTCGAGTTATCTTCTAATTAGGGAAAGTAAACAATAAGAAGCTTATAAAAATCAGTGGTTCCACAACAATTTTTAAACAAGCAAAAGATAATCTTTGAAATCAATCTAAAGTGATTATTAGGGGTAAGCCAGTTGTTTATGAAATCAATGTGTTTTCTCTAACGAGCCCTTGAACACTAATACATCGTAGGTTTAGTAAGAGGGGCTGCTAACTAAAATGGCAGATATATCAATTAACAATTTGTGTGCACCGACCCGTGACAAAAGCCATAATCAAACCCATAACAGCATGACAAAGTTAAGCAGGACAGATAGCCATATATCAAGAAAGAAAATATTTTGCATATTTTCACTGCTTGTACCCATAATCATGGTTTTTAATTGCAAAAAGAATCGTGTATCAATTTCCCCCAGTGGTCAACCCCAGTTTCCTACAAATGGATCGGTCCTCTATTCCTGGTCCAATCAATTGAGGCAACCGTCCAATTATCAACAATGTTACCCTAGAATTACTAAAAACATCAAGTGTGCTGTTCTGATGTTCAAGTTAATTCTTTAAAAGGACTTGAAGAAAAAGCATTGAGGAGAGGATAAAACTGATTTGACAGAGCTGCATCTTCAGGATAACACAGGATCAGTTTACCCTCTCATTCTGCTATTATTGGTAGAACAAGCGGTCTAATCCATTCATAAATAAAGGAAAAAACTGCAAAAAGTAAATCCACTTGGAAAATCCTCTTATCAATATGGCCATCCAATAACAAGCATGTGTGCATTGTTTACAATATGGCAGATTTGACTTTAAGGGTATAATGTGTTAGATTTAACACAAAATAGGTATGCACATGAAATAATTTCAACTATCATCAATGAGGACATATTCAAGTTAACACTTGTAATCCAACATATAAATGCTTGAGGAAGGACAGAAAGCATACCTGTCATGCAAACGAGATTTTTGTCCTTGCCAGAATTCAAAAAGCACTGGTTTAAGCCTATATCCTCCCCAGTTTTGAGGTTTTGGTATCAACTTCCTGTTTAAGAAAATCAGCAGCCTCCTAAGTTCATATTTTCCTAAAGTTCAGTTAGAAGTTTAAGAAGAAAACTTGACAAGTAAGCATGCAAGAAACAACATATCCCAGATCTTCAAATAATGAATTACACCACCAATGATCATTTTATATAGTCTTGAGTCGGTATATATAACAGGGGCTAAATATAACTTACATATCAGAGAACTCCTCTTCAAGCTCCTTGTATTGCTCATAGAGTACATGCCTTCCAGGAATTACAGTACTCTGATGCAGCAGGAAACTAATATTGGCAAATGAGTGGAAACAATATACATTTAAAGAAAAATAAAATCAAATTGAGACCTGTTTGCTAACAATGGCCCCAATCTGGCTTCCTTTTGGCCGGCTATGGAAGTATTGCTCAGATTCCTGATCAGAAACTTTTGCAACAGATCCTTCCACCCTGACCTTTGAATCAAAATATTGATTATAATATCAAGAGATAAGGTCTTATAATATTAGAAAGGGTAAATTACAAAAATACCTCTCATATTCACTTCATGTATACTTAACCCCTATATTTGAAATCAAGCACTTACACCCCTAATCTTTAAAAAAAGTGCATCTAGACTCCTACATGACTATTTTTCCCTTAATTTTGTTCTTTCTTTAAAATTTTATCGCTATTATTATTATTATTATTATTTCATCTAAGGACAAAATAGTAAAATGGGGTGTCAAGCACGTTCTTCAAAGAATAGGGAGGTCTAAACACTCCATTTAGATATAGGAGCCTAAGCGCACAGGAAGCAAACATAAGGAGCTGTATTTGCAATTTACCCTATTAAAAAATGCAAGGATAGGAAGAAATGTCCTATTATGGCAACTGATTACACGACACAACAGCATGACTCGAACCCAATCAAACTTTTGAAACATGCTTATAGAGACAAGTCTTGGCACATGCACCATATGACATGTCTTATCCAACCATAACATGACTTCACAGGATTAGATGAGTAAATTATTTTTGATGTCTAGTCTTTAACAGAATTTCAACACCAACACCAAATTGTTGTCAAACAAATATGGTTACAACACAATACCACAACTTTCCTTGGAAATTGAAAAACAGCATAAACTTCGATGATTATTGGGGAGTATTCAATTACCATGACTCCATTGGTATGATAAAAAATTTGTGCACAAGTTCAGCTAAATACAGTTAAGATAATATCTACAATACAAGATATAATACCCAACCTACTAAATAGGAAAACAAACAAATGCACAATAATCACAACAAAGTAGAATTTTATTCTAGCAAGGAAAAAAAAATGGCTAATCTAGATAGCAACAACCCTGTAAAAGACTAGATGCATTGCAAGGCCTCAAAGTTTCAATTTGGTAACCATCATATTGGATGGGTAAAAAAATGCAGTTGTCCAATGCCATCAATATCACAAATAATTTACACATTGCGTCATTAAGGAACTATATGGATTATAGATATACTAATTCAACACTTTCAAAACCAATTTTTAATTTCTTTCTGTCAATTTACCGATCATATAGTTATTGAGGTTTATAAAAAATTGATGTCCAAGTCCAGTAAGTCTGTAAACTCAATTAAACTCATAAGGAAATGAAATTTTACTTTTGTGCAATGCAAGTCTGACACTTTTCCATTGTTTCAAATTGATGAAATCACAAACATAAATGGGCATATTCATCATACTTTCAATTTGCTAAATCTGTTTGTAGTTTCATCGATTTTTTAATAACCAAAAGTTGCAAGGATCAAGTTGCACTAAACTTATAATAAGCAGCTTAATTGCATAACACCGAAGTTAAAAGGCTGCATTCCACATTAGCCATAAAGTTATAGGGCTTAGTTATTTCTTGTACCTAGTGGAAGCATGGTGGTTGACCAAGGCACCCCAGATGGTTGACTGAGGCATCCACAGTTGACCACCCATGCCCATTGGAGTTAATTTGGCTGCATTTTCTTATATTTGAGTAATTTTTGTTAGGTGTCTATACCTGAATTTATTTTCTTTCTGTTTTCATCGGGATGTAGAAAAATTATTTCTTATCCTAATTCGAATCTCCATGCTATCATTTCACTCCCATTTAATTAAGCCGTACACTTGATGAGTTTCAAACAAAATCTCAATCTACAAGTGAACAGGAGTGTTAAAAAAAATATAGTACATACCATATCTACAAGCATAAACTCTTAAATAAGATAGTTGTAGTACTAATCTTAATAGGGTCAACATGCTTCCTTGATAAACCAAACCACAACAGCTAGTGAATATCAGCATTAATGATAAAATCAAGTGCATGACATGTGGGACATATCCTTGACATTTTCTTTATAGGTTCACTTTCACAGGAGATTAGTTAAATGCTATGAAAGCAATAATTCCACCAGATGATTTTGAAAATTTAGAATGATCTTAGGTAGTACACTACCTGACGGTTTAGGCCTTCCCAGTAAAAGAGAAGTGATGCCCAAGGATTTTCAGATAATTCATGTGCTTTACGACTTCCATAATTGGTATACCTGTGTCCAAAAGCAGCGGAAGTAAATTAAGAAAGTACTGTGCTTTTAGCCAGGTATCCAACCAGCATGTATGAAGAGAAAACTAACCAGACAAACCCATCCTTATCAAATCCTTTCAGCAAAACCACTCGAGATGAACTGTATGGAATAGAAAAAGGGAAAAATTAGAAGGATCATTGTCAATACCAGTTTTGTTCATTTTGACACTTAACTTGAATTTTGAGACTCTTAATTACATTTTTATAAATGTACTATTTAACTAGACAAGAAGCACATGCAGTAAGTAAGAGAAACACAAGATAAATGAACCACCATGCAATTCAATGATATTGGATCTTCGAAGTGCAAAAGTCGATGTCCTGGAGAAGATAGAAGATCACCCAATATGTCTTCTCTCTGGACTTCAAGTGGGACAAAATGTAGACCAAGAGCCACACACATAACAAGCCAAACAATGCCATATGACATCTCAACACAGTGACCACATGACCTCACTTCTTGCTGTCTACATGTTTTCTCTCATGTCACTTGATGTGTGATATTTCAGTAACGATGAGGATCAGCAGAGCAATTGTCTCATTAACAGACAACAGCTCACAGTTACACACACATATCTGATGAATGAAGAGTTATAAGTACCACACTACAGCACTTCTAGGTAGAAAAGCTAAGAACTTCATTAAACATAGATGTCATGATCTCATTTAACATCACATCACTCACACACTGGGTAAAAATTGATTCATTTAATATCACATCACTCGTACACTGGGTAAAAATTGATTCATTGGCTAATTGCTTTTTAGACTATGGAATAAAACACACTTGATCACTGAGGAATATAAAAGATACTTATTAGTGGGTAGAAAAAGACAGTTGGTCGTCTCTTCAACCAAACCTTACTCATTGGAAATTACATGATTCAACTAACTTTTAAAACAAGGACAGCAAAATTAATTTATTAAGATAAAAGAGTTTTCGTGTTCGTTTATAAACAAAAAGGCAAATGAACACGGCTATTATTTGAACATAAATCTATATGGAATTTCCTCTGTATGTGTTATTGGCCCTTGGAAATTTCCTGGGATGGTATATAGTGTTTATCTCAGTATATGCTATATTGATAAATAATGTATAGGACAAGTACGCTAGAAATCCACTATGTTTGTAAACAAAATTCAAATCAATGTTTTACATGGGTCATCTAAATCTTTTATATTTGTGTTGTTACACCAAGTAAGTTCTCCAATTAATGCTTCACATGATATGTGGTTATATATATAAAGAATATAATAACATAGAGTTAAAAGACTTAAATGACTCAATTAAAGCATAACAGGCTTAATTAAATTTTTAATAAATTACCTCAAAAAAGGAGAAGAAAAGGTATGAGGATAGAGGATTTGAATGAGAAAAAAATAACTTCGTTAAATTTTAGTACATATATAAAGAACTTCCAATATATTTCTCCCAATTATAAAGAAAGTGATAAAAGGGGAAATAAAATCACCTTATCAACTAGTGTCATTTTTGCAATAAGATATTACGTATTATCAAAATAATAAATAACCATATCCACTGGACTAAAATCCCCATGTCCCCAGTAGCAGTATAGTCAAAGGCGCTGGCCTTGGCGCCTAAGCACACAAGGAGGGCAAAGCACAAGAGTACACCTTTCCAAGTACAAGACAAGGCACATCTACTAAGACGTGCACATTTCCTTTATAATAATGATAATGAAAGGAGGAGGAGGACGAGGAGGAGGAGAAGAAAAAAGGCGCTAGACTTATGTCGGAAGCTTTCCTCTCAAGCTCATTCTCTTCCTTTCTTTAGTATATATAACTTATCGTTTTGTAAGTTCCATGACCAATGTGTGATCATCCCATAGAATATTCTGAAAAGGTCAAATCAAAACTTAATTGATGTATGTAAGAGATACTATATATGTACATATTAGGTAAGGATAATTTGGTAGATTCAAGTCATCCCTCTGTGGAAGCCTCTTTTATATAAATAAGTCTTTCCCATTTGTAAATTCTCTCTCTAGTTCAGTGTATTCTTGACAAGTCCAAGAATCACGTATTGTGATACTTAAGAGGAAATGTTGACTTAACCTCTCGACAAGTCCAAGTATCACATATCGTGATTGTCAAAGCATTGCTCGATGCTAATTGGCATCATGGTTGATGTATTAGCTCATATTCCGGGTTTGAGTTTTCATGTCACCTACCCTCATGTCAAAGCAGTCCCTAAAATCTAAGCATATTGTGTTAAATGGATTTGTGGTTTGACCCCATGAGCTTCTTTTATTCAAGTTGTAAAATTATTCTATCCATCTATCCATGAATTTGCATGGTGCATACCTTACTCTACTTATTTGTTAAATAGGAAAACCAAAATGAACCCATATTTATACTAATCATCATTTTGGCAACTAATGATTATTTGCTATTTATCATAATCCTAAGGATCAAAAATGATATTGGTGAATATTTCAAATTATTTTATTTTTGATAAATTCGGAAATTTTCATTAAATGGATAAAATTAACAAACATATAGTCCGTTATACAAATCAAAGCACTATTAAGTCTAGTAAATCAAGCGTTGGTGATTGCACTAGGATTCAGAAACAATGAAATGACCAAAATAGGAAGCTCAGGAACTGTCATCTCCACAGCTTAAACCATAAACCAGAAAATAACATACTCAAAACACTTGGATCCAAGGGTCTAACTGTGTATAAACCTTTCCTGACTACTACTTCAGCTATTGACACTTGTAACCCTAGTCACTACGTATTTCTTTCTTGCCAACCACATTTGTTTTCTTATCAGTCGCATTGAAACTTCTAAGAGGACTTGTGAAAAAAGAAGAGTAAGTCCTTCACTTTGTCCCTTGGCAGAGAAGACCACTCAAGATGAAGACCGTCATTGATGTAGTTTTTAGATTAAAACCTTCAGAGGGAATATGATATATCATATCAAGAATCTGCAATTGAGTTCATGGATTGCACCACAGTTTACTCAAGCATAAGCTTTTATATCCATATAATTAATCTATAGTCAATAAACAGACTTATACTCTCCTCTCTTTTTTCATTGCGCTTAGTTTCTTATTTTTAACATTAAGTGTTGAAACCTTTATATTCTTAAAAAATGTGCCTTCAGAACCTTGTACAACCATATTACCCTTGACAATAATAACAAAAAGATATACCAAAATTTTTTAAAATCAGAAAACAAAAAAAGAGACAATTCTTACTTTTTATATTTTAGTTTTTAAATACTTTATTATATTTAATGCTGTTTTTTTTTGGGGGGTATGTATATTTAATGTTATTTCTTAATTTGTTTTCTAGTTTATTTTTAATTTCTTTCTCTTATGGCCCAAAAGATATTCTTTTTCTTAATTTATATGAAGGGTACAATGGTCATAGAGGGATCTGGAAGTACTTTTTCTTCAAGTTTTGAAGGTCTAAACCCTCAATTTCAAAGACAAGGGTGCAAATGTTGCATGGATGTATTTGCAATTCCTTTTATATATATGATGATAGTCAAAGGGCACCAGTCCTATTCAATATTTGAATGCAAATACAAATAAAAATAAGATGCTGCCATATACAAATTTTTTTCCCTGGAACACAATATAAATATATGTACGTGAGAATATATATGTGTGTTTTTGTGTGTGTGTGTGTGTGTGTATTAGTGTCACTGTGAACAGTGACTTGGGAAAGTCCATTCAAAATTGTGACTACAAAAATTTGAAAAGATAAAAAACAAATATATCCCTTCTAAAGTACATTTGATCAAGCCAGAAAAATCTAGCAAACATCTTGAATTCAAAGTTTAAGTGCACAACCTTATTTCCCATGAATTCCAATGATGCTATCTTAGGAAGCTGATCACTCCCTTTCAGCAAGCATACACACACAGGAATAATAGAGGGAAGAATTAGCTGCAAGTTGTTATGTGTTTTAAGTGCTTCCTTTAGTTATGTGTGTTATCAGCTTCCACATGTGCGAGTATCATTGGTACTTTGTTAAGGTGTAGTTTGTATTGCATTAGAGGTAGTTGCGTAGTTATGCAATGTGGAATGTTAAAGAGTTTTTTATGGAGTGAGTTAAAGATAAAGAGAGAGAAAATAGAGGAGGGGTTATGGTCTTGTACCCACTGCAATTGCTACATAAGGGAAGGAAATTTCAGAAATTGAAGTAACTTTTTACATCTCAAACTCTTGAACTTTATGAGATCTTGGGAACTAGAATGATGGTGGGAATTAAAATTAGAGTGAGTAAATCAGCACAACTGCCCATTATCAATCTCTTCTCTCTTTCTTACAGCAACATTTTCTCCTGATGACTTCTTTCTCCCCTACTACAACCATATAGCACCCTTCTAGATATTTTTTAAAGGGAACAAAAAGGCTTTTAAGCCAACTAGGACCAATGGCCAACTTCACCAACAAACTCCATAACATATAAAATATATACACACTAATAGCAAGCAACATATCAAATTTACAATCTGACTTATTAACACTCTAATAACATCCCTCTCACAATAACAACTAATAACAAGCACCATGGGCTGGATCAATTATAAACAACCATGTTCAACATGAGCGGACAAAGCATAGCAAGGTCGATAGGCTTTTGTTAAAGAAAAGATTACAGGAGGTCTGATATGCATGCCATACTTACCTACTCAGCAGCAGGTAGCAGATATCCCCACCAAAAGGCTTAGTTAAATCCACATTCAATGACATTACTAACAAGTTGGGGATAATAGATATCTATGCACCGACATGAGGAGTGTAGACATCTGCATATAACCTAGATATTAGAATTTAGCAAATTTAAAGTTGATTCAGATTTATAGTAAATATGGTTAGACTTTATTTATTATTAGCATCTTAGATTTGATAGATTTACATCATCAAGAATAGGCTCCTTCCATCTATAAGTATCTGGCAGCTTTTATCATTTACTAAATTGAATGACTACAATCACCTCTTTCAATATTTTCCATAATACGTTACATTCTGATAAATGTGTATTTTCATCTACTCTATCTATTTAAGCATTTCTATCCAATTCCTTACCCAAAATATCACTCTATCCAATTTAGGCGGCACCTCAAAGGTGACAGGATATAATTATATTTCCTGATCTACGAAAACCTGCACAATCAACTATCGTTAAAGTTATTCCTCGAGCTCTCTCAAAGCAGAAAAGAAAACAATGACTACCAACCTTAAAACCTGTCCTCCTTTGTGGATTTTAGCCCTATTGCATGTTGTAACACTTTGTACAAGTGCATCTCTAAAATCTTGGCTGAAAGGTTGAAAATTGTTCTTGATTCTTTAATTAACAAGGAGCAAACAGCCTTTATACAAGTAGAAGAATTGTTGACAACATCCGTATTATGCATGAGCTACTTAGAGGGTTTCATCATGATAAGAAAGGATCAAGATGTGCTATTAAGTTTCATTTGCTGAAGGCATATGATAATGTGAAATGGAGTTTTCTACATCACATTCCACAGAAGTTTGGCTTCCCCCCATAATTTATCCTTTAGATCATGACTTGCATTTCCACTGCCATGTTTTCTATTAATATTAATGGTGAGCTTATTGAGTATTTTCCAAGCTCTAAGGGATTGAGAAAGGGAGACCCCCTTTCTCCATATCTTTTTGTTTTAGTAATGGAAGTCTTTACAGCCATCATGCTGGGAAAAGGTGAACACGAGGATTTTAGATTTCACTAGAGATATAAGAAATGAAGGTTGAACCATTTGAGTTTTGTGGATGATGTTATGATTTTTGCAAAAGGTGACGTTCGCACCATGGAGCTCATAATGGAGGGATTGCATGACTTCCATAACCTATCGAGGTTAAGGGCAATCCACATAAAAGTCACATCTTTATGCGAAGTGAAGGAGATAGATTATAGATTTATTGGGCTTTGAATTAGATACTCTCCCTGTCAAATACTTAGGAGTTCAACTATCATCTATAAGCTTATCAAAAAATGATTGTTTAATGTTAATGGAAAAGTTCACAACTAGAATCAATCACTAGACAGTTAAATCTCTCTCTTATCAAGTTGCTTACAACTCATTAAAAGTGTCTTATTTTCTCTTCAAGTTTATTGATCAACAATCTTCATCCTACCAAGCAATGTTCTCAATTGCACTGAGACAAAATTAAAAAGTTTTCTATAGAATGACAACGATGAGTCTAGAGCTAAAGCCAAAGTCAATAGAAAGATATTTGCAAACCTAAGGAACAGGGAGGTCTGGGAGTCATCGACATCAAGCTTTAGAATAGAGTGGCATAATTAAAACATACATGGATGCTTTGCATAGATGAAGAATCTACTCTTTGGCCAAGATGGGCAAAGAAAGAATTATTGAGGGGGAAAAAGCTTCTGGAGTGTAAATATCCTTAGAGATGCATTACAGGCTAGAGGAAAATTCTTCAATCCAAACCTTTGACTAAACAACTCCTCAAGTGGAAAGTGAGGAATGGTAAGCTCATCTCCTTTTACTATGATGATTGGCATAGGCAAGGCCATTGAATAGATTGGATGGGCGCACATGCTAGCATGATCCTAAGTTATCATAAAGAAGTATTGCTGCAGAACTTCATTGAAGGAAATGAATGGGTTTGACCTAATGGAGAGAGTTGGCAAACAGTCATAAACTCCATCAGATCATTAAAGCCGGATGCAGAAGAAAGAGACAAGTTGGTATAGAAGTCAGGAGAAAGGAAAACTTTATCCATCAAATCAGCCCACTTTCTTGCTAGAAGAAAGGAGCCTAAAGTTGATTGGTTCTCTCTAGTGTGGCAAAGAGAAATCCTCCCAAAGCAATCTTATATCCTTTGGATGGCAGTAAAGGAAAGACTACTGACTTTGGATAAACTGGCTGCATTGGGAATGGTTGAGGTGAATAGATGCTGGTTGTGTCAAAGAGTGGGAAAGTCCCATGATCATCTATTTTTTGGCTGCAACTACACTAAGCAGCTGTGGATGAACGTAGAAAATATGTGTGAGCGGAGACAAGCCAAGGCCTCCAAAGTTACACAAAAGGGCTTTTGCAAATGGATGCTATCGTGTTTGGAAAGAAAGGAACAAGAGAAGAACAGAAAATATAGCAACTCCTATTGAAAAGCTTAATAGAGTAGTATCTTTTTATTGTTCTAATTGATGAGCAATTTAGCACTTTTCATAGCCATTTAATCAAGATGAGTATCCTTTTGTTATCTTATATACTTAGTTCGATTTTATAGGTATCCTGTGTGCTTTTTTTGTACACTTCCTATAGACAAATTGATTATGAATGGATATTTCTCATCTTACCCAAAAAATGAATGGAAAAGTCCAGAGTATACATGGATCGAACCTACTAGCAAGCTACTCAAGTTTAACTCGACATTTATACAACGGCAGCCGCGTCAAGCTCAAACTCAAGCTACTCAAGAAGTTGCTTGACTCGAGCTCCGATTTCATCATATTTATTTTAACTAACTTACAAACCTAATCAAACATGTGTCAAGCTTAAAAATAGCAAAGTCAAAATCAAGTTTGGACATCAATATTATTTGAAGTACAAGAAAAATATTTTTCTTAGGTCAATTAAGCCTAAATAAGTTTTAATCAAGTTAAATTTGAGCTCGTTGACTAATACTTAGAGTCGAGTTTAAGCTCAAAATTCTCAAATCAACCAAGATGAAGTCAATCTTAAGCTCTAGTCAAAACTCAAACTCAAATATATTGCTTCAACTTAACCTATTGACAACCTTAACGAAGCCATCTTCACACATGTATGTTAAAGGAAAACACCACCATAGACATGGTGTTGAAGAGTGGGAAACACAGGTATACATCTTAAGAGAGGAGGAGGAAGGGGGGAACTAAAATGATTCATGAGGAACTAGCTAGGTCAAGAAAACATATAGTACTTCACCACCAGGATAATAATTCATGACAGCTGAATAACTAGTCGTACCAAGCATCTTCCACATCTTCTTAGCTTTAACAACCAATAGACTAATATCCACTCAATAAAGATGCAAGTGCAAATTAATTTAGCTAATTAAAAACCCAGAACAACTGACTTGTTGAAACTAAGAACCAGAAATGTCGTATGAAGATTCTTCAGCAAAAATTTCCCATGGGTTTTCTGCACTAACATCATCAGCAATCCAATATTTTGTTCAATGTCAATCAAGAATAAAGTCTTGAATGAAGAAAATGAACCAACCATATGGTTTTCAAGCACACATAGTGCTTTGGACATGCGTGGTCAAGTCAGGCAAGAGCATAGGAACCTATTCCACTCAACCTAGCCAGGCATCATAAGGTGCTTGAATGGGTATTTTTAAAGCAAGACATTGTATTATAATATGATTTTCATCTTATACCTCCATCAATTAAAGGCAGGAAAGTATCAGAAACATAACACCTTGATGTAAGCTGGGAAAATCCACTTACGGCATGCCATCCTTGCCAGCAGTTGACAAGATCATCGCATTTGGTTCTTGCAGTCTGGCATCAACAGCATCTTGAAACCATTTCTGGAACTGCAGAAGCAGATTAATTTTCTGATGAGAAAGGACTCTTTCCAAGCAAGGTGTCGATGCAACCGGTCCAAAACTTATAAGCTTCAATCCTAGGTAAAGAGATGGAATACCAAATGAGATGCTCTCAAATGTCATACCTGATCAAAAGGATCAGCCTCCACCTGATCCTCAAGAAACTCTGGAGATACATAGTTCTCTCTCATTGCTGATATGTCAACTTGTGGACCTTTGCCGATGCGTACACACATAGATGTCCCAGGGTATGAAGGAAGACAAAGGTTATACTTTTTTGTTATAAAAGGTGGCACAAATCTACCACCCAGAAAGTGGTGTGGTCCACAGAATTGCTTGGCACACAACTTGGGAGCAGTTAGAGACACCTAAATCAGAACAGCAGATGCACAAATAAGATTTATTTCCCAGTAGTAGACAACAGTGTCCACATTCCATTGACCATAGGAAAAGATACGTACCAACATGTCAGGTTTAATGCCTTCACCACCGACATCACCTTCTTCAACATGCCATCCAGAGGGAATATCAATGGAGACAATAACGGGCCTTTTCCCCCCAATTTGATCACATTTTCGTAAGCTAATCAATCTTTCTATAAGATTATCAAAGGGTGGTCTGGGGGCACCTAAAATGAAAATCAACGATATGTGTTACTACTGGAATATCTTCTACACTAGAATATAAATATTTATGATAAAATTTTCGGGAGATATTGTTGAATTTACTACTATCTTTTACTCAGGAAAGTTAAAAATGAAAAGCTTGTATAAATAAGTGTTTCTACAACACAATAGACAAGTAGAGTCATTATCCTTTACATTTAAAGGGAAAAGAGGATTTTCTGTCAACGGTCCTTCAGAGATTGAAGGGTTTTCTCTAATGAGTCTTCAACCCCAATCGACATAGGTCAGAGCCATAAAGAAAAGAACTCTAACAAGGCTTAATGCATTATAAACATTGATTTTGTCATGAATCACGGTTTTCATAAGAATTACATAGAGAAGAAGAAAGGGACAAAAAAAAAGGTCCTATCAACCTAACCCCCTAGCCTAAAAAACCTTGTATTTTAAGTAGACTATTTCAAAACACACATCGTACAAAACCTATTTACTAACAACAAAGATTCTGAATAGATTTCTCATATGAAGCAGCTTCCCATTTGTGCATCCACAAACCATGCTTATTTACCACTCCCACCCTGTTTCTTGGATAACTTGCCACTCTTTTCTTCATTTGGCAATTCCAAATTATCGGGAACTATGCGCACACAATGTGATAGTGGATACATTAAAGTGACCAAGTTTCATGTGCATGGGTGATAAATCGAACAAACGGCTATTTACTGCAAAATCCGTGTTCGCACGTATTTCAGTTACTATAGTTCCTGCCTTTTCAGCTGGAACATGTGGTAATTGGGGTTTTGAGTGTCCTTAGAGAGAACACTTCGATATATTGAAGGCCCACGGTAGAGAATCTTCCAATCACTTTATTACTAAATTAGAATAATAATGTTTATTACAATTGAGTGAACACTTATTTATATAAGATTATGTCCCTAACTTTCTGTAAATAAAGATATGCATAAAACTAAAATATCACCTAAGATGCATAAATTTAAAAAAATAATAATAACAACAAAATAAAGAAATTCCTTTATAGATACAAAGATACTCCTGACATGAAATACTTGTAAAAGCTGAGCAACATGCACGATTATGACTGTAGCATATCTGCTCCATGGATTGATGGTGATAATTATAAGAGACTAACAATAAAACTGACTTTTTTCAGGTGAATAACAATAAAACTGACTTGTCCAATGAGAAAAATGATTTTACTTGGACATTATAAAGAACGAAGTGATTACCACGAAAAGAGAATCCAAACATTGCATCAACTAAAATGTCAAAGTCCTTGGTCAAATCTGAAGGTAGATCTTCTACAGATAAGAATGGGACTGCAAGTGATTGAAGCTGCAAAGTTTACCACATAGAGTAAAGAACCTCTGCCCTGCAATGTAATACATTGAATTTGATGTGGATAGAGTCACTTGACCAACCTGAGTCACCAGACCATCATAAAGAGGCTTTGCAGTGTGCTTAGGGTAACAGACGAATGGCTTATATCCAAAATGACACAAATGACGAGCAGCTACCAGACCGTCACCACCATTGTTTCCTGGTCCACAAATAGCAAGAACGCGATTGTACTCACTTGTTTTGTAGACCTGTGATTTCAGTCGGATGGCACTAATTCATTCTTATTTATACAATTGATGGTGTTCTAAAAGGGAAGAAATACATTACAAGTATATGTCTTGAAAAAAATTGTGAAATGGAAAAAAACTAATAATAAGTCAAGGTATTCAGCACTATAATAGACGGTCAATAAAGAGAAGAACAACCATCACTTATTGATGGAACATATCCTCGAGCAAATAAAAGAGCTTGGGTACTCCACCATATCCATTTGCACCATGAGCATAATCAGGATTATGTATGGGATCCTGGAAATCCCTTTTTGAAACTACTTCATCCTATGGATGGTGATGGTTAATAAGTTATACACCATGGTCAAGTTATCAGGACGGAATGTTACACAAGTTACAGCAGTAGAAGAATAAAAATCAATAATTTTATTTGAAATGAAATTTTCCCTATCAAATATTTTTTGTTGGCAAATATATGCTCAGCATTCTGCCGATGAGACATAATCCATAGAACAATTTCCACAAAAAGAGCATACTCTTAGTTTCTTAGAAATGGAAGACTACTAACACTAACACCAAGCACATTCTCACGCTTTACTGATGATTGTTCGTTGAATTAAAATCTCCATATGAGGTGCCAACCCATAAATTTATCTAGAAAAAGTGGTCTTGTGACCCAAAACCAAACCAGGCAATTCCCAGAAACCTGAACCGACTCCTTTTGGCACATGTGTTTTAGGAATCCACATCAAGACTCCATCTTGCAGCCAAAAATGACATATCATGTTCTCCCTTCAGATAAAACAACCATCCATCCAACACACTGCGAAAATAAAAGGCCAACAGAAGTTACCTCCGCTATCGAACTCGCCACGCTCAACCCTGCCAACTCCTGAGATAAACAACAACCAAAAAAAAAAAAAAAAAGCCCACTTATTCATTAAGGAGACCGAAGTCCTTAATTCAAACTAGCAAAAAACTAAACTACACTTACCATCAATTGATCCACACTAAATCCAAGTGGACCCATAAGTATCTCATCAATCTCGGCAGCTTCTTTCTGTGTAAGATAAGTGATTGAGTCCATTGTTTCCTTTTCACTAGAAAAACTCGTAAAAATCGAACGAACTGCACTTATTGAATTCCTTAAGGCACCACCATCCTATTGAAGCAAAAAAAAAAAAAAAAAGGAACAAAAACTTAAAATGAATGTAATGTTTGAAACTTAATATCCAAACGGAACACACACCAAAAAAAAAAAAAAAGAGCTTCTACCACTTACAGGGAGAGAGGGCGGAGAGAAGGGGGAGAGAGGAGAGAGATTTTGGTGAGTGTGGAAAGAAGGAAGAAAATGGAGGGGTTTGAGTCTATTTACGTTGTTGGGGAAGGAGGAAGGTGTAAGGCCAAAAGAACGACATATCATGGTTCTGGAAGCGGTGGCTCTCCGGGCTAGAACATGCCACATTTTCTTCTTGGGGAATTATAAGAAAACCGATTACTATAAAAAAGGAAGGATTTAATTTTCCAATGGGACAAATATCAGAATTATTACTTAAATTACATAGAATTTGACGACAAGTAAGATTTAATTGATATAATATTTAACAATGTTACATGTTAGACATTATTTTATAAAATTATATAAATTGTTTTCTAATATTTATTGATTGAAACGAAATAACCGGTAGTTGTAATGACTAAAAACTGGAGAACCATCATAACATATCAAAATAAAGATATACTAAATATTTACTTGGATGGTTAAATGTGATTTTGTATCTAGGATATGGTTATATGTCCGAATCATCATTGTACCTGGGAATCTACTTCAAACCGAACAAATACTTAATGTCAATTATAAAATAACTTCATACCTAAAATTTTCAAATGATGCTCATTTTGAATTTTTAATATCACAGTTTATTTATAAAATCACCCATTAATTTATTTTCAATAAATAAAAATAAGAGAATGTTTTCATACTTTCATAGAAAAACTACTTCCAAAGCAAGCTAATAAATTAGAAACATCGTTTTTATGATATGAGTGTATCTTTATTCTTAAAGAATCTATTTTAGGTCCATATACATACACATCAACATAATAAAAGATTTCTTTTCTTTATGAAATTCATATTTTATCCCTAAATTTCTTCATAAAAGCTTGTTAATATTTTTTTTAACATTTTTACGATACAAATTATACTTTAGTCAAACAAAATACTAAGAAAAAAAAAAGAAATGAATTTTCTCCATTTACTTTCCTTAATTTTTTTTAATTTATCTTTTTAAGATATTATATAATTAATAATTAAACTTATAAAAAATATGATGACATCATTATAATATTACATGATATTTTAAAATAATCTTAATTATTAATTTATAAATTAAAGAACATTGAGAGAGAGGAATAAATGGAGAAGACATAAATAAAAAATAAAAAATAATAGGATAGGAAACATGCCCAAACCGAAGCACACACTGCGTTCCTTCACCATTTAAAGCCAGGTGAAGATTCCCGTGATAAAGCTGCCCTTAGTAGTATATTTATAATTAAAGCAGCTATTTATATGGTTTATGATCTCGTTATGGTTTTTCTATTATTTTCCATAGTTAATGTTTGTTTTTCTCAAATCCCTTTTTTCACGTTATACAGATATAAAATTACATTTAAAGTTTCGTTATCGTATATTATTTTCCAACCACGTGCACATTTTTACCATTTGAGAGTTTGGAACTAACTGCAGGCTCAATTCGAGTTCAAGTTTACTGCATGGCTAGTAGCATCAACAAGGTAATTTATCTCAGAAACGGGTTTATTCTAAAGATAGGTTTTATCCGAGTTAATATCACTCCGATGATGAGTCACAATAAGCTAAAATTAATTAGATAAGTTAAGTCTCTCTAACATATAGGAGCAGATAACAAAAGTAAGATAGCATATCTAATGAAAAAGATGAGCCCAAAACAATCCCAAATAGTAAGAAAAGATGGTAGGCTCGTCTTCCACAATACACGTAAAAATAAGAAGTTAAAGATAGTGTCGTACGGAAACTTCAGGATGAAAGAACTCCAGTCTCATGGCAATAAAATATGCACATCTAGTTATTGCATGTTATACAAATAAGTATTAGAATTAATGTAAAACCCAAACTCGGGAAAAGAAAGTTATATAATAATAATAATAATAATAATAATAGAAATATAACATATGCAAAAGAATATAATAATATATTAAACGCTTAGGAATACGATAAGTTTGTAATTAATTAATAATAGTAAGAGTAATATTGTTATGAAAAAAGATCTAAACATTGATATGGCATATTAATAGATATTAATCGCTAGAGATAATATTATCATGAAAAGAGATCCATACATTAATATGATATGTAAATAAACTTTAAGTATCAAAGATAAACTTGTTCAAAGGAAATGTTCAATCCTGTATCTCTCCCTTAAGTTATTTTCTCCCCCTACCTTTCCATACATTTTTTATTGTGTATCCGACCAGAAAACTTAAAGGATAACTCTAAGGAGTTAGAGGGCAGAAATCAAAGCAAAAAGTATGTTTTTGTAAAGGAATCTTCGAAACCAAGTAACTTATTCTTTGAAGAAATTTGGATTTAAGGGCTAGGGCACAAGAAAACTAATGAATCTTGAAGAAAACATAAGGATACGATAATATTAAGTAAACTATTCGCCTATCTAACATAGAAATTCTTTTTTTTTTTAAGGAGATGTCATAAAAATTTCCATTTTTTCAACTTCATGCATTTATAATTCTAGCCTAGGGTGTTTTTTTATCAAGAATTACATATAAATATTGTTTTTACCCTTTTTCTTTAAAGATTTATTAGTTTTATGGTTTTGGTGTGGGTTTTGGCGAAAGCGATTAATGAGGTAGATGGGAACGATGGTGATATGTTTACGACGTAAATTGCGTAATGTTGGCAATGTCGAGCCAGTGTTGGAGTGCATGGTGTCAAGGTGTGCAATACAATGTTGTGTGCATGTCATGCATAAGTTTGAGATTGTGTGTGTTATACAACCATGTCTTTGTATGTTTTGTACAGGTATGTGTGTCAATGTTGGGTATAGGTGTGTTAGTGATCGTAGATGTATTGGTGTATGTGCTATGGTTATGTATAGGTCAATATTGATGTGTGTAGATTATGAGATGCCGAAAAGTAAATAAGAAATTATGGAATGACATATAGAGAGTGGTTTGGAAGCTCAAATGATGAGGCAAGGGTTGAGTTAAAGGGGAAGAAGTATTGAGTCAAATTATGAAAAATTTAATAAATGTTAAATTCTATATTTAATACTTTTGCATAGGTGTTAGAAGTTACGAAGAATCGGATTTTATTGAGATAAGAGTACCAGGTACGGGATACATGTTTGTTGATTATGTATGCTAAATTAATATGCATTAACCAGACTTAAATGAAACTCGGACTTAATTATTTGTTGCTTATACTTGAGGCACTTGATGATCTTTATGCGACGCTATCTTCTGTGAAGTCCCACTGAGAGGATCTAGGTAGATCTAAGATAGCTTTTGGCTCTAATGATTGGGGAGAACTCAACACCAATATCTATGTAGTATTTATATATTATGTATATAGAGGTCACGAGTAACCTCAAGTCTTAAGACGTTGAGACTGTGCTATTTATAGACTTAAAAGACAAAGTTTAAAACCAATTGATTGTTATATTAATGATAATACTCCTATGTGTGCTTAACTTGTTACATTTATGTTCATATACTTGTGTGTGATATCTTATACTAGGAGTTAGCTCACCTTTGGGGAATTGTTTTCATATGCAAGTTTATGGTGCTTATTCTGTAGAGGATGCGAGTTGTGATTATCTGTATTGTGATGAGTAGGAGGATTTTCGTTGTTATGGTGACAGAGCAGGGATAGCGTAGTTCAACTTTTAGAAGTGAACTATTGAGGATCCTATGTTATTATTTAATATTATACATATTTGGAGACTGTTGATTATTTAAGTCGCCTATAACTCCTGTAGTTGATGTTACTAGGTTGTCGAGACTCTTGGTTGTTTATCTTAAGGTTATATTATATTTAGGTTCATTCACTCATGATGGTTGGGTTCATTTACTATTGTAATATGTGAAAATTGAGTGGTTGACATTTCAATCTTATTTAGATTTGAGGTTATTAAATTGTGAGTCAATAAATTTCATGTAATTATTTTGTAGATCTTAGACAGGTTACAAGTTCCTAAATGCATAACGTATCAGAAAAAGCTAAGGATACGTTGCAAGTTGCAGCATTCCAGATTTTAAGGCTTTACAATTAAAATTTTACCACAATATATTTATTTCTCAATACATGTACTATATCACAATATGAGAGTTTAAAGTCAATTGGGATTGTTTAACTTAAGCTTATTATATAGTAAGTGACATCGGTGTTAAGAAAATAATAATATGGTTTGGCAAATCAATTAGACTTAGAAGTACAATCGATATCATTTTCCTTAAAGAATTCATGCATCTCACACAAAGTTTGCTATGAGATTTAAGTGTGAAATTCCCCCAATATACAGCTAGGTCTTAGTGTTTGAATAACAAAAATTTATATACTAAATCACACTTGGAATATTGATGAAAAGAGATTAGTTTTGTTGTGTTTTAAAGAAGGAGAATTTGCAAAAAAAAAAAATAATGAGAAAATTCATACAAAAGAGAGGAAGAAAAATAAAGTTACAAATAGTCACTTATAATGCACATTTTGAATGTACACAACCTTTCACTAAGAGTTACATTGATTCAATGATTAAATACATCCATGAGATCAGATAAAATCAGTTACAAATTGATCTAAACAATATATCATAAAGTATTATGACTTTTGTGATCATAATTGATGGGAATTTGATCAAATGTTACAATTTTATCAAGCAGTACGTAAGTTAATGTTACTGTTGCATAGAACATAGGTAGGGTTTACAACCAAGGTCATAGCCGTTAACCTCTGTTACTTTATTTTTTCTTCACTGCTATAAGAGCACACCCTAAGTACATGATCGTGGTCTATGTCGTATACCTCTTGTAAATTTATTTCTTAATTTCTACATTCGTAAAAAGATCATGCCTAAGTTCATAGCCATAAACCTCTTATAAATGTTTAAATCCTCCTTTCAATGCTTGTAATTAACACAAGTACCATCTAAGTCAATTTTCAAGCATTCCAAATATATAGTTCAAACTTTAAACACATAATTGGTAATATATTTTTACATTCCCCCATTAGATTGCCTATTATTTAAGCATTATTTAAATACAAACTCTTCGTTGATTATGCATAAAGAGTAGTATCGTTAGATTTGAACCATTACTTGGTGTAAATTTTCAAAGTTGCAACAGGGTGACAATTAGTTTGTAGCCTTGAACTTTCATGCTATAGATTACAACTAAAGGATTCACATGTACGATCATTTCACATTCAATCAGTAGATTTTCATCATAGTGCAGTTATGGCCATGCGTTTATCTCGTTTTCATTGAACATTTACAAAAGTAAATTTCTTCAAATTTTTGCTAAGAGTAACACCACTCCTATGTTCAATTAGGTAGAACCCATCAAACTAATTGATTTAGATTTTTAGAATTTATCCATTGAGAGATATTTCTATCATATCTCATGCTTTTTTTACTAATAGTACTTATAATACACCTAGTTAATAATTTGTTTTTACCCTTTAAATTTTGAAACCGGTGATGTGCTAGAATAAGGTAGATTTCTCATCATTACCAACTATAAAAGCTTAAGACCCATTTTTGTAGATATGCTTTCTACCAGATCTCTAAACAAACCCTTTGTCAATAGATCCGCTAAGTTAGTACTAGTCTTAACATAAGTAATGGTTATAATTTTATTGTTTATTCATTCTCTTATATACTCATCTCAGCCCTACATGTCTAAACTTCCCATTATAAATTTTATTATAGGCTTAAGACATTGTAGCTTCACTATCACAAAGCATAAAAATGGTTAAAACAAGTTTTAGCCAAATTTCTATTTCAATCAATAAGTCTCTCAATTGTTCTGCTTCTCTACCGGTTGCAACAAGTCCTATAAACTTAACCTCCATAGTTGAGTGAGTTATACATGTTTGTTTCTTAGATACCTAACTTATCACTTCACCATCCAAGGTAAATATCCATCTAGAAATTGAATTTCCATTACTAGCACTTATTATCTAACTCGCATCCAAGTCTCCTTCTAATATAGTAGGAAAGTCACCATAAAACAATCTATAGTTCATTATTTTCTTTAAATAACCTAATACTCTATAGATCACTTTCCAATGCTTAGTATTAGAAACACTAGTATATCTTGACAATTTGCACATAGCATATGCGATATCAGGTCAAGTATAGGACGAAGCATACATCAAACTCCCTATAGCACTAGCATATTCTAATTGTGCTACTGCTCTTCCCGTATTCACTTTCAACTTCATATGAGAATCATAATAAGTAGTGTATTCATTCCTTAATAAGTATTTAAACTTTTCAAGAATCCTTCCTATGTAATGTGATTGACTCAACATAATACCCCCGCTGTACTTCATCGCTTTAATCCCTAATATTGTATTTACCTCGTTCAAATCCTTCGTCTTAAATCTAAAGTTAAGATATTTCTAGGTATTATTAATGGTAATCATATTTATCCCAAACAACAATAAATCATCAACATATAGACCAATTATAACACCATATTCATTAGTAAAAAAAAACCTCTTTTCTGGTGCAATTCAATTCAGTTTGCGGTTTGCACAATAGTTCACAATTAATTTCTTCATCCCTACCTATACACACATATTATGTATTATTATACAATCTACACTTATATCATTTATCTAACATTTCTAACACTACAAATATCATCTTTCATCACCAAATAACATACCAAGGTATCTAATTATATCCTAAATCATAATTTATATCTAATTAACCCTAAATCACATAATTAGCTTATTCATTTTCTAATATGCATGATACATATAATTAACATACCAAACTCCATTAATACCATCCTACATCAGAAATTTACATCTAAGGATATCTAATTATCTAGTAAATAAGAATTTTCAACAAATTAACCTTAAATTACAAAATTAAGCCCACTAATTGCCTTTTATGCAAGATTTTAGGACCTAAAAATTAAGTAAAAATTTAGAAAATTAAATTTAAGAAAAAATTTTCATAGTATTGTAATATATATCCTAAATAATCTGTACAAAAATTTTGAATTTAAAATTACATTACTAAGGTTATTTAAATTTAAATAAAAAACTAGCTCGGGTTTAATTATTTTTTAAGAGTAGTATATCCTGAAGTCTAAATTTATCAAATTGACATTTTTTCCTATGTCCACATACCAAAATATTCCAAAATGCCAAATTTCATAATTTTTTAAACATATTTAATGTTTTTAAGAAATTAAAATTTTCAGAAAGGAAATTGAAACTCACTATTCGATTAATTTCCAACCACTAGTGGTCGTTCCATCCTTGTCGATAACTCTAGGCGTAAGGTTCACTAACTAGTGGTGGTAGCTGTTCCTTTTCAGGTGATCGTTAGGCATAGGTTCCTTCCTAATGCCTTAATTGTACACTATTTTTCTAATTTTTCTTAAAAATATTCTCTCTTCTCTTCTTAATCTCTCTTGATTTTTTCCGATTCGCCAAGTGTTCAAACTAAATTTTAGAAAGGGGTTAGTGTTTATAGAAAAAGCTTAAGGTTTCTTTTGTAATTTAATTTAGACAAGTGTCGTTTATCTCTTTCTTTTTCACTTTCAATTTTTCCTAATTTTATTGGTTAACTTTTTCTTCTTCAATTCTAGCTTACTACGCCTCATTTTTGGAATTCTCTATATTTTTCCTTTATTTTCTTTATTTTTTATGAATTTTCTTTAATTTATTAGTATTATTTTGGCATATTCTAGATATTTTAAGTAATTTCACGTATTTTTACCTACACGTAAATATATATGATACAATTAAATACTCCTAAATATTATTTAAGTTATTTTATAATTTTTAGTATATATATAATTAATCTCTATCAATTCATTAGTTATCGCAATTCATTTCATACGTTTCCGATAAATAACGAGTAATATACATATAATTCAATACAAAAATTTTTAATTATTTTATTATTTATTTTCCTTAAATCCAAACTCATCAAATTACTCTTCCCAATATTTTTAACTTCATCGTAAAATTTAAACTTAATTGGACAATTTATCCAATCGCCCTAAATTTTGCATACCGAACCCCAAATACTAATTGTAGAGCTTATATTACATCTAAGCAACTTGATTGAAAACCATGGTTGTGACATGTTGAATGTATACTTTTGTCTCTATCCTACTTACTAAGCAAATTATCACTCATTCCTTAATAGTTTGTTTTGTAGGTTTCGAATGGATTACCAGTATTTGCCTAAAACCAAGAGTACTAGCAATCTAAAATGGAAAGTGAGGCTTAACAAGAAATGGCTAGTTATTGTTCTTAATATTGATTTTTCTAACTTTAAGGAAAACTACATAAGACTTCTCAAGAAGTTTAGTAGTATTTAATATTCTGGTTTAGGTATCCGTGGGATTTACTACCACTCTTTTGCAAAGTTAAATTACAAGTTTATTCTTAAAAAAAATTATTCTATAGGTTTATAACAAACATGTATCAAATTAGATGCTTGAACTTGGTAGCAGCTATAAAGTCGATTTTTATCTTAGGATGGTTTAAACTATGAAACTATTATGACTCCACTTTTCTTAAGCATGACAAATAATAAAGGGTACAAATACAAAATCAAAGAAATCAATTATTGGTATAGTAAAAACCTTTCATGTAGGAGTAGACACATGGCAACAAGTCATTGGAGACGCTTTAAGTAGAAATAGACAAATGGTACAGTTGGGATGGAGGTCATTGAGCAGAGGTGCTGAACAAACCTAGGGTCCTTTCGAGAAGATGTGATGCGAATGTGTGTTGAGATTCTCGGCACCAATACTGCAAAGCTGAAAGTCAACATAGTCATGGTCGAGCAGACATGTGAAGGGTTAAATTATCATAGGAGTATACTTCGGGTCGGCATTCTTCTACTGAGAGATAAAAAGTTACTCGGCTCGGCATATGGAGTTAGTTGGCAGTGATGATCAACTTGGCCTCAGCAAAGGTTGGCTGAAACAGTAAAATTTGCTTCGTTGGTTGTAAGCCCTACATCTAGCCATTTAAGGTTTCGATTGGTTGAAAGATCCGATCAAGCCTAAATTATAAAGTAAAGTTAAAAATATTAGTAAAATGACCCCGTAAGTTTGAATTTAAGAAAATAAGTAATAAAATAAAAGACTATAAAAGTTCCAAATTTTAAATATATAACTCATTATTTATCGAAAATGCGGAAAATGCATTCCGATAATTAACGAATCGCTAGAGATAAATTATATGTATACTAAAAATCATAAAATGACCTAAATAATATTTAGAAATATTTATTTGTATCATATATGAATTTACATGTATGTAGAAATATGTGTAATTACTTAAAATAGTAACATGTACTAAAATAATACTAAATACTTAAAGAAAATTCATAATTAATTAAGAAAAAATAAAAAAAATAAGGAAAAATAAGGAATGATCTAGAATTGGGTTGTGGTAGCTGGGAAAAATAAGAAAAAAATCAACCAATTAAATTAGAGTAACACAAAAGTCAAAAATTAAGGGATTCGGACAATATCTTGTCCAATTTAATGCACATTAATTACCACAAAACCCTATAAATAGCAATAAAAATTCAAAAGCTCATTTGAACAGTTAGAAATCAAAGAAAATTAGGGAGAGGCGAAAATTAAGAGAAAAATTAGGGTTAGAAAAAAAAAGGAAAAACTGTACAATTAAGGCCTTTAAAAGGAACCTACACCAAACGAGCAGCTGGGAGTGGATGACGACGACCACCACACGGTGGTGGCAGCGCCCAGATCGGCTGACAAGGCCACGGCGGCCGGCGGTGGCCGAAGCCACTCAGATAGGTGAGTCCAATTTCCAGCCCGATTTTGTGTAATTTTTTGAAAATAGTAAATATTATTAGAAAATTATGAATTTTGTTATTCTGGAATATTTTTGTATTTAGTTTTTAGAAAAATATTATTTTGATGAAAATATGTCTTGTGATATAGAGTCCTTAAGAAATCGTGCAAAACCGAGTATGTTTCGGTTTAGAAATAAATGACCTTACGAGTGTAGTTTTGAACCAAAATTTTTTGTGTAAACCACTTAGATGATATAGAATAGTATTATAAAGCCCGTTTTTAAAAATTAATTTTTGAAATTTTTAGATAATTTTTAGGCCTTAAAATGAGGTATAAAATGGGTAATTTAGGGTTAATAAAGTAATTAAATGGTTAATTACTGATTTAGTGAATAATTATATATTTTAGGATATTGAAATCTGATGAAGTATGATACTTGCAGCATTTAGGGTGTTAGATGTAATTATTAGGTTAATTATGTAGTAAATGAGTAATAGAGAAAAATAGTAAATTTTAAGTTAATTTTGTAAATTACGGTAATTAGGTGTAAAATCTAATTTAGGATGAATTTAGACATTTTGAAATAATAATTAATGTTGGGAGATAGTAATTAGAGTGATAAAAATATTAGATGTGTATTATGTACATAATAAGTAATAGTACATAATACACAATTATTAGAAATATGATAAATATAAAATATTAGAATAAAAATTGATATTATGATAATAATAAAAATATACAATAAATCTGATAGGAAACTTGAATTTATGTAATTATATGAAAAATATAAAAAATTTCTCACATCAGGAGTAAATTCGGTACACTAATAAGGATTTAAGTGTACCGAGTGGAATAAAATACTAATTAGAGGTAATGATGATATTTAGGAGATCGGAAAGTAATATGATTAATTTTGCATTATGAGTTGAAATGAATTTATAGGGTTCGAGTATAAAATAATACTTAGAAATCAAACTAAAACCTAATTTATAAATTGATCCAGAAACCGAACCCGAACCTAACCCCCAACCTAGAATAATTGTAAAAGACTTAAGACCCAGATAAATAGGTATATTAAATCCTAAACAAAACATAACAATAAGAGTTATATGATAAAATGAACCTATAATAGTTATATGAAAAACTGAAACCACGTTTGTGTTATAGGGATGATCGGCGATGGCCCGAGTATGTCGGACCTTGAGTGAGTGAGTGAGGAGTCGAGGTAAGTTGGGATTAATACGTTGTTGTATTTTAGAAACATAAGATTATGCTTAGTTGTGCTTGTTAGATAGTCGGATGTGTGCATGTGCTTGATTATGAGTGATGCTATGATTATGTCTATTGTCTTGGCTTATATTGTATGATTTTTATGAAATGATTGATTACCCTAAACTGGACCTAATCAAATATAAGACCTATAATCATAATTAGACCTACATGGCAACCCAATAGGGGAACTTAGGACTCTCCGGCCAAATACCAACTCCTTCGAAAGGGATAGCTCAAGATTGCATAATGGTCCCTTCTTCATCCTCAATCGAACTAAGTGACAGGTGAGGAGGTCGCGGTGAAGGTGAAGTCAATGGTTCGAAGGTAGTCGTGGGAGGAGTAAGGTCTCCATTGCACAAGCCTGGGTTTGGTCGTGAGCTATTGCATTAATGGCAACTCCTCAACCCGGATTAGAGCGGGCGTAATTTCTCTAATTTCACGACAGGCCGGACAACGTCGTGCGATGGCATTTGCTTGCACATGCATTGCAACTAATAAGTTGATTGAAAACCTTGTTGTGTTTATGGTATAGTTTTAAGTCCTCCATTCTAACTTACTGAGCTGTAGTTGCTTACATCCCTATAGACGTCGTACAGGTGTTGGCTAAGAAGCGACAAACAACTACTCTAAAGCTAGCAACTGCTGGATCCTGGGGAGTGAGGAAAAACATTGAAGAATAAACACATATTGTTGAGGTCTAAGCTTTTATTTTAGAATTATTTTTCATTTCTGAATAATGTAATAACTAGGAAATATATTACGAAGAATTATTGTAAACTTTAATTGCAATAACTGAATTATAGTGTATATATATATTTCCTCACTTTCTTAGGTAAATAATTTATGTAAATTACAAACTATTTACTTCAAAGCGGGTTAGTCGTAAACGCCTTGTGTAGATCAGGTCTAAGATAGCGGTTGTAAGGCCAACTTCTATCTTAGGATGGTTTACACGGCGGGGCTGTTAAGACTCTGCCGCTTTGGGGCGTGACATTAGTCCCTTAAGATCTCGTTCTCGAGCTAGGGTTAAAGGTTTGGTAGTTCGATTCCTATCAAACATAGTTTAGAATCTTCTAAAAGGGATACATATAGAGGAGGAGGCAAAATTAATAGAGGCTGCTTAGTTTATTTGGAAAGGAAGATGCGATGTGGTATTTAACAATCACATCCTCAATCCTCTTTATACTGTTGACGAAGCTTCTTAGTGGTTCAAAGCAAGGGGGGGTAGGTAGGGTTTTCTCGTTGGTTAAAAAATTAAAAGATTGGAGAAGCCAGAGTATAGAGAGATAGCATGAATAGTTGGGTACAACTTATGAAGGATTTAAGTTTGAATCTTGTGAAGGAAAA
Source organism: Lumnitzera racemosa (assembly GCA_024138005.1). NCBI lineage: Eukaryota > Viridiplantae > Streptophyta > Magnoliopsida > Myrtales > Combretaceae > Lumnitzera > Lumnitzera racemosa. The sequence goes on from JAMXBC010000001.1 coordinate 126,685,579, forward strand.
GTATTGATAGAAGTGAGAAGTAATGAGAGTATTGTAAAGGCAAGTCCTTTTTTTCGTGAAAGTAAGTGGAGTATTGGTGAAGAATGGTAAAGGTGTGGTTTAGAACGGTTCATTGAAGATAATCGCTTGCCACTTGCTTGTATACAAGGAAATGTTGTGGCCTATGTTCAGTCCTTTCTCTGGTTTGAAGGATAGAGTGATGGGTATATTTCTTTACTATATTATAAGTTTTGATGGATCATAGGCTAGGCTAAATGCTTAAGCTAGGCTTAGTGTTGTCATGAAGGACTCACATGGTAATTTAATGGAATGTGGGGCTAAGTCTGTGTTTTCTCCAAGCCCTAAAGCAACAAAAATTTTGGCTCTCTTAAAGGTAGGTGAAGGAGGACCTTAACTATCATGGATTGCTAGAACTTATTTTTGGCTTCACTGAAAGTAGCCTCAAGCCTACATTTGAGTTCTACTCCCTATTTTTTAAAAGTCTAGTGTTTGTTGGAATTAATTCAATTCGGATTGATTGCTTTTTGTTTCTCTAATAGATCAACAAATATTATTGCTGACAAGGTTATGTCATTATGTAGGAGGGGAATGTGCTCATTTGAGTGGTATTCGGTTACCCCATTCTCCTTTTAAAAGCAACTTTTTTCATATTCTAAATGTTTTCCTTTTACTCTATTTAGTGCTTCATCTTATATTCAGTTTGAGGTTGGTTAAGCATTAATAAAAGTTCATCTGTTTTATGGCAAAAAAAAAAAGATAAGATTTTTGGGATTTCGACTCTCTCCATTTATCTTTTCCTCAATTTATAAATTAATAGTTGAGATTATCTAGACTTTTTAAATATTATGTTACATTATCATATTCTTTGTAATCTCGGCCGTTAATTACATGTGACAACATCATAACATGGCAAATTGACAATGTAAATGGAGAGGATTCATTGATTTGTAAGTGGGTTCAAAGTGATTTCAATGCAAATTTGAGTTTCTTTCCTCCCTTCCCCCCTCAATATAAGTAGGCAATTCATCCATAAAGATTTTTTGGATCAAAATTTCACTACCCATTAAAAATCAAAAGTTTCTCACTCTATAACTCACACATTTTAAACCTAGCCTTTATCTCTTAGGGATTGTTTTTAATTTTGACCAAATGTAGTTGAAATTAAAGTAAAAAATATGATTAATAGCACGTAACAATCAAGAATCCTAAGCTACTTTCTTGTTTTAATCCTATTATAATTACTAATTTACTTTGCCTTTTGTTCTTGGTTCCTTTCGTTAGTTGTTAACTCACTCTATTTTCTTATTTTAATCCTATTACAGTTACTAATGTACTTTGCCTTTTGTTTTAAGTTTTTTTTTAGGCAATATCACAGTTTATATATCAATTTTGTTACTTTTTACAATTATACACTAAATTTTTTACTTATTTAATTATATATTTAATTGAAAATTTAGTTATCACTGTTTATATCTTAATTAACTTCGGTTTATACCATTAATCCAACTAACACAATTAATTAATCAAGCAATTATCCATAATCTTAAGGAGGTCACATGACCCCTTTAAGGCCATAGGAAGTCATCTATAGTAGTAGATGGGTTTCGCAACCCACTGTTTTGCAATTGATAGCCAACGGGATTGTCGATAATCGTATAATCCCCTTCAAGTCATGGATGGCTACCCCATTGGCTAATTATACTAATTGGATCAACAATATGAATTGAAGTTAGCTAAGATATAAATGGTGGCACTAAATTTTTCAATTAGGCGTATATTATATAAATAAAAATTTTAAGTGTATAGTTACAAAAGGAAAAGTTGAGGTGTAAATTGAGACATTAACCTTTTTTTTACTGTTGAAGCTTTAAGAAGGTAAAGCTATATTATCGTTTTTTCATTTGTTCTTTTTCTTATCCGAATTTTTTATTTTTTCTTTGTATATTTTAATTAATTAAATTTATCTTATTCTGTGTTATCTTTATAAGTTGTTGTCTTTACTTTTAACTGACTTGGTTTCATTATTAGTTGGTGTCACAACTTGGAAGAGGGTTGAGTTGTAATAGTATTGCCATGTAATATGTGAAAATATAAGATCAAGCACCATCCTTGATTGGCATACTACACAAGACATTTACAACTATGGCCTTCTTCTAGTGATTAGAATTAAGTAATAGCAGAACCTGTAAATTAAAGTTATAGCATTTAATTAATATTAACAGAATGTAAATAAGAGGGAATAAAAGGTTTTTCCCTTAGGACAGTCATGCAATATTAAAGTAAGATAACAAAGTAGTCTAGACTACTTAGCAACATACAAAACCTAATAATTGAAATTTATAAAGGGAGTCCAAATATAAATGAATTGTTTGCTCAAGTTCTAGACTTCTTTACATCTTATATCCTAAAGCTGGTAAACCAAACTCAAGCATTCTGCAGCCTAGCTCTACTCACAAGTTTTGCTGTAACAATAAACTATAAGGGAAGGTAAGCTCAACTGCTTAGTGAGTAATCTTCCTACTCTACAACAAGTAATATTAAGCAAGTTATTATACAAGCGTATGAATGCATGGTCAAACATATGCAATGCAACAATATATATAGTTGGCCGATAACTGTATACAATACAATTTTGACGCCCATCGTTGCTTGAGTTAGGAAGTATTTTGGCACATCAGGATCTAGGTATCCATGTCTAATTTAAAGTCTCTTGTCATCAATATTATCCTCAACAATGACACGACATAGCCTCAAGTAGAAGGCAATATTCCTCGAAGCTAAGTAGTATCCAAAGGTTGAGGTAAGAACATGTTGTATGAAATACGTCGTACAATAACAATTTACAATATGATTCCTCTAAGCATGATCCTCCGTTCTATTGCATGACCCTTATTATCATGTTATAAGATGTGATGTATGACCAATTTAATTAGGGGTCGAGTATTTATTAATTCGATTCATGGGTGACTAATCATTATATATAGACACTCAAAGATCTTAAGCTTTAATGCAGCAAACATATAATTTTATATAATCTTAAGATATTTTACAAACAAGTTCAACCATATCAAGCACATATGATATCCCTTACGCCCTAATCATGCAACAGATTCAATTACTTAACATAATTTAATAGTTCACTAACTATAGGCACAAACAAGCAAAGTAAAGGTGGTGTATTCATTCGGCCATAATGCTCAGCAATCTCGGTAATCCTCTATCATGTCTAAGTCAAACTCTTCATCGCCTGAAGAAGATAATTAAGTTTTATAAGTATCCTATTTGCACCAATTAACTAGGCCCATCTCTCACCATCTCGGAGTTAGCTGTCTTCGTAATTCGAGCATATCTTATTCATTTTAACTCCATTTTCGATTATCTTATACTCATTTTCATCATTTTCGAATGTTCTTTCACTTAGTGAAGTTGTTTTTAAGTTTTGAGATTAGTAAGTTTTCGGTTTGGGCCAAAATGGTGAGTTAGGTTACTTTAAGGTTTGGGCTTAATTTTGGGTTTTGGGCTTAAGGCTTGGTTTTTGACTTTAGGTTTTAATTTAATAATTTTAGGCTTCTTTTAAGTATTGTAAATGAGATTTTTTTGCCCAACACATTAAAATTTTAAAGTGAGCCTTAGTAATGCTCTTATGGGTCTAAATAGGCTTCTTTACTAAGTTTAGGGCTTTAGATCACTAAAAGGCTTATGGGGAGTATCTTGGATTGGGCCTTTGGGTTTAGTCAACCTCTAAGATAACTCTTCCTAAGCTTTTTATTCTAGGGTTCAGATCTAGTCACCTAACTATATGGGCTCTAAAATTGGTTCTTTCAGGCTTTTCGTGTCTAGCTCACTATTTAAGGCCTTGAGCTTAAGCCCACTTGTCTTTTTGGACTTAAGCCCAACATTGGACTTAAGTTTAGCCCAATTTTAATATGGTTATAGATCTGTCCATTGTAGTTCTTAGGGTTATTAACACCATTCTTAAGCCTATAATAGCTAACTAAGCTAGTTTAGGACATTAACCTTACTTTAACTTACTTAACTTGATTAATTAGGTCTTAAATCATACTTAACACTAAATAAACATGTTATCAAGCTACTAAACAAAAAGTTCCATATTTGGTAGTTCAATGAAAGTGGCGGCCAAGAGTGGTTTCTAAAGTCAAACTTTCTATTTTCATGTAACACTTGAGTTTTATGGTGTTTTGACTTGAGTAACCTATGTTTCTACTAATCTAAACCTTAATCACTTCATAAAAGTGTGTCAAAATGTGTATGAGAGAATATATAAGGGGCGGCATGCATGGGGAATAAGGGTTTCATTATCCTACTTGATGATCTCCTACTAACAATTACATTAATCTACATAACTTAGTCTATTTGTATTATAACTTCGTCTATTTGTATTATAACTTCTACTAAAGGTGGTTTTTCTTGTATTTACTTTTGTTAACCTTCTTTAAACCCTTAGAACTTCTATGGAGTTGCTGTAAATAAGTTTCAACAAAGAAAACATTAGTATCTAGCCTTATCTTACAAGAAAATTAAGGAAAAACCTAACTTAAGTGCTTAATGGAGCAAAGTATGGAAGGTCTATCTTTATGGTTGTGTGCTATGAGCCTTAGTGTGTATAAGAGGGGAGGGGGGGATGTATGTTGATGGGTTAGCTTGGGGATGGGTGTATTGTGTGACTTAGTTTGAAGTGATTTAGAGTGGTGGTAATGGAGGTACGGGGGTTGATGCTATGGTGGTTGGTGTAGCCAAGAAGAGGAAGAACAAGGAGTTTATCGCTTGATCTTTGAGAGGAAGTTTGAGACAGTTTTTAAGTGTGTTTTAAGGTTTGAGAAAACAAAAATGAGGGTAGGAAATGAGGATGGCAAGTCGTGGAAGTGAGAAAGGATGAGGGGGACAAGCTTTGATTATTTAGGAAATTAAGGACAAAATACAAAAAAGGATAAGATACCAAAAGGAGACCATGTATCTTGTGTGCTTTTTGCCAATTTGAGTAAAATCTTATTCCTTTAGGGTAAAAGATATTTTAAAAGGGGGTTAAGATTTTGTCTTTTGGTCATTAATCAAGTTTAACTCGTAGTTAATCAAGATGTAATGGGGTTGGTTAAGGATTAGGGTTCTATTAGGGTAAATGGTGGTGATTAGGCTAATTAAGTACAATTAGATGTGTTTAGGGTTTGGTTGGGCTTTGACACTATACTTTGGCTAAATCAAATGGCCTACACATGCACTTACGGTTTCCTTAGAGTTTAGTGTTTGTTTATAGTAATTTGATCCGCATACAAGCTCGAAAGTTAGGGTTTCAATCACTTAGTACTACTAATCACTTGTATTGATCGATTCAACCTTATTATTAGTATTTATTGGTGACAATAAGGTTTTTTATCACTTATTTAAGGTTAGATGATCATTTTAGGGTTTCGCTATCATTTTAGGGTTCTTCATGTATTAGGGTTTGTGCTTGTTTAGTAAGGTTTTCAAGGCTTACTTCAATTAGGGCTTTGGTCAAACACTTAGGGTTTGATTCTTTTACTTAGATATTATTATCATATTTGGGGTGATTTTGGGGACTATCCAAGGACGCATTTATTCGATTTTGCTTTTAGGTTATTGAAATTTCATTAGGTTTTCAGTGGGCTTAGACCTATCCAATGGGTCTAATTGGCCTTGAATCGTTGATTTTGGGGCCCACAAAACCTTAAAACAGAATTGGCCCTTGGCGTTTATAGTCCCGGGCTTGTTCATGTGAACTGGTGGTTCAAGACTAGTTGACATGGCCCTTTAACTATAAATTTTTCTTTTATTTTTTAGAAATTTCTTTGTTTACTTTATATTTGTTTTCTTATTCCAATCACTCATGAATTGAAAATTTTATTTTTTGAACATTTGTTTAAGATCATGAAATAATTCATTTGGTCCAAGCATCCTACTTCAAATTACACATTTAAAATACAATTTCATAAAAAATTCCACCAACACATTATCTTATAGGAAAAAATTTGTACCATCACCACTACGCTATATTATAAAATAGAATTACAATGGCCAATGTAACTAAAATTGTAAATTACAAATTTTACTTTCTTATATATCTTGTCCATATGGAAAACTAAATTACAATGTAATTGTAAATTATAAAATTTGATTTTTTTTGGAGTACATTGACCTAATAGATATATAAATTATAATGTCACAATAATATAAAGGAACTAGTTCATATATAAATAAATTAGTGACAATAGGGAATTTTTTTTTTTTTTTGGTTATTTTTAAGGTTACCTTAAAAGTGCCTACATATCTACAAGCTGGAATCAAACTATTGTAGTTTAGTATAATTTTTTAGAAAACCTTTAACATGTTGGTCAATTTTAAATTAAGAGGAAAAAAGTCAAATTACGTGATTATCCATTTAATTTTTCTGGGAAAAAAACATTTCATCGAGTGTCGATTTAAAAAACCTAAGAGTGAAGTCCTAACTTTGGAAAAAACATGCATTTTGTTTTTTTGGATAATTATAAAAATATTTATTTTAGATGACAAAACATTTTTAATTGGGACAAAAAGTATGGCTAATTGGTCTGATTTTGCATTTATGTGTGATTGAGATTGTAACCCATACCTAAGCTTCTATCCAATTTATTTCAATTGCTAAAGTACTTGCCTCCTTTGTTGATGTGCCGCATGGCTCTTGTTTTCTACACACTACCTTATACCAATCTTTGGTGTAGTACTTCGACATTGATGATAGAAAGAGAGGCTCGTCAATCATCAAAGATGATGCCTACCATATTGAATGTTTGTTCAACGACCACCATTAGTGTAGGAATAACGAGAACTTGATGATCAATGCATGATAGGATGAGGTAGCTCTTTGAAGTACTTGGAAATCTCTTATGGAGATATTATTGAAATCTCTTATAGAAACATTGAACGTATCTTACTTGTATCTACTTTGCCATGGGAATGCACTTGCATTGAAGGGTGGGTACATATTTGTGAGGTACCGTGTAAGATTGAACTCTTACTTCTCTTATCATATTACATTAGCGTTTGTTTAGATGAATTATACCATCCCAGGTAATTTGATGTTGTGTCTTGTCGATCTCGATCTCGATCTCGATGCTTTAATTTTAGATGCATATTTAGAGTATTATAACCTTCAGGATTTCCACACATAGTGCACTTTCTAATGATTGTAAAATGTCCGTGAGTTCCCTTCTTAATTTACACATTTACAAAAATATTTAGTAACATTTTAGATTTATTAGGTCCAGAGGGTTTACTTTAATTGCCGGATTGTCGACCCATTGTTTACTTTTCTTTCTTCAGAATTTTTTGAATATCATCATCCTCATCATTTGAGATGGTTAGGCAGCACTTGGCCATATAGGATCAAATCTCGGTAGAGGTAGAGGTTCAATATCTAGTCTCATATTGTGTAGTCTCTTTCTAGTATAGTCATACTTCTAGTACATCAATATGTTAATGAATTCCTGCAATAAAGATGAAGTGGGTTTTCCCTTTCTTTTCAAACTTTTTTCTGGATGCTTGCTTCTTTCCATAAGAAGAAGAGCTGGAAAAATGATCAATGGTGATTTTTTTCCTTTTTTTACGAATGAAAATAATTTATGAATAAAAAAATTCAACCAAATGGAGCAACAAATGGGAGAGTGAAAGAAAAAAATTAGATTCTATCCAACTTAAACCAAATAAACAAAAAGTTAACTTACTCTATTAGAAAAAAAAAAAAAAATTCCCTAGAACTAAATTCACCAAAGGATATAGCAATTCACAATATATTATCGAAGAAGAAAATATTCAAACGAATAAAGGTAACAAAAAATGAGCAAAATACTCCATCAAGTATGAGTTAGAGAGCAATTTATCTAGAGCAAATCATGAAGGTAGATAGAGCAATATGTATGTATAAATGAGATTTTTGCATTTATGGAGATTGTGTGTATACATATATTTATAGCCAAAAAGTGTTTAAATTTCACCAATCTCAAATTTGATCTGTCTTTTTTACTCCATCTGTCATTTCTCATGATGCTCATTACATGCTTTTGTAGGTTTTGCCTAAAATCGATTTCTTAGCTTTGGTTTTTAAATTTAAAAGTTTATTGGCTTCCTATGTGTGTGTAGTCATGTCTTCTGGCAAAATGAATGTCTCTCCATCGTCATTTCTTTCTTCAATTCTGGCAAAATTACAAGTCATTCATTATTTTCTTCTACCAAAGTCATGTGCAATCCTTTCATATGCAAAGGCAATATTTGTTGACCCATTCAAAGCTTCACTCTGACTTCTGCCCAAGTCATAACTTACATGTAAAGAGGACATATGAAGGTTAACCAGTAGGCATAGGCTACAGTGGTGGATACAGACAAATGAGAGGTTATTTTTTTTTACTCACACTTTATGGAGGCTGCAAATTACAGCCGAAAATGAGGCAAATAAAAAAATGGGCCTCAACTGGCCTTACTAAATTGGTGAGTTTTGATGCTTGAATTGCCAAGGTTTTTAAGGCTCAGTGGTTTATCACACGATCCAAGTCAATAAATAACCAGTTTAAGTCTGTCCCAAATCGGTTTACAATTCATGACTGTGGACTCTTGATATTGTAAAAATATAGAAAAAGTCGTAAATTCTCTTACGCAAGGTTCATTCCTTTTTCTTTTACTTGATGATTATCTGTATTGATGAACTGTTTCATGGTTCATGGCCTGAGTTCATATATATTACATATATATATATATATATATGTATGTATTCACGTGTTATTCGGACATGATATTGTGTTTTTGATAGTGTTCAATTCATGAAAAAAAAAAATGGGGTTATGAAATTCAATAAAAAAAATAAAAATTCCTAAACACAAAAATCCTATTTTATTGGTTAATTTTTTTTCTTTTTTGGTTTAATTTAGTAGTTTCTTATAGTATTTTTGTTTCTACATATGTTTGGATGTTACAAAGTGCACAATGATAGCGTCAGGCATACGAAAAAAAATTAAAAAAAAATGTAAAAATTAATTGAAAAAGAAAACTTTTCCAAAACGATGAATGTAGTTTTTTGTTGTATAACTTGACGTTATGTGTAGGATTTAAGATGTCCTTATGATGTTATGGTTATAACATGTTTACTTGCAACTTTTATCGCACCTTAATGCTTTGATTTTTATTTCTTATGATCCAACCACTAATTTGCGTTTTATTGTCTTTTAGTTTTTTATTACGTGTGGCATCCCATTATTCATTCTTAACACACTGTTTTGCATTTATAAATATATGCATTTGTTTGTCAATAAAAAATGGGTTTCACTTTATTCTTCTGTTACTTTTTATTTTTGTTAACTATATTATATCTTAGAGGAAGGGGAATACCCAGTATCATGTTGGTAGGCTAGTATTTATGTCATAAGGCAACAATGCTCTTGATTTATTCTTCTTTTTCTATTTTTTCTTAAATGTTCCTTTTGTTTAGAAATATTCCTCCTTTTCCTTTCAATCAAAGGATTGTTTTTCTTTTCAATTAATGTCATTTCTTTTTTCAAAAAAAAAAAGAAATTTAATAAAAATACCTTTCTAGAGCTTTTCAAATAAACACCAACAATTAGGGCTTCTTAGGTTATTTTAATGAAAATAAATAAATATTAATGAATTTAAAGTGAAAGCACTCCTTAAATAAAAGGAATTAACTTGCTAAAGTTTTCTAAAAAAAAATTTTGATTTTAGTTAACAGAAGTATGAGTACCTCTGGGATAACCATAAAAAATTAAAATATTTTCTATACATTTTTAAAAAATAATGAAAATCCAATTTTATAAAATTTTGATATGTTTAGTTTTTACTTTTTTTTAAAAAAAAAATTAGTGTTTTGTATCATATTACGTTATCCTTTATATATATATATATATATATAATATGCTTTGTAAGATATTTTGTGATCATTTTAATAAGAAAGTAGATTTTTTTTTAATGAAAATTTGTTATTTGGAAACCAAAGAGGTTTTAAACAACTTAACCTCCCAGTCTAAAATTTTTCATTTTGTCTGGAAATGAATTTTTCTTTTTCACATAGTGTACTTGCTGCCGTGTTTGGATTACACCTATGTAATTTTAACCTATAATTTTTTTACTAACTTCCATTGTTTTGCAGCTCTAAATAACTTTTTTTTTAAATAACGTTTTTAAAAAATTAATCAACTTTTCCTTAATTTTTGTTAAACAACTTATACTAAACGGGTTAAGTTTAATATAAGTTAAATTGAGGTAAAAAAACAAAATTTGGTTCGACATTAAGGAAAGAGATACTTCAAGGAATACCGTGACACTAGATAGGCAAATCATCCTAGTATGCATGGGACTCCAACAGGTACTTTCAGCTTCATTTGGGGATGATGTGAAAACTTAAGAGATTTTACAACTTCGTTCACCGTTCTGATGAGATTAATTTATCCTATTATTTATTTCAATTTTTTAAAATATAAATCGTTTTATTTATAATTTAAATTTAAATGAATGTAAATTAAGTCTTATAAAAATTAAAGACATAACCGTAAAAAAATCCTAAAAACTTACGTTAGAACTTATTAAATGTACCGACACAATAAAGTGGAACAAAAGGTTGAGCCTTAGTTGTCGAAATCCCTTTTTAGTCCTGGGAGAACCCCAGGAATGAATTTCATTGTCGACTTACTCGATCTGCTGCCATCATGGTAATTATGCATCGCTTCCCCAAATGCGCTGCATTTATCCCCAACGGTTAACATATGTCTGGTAGATAATCCTACTTAGTTATTTTTTAGACATTTTATAGGGAAATTTTATATAGAGTAATTCAAGTTACACTCGTTTAAACTGAAATTTTTAACCAATATTAATCCTTACACTAATGGACAAACAAAACAGGTAAATGCCGTAGTAAAATTGTATCCAATACATTTTATGAGAGTAAAGCAGCGGGATTCCCCTAGTTATTAAATGTATCGCAATTCTCTTTCAAGTTGAAAACAAACAAATACATTGGTTGAGATCCCTTTGAAATCATTTTGGGGTAGCAACCTTGAACTCTTAGCATAGTTTCCATAATTACACTAGAAGTAGTCTTTTCGGTATAAATTTGCACAGGATAGTAGGAAAATTGGGAGTGACTTAAACATATTTGCAGAAGTCCATGAAGTGAATGGAGAAATTTGCCTAGGGGGAGAGGAGACCAATATAGTTCGGGCTGGGCTGGGGACTGGGTGTTGGTCAAATTACACATGCATTTAATACGATGAATATGTTAAGTTTTCTGGAAAAGTTTGATCGAGATTGAATGATATTTAAAGTGTTCATCTTGATCTTCAATCCTTGAGAATACTTATGATCGCGTTGGATCTTGTAGATTTAAGTTGAGGATAAAAATCTTGTTAGTGACGGTTTTCACCTGCAAAAGTGACTAGCTCTTATAAAAAATGGTGCTTTTAGGAAAAATATGGAGATAGTAATATTTAATTAAATAGTATTCAAATATTTAGGAAATTAAATAAAGTAAGTAACTTAATTAGAGTTTTATATGAATAGGAGTCTTTTTCAAAAAAAAAAAAAAAAAAAAAACTGAAAAAGGGCTCCATGAGAAAAACATCGGTTATAATTTTCACATGTGCCTTCACTTTTGGCTAATTTTACCCATGTCCACATATAAATACTCCATTTCATGGCCAAACCTCATTTGCACTATATTTATAACCTGAAACTTAAAAAATGCAGAGGAAACAGGAGGAAACGTAGGTTGAAGCATTTATTCATTTTTTTACATTAGTAAACGTCTAAAATAGGTAATAATGCATACTTTACATTTATGATTTTTTTTTCATAATAATCCATATTATATGTCGGGTTTTTTCTTTTTTAAGAAAAAAATGGTGATATATTACGTATACTGAGTAGTTATATATGTATTTTGGTTTTTCAATTTATTGATATTTCATGAAAATTTCTTATATTTTGTTTAGATTAAGGTGTTTTTGTTGTTCAATAGATAAGTTGTACAAATGTGGATATAAAAAATACTACTATTTTTTTTTTTTTTTGCAATTGTTATATATATATATATATATATTTTGCGCTCGCAACATGTTTGGTAGAATTAATTTGTTGAAGTTAGGTAGTGCATTATGCGGTTTAATAAGATGACGTTATGTATTTTGTTAAGTTGTCACTCGATATGTAGTTAAAGTATTTCATGTCATCTAAATCTTTGATTTATAGTAGTATTACTAAGATAAAAATGGCAGATTATGTGAAAATTATTATTTATGAGAATGAAAAAATTGTGATGAATAAATTAGGCCAAAGTATGATAAGGAGCTCAATAAGAAACTATAGATTAGGAATGATTCGAATTTCTCAATTTCTTTTAGAGAATTTGTAGATGTGCTGAGTTGTCTTGAGTGGTGTTGAAATCTTGCATAGACATCCCTTTTTTATAATGCTAAAGTTACTTTTAAGTTGATAGCCATTAGAGACAATAGGTATGTTGAGAATTTCATTGAGATGACTAAGTCATTTCGGGAACAGAGTATTTGGGAAGTATACATGAGGTACAGTGGGGAATTGAGTGCCTGAGCCGAGCATTAAATACATGAATCAGACAATTCAACCCTTCTAACACCCCATGTGCAGGCGAATATGAATGTATCAAATGAATCGTATATGGATTTCATCAAGTATGGGCATGTCAATATCACAGCGGAGCATCTTGATGAAGCATTAGGTCCTATGATTGAACATGAAGAGTCTTACAATCCATATGTCGAGATAATGCACATGGATGTCGATGATGAGGGATAGGAGGAGGCAGCTAAAGATGGTGATAGGGATCATGTTGGACTCAATGATGATGATGGTGAAGGTTATGAGGATTTAGGATAACCCCAGGTAAGACTAGATGTTATTGCTAGTAATGTGTCAGTCCAACTACCTTGTGAAGACGGCTCAAGCAAGCCCCGTTGTTTCACTCATGTACCAATGTCCAATAGTTAGTTCGAAGACCTTCCACAATTAAATGAGCCAGTTGACAGACTTGTGAGAGATCCTCTTCTATTCTACAACTGTTAACATTAGGAATGGGCTAAAAAATTGCGAACTGTAAACCGAATTAGCCTTAACCGAAAATTCAGTTTTTTTACATGTAGTTCAGTTTAGTGTAACTATTCGCGGTTTAATTTGACATAGAGAATTGAACCAATTCTTGCTTAAAAAAAAAAAAAACCCATAGTCCACTCCATAAGCCTATGAGTCCGTGACTTCTGTAGCAATCTGCTAGTGCCTACTACCTAGTAGCAGATATTTTAAATTCGCCTAGCCCTATTCTTTTCATATGACTGACTTTGAATTCTTTTTTTCATTGGACTGAAATTAAAAAATTATATTCTCGTACCCTACCCTAACGTATCCCACCATGTGCAACTCAACTGTATGTGCCTCCTCTTCCTATCTTATATCTATTGTCTAGTTTCAACTCAATTCTTTAAGGTTCAAAACAGAAAACACACAACAGTACACAACTACAACTCCAGTTATTCTACAAGGACCAAGGTGAAGTGATTTATTTTACTTCTCACTCTCAGATCTATTTCTGTAAGCGTTTATCTCGGCGTTTCTCTTCGAATTTGGATTTAAACTAACTCGGAAATGTTTCATAATTCTTTTATATGCATTTAAGGTTTTTCGGGTTTATTCGTCAATTGAAAAAGTCGAAGGGGGCATCGGTGATTCCAATCCGAGTAAGTTATTGTAACATCTATTTTCTTATTTTGATTATGTCTCCATATAGTGTGTCCTACTACTATTGTTTGGATCAAAGTATGGTGTTGCTAATTATAGGATAACCCCTGTCACACATGGTAATTGTTGTGGAATGCCATAAATAAATCAGATTTAGACTTTCAGGTTTTGATTTAACTAGAATCGAAAGCAATATTCATACATAAATAAGACTATGAATTTTAGAGTAAGTTTTAATATAAATAGGAATAAAGCACCATGCTTTTGTCCATGCTAATATTGCCGTTAACTTTAGAATGAGAAGATATTGAGAAAGATGATGAAAAAATTGACTTAAGACCTGTTGTAAATAATTAAAATCTACCCAACAGAATATAAGTTATTTGCGTGATTTAGTGCAATTGATTAGGTTAATTATTCTCCTAGGAATTTTCGGTTAAAATCTTAGTTTTCATTTTATGATTATACATAAAAAAATTTCAATTGATATCATTAATTTTCATGTATAAAATGATAGGTCTTTTATTTTCATTTTTAAATCCTCATCTTTTTCAATTTAAATTATTATTGTTATATGTGTTTGTTATTCGATATGCAATCAATCATCAATAAAATTCATCTTTTTTTTTTTTTTTGCTAAAAAAAGTCAACTATTATTGTAGTTTAGCATACAATTAGACCCAAAATTCGACAGGCTATGTAATTCTGCAGAAAACAAAAATAACAATTTCGGAAGACAACCAAATGAAATGGATGTGAAATTAGAAATGTGATTAATGGCTGCTTTGACCCTTCCTCTAGAAACTTCAAAAATTGACATGAGATGCTTATATATATTATTTGATGGATGTTGACTATCAACTATTTTGATGATGTTGATTTCAATATTAGGGCACGTTATTATTGAAGGGAGAATTTTTGCATATGAGTTGTTGTGCTCATATTTTAAGTTTGATTGTAAAGGAGGGTTTGAAAAAGTAAGATGATTCAATATTTAGAATCTGCTCAGTGGTTAGGTATGTTAGGTCTTCTCTACAAATATTGGCTAAGTTTAAGAGTTATGTGGTAGAAGAAAATTTTGACAGTAAAGCATTATTGTCATTAGATGTGAAAATTAGGTAAAACTCCACTTACCTAATGTTAGAGCCAGCTTTAAAATTTCAAAAGACATTTAAAGCATTGGAAATCAATGATGATAAGTTTAGACCAGAACTTTAGAGTGATAAGATGAGAGGGATTCTTACATGGGAGGATTTGGAATATACACATGGCATAATACCATTCCTAAAAACATTTTATGATGCCACTTTATGCATTTCTGGATCTCTTTATGCGACTTGTAATTAATTCATTGAAGAAATATTGGGTGTTGGCTACTAAATTAATGAGTAATGTCAAAATAGTGATCCTTTTGTGAGGATGATTGCTGAAAAGATGAAAAAAAAAAAAGCATGACAAGTATTAGGGAAATATCAACAATATCAATATACTAGCTTGTGTTTCCACTATTCTTGATCCTCATCAAAAGTTATTTTATGTTGATTAGATGGTCAGATAAGTCTATGATCCTGAAAATGTAGCTCAGTTGATAGGTAAAATCAGCCTTATACTTTCATCATTGTTTCATGAGTATGAGTTAAGTTTGGGGCAAAAAGAGGAGATTGCTTAAAGTTGTATGAAGGAAACATAAACATAAGGGAAAAATGAAGATCGTAAACCATAGAGAAGAGTCTTTGCTCATAAGATGGGAGGTGAAAAAATGGTGCAGAAAAATGAATTAGAAAGGTATCTCGAAGACTACTCTAAGGATTTCGATAATAAAGATTTAGATGTGTTGGATTGGTGAAGAAGGCCCTCTTCTAAATTCCTTATTCTTTCTATGATGGTAAAAGATATTTTAGCCATCCCTTTATCAATCGTGGCTTCTGAGAGTACTTTTAGCGCTAGTGGTCGTGTGCTTGATTCTTTCAGAAGTTCTTTGACTCTATATATGGTAGAAGCCCTTATTTATGCACAGGATTGGTTAAAAAATCCTGGTACAGTACTATTTATAAAGGAAGATCTTCAAGCATTGGAGGCTTTTACTTCAAGTGCAAAAAATTTCATTTTATTTATGAAACTATTAATATTATGTTTATTATGTGATCATGTATTATGCTTAATATATATATTTTCCTTATATTATATCTTTAGATGTTAAAGTTGGCAAAATGGTGGAATTTGCTAGGAAACGTATTATACTTAATTGAAGCAAAGTAATTTCTATGAGTTTTTTAAGCTTTAGTTGTTTAAGATTTTATGTCAATTAATTTGTTTATTTTTTTGTTTTTTCTTACTTCAGGTTCAAGTTAGAAGATGAGGTTTAAAGATTTTCAAAGAGTTATCTTATTTGTTTGTTAAAGTATCAATTTGCTATAATAATTTACTAGATTTTTTGTTTGGTGGTCCTTTGAATGATACCTTTTCTTTTAAGCAGTTATGTAGGTATTTATATGAATTATGAACAAGCGACTTCTTTAATGTTAATGTTTAAGTATGTTGACAATCGGCATATGTTTAATAATTACATATGGGCATATGTTTAATTATATAAATTAAACAGGTTGTGCTTAAGTAATTGTGGTTATGGAGACAGGAAAATGGAAATGAATACAATTTTAACATGTTGTCAAAATTGATCAATAGGACAAATGATATGAAATGATTCACTTTGTACAGGATGAATGGACTATTGTCTTTAAAGTGTTAGTGTTATAGATATATAAATGTTTATGAATTCAAATTTCACATGTAGATTATAAATACAAATACATTATGCATTGTACAAGTTGTAGTTGTACAGGTTATCCAGATGTATTCAAATCGTACTTTCTAGAGTTAAATGAAATTTGCTAAGAAAGCCAATGCCTTGAATTGCTTCTCCCCTTCCAATATTTTCTTTATATGATTACCTACATGTTTATTTATATATAGTTGTACAAAGTACATACTCTATTTTTTATAAACCATCATATCGAGGAAAATGCAATGAAGAGAATAAATGATGGTTAGCCTTTTTTTTTCCTTTTAATGTCCATATTCTCTTTATAAGAAATTAAAGATACAATATTTTTCTACTCTTTAATATTTTCTTTGTAAATTTCACATACCTTTTAATTATCAAGGATTAATATTATAAAAAAAAAAACGATTCAAACAGTGAACCGAACTGTACCAAACTGTTTAATTTTAGGTTGAAAAAATTTATAAACCAAACCATTAATTTTAGATTTGGTTCACTTGAAGGGGGTGTAGGCGAACCAAACCGAATTGCACCTACTCTTAGCTAGTATGATGGTAGCGGGTATGTAACGTTTGAGAGAGACGTCAACGAAATGTACAACAATATTAGCATGTTCGATGACTTAAGTGTCGGCATGCGTTTCAACAGTAAAAAGGATCTCATAAATGTGGTGAAGTCGTTCCACATAAAGAACCACTATAATTTCCATGTCAAGATATCGAAGCTAATTGTATATGTGATCTAGTATAGGAAGGAGAAAGAGGGTTATAAGTACAAGTTACGGACATGAAAAAGGTGGAGGGTCTTTTCAAAACCATAATTTTAGAGGGACCATACACTTGTGTGAACCCCATAATAAACCAAAACCACCCTCAAATTGATAACAACATCATGGCAAGAATATTCATCAATAATGTATGAAATAATCACAATGTGAAAATACCCGACCTTGCAGCAAATGTACATAAAATGTACGGATACACTATAAGCAATAGGAGTGTTTTCAAGATCAAGAGGAAGGTAGTTGAGATGATATACAGTAACTGAGAAAAGTCGTACAATGAGTTGCCGAGATTGTTAAATGCAATGAAAATAAGCAATTTGGGGACACAAGTGGATTTGGGGTAGAGTACTTCGTTAAAGCCATGTAAGTCTCAGTTTATGTGTACCGTACAACATTAATGCATACTGCATAGCATTTGATTTGTAGGTGACGTAGCAGGTATGATATGATAACTATTTCTCCATTTACTTCTATTATCACACTTAAGTACCAACCCTAGTTGACTCCTTTTTTTTTTTAATATATTTCCCTAAGGTTGATTAAGAGCCATATACAGTGTAGTTGCTGCCATATTTCTATACTATTAGGCAACATATTTGGACTGCTTGGGTGCCACTTGTTACGCCCCGAAGTCACAAAATTACAATAGTCCCGTCGTATAAACCATTCTATGATAGTAATTAGCCTCACAGTACCTACTATAAACATAATTTACACAAGGCGTCGACAACTCCTCGCTTTGAAGTAAATAGTCCAATATGGTAAAGTTCACAGATTTTAAATAAACCTATATAATTATATGTAAAGTTCACAGAACTTCCTAAGAAATTCTACATATACACAACAGTTCACTAATTTACATAATAATTATCAGCCTTTCATCCTCAAACTACGAAAGATATTCTCACTATATATCACTACTAAGTAAGTTGTTCCTCACACCCCTGGCTTCAAAAGGACTAACCTCTAGATAATTGTAAGGTGGCATAATATTTGAAGTATTCAGAGATCAAGACCTGCAAAAGGATCTATAGGGGTATGAGCAACTACAGCTTAGTAAGTTGGATTGGAGACTCATGAATGCATATAAACACAAACGAGATTATCAAGCAATTATTTTAATACAATGCAACAACCAAGTGTCATCACACAACGTAATCCTGTCCGTTACGAAATCAGAGAAATCAAGTGTCACCCGCTCTAATCCGGGTTGAGGAGTTTTCATGTTATTCAGCAGCTCACAACCAAACTCAAGCTTGTGTAATGGAGACCTCGCTCCTCCCGTGACTATCTTCGAACCATTAACTTCATCCTCACCGCGACCTCCTCTCCTGTTACGTAGTTCGACTAAGGATGAAGAAGGGACCATTTTGCAATCCTACGCTATCCCTTTCGAAGGGTCGGTATTTGGTTGGAGAATTCTATGATCCCCTAACGGGTTGCAATGCATGACTTTTTTGGTTATTAGAGTCAAATAAAATTAAATTTTATTTAGGGTATTCAAACAATTTCACACCAATTCAATCAATCACAAAATCACTCACATTACAAATTTAGCATGCATTCAAATACATCAAACACATGCGTAGACTACTTACAATCACAATCATATACAATTCTAAGTCTCTGAGTACCATAAAATAGCACTCTAATACAGTAAATAATAATCCAACTTACTTGGAGTTTCTTAGTCGCCCGATCACTCGATTATAAGCTGATCCGTCTCTGGATATCCTATAATACAAATAGGTCTTTTTAGTTCTTATACTTTAACGATTCACATTTTAAGTTATGATTTAGCTTTTATTTACTAATGGTTCATTCTACTCTATTTCAAGATTTGGTTCCTAAATCAGATTTCAGTTTTGATTCTGAAATCTTAAATATGCTCGAATTCTAATGTGAAATTAATCACATTAAACTCGAATATTCTAATATCCCATTGGATCTAAACTTAGGATTCTAAACTTAGGATTCTAAACTATTTGGTACACGCTAATCCTAATTAGAGTATTGGATTTATTCCCAATGTGAGAAAATCTTACACTTTTTTTATACAATTACTTAAAATTAAATTTTATTTCGGATTTATTATATTTTGATTTCTATTATTATATTATCTAATTAAACCTAATTTTTTTATAATATTCCTAATTTTCTATAATTAGCACATAATGCCTTCATTACTTATACTTAACACTCCAAAGGATATGATTAGGTTTCCACATCAGAGATTATCATCCCTAAACATCTAATTACTATCTAAATTAGTAATTAGTGTCTTAATCACCTAACTAACAAAAAATTACCCAATTTTTTCCATCATTTTAGGGCTAAAAATTAACTTAAAAATTTCAAAAATTTATTTAAAAAAAATAGTTTTATAGCACTGTTCTATATCCCTTAAGCATTATACAGAAAAATTTTGAGCTCCAACTACATTCTTAAGCTTATTTATTTCTAATTCTAATCATGCTTGATTTTGCTTAATTTGTTAAGAACCCTATATTTTTAGACATTATTAAATTAAATCACTATTTTTTCCTAAATCTACATACAATAAAACTTCGGAATAATAAGTTTCATAATTTTTTGGGCAAAATAACTAATTTTAGGAAATTATATAAAATCGGAACATATTAGAGACTCACCCGGTCCAATGGCTTTTGGCCTTCCAACTCCAGTCCAAGCGGTAGGTCTAGCGTAGGGTGGTGGTGGTGGCTCGGTCCCAAATGGTGGTGGTATATGAGTTTGGTTCACTAGCCTTAACTACAAAACTTTTTTTTTCTTTTCTTTTTTCTAGTTTTTCTCTTAAATTTTTGGGTTTTTCTATTTTTCTCTAATCCCTTATTGTCCAAAGGAGTTTTCTGAATTTTTTTCCTATTTATAGATGTTTTTGGTAATTAATATTTATTAATTAGACATGACATTGCCCCATTTTCTTGATTTTTAGCTTTTATGTTACTTAATTTTAATTGGATAATTTTTCTTCTTTTGTTCCTGACTTGCCACAACTAGATTTACATCATTCCATACCCTTCTAATTTTTTTTTTTCTGATTTTTCTCAATTAATTTAATAATTTTCTTTAATTATTTATTAAGTTTTTTGCCAATTTAAGAAATTTCGAGTATTTTTACTTATACGTAAATATACGTCAGGTACATGTGAACATTCTTAATTATTATTTAAGTCATTCTATGATTTTTAGTATACATATAATCTATCTCTAGTAATTTATTAGTTATTAGATTATACTTTTCGCCTTTTTGATAATTAACAATTATTATACTTAAAATTTGAAAATTTTGTAGTCTCCTATTTTATTACTTATTTTCTTAAATTCAAGTTTACGAGGTCATTTTTACTAATATTTATCTCCATAGTTTATAATTCGGGTTTGATCGGATCCTTTAACCGATCGCCCTAAACCTTTTATTCTAAGTTCAATCATACGGTCTCTTGGCTTAACTTTAGAGCTTACACCACTCATATGTTTCCATATTATTGAGTGATATTTCTTCGGACATGTCGTCCGGTAGTTTGGTAGATAGCAATATCTTCCACATGATGTGAACACCTCTAAGCAACTCCACCAGTTAGATCTCCAAGGTAAGATGAATGTTGATCAGATCAATATGCATGCTGCATACATCCAGGTATGGGGTCAGAGGCCCGGATTTTTAGTACATATCTAGGGTCTCCATAGAGTTGACCAAGGTTACTAACCGTGGTACAGATAGATCATTAAGTATTACATTACATATCGGAGAGCTATTGTTAGTTAATTGGTAAGTGCATGTGTAATCGTCTAATTGTTTATATACCTGTACGTGCTTATTATTATTTATTTCGACATGTACATGTCTATTTATTTCAAGTGGACTCGCTTGGGGATGTGTGGTTTGTAGCTAACTATCTCATAATGCTTAGTATTGCAAATGAAGCACTACAATTTATCGAGCAGTATAAGAGCCTCATCCTTTACCTACATTATAAGGGGGTATACATCACATACCAGGGACTTGTCATCGGTTGACTTGTAAATGTGTATGTAATTGTCTTGTTTATATACTCATACATGCTTGCTATTATCTATTATGACATCTGCATGTCTATTTATTTCAAGTGGACTCGCTTAGAGATATGGATTGGCAGCTGATTATCTTACATCGCTCGATATCGCAGATGGAGCGTTGTGATTTGTTAAGCAGTATAGCGACCTCATCTTTTACCCACATCATGAGGGGGTGTGGTAGCCATCCCACATAAACAACAAGAATAGGGACCACCTGTAGATGAGGGTACGTTAACTTATTGTACATCACTTAAGGGTAAAGCCCAAGTTTAAAGAGACAGGGTTCGATCCGAACATGGTTGGGGAGACCTTGATGATGATGTGTCATCACAAGGGCGACATTCCATAGACCTTAACTAGATCAATGTAGGATATGGTACATACCCCTGATTTGGAGTTGCCTCCACCTTAGGAGCCGAATTCATTTTTAGGCCCGGATTTTGCTCTTACATGACTCCCAAGTTCCAGCATCAGCTAGATCTCGTGATTCTATTAATACCTTAAAAGTGGCGTTCGATCCATACGAAATCCTTCATGGGTAAGGGCGTTACTCAGTTGTAGCCGGCTCCTCTACTCGACCTAGTCTCATATAGGGATCTTAACGATTCATTGCCTCAACCTTTGTAATCACAAGATGGTCGTAGGCATTAACTTCTATCCCATGCCGTCAAGACCTTTACACAATGTAAGCGACAGTAGATAGGTTTTGTCATTTTTTTATACCATTGTATTGACATTAAGACATGAAATTTTTTGTATATATACTTATTATTCAAATCTCAGTTTAGCTTTCATCGAAGAGCACAGTTTGTGGCATGCTTTTCTTGTCATGGTATTATAATTTTCGATTATTTTTTACTGTAATCGACTCCTATGATAAATGGATGACCACTTTGTGTGTTGAGTTTTATTGTTGTGCCTACCAACATTGGGAGTTAATGTTAAAGAACGATAATGGGATTGTATACTTTTGGGTTTTCTATCAACTATTATTTATGTACAAAACAATGTATTTTATGTTAAACTTATCATTCCGCTTGTAATGTATGGGTGGAAACAAATTAGGGTGCATTTAGTGGATGTGGCTTTAAATTGTATTGAAGGTGCATTCATGACGTGTGTCTTCAATATATTCGATGCGTACTAAAGGCGCATCTATTATATGCGCCTTCGGTACATATCTAATGTACGGAAGGAGCATGATATTGAAGGCATACGTAATATATGCACCTTTAGTTGGCTACATTCTTAAATTGAAGGCGCATGTTAGCAAAAAGCGAAAGCGAAAGTGTATGTATATATAAGCAATCCCGATAACATTCTTTCCCTTTTAGAACTTGGTAGTTGAGCTTAAGGTTGTGGTTGAGTGTGCAAGTTTTGGTTTTTTGGACTGGGCTGTTCTCGAGCTCGAGTTGTTTTCAACTAAAATAAAGAAGCAAAGAAGAGATTCGCCTAATTTCGATGAACAAAATCACTGATTGCAACTACATCAAAAGCCTATATTCCTTTTCTATATTATTTTTTGAAAAAGGAATTTTATTCATATAAAACTCACTTAATTAGGCCTATTTAAATCAGTCTAAGCTAATTCGAAACACTAATTATATATATATATATATATATATATATGATTAACTAATTAGCCAAACAATGGAGTGAATTGGTTAATAAATCAATATGGGCTAACTTAAACTTTAAACCAAACATTAAATACGATACTTTATTTAAATAGGCTAAGTGGTTTTCTTTTATGAGAATACTTAATAAAATGTTAAATACTCTAGATATTCAAGTTGAACAAATTGTGACGAATGTTTCTCATTGCATATCTATTTGATATTCAAGTTTATGATAAAAGCGAGAACTCTGAGTACATGGCAATTGCTACATGATATGTGAATGCAAAATAATATTATATTTCTACCTTTTACGAGAAAATTGCATGTTTATCTTCAAAATTTAAAAAAAAATGATATAATTGCAAATTATACAAAAAATATTATCAAAATAGATACGACATTCTTAAAAATGCATTTAAACCTATGTTATATCCTAAAAATGCAACATTAGTATTTGTACATACATTGTATTTTTAAAATGCAACATTATTTTTGGTATACTAATGCTATCAAATGCTCATATTGCATTTTTAAGATGCGACGTAATATTAATAGTTTAGTAATATTTTCTATACAGTTTGTAATTATATATGTATTTTAAATGTCTATAGATATGTATTGTACCCTACCTTTTTCGTTATTTAGGAAAAGAAATAGAACTAAATAAATCTAGCTTAAGTTCATTAAGTATAAGAAACCTAAAAATTTTTCTCCTTCATACCTTTTACCTCTCTCTTGTATATATATCTTGTGCATCCTTTTTTTACCCTCATAATTAATCTCACCTTTACTGTTATACTTCTCAGTTAGATGTTATACTTGTAAATTTACATAATAGATTTAATGTTGTATATTTTAAGCAAATGGACTTGACTTTCTAACAAATTATATTATAATCTTTGTACAAGTGAAAGGTATACTTTTTATATACACGTGTTGTTTTGTCAATTGTTTTACAATATATCATTTTTATCCAAGTTATATGAGGTAATGTTTTCATGTGATTTATGTGATTGGAATGAATAAGATGTTTTGGAAATATTTTCAGGTTTAAGTTATTGAAAATTTATTTTAGAATTTTAGTATTATAAAAATGTAATAGAAGGTTTACATATACTACATGATACGCTGCATCCATGTTCTTAAGGGTATGGGTTTCATGATGGTTTCAAGTGTTATGGAATAAGTATAGATTCTGGTTCTAAAATTATGAAATCTATATCTATATACACGGGATATGGACAACACCTTATGCTTAACTTACCTTATGTTGGCTCACCTCATTGTAAGTTCCATTTTTCTTTTTTGTTCTTTTTTTTTTTTAAATGCATGTATAAGGCCATTTGTATATAATTTCCTTTTCTTTCCTAAATAATCAGTTGTGTTAAGTTTTACACATTGTTGTGGGATTGCCCAATATACTTATAAGAGCCTTACAATTGATGCTCCGTGGTACAGGTTCCAATAAATGAAAGACCTTATGTAAAGGTCCATATTATGGGTCCTTAAAACTTTATGGGGTCCTTGATCAATAACCTTAAAAAGCTATCTTTTTTTTTCTTTTTTATTTTTAAGTGTTATTTTTTATTGAAAGCTTATCCTTTGGTTTCGTAAATAATACGGATAAATATTAGGGACTTTTGTTTAAAAACTTTAAGGATAAAGTAGAGATAACAAAAGGAGGATAAAGTACTTATGATAAATAATTAGGAAACAAACACTTTCAATTTTAACAATTGTCCATTTTCCTTATATATATCCGATCAACTCAAAATTTTATTTAAAACCAAATAAAGCAAGGAACAACATATAATAAGTTAGGTATAGTTAAGTGTAAAGGTGTGCAAATAAATTTTAGCCCGTGAGTTGGCCCATTTAACCCATTTTCAAAACGGGTTAGAGCCAATATTTTTTGGCTTGTTTAAAAGTGGGCTAAATTAGCCCAACCCATTTAACCCCTGGGTCAAAGTGGGCTGGTTTGGGTCAGCCCGTTTAATAAATTTATATTTTTAGCCCATAGGTTGACCCATTTAACCCGCTTTTTAAGTAGGTTAGGGTCAATATTTTTTAGTCTGTTTAAAAGTGGGCCAAATGAACTTAGCCCATTTAACCCACGGGCTAAAGTGAGCCGGACTGGGTTAGTCTGTTTAACCCGTTTGTACACCTCTAGTTAAGTGGTCTATCTTCCTATTTAAATTCACAACATTTTTTTCTTCTATTTGAATCTTATCATTTCAAAAACCTTACAAAAGTTAACTTCAAACCGGTCGTTGATGGGCATTTTCTAATAACTATTACGTAGGTTTATATTAGTTTGTCCAGTACTTAAGCTCGATTAAATAATTTAATCTGAATATAATTTTCATCGACTAGCTATAAGTACCAAATAAGAGGAACCTCTTCCATTCTTCGACTCTTCATAACACTTGCTAAGAGGGCTGATTTAGGAACTGGAATTACTGCACCAAAGTACCTTCTAACGCCTTGAAATAGGTATTGGAGTTGTCACACTGAAGCACCTTTTAACGTTCTTCATAGCCATAATCTTGTTTTATAATTACTCATATATCAAAACGAAAATCATTAGTCAACACTGGTCATTGATAACCAATATCAATAAATTGATGATATTAAATAAATTTGACATTTTCCATTTGAAGTATAATGATTTATTTTAATTTTGACTTTATCTCGATAGATACATATTCAACTCCTACGTATCCTTTAAGTTAAATAAAACCTCCATGTTTGATTACTTAATATAATAAGAAATTAAATAATTTAATTGAATAATATAATAAAAATATTAAAAACTTTTAAAATAATTAAAAGTAATAAAAAGAGGGTACAAAGATTTTGCTCATTACCTTAAGGTCAATTAGAAGCTAACACATACTAATGCAAACAAAAAAATTAACAAAGTTAGTAATAAAGGTATATAAGTGGGTTAAATAGGTCAATCAAGCTTAACACAATTTGGCTGCGGGTTAAATGGATCGAGTTCACTTGACTTATTTTTTCAATGAATAAAAAAACCTCGGCTCTAACTCATTTACAAAGTAGGTTGAACAGTTTGATCAAAATAATTTGACTAACTTTTTAAATGAATAAAAACACTTTAGCCCAAACTTGTTTAAAGATAGGTTTTATAAATAAAAACCTATTTGTATATGAGTCTTATTTTCTAAGTTTTGATATAAATTAAATAGTATGATAAAATATTTAGATTTAGATAAAAATAGTATATATTAAATTTAAATTATTAAATAAATTATAAATTTAGCGATATAAATTTAAAAGAAAAAAAGAAATTGGTGATATTCATCGTATCAAAATAAAGCATGGGTACTTAGTTAACAAGTAAAAGTTTATTATTTCCTAAACAATTCATGCAATTATTTTCATTTTTGCCTTGGGAAGGGGCCGGAGGAGAACAAAGGGAACTTTCTCGCCGAACCCAACTCTTCATTCGGAGTCACGTCACTCCTCCAATCTCCTTTTGCCACGTTACACAGTCACCTCAAAATCTCCATCAACAGTCTCTCTCATCTGTCGTTCCAACCCAAAGCTTCAAATTCTGGCTCTAGAATTTCTAGGGTTTCCCTGAAGATCTTCAATTATGTCGACCAATTATACAAGAGGCGGTTCTTCTTATGGTGGCGCTGCTCCTTACCGATCACAGTATTTACATTCTCTTTTAAACTCATCATCATCTACTGTTAAATACCCATACGTTGAATCTGGAATCTATTTTGTTTTGTTTTGTTTCTTTTGAAGGGACGGACTTAGTACGAGACCCGTCGGTGGGTCGGACGAAATTCAGTTGCGTATCGACCCGATCCATGGTGATTTGGACGATGAGATTACCGGTCTTCGGAAACAAGTTCGGCAACTGCGAAACGTTAGTCTGATGATCCATCTCTCTATTTAGCTTATTGTTAATTCTTTCCGTATTTTGTTGGCGGTTTAGGTTTGTGCATTAGGGGGAGGGGGGAAATTCCGCAGTTTGGGAGTTTAGGGCTGATCGGGGTCAAATCGCAGCTATCTCATTTTTGTTTTTGTTCCGTCTATTGATGCATTTTATTGATTTTGTTATGAAGTTTTATAGAAAATTCGATTCGTTCTTTTCTTCCCCCCCTCTACGGGGAAGTTCAATCATGCATTGATATATTACGATGAATTTAGCCTTGTCCTTGATTATGATACGGTAGGTATCGCAACAAGGAAAATCAATTTGTATATTTTGCATTAGCATAATAGGCCCGGTGACAATGTTTTAATGTGGCTGCTGCTTATGCAATGCGTGTTTTGGGCCAATGTTGAAAATAAAATACTCAGTAGTTGGGAAGTTAATGGATGGGGCCTGTTTGTGGAGGAACATTATGCTTCCTTACCAAACAATGGATTGGAAGACATGGTATCTAAACTTCTTGCGTGCTTGATTTAGCTGGTGGGAAGGTATGTGAGGAAAAAGAGATCTGTTGATAGTTTTTCATTTTGATCTCATTGCTTCTTGTTCTTTCTTTCTTTTTTTCCCTCCTCCAACAATTAAGGAACTTATTGAGATTGGGCAACTTGATCATGTTAATTCATTGCTCAGCAAGATTTACTTTGTCTGAGGCTTAGTCAGAATGCATCATTAACTAGCGTAAAGAGAGGAATGGAAATAAGTTTGAATGACTTGTAGTATAACAGTTAGTTTCCTCTGTAATGAATTACTCTAGAGTCAACTTTGTAGTTGGGCACTCATTATTAGTTCAGTTAAAAGGGTATGATGTGTTCAATGGCATGCTCGATTTTAAGCATATGCTATCATTCTTTTGCAATGATAGAAGTGAAATTGTTTTCAAATGGAACAGTTTCTTTCATGCTAATGGTTGCTGAAAATTTCTCTTAGGTCTATAGGTTTTTATAAAGGTTATGTTTTGTACTCTAGTGAGCTTTGACATAGCATATGCTTCTTATATCTGCTTTATGGTACAGTGCTTGTATTTGCAATTTATTTGCTCAGCCTTTCAAATATGTGTGGTACAGGTTGCTCAGGATATAGAGACTGAAGCGAAATTTCAGAATGATTTGCTCAATCAACTGGTATGGATTCGCAGAAATTGAACCATTCTCTGCTTTGATAATTACTTTGCTTGATAATTTTTCCTTTTCAGCTTGGTTAATTAGTAGTCAATTTTCCTTTATTCAAGTTTAATATCTACTTCTAAAATATTCAAGGCTGAGTGGAAAGAAGGGAATTGTGTTCAGCTTTTACTCAATGTGTAAACTGTACCAGAAACTTATGACTTTTAATGTTACCCATGGGGAAGAAATTACAGATCCATGAAGATGAAGCTATGCTCTTTTTAGTTTCTCCTTAAGATTTGACTACATTTTTAGCTTTATATACATCAGTGTTTTATTTTTTTTTGGGATAAGTTTAGAAATTCATTGATATCACAAAGAGGTACAATGTATAGTCAACTGTATAACTCAAAAAAGCAATGAATGCCTTTAATCTCTGAAGTATTGGGCTGTGCACGAAAATAAAAGTGTAAGGACCAAAACCTCCTCTAGGGAAACAGGATGTACAAAAAACTAACACAGACTCAACAAAAGATGTCAACTATTCAAGAACCAACAAGTATATTGAGCTGGTTGAAGCCAAAACTTTCCTTGTTACGATTCCTGTATTGAGTTGAGTTCTTCCAAGTCTTCTAGAGTTCCTTTCTTGCCAAACATGATAACAAACTGCTCCAATGGTTCTTGCTACTGAGTTGAAGCCAATACAAGGACCATTAAATAGAGTAGAATATCTCAAAATCTTCTCATAAACACTTCCCAACCTGTGTAATCCATTCAGGATGTTTTCCATAGAGCCCTTGTAGAAGCACAATCTGAAAACAAGAGATGGGAGGTTGCTTCCCCCCTATTGCACAGAAATCACTCATGTCTCCATAATGCTCCGAGCTGGTGTTTTATCCATTGTGTTGAGGTTGAGCTTTTGAAGTGCAATCATCTAAAGGGTAAGACGATGCCTCAAGAGAGCCTTTTTTTATGCCAAACTAAACTATAGCAGGGAATTGTTGGGTCATGGCAACAAAGGTGGTTGTAAGCTTCTTTTATGGTCAGGGCCCTTGTAGGATTATTTTTCCATCAAGCCAATCCTGAGTGTCAATTTTAGGATTCAAATCAGGCCCTATATCACATTTTATTTGCTACCAGAGGTGCTGAGAAGGCCAGTCCACCAGTTTTGAGAGATGACGGAGCATAGGAGAGTGTCTTTTGGCAACTTAGATTCGTAAATCCTTCTTCCAGCTGTAGAATCGGAGGAACCCTAGTGTGCCATTCATCATACCACAAGGATATCCTATTCCATGACCAATCTCACATTTCAAAAGTGTTTTGCCTTGTCTCAGAATTTGAGTAATTTCTGCCAAAACCAGAAGGATTGTGCCAGTATTCTAAGTCCAGAAGTTCCTCCCCTTTAGAAGCTCACTGTGCACCCTAATTGGCCACAATGGTTCTGTGTCCCCTGCACATGGAGTCTACATGTGCTTTGATTGGGCTGCTTTGTTCCAAGCACATAAATCTACAATGTCTGATCCTCCTTGATGTCTTGGTCTACAAGCATCTGACCAAGCTACTTTTGCTTTTGACTTGCTGTTGGCACTCCCATTCCACTCTGTTCAGGAATATATTTGTTCATAATACTCTTGGGCAAGACAAAAATTGTCAACCAGCAACTTAAATTGAGAATAAGATGCTTTTCATGAGGTGGACTCTCCCTGCATAAAATAGAATCATCATGTTTTAATCCTGAAAGGAATCATGAATTATGTCATCTTTTTCAAGGAGAGGGCTTTTTTGTTATTGTTCCAATTTTTGGGTATTCAGCAAGATATTTTTTTCTCTCAATATGCATCCAGTGTTCTACTCCAATGCCCTTGTCCTAGTAGATTTCAAACTTTACTACAGTGCTTCCAGTTTCCTTTTCTCTCTCTTATTAATTAAGTCTGTACAGTTGTTGATCTTCTTCATAGATCCATGTGTTCATTTGAGGGAACTTTTTACTCTGGTTAGCAATTCTGAGGCATTTTGAAACAATTTTCCTCTAAAAAGAAAGGTAGGAGAATGGTGGATTACTGGATTTAGCAGGAATGTATTGAAGGAAGCTTAAAGTGAAAATCCTCTTTCTCTGCCTCTTTGGCAGACCAACAACATTAAATTTGCATTTGCTTGTTTGGGCCATGTCATTATGGGTGAAGTATTGTCCTGAAAGTGAATTTATATAGATGCTTGCCCTCATCATCTCTAACTTTAATAGGGTATATCCTGCTAACATGTTTGAAATATGTGCAGCCATGAATATGATCTACTACTTACAAAAGGGGGAAAAAAGAATTAAGACATACTCAAGCTTGTAAATGAGCTTTTCTGCAAAAAGATAATGGGAAAGAACATTTTCTTTTTGAAATAATGACAAGTAGTACCATGATTTGTTTCCTTTTCACCCACTGGTAATGATTGATAAATCAGATATGTTGCATTAAGTTTGCTGGATAATGGTATACCAAAATAGAATGGTATATTTTTGGTAAAAGAATCTGTGGCATTTATTCTAGTTAATATGGAGATGGGGGTTATCTGTATTGACTTTGCTTGGACTGTCTTTCGGCAGTTAAATTATTTCTCTTAAGAAAAGGTTTCATTATTTGCTAGAAATGTGTTGTACTATTAATTTTTTATGAGTGAAGGAAAAATGAGAATGTATAAGTTCAGCATAACCAGGCTGTACGATTCTTATATCTCTACAGCCTTTTTTTTCCTTTGATTATAATGGAACTTCCAATGATTGAAGTGACAAAAGTAATCTAATGACATGACCGGAAGTCATATGATTCCTCTCAATTGTTCTGTTTCATGTCTTGAACAGCAAATGACACTTATTAAAGCACAAGCAGGGGTAAAGAATAATATGAGGAGACTGAATAAGAGCATTGTTCAATATGGTTCAAGCAATGTTGTCCATGTGATTGCATTTGCCTTGCTGGTCTTCTTCGTGGTCTACATGTGGTCAAAGATATCTAGAAGATGAGGGATTGAAAGTTTGTTTGCTCATTTGCACTCAATTGTTCATGGAAGGGAAATACGATTCAGATGGACCGGGAATATATTCTGCTATCACGAATGTCATAGCCTTCATATTGTATGCTTTCTGTAGCTGAAACTCAGACCCGTAAGTTTCTGTCACTGCTGGAATGAGATGAGATGTGATCTTCTCTTCTTTTTTGTATGAGAATGGAACAAGAGAATGTAGAAGGTTGTATAAAAAAGAAAGATAGGAAGGGGTGTTGGTGTAGAGGTTCATTATCTTGTAACTTTGCTTGTTCTTAGTTCTATGCATGTAAAGTCTTTCAAATGGCATGTAGATGTGCCAATGTGATTCATCCTTCGAAGGAAACTTTTTTGTCTTCCGAAATATGTCTTCACTTTTTGTTAGTAATTTTTCCCCAACTCTATATTACAATTTATAATATGGAACTTGATCCATTCCATTGGAATATCGGTACTCTATATTACAATTTATAATATGGAACTTGATCCATTCCATTGGAATATCGGTATTCATATTTCTGAACTGTAATGGTTTTAGCGACTTTTTGTCAGTGATTACTTGGTCTTTTCTGGTATCAAATCTGATGGTCCTATGGTTTTCCCTGGGATTTAACGGTTATATAATGTCATGAGGATCTTGGCATAATCTAGACTTGATATGTTCAAATAGAGATCATCCATGAGACTCCTATTCCTAGAGATGAAAATTTGATTAGACTTTTACGTTTTCACGATCACCCAATGCAATGTCAATGTGATAAAGTTATGTGGTTTTAGTTCTAGCGTAATGCTCCTCAATTTAGATATAAATATTGATGAAGAATTGCAATGACTATTAATATTATAAAAAAGAATATGGTATTTTTAACAAGTTATTAGAATCTAATTAGATCGAACTAAATCACATTTAAAGTAATTTAGTTCAAAACCTTAAGCTGTTAAAAGGTTGGTTCATTAAGTGTTTGAAATTGAACTGTGATTCAGTTTGGTATATAAATGATATGAATATGGATTAACTTAACTTAGGTGAATCCTTTTATTGGTCCGTGGATTCTGTAAATCCTATTGAATAAGTACTTCTAGTACGTTAAGCTGGGACCATAATTACCCGAACCAGATCCTTATCATACCCTGTCCCAAACAGATAATTCTAACCTTATCAAACATTGCCTCCCAAACAAAGCCAATCCCTAATGGCACTTAACCGATTAGATTGATGGAATGGTGTTATTAAGATACAGAATTAATTCTGTTAGCCGTTGTAAGTTACTATGACTAAGATCTAATTTATAGTAGAATCCATGCAACAACCAACTGATAGACATCTAATAGACTCACTTTAAACACATGCAAAATTAAATATCAATAATAAAATAAATAATACAATTAAATTTGGAAAAAAAGAAAAAGGAAAATTGAAATCGTAAATGTCGCTATACTTTTGCTAACATAAATTATAGGAATACCATATAGTGTCGAAGTGGGGGAAAGATGAAAGAAAGCATACCTCTTTAACGCCTTTTGGTAGCAGGGGAGAATTGCATTGATGTCCACGAAGAGAGAGGGGTGTAGGGTATGAATAACTATGCACTAGCTATGATGCGTGTGTGGGCGGAAGTGGGAGATCAAGAGTAGATTAGGGTAGAAATGTTGTCGGGTTGTATAGAGAGCGCCGCATATTTTCCTTTGAGGATATAAATTCAAGCTCAATTGTGAAATCATGACGGTAAAGACACAATTTATTTATAACTTACGATGCATTTGGTTGCCGGAATATAACTAAGATCGGGACACAATCACAATTCTCAAGGAATATTATAGAAAAGGGTAGTTGATCAAATAGAATCTTAATTGCACCACACCGAACTGCAACATGTAGCTCTTCCATATTTTTGTTCGATTAAGTGAAAGTCTAAATTATTCGTAGTTAGATTTAGGAAAACGGATTGAACCGAATCAATTGAACTTGAATTGAACTGATTCTTATGAAAAAATAAAAATCGAGCAACACTTTTTGAGTTTCAAACTTTATTCATGTTTTAATTTAACTCTATTGCCCTTTTATTTCTTTTTTGTCATTTGTCATTTCTCATTTCATCCCCAATTTCTACAATCTACTCCTTTTCCTTCATCTACATCTCTTAGCTCTGGCAGACTCATATGCCTTCACTACGATCTAAAGCATTATCTCTTGTGATTTAATATTATGTGGTTTTAATTGTTGCATAATATTTTTCTATATGAATATTAATCTTTAGTTAAAAACTTCATTGAGTATTAATATTATTTAAAAAATAGTGTTTTTAAAAAGTAGTTCGAACAGAATCTAATTACAGTTAAAACAACTCAATTCAAAACTTAAACAATTAAAAGCTATTCAATTCATTGAGTGTTTAAATCAAATAATATCAAATGGGGTTTTGACCCTTAAGTTGAATAGAACCAAACCAATGAACACCTTTACTCCATGCCACTGCACTAAAGTGATATTAGTAATATATAAATAATATATTTAAAGTATCAATATATTTTTCTTTATTCCATGACTTGACTTTGAGTTAACATTTCACCTTTGGAATTTAGAGATAAAAGCAAAATATGACTATTCTTTATGGTATGTTTAGTTGACTTTATTAAAATAGAATAGTTATTCTTTTAAACAAATTTATTCTTATGCTTAATTAGCATAATAGCTACTAAGAAATTAGTATTATTACAAAATGAGAATCGTGATTCTTTTACATGGACCAAAAGATAGTTATTCCTTGATTTTTTTGCAACGTCTTTAAATATACACCTGTGAGATCCTAACCAAGAAGTTAAGCCGAGAATCGAAATAAGGATACGTACTTTTAGGTATATTCATGATTCAAAAATAATGTAATTTTAAGCGCAATAAAAAAAAAAGGGTAATGACTTCTCTATCTTATTCCCTAAGAGTTGTTTTTCATTATTACGTTTGCAAACTAAATGTGTCATTAGTTAAGGGAAGAAATTACAATTCTATATTTGTCATCAAAATACAATATACACATTCTCTAAAATAGTTATTTTGTAAACTATTCCATAATTCAGAAACAATTTGTAAAATTTGGGGCAATCGCATATGTAGTTCGATCAAGTTCAAATTTTACGGTATAGTTAGGAATAATACTATAAATAATCTCATGAGTTTGGATTATGAAGATGAAATAATAAAATATAATATATAATTAAGGTATATATATGTTATCCGTTAATTATCGGAAATGCGTAAAACGGGTTTCGATGATCAACGTATCGCTAAAGTTAAAATTTATGTACATTATAAATTGAAAAATAATTTAAATAATATTTATGAGTATTTATTTATATTATATCTAACTTTACATGTAAGTAATAATACTTGAAATTATCTAAAATACTTAATATATATATATATATATATTGTAATACCCTTTACATGCTAGGTGACGGAATTTTAAATCATTAAGGTGCCTTTTAGTGTAGTGGCTTGGAGTACGTCAAAACTTTGAAGTTAAGTATGCTTATGCTGAGTAATCCTATAATGGGTGACCTTTTAAGAAGCTGCTGCATCAAGAGACAAAACCGTAGGATATTTTATGCCAAAGCGGATAATACCTTGATGGGAAGAGTTCTAACCAGGTCGTTACGGGTAGTATCAGAATAATCTACTAACCAGAAGGGCAAAGTCCTATCTAGTAGTTGTCTTAGAGCTGTGTAATGAAATTAACAAGGGCATTAGTTTTATAAAGGGGGTGGATTGTAATACTTCTTGCATGTTAAGTGACAGAATTTTAAATGATCGAAATGTTTTTTGGTGTAGTGGTTCGGAGTACATCAAAACTCTGAAGTTAAGTCTCGAGTTAGAGTAGTCCCAAGATGGGTGACCTCTTGGGAAGTTACTGCACTAGAGGACAAAATTGTGTGACGTTTTACACCAAAGTGGACAATATCCGAATAAGAGTCGTTATGACCAAGTCATTACATATATTAAAACAATTACTAAAAAAAAATAAAGAAAATTAATGAAAACTTAACAAAAATTATGTAACTGCTTAGTATGTTGTCCTTTTGGCGTGTTAAACTGGATAACATGACTTAGCCAAAAGATAAGCAAGGTTAGGACACATAGAGGGGGGAAAGGGGTATTAGGGGTCAAAAAGAGGTCAAATAAGGACACTTAGCATTAGAAATTAACAACCGACCTACACGCTTACTCTATAAATCTAGGAAAGCTCATATAAAATTCGGTTTGGTCCTTTAAAATCTTAGAAAAATTGCGGTGATGTCACAAAAATCCCGTTATGTAAACCAACCTGCGATAGTAACTGACTTTATAGTCACTATCATTGGTATGATTTACATAAGGCATCAACAACTTCTCGCTTTGAAGTAAACAGCTCATTAATGATTACTAATAAAAGTTATATATATAACTAAAAATTTTAAGTCATATTTACATAAAAATACTTATATTGTCTTATGATCCCAGGAAATATTTACATATAATAATAGTTTGATAAGTAAATATTACTAATAAAACTTTAAAGACTTGATTGATTAACCAGTTTGATCTTCACTCCCCTTAGGCGCTTAAAAAAGAAACTAATCTCGGGATAGTTATAGTGCGACATTTTAATTAGTACCTGCAAGAAAATTTGTATGGGTATGAGTAATCAACAGCTCAGTAAATTGAAATCGAGACTGAAGAATACATAATAAACATAAATGAGGTTTTCAAATAATTAATTAGATACAATGTAACACGCAAATGCCATCATATAACGTAGTTCGATCCGTTACGAAATCAGAGTAATTTCAATTGCTCTAATCC
Source organism: Lumnitzera racemosa (assembly GCA_024138005.1). Classification (NCBI taxonomy): domain Eukaryota; kingdom Viridiplantae; phylum Streptophyta; class Magnoliopsida; order Myrtales; family Combretaceae; genus Lumnitzera; species Lumnitzera racemosa. The sequence continues at coordinate 126,721,563 of JAMXBC010000001.1, forward strand.
GGGTTAAGGAGTTTCAATGTTTATGCAATAGCTCACAATCAAATCTAAATTGTGCAATAAAGACACCGCTCCTCCCATGACTATCTTTTGAACTATTGCCCTTATCTTTGCTACATCTCCCCTCTTATCGCTTAGTTTGACTAAAAATGAAAAAAGGACCATGATGCTATTCAGCTTTATCTTTTTTTAAGGTAATGGTATTTGGTTGGAAAATCCTAATAATCCCCTAAGGATTATGATGCATGTCCAACTAGGGTATTTAAGTTAACTATAATTAAATTTAGTTTACAGTGACCAAATAATTTCACACCTCTCAATTCATAATAAATCATCACAACATGTCATCAATATTTGGCAACTAATAAGAGGCCCACAAGCACACGCATATATGATTATCTACAAGTACGATCACATATAATCTTAAGTTTTCGAGTACTTTAAATATAGTACTCTAAAATATAGCGAATTATTGAACCTAACTTATTCGAAATCCTCGATTTACTTATTTAACTCGCCATAAGTCAACTTGTTTTTACTTATCCTATAATATAGATATTTTTTTAGTATTTACGCCCTTATGACATATAGGCTTAAATTATAATTTTACTTAATTATCCAAGTTATATATATATTGTTGAGTTTGGTTTTTTCCTTCCGGTTTTTATAAAATAGTTTTTTTTTTAAATCGATCAATATTAAAATATACTCGTTTTAATACTGACTCTCGACTAAGATTTAAAGAAAATCTATTTTTTAATTTGAAAATTGTTTGAAGTCGTCACCCGACCGTAATTGAAAAAAAAAAAGTTAAGTTAAAACCAATTGGGTGAATTGATTATAACTTAGTTATTGATTTTTTGATAAAACCGATTTTATTAAAATGATTTTTGAAAACTAAAGATCTAGATCCAAGAGCTAGATTTTTAAACCCTTAATAAGTACTACCTTTTTACAAAAGATGATTTCCATATTTTAAGTCGCCCTATACTTACATACAACTGCCTACGTACCCGCTATTCGGGATTAGACTTTCGTAGTTCATTTCACAAAGACTTTAGCAGGTTAGTTGATTTTAGTTTCAAAAAAAAGTTAGGTTTACATTCTCTACCCATTTTGAGTTTATTTAGAGAAATTTTCTCAAATTGTCTTAAATTGGATTTTATTCTAAAGTGCCTTAATTTTGAAAACGAGTCTATTTATTTTTGTTTTATTATTATTTTATTAGAAAATTTATTTTTTTCTAAGTGATAAGATTATTTCTTATTTTATATTATTTTTCATTTATTTTTACTTTCTAAAATAAATAATAAGAATTGAATTTCATCCTCTTTTCCTTTTTTCTTCTTCTTTTTTTTTACTTACTTTTCTTTTATTTTTTTTCTTTCTTTTTTATTACAATTACAATTATAATTACATGAATCAAATAAGTAAAAGAATAAATAAATAAACAAACAAATAAATAGATAAAAGAATTAACAAAATAACCAAAGCTGGACTGAAGGCTGAATCAAGTGTACGGGTTAGGCTAAAGGTTGAAGCTAGGAGAGGATCTGGATTGGGTCGGGTTGGGTCAGGCGCTTGAATTGGGTCTGTACGTGTGTAAGACACGTGACTTGGTTAAGAAATGCAATAGAGGCAGTCAGAGAGAGGCGATTCAGACCAATTCGTCCACCAACTTAAGCGGGGAAGGGTGTTTTTATTAGTTTCTCATTGGGTTTAAGGAAGGTAGGTTCAATGCCATGGTGTTAGGGTGTGGTTTGAGGGGTGTTTGTGTACAGTGGTTAGCGGTAGTTTTGGGGGAGCTTTAAGGGTGGTTGTTGGGTGCGAGAGGGAACTCTAGTGTTGGGTTTTGAGGTGTAAGGAGTGTAGTAACACGACTAACTTGGTGCGAAGTGGTGGCTAGGAGATGTTTTGAGTGAAGGGGGTTACGATGGTTTAGGGATCGATGGTGGTAGCTATGGAACTGTGGCTAAGGGGTACGGCGGGGTTAATTGTAGTTAGGTCTGAAAGTTAGTGGGCCGAGGAGCTTCGCTAAAGTAGTAGCTAGAGAAAGAGAGAGAATGGCCATGGGTATAGAGAGAAGAAGTGATCAAGGAAGAGAGGAGCTCATGAGATGATTTTTGGTAATTATGCGTGGATGGGAGAGTCTAATTTATAGTAATGGCCATGGGTATAGAGAGAAGAAGTGATCAAGGAAGAGAGGAGCTCATGAGATGATTTTTGGTAATTATGCGTGGATGGGAGAGTCTAATTTATAGTAATTTATGTTTGCATAAGCTTGAAAAGTCTTGATTTTTGGTGATTGTGCGTAGATGGGAGAGTGTAATTTATAGTAATCCATGTTTGCATAAGCTCGAAAAGTCCATTAATGGCAAATTGGGCATGAATGCATGATTTCGAAATTTGAGTTTTTTTTTTTTTAGATTTTTGAGAGTCAATTTAGGCTTAAAATTGATTGAATTTGGTCTTGTTTTTAGACTTGATTTGAAAAAGGCCATGTAAAGAGCAAGGTTAGAAAAAAAAAGTGTGCTCATATGTAGAATTAATGTAGAAAATGGATCCAAAGTGAGAGCTATAGATTGTTTTCATGCCGAGAAAGTTGTGGAAAAAGAAGGAATGGGAGAGAAAGAGAAAGGGGCTAACATGGCTATAACGTAGCACCACGTTAACCCTTATCATCTAATTCTAGCACGCCATGTGTCCCATAGTGACATGTAGCAACTGACGTGGCATGTAGTGTTGCCATATCAACATTATCCAATCTGAGGGCGCCATGTGCCAGGACACGTAGTATAGTAAAACCCTAACATGTGGCAGTTTAGTGTGAGTTGTCGAAAAAAGAAAAAAGTAGCTTTTGACTCTAATAAGATTTGAACCCCTAACCTCACACTTAAACCCAATTCTATGTTCATATACTTATTCGTTAGGTTGTTGGCCTGTGTTTTGTTCATATATGTAATAGTTAACTTAGACTGGATTCAAATCTAAGCTTAGGCCCAAGCTTAATGACTCTTTCTTTATTTTATCTAAATTAAAAATTATATTATACTAAACTATCTAAAAGATTTATTATTTTCTAAATTTCCTAATTCTTCTATTTTTTATATTTTTCTCTAAATTTTATATATTTTCTTAAATTCTTATTTTTTGGCCTTTCTTAAATCTTCTATTTTTTTGTATTTTTCTAAATTAATTTTTTTTTGTTTTTCTTATTTTTCTAATATTTTTGCATTTTCTCTAATTTAGGACCCTTTACGCTATTGAAAAAATAACAAAGGGAACAAAAATTAGGTGTTTACAGCTGTCCCTTTTTATAGTAAAGTTTGAATAAAATTTTACTATAAAGACAAAAGAGATACCATTTTTACTCCAAGGGTGGAATTCATTTTAAGAAGTGTCTTAACTAGCTATCCTAAGCTCGGTTTATTGGGAAATTTTGTGAACAATGAAAAGAGAGAGGAGGCACTCTAAAAGCTCGCCAAGAGATTGAAAGAGGAATTGAAGCTTGGTCATGCCTTTATGAACTGACGAATCAAGGTGAAATGGATGAAGCACTCCTTGAGTTGGTGAAAACCCTAAAGGATGTTGAAAACTTAGTTGTGTTCTATTGAGCTGACTAACTAAGGCAAACGAAGTGCTCTTTAAGCTGGCTAAGACCCTAAAGTGATATTGAAAACTTGGCCATGCCATTATGAACTAACTAACCAAGGTGGGCGAAGCACTCCTTGAGCTAACTAAGACTTTAAAGAGATACTGAAAACTTGGTCGTACCCCTATGAGTTGATTAACCAAAGTGAGTAAAACGCTCTTTAAGTTGGTTAAGACCCTGAAGAGATGTTGAGAACTTCGTCGTGCACCAATGAGCTAACTAACTAAGATAAGGTAGGCAAAGTGCTCCTAGGGCTAACTAAGACCTTAAAAGATGTTAAGAACTTGGTTGTATCCCTATGAGCTAACTAACTAAGGTGGGCGAAATACTCCTTAAGCTGACTAAAACGCTAAATTGAAAACTAATAGTGTTCTACTGAGTTAACTATCCTAAGTAAGAGCATCTCTAGAGGACTAGCAACCCTAAATTTGAAATCAACTCGAGATAACCTAAGTGGGAGTATTTCTATAGGACTAGCAATCCTAAATTTGGAATTGATTCGAAAAACCTGGCCATACCCTTTTGGGCTCACCAACCTAAGCGGGAACGTTTTTCAGGGACTAGTAACTTTAAGCTAGAATCGATTTAGAGATCCTAATCGTACCCTTCTAAGCTTGCTAACTTAGGTAGGGGCATCTCTTAAGGACTAGTAACCTTTACACTAGAATTGATCTAGAAAACTTGGTTGTGCCCTTCTAGGCTCACTAACCTAAGTGGGAGTTTTTTTTAGGGACTAGCAGCTCTAAACTAAAATTGATTATGAGAGAAAGCGCCCTTTAGGCTTACCTGAGAGGAATTGGTAAAATAAAGCACCATATGGGCTCACTAAAAGGAATCGATGATGAAAGGAAGCGCCCTTTGGGCTCGCTAAAAAAAAACTGATGATGAAAGGAAGCATCGTTTAGGTTTGCTTGAGAAAGTTGGTGAGGGGAGTGCCTTATGGGCTTACTACAACAACTTAATAAAAAGAAACGCCTTATGGGCTCGCTATAAGGAATTGGTGTCACACCCCGAAACGGTAGAGTCGTAACAACCCCGCCGTGTAAACCATCCTAAGATAGAAGTTGGCCTTACAACCGCTATCTTAGACTTGATCTACACAAGGCGTCCACGACTAAACTGCTTTGAAGTAAACAGTTTGTAATTTAAATAAATTATTTACCTAAGAAAGTGAGGAAATATATATATACAATATAATTCAGTTATTGCAATTAAAGTTTACAATAATTCTCCGTAATATATTTCCTAGTTATTACATTATTTAGAAATGAAAAGTAATTCTAAAATAAAAGCTTAGACCTTAAAAATATGTGTTTATTCTTTAATGTTTTTCCTCACTCCCCAGGATCCAGCAGTTGCTAGCTTCAGAGTAGTTGTTTGCCGCTTCTTAGCCAACACTTGTACGACGTCTATAGGGATGTGAGCAACTACAGCTCAGTAAGTTAGGATGGAGGACTTAAAACTATACCACAAACACAAGAAGATTATCAATCAACTTAATAGGTACAATGCATGTTCAAGTAAATGCTATCGCACAACGTTGTCCAGTCCGTCATGAGATTAGAGAAATTTCGCTCTCTCTAATTCGGGTTGAGGAGTTGCCATTAATGTAACAGCTCACCACCAAACCCAGGCTTGGTTAATGGAGACCTCACTCCTCCTGCGACTACCTCTGAACCATTGACTTCACCTTCGCCGCGACCTCCTCTCCTGTCACTTAGTTCGACTGAGGATGAAGAAGAGACCAATTGCAATCCTGCGCTATCCCTTTCGAAGGGGTCGGTATTTGGCCGGAAAGTCCTAAGTTCCCCTAATGGGTGGCCATGTAGGTCCAATTATGATTATAGGTCGTATATTTGATTAGGTCCAGTTTAGGGCGATTAATCATTTCATAGAAACTATACAATACAAATTAGGACAACAGACAGAATCATAGCATCACTTATAATCAAGCACATGCATACATCAAACTATTTAACAAGCACAACCAAGCATAATCATAAGCCTCCAAAATACAGCAACGTATTAATCCCTACTTACCTCAACTCCTCGCTCATTCACTCAAGGTCCGATTTGCTTAGACCATCACCGATCATTCCTATAACACAAACATGGTTTCAGTTTTTTATATAACTATTATAGGTTCATTTTATCCTATAACGCTTATTGTTATGTTTTGTTTAGGGTTTAATATGCCTAATTATCTAGGTCTTAAGTCTTTTACAATTATTCTAGGTTTGGGGTTAGGTTCGGGTTCGGTTTTCACATCGATTTCTAAATTAGATTCTAATTCGATTTATGAGTATTGTTTTATACTCGAATCCTAGAAATTCGTTTCAACCCATAATGTGAAATTAATCACATTACTTCCCGATCTCCTAAATATTATCGTTACCCCTAGTCAGTATTTTATTTCACCCGGTACACATAAATTCGTATTTGTGTACCGAATTCACTCCTGATGATGAGAAATTTTTTATATTTTTCATATAATTATATAAATTGAAGTTTCCTATCAGATTTATTGTATATTTTTATTCTTATCATAATCTCAATTTTTATTCTAATATTTTCTATTTATTATATTTCTAATAATTATGTATTATGTATTATCATCTATTATGTACATAATACACATATAATATTTTTATTACTCTAATTACTATCTCCCAACATCAATTATCATTTCAAAATGTCTAAATTCATCCTAAATCAGATTTTACACCTAATTATCCTAATTTACAAAATTAACTTAAAATGTACTATTTTTCCATATTACTTATTTACTACATAATTAACCTAATAATTACATCTAACACCTTAAATACTACAAATATCATACTCCATCAGATTTCAACATCTTAAAACACATAATTATTCACTAAATCATTAATTAACCATTTAATTACTTAATTAATCATAAATTACCCATTTTAGGCCCTAAAAATTATCTAAAATTTTAGAAAATTAATTTTTGAAAACGGGCTTCATAGCACTATTCTATATCATCTAAGTAATCTACAAAAAAATTTTGGGTTCCAAACTACACTCCTAAGGTCATTTATTTCTAAACCGAAACATATTCGGTTTTGCACGATTTCTTAAGGACCCTATATCATGAGACATATTTTCATCAAAATAATATTTTTCCTAAAAAATGCATACAAAAATATTCTAGAATAACAAAAGTCATAATTTTCTAGGCTTACCTAAGAGGAATTGGTAAAATAAAGCGCCCTATAGGCTCACTAAAAGATATCGATGATGAAAGGAAGCGCCGTTTGGGCTCGCTAAAAAAAACTGATGATAAAAGGAAGCATCCTTTAGGCTTACTCAAGAAAGTTGGTGAGGGGAGTGCCTTATAGGCTTGCTACAACAACTTAATAAAAAGAAGCGCCTTATGGGCTTGCTATAAGGAATTGGTAAGGTGATCAACCTATGGGTTTGCTAAAAAAACCCTAAAGGAAAATGATGAAAGAGAGGGTAGCACTGTAAAAGCTAGCTAACAACCCAGAAAGAAAGACGAAACGGTACCTTAAAGGCTAGCGGGATCCCTAAAAATGAAAGACGGGATAGCGCCCTAAAGGCTGGCTGAATCTCTAAAAAGAATAAAAGATGGGTCAATTCTTTAAGAGCTAATTGAAACCCTAAAAAAAAAAATGATGAAAGTGAGGTTAGCACTTTGAAAGCTAGCTAGCACCCCTAAAAGGACGGGATAATGCCTTCAAGGCTAGCTAGAACTCTTAAAAAGAATAAAAGAAAGGGTTTGCGCTTTAAGAGTTGGCTAGAACCCTAAAAAATGGAATATGAGATAGTACCTTAAAGGTTGGTTGGAACCTTAAAAAGAAATAGAAGAGGGGACAACACTCTAAAAGTTGGCTTGAATCCTAAAAGAAGTTGATTAAGGATTAAAAAAGTAAAGGAAGGAAAGCATCTAGTTCAAAAAAAAACTTCTTGACTTGGAAAAGTATTTATAGGGAAATTGTTTGAAAAACCATTTATGAAAAATGAATTAGAGATAAGCCTCTTAATTTGAAAAAGAGTTAAAAGATATTAAAAACTGTAATTAGAGAAGAATGATCTAGACTACTAAGGTCAATTTAAAGAGTGTGACTACCTTGAAAAGGAAACGGATGGCATGAATTGAACACTTGGCTACTCGAGTCAACATAGATTGGACAGGAATCTTATGACAAGCTTTTATTTTCTCTCTCTCTCTCTTTTTCTTTCTTTCTTTTTATCTTTTTGTTTTTGAAAGTTTTGTCAACGGGTATAAATTCTTATTTAAAGAACAAGCTTATAACAAACTCTATCCTTGATAACCATGCCAAGTTTCTCAATGCCCTTAACCTTAGGGTTTTCTCATGAGATTTTGTGATTTTAAACATTTCTTTCCTAAAGAAAAGATAACCCATAATTAGTTTAGTTGAAGAGGGTTGTAATATCCTATAAATCAATAATCAGGATATGGATATATGAATATTAGAATAAAGCCCTTAACAATGGATTTAGAGCATCGAAGGAAATAAACTGATTAAATTAAAAATTTATGAAAAATATGATAACTCTAATTGATGAGTTCTTGTATGCTTGGATGCATATAATAGTATATCAAGAATACAAGAAGATAACACATAGCAAAATATTATTCCTAGTTGATTAAAGAGTAACATAGAAATCCCTAAATCATAATCAATCAATGACAAATCTAATGATATACTTTATGCAGACAGTTAGTATACAATAGTTTCGAGTACAGAACTATTGTAAGGAGATTGGGATGTGAGAGTCCGATTTTTAAGCAACTAGATTTGAGGTGACGTGCCAAACATGAAATGTTATTCAAAAGGATCGGGTACATATACTAGATATATACGAATATAGATATATAAAATGAATATTGAGCAAATCACAGTCTATGAAACTCGTATGTAAACTTTGATTATGTGGAGTGCAGATTTTTCTTGACTCGAAGTTATAATAAAGTCACAAGAAACTAGTAGATGGATTTCATAAAATTTGGACCCTTAAAGAAATACCTTAAATTATAATTACAGACATAACTTTAAGTTATAATTATCATCCGTTGTTTTCGAACCTAGAGATATGAACTCTGCAACATAATAAAATCTTAAGAGTGAATTAAACATCCTATAAAGCTCATAGTACGGCAATATATGGTATTCAAATAATAAGTATATACAGTACATAATATACCCTTATATATACGTACATGAGGTCTTAATTATATGTACCTATAGGTGTTAATGTATTAGTAATTTAGAGAGATGGCGAGCAAATTTTAAAATATAATACGTACATTGTAAAGACAAGTTTATGTGACAAGAAATGGATTTCCATTAGTGAAATTATATTTTGCTAATTCACAAGAATAAAAATCTAGCACCAGGACCTTGAATATAGATCGATCTATCTATATACATATATATATATATATATATATTATACTATAACCACTAGAGACTACCGGTAAATACACGTGGAACATGCAGCCTTTATCTCCATAATCAACGTGGAAGTGGTTGAATGAAATAAGGATGGTTTAAAATGAGGGTATAAGGACACATTTCACATATATATTACTCGGACAATTCAACAACCTTCCTAATATCAGTTTCGCAACCTCCACATCCTTAAAAGCAATCCGAGAATCCAAGTAGAACCAGGAAAAAATTGATAAACAAAAATACAAGAGCTTATAAGCAGCATGGTTCAGAGGTCTTTCGTATGGGTCTGTTATTACATCCGTTCCACCGCCTATGAAGTATGTTATGTGTCAAAATATATATATATATTTTTTAAGATACTTATCCTAATAAGATGTCATTATTTTGTATATATTGTAACATACGGGGAGACTTTATTTTTGTGTTATTAAGGTCTTCCTATTATTAAAAATTTCCACTTTTAGAAAGTAGTGTCATTTTACCAGTTTTAATGTCTCCTCCTGTCAGCCCAATAATATCCGTAAAGCTATTTACGGGAGTGTGAGTACTCTTCTGGATTAAAGCTCTAACTCACCACGTTAGTTGATCATGACCGACAGCACTTATTACATATACTGTACCCCCGTGCACATATATACAGCCTTATATTACTGTCGAAATTAATAAAAGTGTGCTATTTCTTTTTTCATTCGTGAATATGTCCCTTATAATCTGTTGGCTTTCTTCCTTGGTTGTGTTGCTTACGGGTTTAGGCCTTATTGGCTAGCGTTATGTGCAAGTTAGGCTTACTTACTATTGTAGAGGTAGGATGGTAAGTATCATACGATCTATTTCTGTGCTAAAGAAAGCCTCGGACCATGACAGTTGGTGTCAAAGCCCTAGGTTATTCCAGCGGGAAAGACCATGACACGACAAGAAGAAGTGAGCAAGAGGTTAGATAGTCTTAAGGAAATCTTCAGGGGATTATCTAAGCGGATAGATGATTTGGTCACATTGTCAATAAGAGTAGCCAAAGTTGAGGCCAATCGTCGGGAGATGGATACTAAGATGGCCGAGATGGCTGAGAATTTCGATATTATAGTGCAAACCATCAAAGAGGAATTACACGTAACGATCGATGAGGTAAGACAACAGACTCAAGTAGAAGGCGTGAGAAGACAAGTTACTACTCGTGCTTCAATCAAGACTATTGAAGAGTTACGGGCACAAATAACTATTTTAACTTGGGCTATGGGAAATGCTTCTATCCCTGCCTTTGTTCATGTTCCTACTCATGCAGTTAATCTAAAGATGCCTGAGCCCAAGGCATTCACTGGCATGAGGGATGCTAAGTTGTTGGAGAACTTTCTATTTGATATGGAGCAGTACTTTGCTACTATAGGGACAAATGATAAGAGATCAAAGGTCACCATGGCTACAATGTACTTAACTGGTGATGCCAAACTGTGGTGGTGCACCAAATATGAGGATATCCAAAATGGCAACGCTTATGTAAATATATGGGTCGAGTTGAAGGCTGAGTTGTGAACTTAGTTTTTCCCTGAGAATGTTGAGTACAATGCCTGAAAGAAGTTAAGGTAACTTTGACAGGGTGAAGCCATTAGAAAGTATGTCCGTGAGTTCTCAACATTGATGTTGGACATTAAGAATATGACTGAAGATGGCAAGTTATTCTATTTCTTAGAAGGACTGAAGCCTTATGCCAGGAATAAGTTATAAAGGCAACAAGTTACTAACTTAGCTATAGCACAAGCAGCCGCTGAGAGCTTGACTGACTACACTCATGACAATAAAGGGAAGAATGTGTCGACAGGATACGCGGGTGGAAAGTCGGTCAAGTCAGGCAAACCTAAGAGTGGGGGAGCCCCAAGTTCAAGTAGCAGCAGTAGTAATACTGGAGGGAGTCAAAGGAAATCCTATAACTCTCATCAATTCGGAAAGAGTAGGGCAACCAACGGAGGTAAGAAGCCTTCATTCTCGTGTTTCTTATATAATGGCCTACACAAAGTAGCTGAATGTCTACATAGGGCAGCACTTAATACTATGGCACAAAAAGTAGAGAGTGTCTTCCAAGATGATGAGTCGGGGAGTGATGGAGGATCAACCCCGAATGGGCGCATTGCATATGTTGTCGACTGTTGGAAAGAGTTCCTTAGTACGACATAAGCCCAAGAACAATAATGAGTTAATGTATGTCCAGTTGAACATCAATGGTAAGAGTACCAGTGCAATGGTAGACTCCGATGCTATACACAACTTCATTGATGTACCTAAGGTGGAAAGGTTGGGGCTAGTGCTTACTAAGGACACTAGCCAAATTAAAGCTGTTAACTTTAAGGACCGCCCTATCCGAAGAGTTGCAAGAGGAGTGAAAGTGAGGGTTGGAGATTGGAGTGGAAATCTCAACTTCACAGCTGTTCCATTAGATAACTTCAGCATAGTCCTTGGAATAAATTTCTTGAGACAAGCCAAAGTTGCTCCCATGCCTGCAGCAGATTGCTTGTTATTCATGGGTGAAAAGCCTTGCTGTGTGACCGTTCAGAGGAACAGGGCAAACAACAATGGCAAGGAAGGGAAGAATATTAAGGCTATGATGTTATCAGCGCTTCAATTTAAGAGAAGGCTTAAACATCAAGAGCCAAAGGTAATAGAGAAGGGTCCTAAAAGAGTACGATTATGTAATACTTGACAAGCTCTCAAAGGAATTACCTCCTAGAAGATCGGTGGACCACGAGATTGACTTGATTCCTGGTGCCAAACCTCCCACCAAAGCTCCTTACAAAATGTCGCCTCTCGAACTTGCAGAATTGAAGAAGCAATTGGATGAGTTGTTAGAGGCAGGCTTCATTCGACCCTCAAAAGCACCATATGAGGCTCCTGTTCTATTTCAAAAGAAGCAGGATGGGAGTTTGAGATTATGTATTGACTACTGGGCTCTAAACAAGTTGACGGTGAAGAACCATTACCCAATTCCTCTAATTGTTGATCTGTCTGATCAACTGAGTGGGGCCGAGTATTTTACAAAACTGGATCTTCGCTCAAGCTATCATTAGGTTTGCATTGCTAAGGGGCATGAGCCCAAAATAGCGTGGTCAACCGGTATGGCGCTTATGAGTTCTTGGTGATACCATTCGGTCTCACTAATGCTCCTACAACATTTTGTACCTTAATGAATAATGTATTTCGTGAATATCTCAACAAATTTGTAGTCGTCTATCTAGACGACATTGTTGTGTATAGCAAGACATTACAAGACCATGTGAAGCACTTATGAATGGTTTTCAAGAAGCTGTAAGAGAATCATTTGTACATGAAGCGTAAGAAATGTGCCTTTGCCCAGAAGCGCATCAACTTCCTGGGTCATGTTGTTGAAGAAGGGTGGATCCACATGGATATGGCAAAGGTGGAAGTAATCAGGCAATGGCTAGTGCTTAAGAGTGTAACGGAGTTGCGGTCCTCCCTTGGACTCGCAAATTACTACAGAAGATTCATTGAAGGATATTCTTATTAAGTTACACCCCTCACAGATGTATTGAAGAAGGACTAAGCATGCTCATGGGATGAGATATGTTAGAATGCCTTCGAGGAGTTGAAGCATGTAGTGACGAAGGAGCCAATACTCGCCCTTCCTGACATTTCTAAGCTTTTTGAAGTACACACGGATGCATTGGGTGGAGTGTTGATGCAAGAAGGTCATCCAGTGGCATATGAGAGTAGGAAGCTGAATCAAACAGAGTACAGGCACTCAGCTTAAGAGAAGGAGTTACTTGAAATTGTTTACTATCTGAGAACCTGGAAACATTATTTACTTGGATCCAAGTTTCTAGTGAAGACAGACAATTTTGCTGCCAGCCATGTATTGACTCAACCGAAGCTTTCAGCAAAATAAGTAAGATGGAAAGAGTTTCTTGCATAGTTTAATATAGAGATTGAGTATCGCAGTGGACGGACCAATCAAGTGCCAGATGATTTAAGTAGGCGAGCTGATTTAGCATCCTTAGCACAGATTGCACGCCAGTCGGCAAGTCAAATCTCGACTTCAATTCAAGAGTAGATCAAGCAACACATAGGTTAAGACCTGTTAGCCAAAAATCTTAAGCAGTTGGTTGAAGAAGGGAAGACGCGCAGATTTTGGGTAGAAGATAACCTCATTTACACAAAGGGGCGTCGATTGTATGTTAGGAAAGCGGGCAACTTGAGAAGGGTACTCATGAGGGAGTACCATGATACTTTGTGGGCTGGACATTCAGGTTGGCAGAGGACATAGAGCTTGTTGAAGCAGGGTTATTACTGGCCAGATATGAAGGAGGATGTAATGACTTATACGAAGACTTGCTTAACCTACCAGCAGGACAAAGTTGAGAGGTAAAAGGTAGTAGGCCTCTTGGAGCCACTTCCTATGACATCTCGCTCATAGGAGAGCGTCTCCTTGGACTTTATCACTTCTCTACCAAAAATAGGGGAGTACTCATCCGTTTTTATTGTTGTTGACGGGTTTTCTAAATATGTCACCTTTATTCCTACCACGAAGAGTTCAAGCGTAGAAGAGATAGCCTAGATTTTCTTCAAGCATGTGGTGAAATTCTAAGGTGTGCCCCAAAATATTGTAAGTGATAGGGATGCCAAGTTTACAGGGAAGTTTTGGACAGAGTTGTTTCAACTCCTAGGCTCTAAGCTGAGCATGACCTCTAGCTACCATCTGCAAAGTGACAAACAAACAGAGAGATTCAATAGGTTACTGGAGGAATTCCTTCTGCACTCTGTCAGTACTAACCAGAAGAATTGGGTTGACTTGCTGGATATCGCCCAGTTCCGTTTCAACATCCAACGGAGCTCTTCCTCTAATAAGAGCCCTATAGAGATCATTACGAGTTAGCAACCACTGTTACCCTACACAGTGGCAGCACCATATATACTGGGAGATGCCCAAGAGCTTATCAGTTCACTAGGGATTAGAAGCAAAGTTCAAAAGTAGCAAAAGCGTACCTTGAAAAGGCTTCCAAGAGAATGAAGAAATGGGCGGATCAGCATCGCCGACCTAGAGAGTTCAATGTTGGAGATCAAGTCCTTATAAAGCTTCTTCTAGAATAAGTCAAATCATTGAGGAACAAAGATAGAAGATTAATCCAAAGGTATATTGGTCCAGTTCCTATCATATTGAAGATTGGAAGCGTAGCCTATAAGGTCGAGCCTCTTAAGTAGTTGAAGGTCCATCTAGTTTTTCATGTCAGCGTCTTGAGCCTCATAATGTGTCCAAGTGGTCACACGTTAAGATCAAGTTCAACCTAAGTCAAGCCGTGGAAGACATCCTTGCAAAGCAAAAAGTTAGAGATCCCTCCACTGGAGAAGAACAAAAGGAATATTTGGTCAAGTGGAGAGATCGAGGAGAAGAAGATACTAGCTAGGAGACTGAAGAAGATCTGAAGCCCTTATCCTAGAGAAAGTTAGCCTTGCTAACTAGAAGACCTCCGCCACCAGATCCAAGCTCCAGTACATATTGCCGAGGATGTCAATAGAATTAAGTGGGGAAGGATGTCAGGGTCCCTTTTTGTAAAATACTTATACTAACAATGGGCTATTCTTTTGTACATATTGTAACATAAGGGGGTAAGAGTTCAAAACTAAAATGAACTTAAAAAGTAAGTCAAAAGATATTCTGATTGAAAAATCTAATGCTAATCAAACTCAAAAGAGACTCATAAGGTACATCAAAGAGTATTCTATGTAAGAACTATAAATCAGTAATTTAAAGTTTGGTTCAAAAAATTTAAGGCGATTGGTTAAAGGATCCGATCGAACCTGAATTATCAAATAAAGTTAGAAATATTAGTAAAAGTGATCCCGTAGGTTCGAATTTAAGAATATAAGTAATAAAATAAAAAAATATAAAATTTCTAAATTTTAAATATATTACTCATTATTTATCGACAATGTACAAAATGCGTTCTGATAACTAATGAACCGCTAGAGATAAATTATATATGTGCTAAAAGTTGACCTAAATAATAGTTAGGAATATTTATTTATACTATATATAAATTTATATGTAGGTAGAAATACATGTAATTACTTAAAATATGTTAAATGTGCTAAAATAATGCTAAATAATTAAATAAAATTCATAATTAATTAAAAAATAAATAAAAATTAGAAAAAATAAGGAATGATTTGGATTTGGGCCGTGGCAACGGGGGAAAAGAAGAAAAAATTCAGTTAGTTAAATTAGAACAACACAAAAGGCAAATTGGAAGAAGATAAAGTAATTTTCAAATCAATTTAATGCACAATAATTTCCTAAGACATCTATAAATACTCTAAATTTTTTAGAAGCTCATTTTAGATGTTTGGAATTGTAGAAAATTAGAAAGATGTGAAATTGAGAGGAAATTAGGGTTTTACGAAAAATCAGTGCAATTAGGGCTTTGGAAGGAAACCTACATCTGGCAGCCACCTGAAAACGAACGGCCACCACTGCCACTAGTGGTCAGAATCCCAATGGCCAGGTGAGTCCGATTCCAACCTAATTTTGTAAAATTTATTAAAATTACTAATTTTGCCCATAAAATTATGAAATTTGATATTATGATGTTTTATTGTATGCAAAGTTAGTGGAAAAATAGTTATTAAGTTTAATCATGTCTATAAATATAGGGTGCTTAAGAAATTGAATAAAATCGAATATGTTTAGAATTAAAAATAAATAGGTATATGAGTGTATTTTAGAGCTTAAAATTTTTCTGTAGACTACTAGGTTAATATAAAATAATGTTACAAAGCCTTTTTATAAATATGAATTTTTGAAATTTTTAGGCCTTCAAACGATGCATAAAATGGGATATTTTTTGTTAATTAAGTAATTAAATGGTTAATTACTGATTTGGTAAATAATTACATGTTTTAGGATGTTGAAATCTGATGAAGTATGATACTTGTAACATTTAGGGTGTTAAATATAATTATTAGCGTAATTATGTAGTAAATTAGTAATAGGAAAAAATAGTAATAATAATAAATAGTAAATTTTAAGTTAATTTGTAAATTAGGGTAATTAGGTGTAAAATCTGATTTGGGATAAATTTATACAATTTGAAATGTTGATTGATCTTGGGAGATGATAATTTGAGCGATAGAAATATTAAATGTGCATTATATACATAAAAGGTGATAATATATAATATGCAATTATTTGAAATACAATAAATAGAAGATATTAGAATAAAAATTCATATTATATAAATAATAGGAATATATAATAAATTTAATGTAAAACTTAAATTTAGGTAATTATATGAAGAATATAAAAAAATTTCTCACATTAGAAGTAAATTCGATATACTAATAAGGATTTAAATGTATCGGGTAGAATAAAATATTGACTAGGGGTAATTATGGTATTTAGCATATCTAGAAGTAATATGATTAATTTCACATTATGGGTTGAAACGAGTTTCTAGGGTTCGTGTATAAACTGTATTTAGAAACTAAACTAGAATCTAATTTAGAAATCAATACAGAAAACTGAATCCAAACTTGGCCGAATCAAGACTAATAGTAAAAAACTTGAGAACCTAAATAATTAGATATATTAAACCCTAAACCAAAGATAATAATAAGTGTTATAGGGTAAAAACTAATTTATAACAATTATATGAAAACTGAGATAACGTTGGTATTATAAGGATCATTGACGATGGACTGAATGAGTCTCACCTCGAGTATCACGCCTCGAAGCGGCAAAGTCGTAACAGTCCCACCATGTAAACCATTCTAAGATAGAAGCTGACCATATAGCTGCCATCTTAGACTTGATTTACACAAGGTGTACACGACTAGTTCGCTTTGAAGTAAATAGTTTGTAAGTTAAATAAATTGTTTACCTATGAATTTAAGAAAAATAAATATTCACATTAAATTAATTTGAGCGTATTTACAAGATTTAGCAATCTAATAATAATCTAATTGAGTAATTTGTAAACTGAAGCTAAAAGCTTTAAAATAAATCTATCTTCTGTTTGTATCCTCACTCTCCAGGATCCTGCAGTTGCTAGCGTCAAGGTGATTATAGGCCTCTTCATCGCTAATATCTGCAACAACAGTTATAGGGATGTGAGCAATCACAGCTCAATAAGTTAGGATAGAGGATTTAAAACTATATCACAAACACAAACAAGACTGTCAACTAAATTATTAGGTGTAATGTATGTTCAAGCAAATGTCATCACATGACGTTGTCCGGCCTATCATAAGAATAGAGAAATTATGCCCACTTTAATCTGGGTTGAGGAGTTGCCTTTAATACAGCAATATACGACCAAACCCAGGCTTGTGCAATGGAGACGCCATTTCTTCCGCAACTACCTTTGAACCATTGACTTCACTCTTGTCACAACCTTCTCACGTGTCACTTAGTTTGACTAAGGATGAAAAAGGGACCAATTATGCTATCCAGCGCTATCTCTTTCGAAAGGGTCGGTATTTAGCCAAAGAATCCTAGGTTTCCCCTATTAAGTTGCTATACAAGTTTGATTTATGGTTATAAGTCATATATTTGTTAAGTCCAGTTTAAGACGATCAATCATTTCATACAATACAAGCAAAAACAACAACAAAATTATAACATCACTCATAATCAAGCATATGTACACACCAAACTATCTAGTAAGTATAACCGAGTATAATCTTAAGCCTCCAAAATACAGCATCATATTAATCCAAACTTACCTTGACTCCTCTCTTGCTCACTTGAGGTGGGATTAGTTCAATCCATCGCTAATAATTCTATAATATCAACGTTGTCTCAGTTTTCATATAATTGTTATAGGTTTATTTTATCTTATAATACTTATTATTATCTTTGGTTTGGGATTTAATATGTTCAATTATTTAGGTTATCAAATATTTATTTGTATTATATATGAATTTACATGTAGGTAGAAATATACATAATTACTTAAAATATGCAAAATATGCTAAAATAATTCTAAATAATTAAAGAAAATTCATAATTAATTAAGAAAAAATAAATAAAAATCAGAAAAAATAAGAAATAATCTAGATTTGGGTTGTGGTAGCTGGGAAAAAGAAGAAGAAAATTCATCCAATCAAATTAGAACAACAAAAAGGATAAATTGGAAGAAGATAAGGCAATTGTCTAATCAAATGAATACACAATAATTCCATAAGACCTCTATAAATACCAAAAATTTTTTAGAACCTCATTTTTTATGTTTAGAATTGTAGAAAATCAAAGAGAAGTAAAATCGAGAGGAAATTAAGGTTTTACAAAAAATTACAAAAAAACTGTATAATTGGGACTTCTAAGGAGAACCTAAACCCGATGAGCAGTTGGGAGTGGATAGCCACCACCACCACATAGTGGTGGTAGTGCCTAGATGGGCCGACACACTCATGGCTACTGACAGTAGCCGAAGCCACCAGTTTTGGTGAGTTTCGATTTTTACCCGATTTTTCTCAAATTATTAAAAATATCAAAATTAGTTGGAAAATTATGAAACTTGTTATTATAAAATATTTTCATATTTAGTTTTTAGGAAAAATATTATTTCGATAAAAATATGTTCTGTGATAAATGGTCCTTAAGAAATTGAACAAAATCGAGCATATTTAGAATTATAAATAAATAAGTTCAGAAGTGTAGTTTTAGACTCAAAATTTTTGTGTAGACTATTTAAGTGATATAAAATAGTGTCATGAAGCCCTTTTTCAAAAATGAAATTTGGAAAATTTTAGATGATTTTTAGGCCTTAAAATGAGGCGTAAAATGGGTTAATAAGGTAATTAAATAGATAATTACATATTTAGTACATAATTATATGTTTTAGGACTTTAAAATCTGAAGAAGTATGATAATTGTAGTATTTAGGGTATTAGATGTAATTATTACGGTAATTATGTAGTAAATAAGTAATATGAAAAAATTGTAAATTTTAAGTTAATTTTATAAATTAGGGTAATTAGGTGTAAAATCCGATTTGGGATGAATTTAGACATTTTGAAATATTAATCGATGATGGGAGATGGTAACTAGAGTGATAGAAATATTAGATGTGTATTATGTACATAATAGGTGATAATGCATAATATATAGTTATTGGAAATATAATAAATAGAAGATAGTAGAATAAAATTGATATTATATAAATGATAGGAATATATAATAAATTTGATAGAAAACTTAAATTTAGGTAATTATATGAAAAATGTAAAAATTTCTTACATCAGGAGTAAATTCGATATATTAATAAGGATATAAGTATACCGGGTGAAATAAAATAATGACTAGTGTAATTATGGTATTTAGTATACCTAAAAATAATATAATTAATTTCATATTATGGGTTGAAACAATTTTTTAGGATTCATATATAAAATTGTATTTAGAAATTGAACTAAAACTTAATTTAAAAATTGATGCGGAAACTTAACCAAAACCTAACCCTAAACCAACAATAATTGTAAAAGATTTGATAACCTAAATAATTGAACATATTAAATCCTAAACCAAAGATAACGGTAAGTGTTATAAGATAAAATAAACCTATAACAATTATATGAAAACTGAGATAACGTTGGTATTATCGAATCATTAGCGATGGATTGAATGAGTCCCACCTCAAGTGAGTAAATAAGGAGTCAAGGTAAGTTAGGATTAATACGTTGCTGTATTTTGGAGTCTTAAGATTATACTTAGTTGTACTTATTAAATAGTTGGGTGTGTGCATGTGTATGATTATGAATGATGTTATGATTTTGTTTGTTGT
Source organism: Lumnitzera racemosa (assembly GCA_024138005.1). Lineage (NCBI taxonomy): Eukaryota > Viridiplantae > Streptophyta > Magnoliopsida > Myrtales > Combretaceae > Lumnitzera > Lumnitzera racemosa. The sequence goes on from JAMXBC010000001.1 coordinate 126,741,461, forward strand.
TTAAGCTTATATTGTATGAAATGATTGATCATCTTAAACTAGACTTAACAAATATATGACTTGTAACCATAAATCGGACTTGCATAGCAACTCATTAGGGGAAAACTAGAGTTCTCCAACCAAATACCGATCCTTTCGAAAGGGATAGTGCTAGATAGCATAAGATAGAATGATTGGTCCTTTCTCTATCCTTAGTCGAGCTAAATGACAGGTGAGAAGGTTGTGGCAAGGGTGAAGTTAATGGTTCGAAGATAGTCGCAAAAGGAGCGATGTCTCCATTACACAAGCCTGGTTTTGGTCATGAGCTACTGCATTAACGATAACTCCTCAACCAAAATTAAAGTGGGCATAATTTTTCTAATCTTGTGACGAGCTGGATAACATTGTACGATGGCATTTGCTTGAATATACATTATACCTAATGATTTGGTTGATAACTTTATTTGTGTTTGTAATATAGTTTTAAGTTTCCATTCTAACTTACTGAGTTGTGGTTGCTTACATTCCTATAACTGTTGTTGCAGGTGTTAACGATGAAGTGGCTTATAATCACCTTAACGCTAGTAACTACGGGATCCTAGGGAGTAAGGATATAAACTAAAAGCCAAATACACTTTCTAGTTAGATTTATTTTAAAGCTTTTGGCATTAGTTTACAAATTGCTCAATTAAATTGTAACTAGATCACTCAATCTTGTAAGATACTCAGATTATTTTAATACAAGTATGTACTTTTCTTAAGTTCATAAATAAATATTTTTTTTTTAAATTATGAACTGTTTACTTTAAAGTAGGTTAGTCGTGGACTCCTTGTGTAAATCAGGTTTAAGATAGCGACTGTATAGCTAACTTCTATCTTAGAATGGTTTGTACAACGGGACTATTACAACTTTGCCGCTTCGGGATGTGACATTCTATTAAGAGACCTAAAGCTTGATCAAGCTTTGAGGTTAACTTAGAAAGTAATTCTAATTGAAAACTCGATGTCAGTATGACTTAAGGGTAGCTTCAGGGGTTCTGTACCTAAAGACTCTACAATTATCTTGACTCGAAGCTTAGCTCATAGGATATTGTAGAGACAAGTCACTTATAAACAACCTTAAAATCCTAATATCTAAGTATAGATAGCCTATAATATGATGTTTAACAACTTAAATCATAAGAAGTTGAATAGGTTAGTGAAAAGAATACATGACTTGGATGGGAATTAAAGTGGATGAATTGAATATAATAGGAATACGCGAAAGGGACAAATATGACGACCAATACTAGTGAGCAACAAAGTTCTAAGTAAGTGGGATCGATACTTCACAGTATTTTAGGATATTATTTCAGAATATCTGTGGACCTTGGTATGTATTGACTTACGATTGTAGTTAACTATTTATGCGTATGTAGTGGTTGTGATTAGGTTTTGATTTACTGTGATGAGAGTCGAGCTCCATGATATGGTTGTTCTGTAAATATTATTATAGTTTGAGAATGGTTAATCGCCCTAAAAATAAACTAACTCAAATTCGACTTAACATCTAACTCAATATGCATCACAACTTACTAGGGGTAACGATTATGGTTCTCAGGCCAAACATGGACTCCCTTCAATGAAGATAGCTGAAATAGTCCTTCCCCCACCCTTAGTCGAACTAAGTGATAGGAGAGGAGGTTACGGTAAGGCTGGAGGCTGTAGTTCAAAGGTGGTTACGAGAGGAAGGTGTTCTCTGTTGCACAAGCCCCAGTTTGGTCTCTATTCGCGAAGTGCGCAACGTCAATCTCCTCAACCTGGATTAGAGAGGGCAAAAGTTCTCTGATCTTACGACGGATCGGATAACATCATGCGATATCATTTACTTATACATGCATTGCATCTAACCAACTTGGTTGAAAATCCTCCTTATTTTGTGCTTTGTATATACTTCTATTTCCACCCCACTTACTGAGCAGGTTATTGCTCGTTCGCTTATAGTTTGTTTTGCAGGTTCTAAATGGCTTACAATTATATACCCAACACCAAAACCCTAGTAAATCAAGATAGGGAGTGAGATCTAACAAGAAATGGCTAGTTATTATCCTTAATATTAACTTTTTATCTTTTAAGGAAAACTACATAGGACTCTTCAAGGGGCTTGGTAGTTTTCAATACTATAGTTTGTATATGAAGTGCCAAGTACTTGTGGAATTTACTATTACTCTTTTATAAGGTTAAATCACAAGTTTATTATTATAAATTATTTCAAATGATTACTTCATAGGTTTATATCAAATATGTATCGAATTAAACGCTTCAAAGGAGTAGAGTTGAGTACTCCTGATGTGAACTAAGTCTAAGATAGTAGTTGTGAGGATAGTTTCTATATTATATTAGGATGGCTCACACGATAGGACTATTACGACTTCACCTTTTTCGGATATGATGAGGCTTTCCTTGCTAACTTTCGATTTAGATTTCATTCTCAACTATAGTTCCAAAAATTATAGTCCATTTTGTAAGTGACACGCTTTGATCAATCTGTTAGGTCTTTTGTGGTTTAACATTATGGATTTAGGCTTTTGGTCCAAGAGTTTCAAAAAGGACTAGTGAGGAGGCCTATTTTGAAAGAAATATTTTTATTAATCCCAAGTGTACAAGTCTAGAACCTTAGGGAAAAATTAGAAGTATGCTTGCCCTAGTTTCAAAAACAACTTCTATTAAAGATAGATTATTTTTCAAGATTGAAAGAACTTTTACTGTATAAGGGTAGTATTGTGGTTAGGATGGCCTTATATAATTTAGCATAAGTAAGAGAGGCTTTAGAGTGAATATAGAGATTTTGGGTTTCTAGGTTTTAGAATGTAACCTAGGGCCTTATGTTTTTGGAACTATTTGGACTTTGACTCCTAGCCTTTTAATTTGGTTTGGCTACCCCTACTGGGATGTGAAATATCTCTTAGGGGTTTCGTCTTACACTTGGGCCCAATTTTTTTGCCTCTTTTCTTTTTTTAATTATTATTACTTTGCCCTATTATGTCTTGTTGTTCTTTATTTTCTTTTAGCCCCAAGAATTATTGTCTTCATTATCAAGTTTCTGCCTTTTAAGCGATTTATGGCCCTAAGTCCATGGAATCTATTGTATGGACTTGAGTGAGGTATGTATAAACTTGAAGTATTCGAAAAGGAATTGGCTCTTCTTTATTTCATTAAAAAAAATTATTAAAAATAAAAATCATTTTTTAATTAACATTACTTAAGCAAGCATAAAGCAATTTTACCCTTATCTCTAAATCAGTGACCCTAACCTTTGAATTGCTTCGTTGTGAGGTGGTTCTTAATAGGGTTTAAATTTGAAAACACTCCAAATTGGTCCAAGTGGGTTAATAAGAAATAATTGTGTTTAGGATTTGGAAATGAATGCCTATCTTCATTAACTTACATATCACATTTAAAGTGGACCTCCTTTAAGGAATAAGTCCAAAATATCCTCACTCTTATGTTGCTCAACTCTCAAAGTGCTTTATGGGTTAGTGTATAGGATATAGTTTTGCCTTTTCTCATTTTAAACCTTAAAAGCGAGTTATCAATTTCTTAAGTAGGGGTTTATTTTTTATTTGCCTAAGGTGAAGATTTGCTTTCCCCACCAATTTCTCAAATTATGCCTTGGTATTTCACTTTGTGCTTTAGCTTGGTTTATGATTGGGCTGGGCTTTCTAAATAGACTAAAGGTTTTGGCTAGGCTACTTTTATTGGTTGAGGATCGTTTGGGTCAGCTGCCTTGATGGGTCATGGTTGTGATTAGATTGGTTGCTTGGCTAAGTGGCTTATATTTAGGTAGGTTGCTCGAATAGGCCCAAGGTTATTTAGATTGAATGGGACAAAGGGCTGGTGTTTAGATTAAACAGGCCAAGGGGCTTGTGTTTGTGTTGAATGGGTCAAGAGGCTCGTGTTGGCTTTCTTAACGGATTGAAGGGCCTTATATGGGTTAGAAGCTAAGTGTTTAGGTTGGTTACTTAAGTGGGCTAAAGGCCTAAGCTTAGATTAGCTCCTTGAGCCTATAAGGACTTATAGCTGTTGGCAACTTTTCTTTTCATTTTTATTTTTTCAATTTTTGTTTCTTTTTTCTTTTTTTTTAAGAGAGAGAAAGATAAAGTTTTATTGTACAAAAAATAATTTACAAATAAAGATGGTGATTTTTTTAGGGTTCTATTTACAAGTTTATGAAATTTTATATTTCTTGGAGTGGGAGGGAATAATGGTTAGGTAAACACTCATTGAAGGACTATTTACAAAGAAATGAATGTTAAAGAATGAAGAACGATGAACTAAAGAGAACTTTTATTATTGCGAAAGATCAAAATACAGAAAAGAAAGGTAAAAAACCTAACATTTATTATGGATTTTGACATTTATTTTAGGCTCTTTAAATGTGAATTGGAAAAAACCTTACATCAAGTCACGTATGCAAGTCTTAAGGTCCCCTATCATTTCATAGGTTTCCCCAATGACTTGTGCTAAAAGGGACCTTAAGGCTCGATTATGAGCTTCAGAACACTTGAGCTTTTCTTTCGGATAGGCAATCTCATCTTTCAGCGACTACTCATGAATCTTAGATATGTCCTATGGCCTATCATTTCCTGATTGTTTGCTTGGTTGTCTACTATTTTAGGTCTATACATTTTTTAACAAAAATTAGTCATCAATGTAACAAAAGAAAGCACATGGAAATATGTAGATGTTAGGATTGTTTGGATTAATACATTATTCTTAAAGTGACAACCCTATTATAATTTTCAAAAACTTGATTGTATTAAAACTCTTGAACAATTAGTAAGGTTGCAATTTCTTAAGGATAATGTATTAACTCAAGCTCGAAGGGAAGTATATATAATTAGGGTGTGTTCTAAAAGGTCCTTAAGTTTTATAACCTCACTTTTTTTTAGGAAACATTTTCATTGGTCACAATGAGCTTAAGTGGGGTAGCTTAATCAATCTTGAATGGTGGTTACACCACTACGGCCGGAGCCTATACAATGGTCCCCTCATAAGATCTTAAGACGGCCTGATTCTAATCGCATCTACCTTGCATCTTTTATGCAATAAATGAACCCCCCATGTCCTAATGTATGTGATATGCAAAATAAATAATTAAAAAAAAGTATACATAAGGTTAATAACAAACAAACAAATAAATAACATGGGTATTTTAAAAAGCAATTTTAATTTCGAAAAGTATTTAAGTGATTAGCCTTCTTGAATTTCCTAATAGAGTCGCTAAACTGTCGAACTTGATTTTTTTTTCTCTTAGTTTTTATAAATTAGTTTTTTTTTTAATCGATTAATATTAAACGCTACTTGTTTTAATATTGACTATTGACTAGAGTTTAAAGAAAATCGGTTTTTTAATTTGAAAATTGTTTGAAGTTACTACTTGAATGCAGTTGGGAAAAAGAGTTAATTTATAATTAATTGGGTAGATTGATTATAACTTAGCTATTGATTTCTCGATAAAATCAATTTTATTAAAACTATTTTTGAAAATCAAAGATCTAGATCTGAGAGCTAATTTTTTAAACTCTTAATAGGTACTACTTTTTTAACTTTTCGATTTTAATTTCACTTTTCAAGATTCCCCTTAATGAAATCTATCTACATGTAACTTGATTTAATTCTAATAAGATAAAGCGACTAATTATTTACAAAAGATGATTTCCATACTTTGAGTTATCCCGTATTTACGTACGAGTACCTACGTACTCATTATTTGAGATTAGATTTTCGTAGTTCATTCCATGAAAACTTTAATGGGTTGGTTGATTTTAGTATTGAAAAATGATTGGATTTACATTTTCTCCCAATTTTGAGTTTATTTAGAGAAAATTTCTCAAATGTACCTAAATTAAATTTCATTCTAAAATGCCTTGATTTTGAAAACGAGTCGATTTATATTTGTTTTATTATTATTTTATTGAATTTTTTTTTCTAAGTGATAAGATGATTTCCTATTTTATATTATTTTTTCATTTAATTTTATTATTTATTTATTTTTACTTTCTAAAATAAATGAATAAGAACTAAATTTCATCCTCCTTTCCTTTTTTTGTCTTCTTTTTTTTACTTGCTTTTCTTTTCTTTTTTAATTTTTCTTTCCTTTTTTTATTATAATTACAATTACATGAATGAAATAAGTAAATGGAAAAAAATAAACAAATAAATAAATAGATAAAAGAATTAACGAAATAACCAAAGTTAAATCGAAGGTTGGATTAGGTATGCGAGTTAGGCTATAGGTTAGAGCTTGGTGAGGATTCGGATTGGGTTGGGTGGGGGTAAGCGTTGGGATTGGGTCGTATACATACAAGGTACGTGACTTGGTTAGGAAATGCAACAGGGGTAGTCAAAGAGAGGCAATTCGAACCAATTCATCCACCAACTTTAGCGGGGAAGGGTGTTTTCATTAGTTTCTCATTGAGTTTAGGGGAGGTATGTTCAATGTCGTGGTGCTAGGGTGTAGTTTGAGGGTATTTGGGTTCGGTAGTCAACAATGGTTTTAGGGGAGCTTCAAGGGTGGTTGTTGGGTATGAGAGGGAAGTGTAGTGTTAAGTTTTGAGATATAGGGAGTGTAGTGGCACGACTAACTTGGCGCAAAGTGGTGGCTAGGAGGTGTTTTGAGTGAAGAGGGTTATGGTGGTCTAAGGTTCGATGGTAGCAATTACGAAACTGTAACTAAGGGGTACAGTGGGGGTAAACTGTGGTGGGTCTGGAAGCTAGTGGCTCAAGGAGCTTCACTAGTGTATTGGTGCACTTTGAGGGTGGCTAGAAAGAGAGAGAGTCGAAGAGAGAAAGTGGTCGTAGGTGTAGAGACAGGAAGTGATCAAGGAAGAGAAAGAGTTTATGAGATGATTTTTGGTGATTGTGCATGGATGGAAGAGTCTGATTTATAGTAACTTGTGTTTGCATAAGCTCGGAAAGTTTATTAATGGCAAATTAGGCATGAATACATAAATCTGGTCTTATTTTCGAACTTGATTTGAAGAAGGCCATGTAAAGATAAATGCTAGATAAAAAAAAAAAAAGCTTGCTTGTATGTGGAATTCATGCAGAAAATGGATCCAAAGTGAGAGCTATGAGTTATTTTCATACCAAGAAAGCTATAGAAAAACAGGGAAAGGAGGAGAAAGAGAAAGGAAAGGGAGAGAAAGAGGCTGGCGTGGGGTTGACATGGCGCCACGTTAGCCCGCGTCATCCAATCTTAACATTTAATGTATCCCACAGTGACATGTAGCAGCTGACGTGGCATGCCACATAACTTGCCACATCAATGCTGTCTAATCCAAGAGCACTACATGTCAGGACAAGTGGCACAGTAAAATCTTGACATGTGGTAGTATAGTATGTGTTGTGGAAAAAAAAAATAGTTTTTGCCTTTAATAAGATTTGAACCCCTGACCTCACAACTTAAATCCAATGTTATATGTATATACTTATCTATTAGGCTGTTGGCCTGTGTATTATTTATATGTATAATGTGGATAAGGTCAACTTGGACTGGATTCAAATTTAAGCCTAAGCCCAATGACTTTTTCTTTATTTTATCTAAATTAAAAATTATATTATACTAAATTATCGAAAAAATTTATTATTTTCTAGATTTCCTAAATCTTCTATTTTTCTATTTTTTCGTACTTTTTTCTAAATTTTATATTTTTGTGAATTTTTCTCAAATTTCTTATTTTTTTGCCTTTCTTAAATCTTCTATTTTTCTACATTTCATTTTTTTTTGTTTTTCTTATTTTTCTAATTTTTTGCAGTTTTTCTAAATTTAGGACCTTTTACCCTATTGAAAAAAATAAAAAGAAGGCAAAAATTAAGTATCTATATATATTATTATCATCGATATATTCTAGGCTCATTTTATATTCAATTCCTAAATTTGTTTCCAATTTAGGTTCTAATTCAATTTTTAATTACAAATTTTATACGTGTACCCTAAGAACTCGTTTTCAAATCATTATATAAAATTAACCACATTACACTTAGGTATCATAAATCTCATATTTAACTCCTCGCTAGTATTCTAGTCTGTACGGTACATCTTACTCCTAATTTAACTACTAAATTTGCTCTCAACGTGAGAAAAATTTACATTTTTCTCATAATTATCTAAATTTAAGTTTCATATAAGAATTATTGTATATTATTATTATTATCAATTTTAACTTAATATATTTTACTTGTTAAATTTCCAATTATACATATTGTTAATTTACACCTAATCACCACATAATTCACATATTAATTACATCCAACATAATAAATACTACAAATATCATATTACATCATAAATTAACATCCTAAAACACTTAATTACATACTAAATAAGTATTTATACATTTAAGTACTAAATTATGCCCCAAAATCACTCTTTAGATATAATTTAAAGCCTTAAAAATTTTGAAAATTAATTTATAAAAAATCTCTTAACAGCACTATTTTAAATACTCTAAATAGTTTACATAAAAATTTTGAGCTCAAAACTACATTATTAAGGCTATTTAGTTCTAAATAAAAATCAAGCTCGAGTTTGGGGATTTTTTAACCACTATACATTTCTAGATCTAAATTCATCAAACTAATATTTTTCCCTAAATTTATATACATAAAAATCCTAGAATATCAAATTTCATAATTTTTCAAACACATTTAGTATTTTTTAATAAATTTAACAAAATTGGATTGAAAATTGAACTTACTTATCTGATTAACTTCTGACCACCAAGAGTGGCCCTAAGTGTGTTGGTAGGGTAGGGTGGTGGTGCTGGTGGTGGCAACTGTCCTTCCCCAAGCGATTATTGGTTATGGGTTGCCTTAATTGCATACAATTTTTGCTATTTTTTCTAAAACTCACACTTTATGATCTCTCTCTATTTTTTCTGAATGTCTAATTGACGAAACTGAGTTTTGGTGAGTGATTTCTGATTTTATAGAGGACTTTAGGGTTTCTTTTGATTTTTAAGGTAACCAAGTATCCCTTATCTTTTTTCTTTTTACTTTTTATTTATTCTAAATCAATTGGTTAATTTTGTTACTATTAATCCTAGCATACCACGATTTGATTTTGAACTATTCCTCATTTTTCTAGCATTTTCTTGCTTTTTTAAATTTTTTATGATTTTTTTAATTATTTAGTGTTATTTTAACTTAGTTTAAGTATTTTAAGTCATTTCAAGTATTTTTACCTACATGTAAATACATATATAGTATGAGTAAATACTTCTAAATATTATTTATGTTATTTTATAATTTTTAATGTGCATATAATTTATCTTTATTATTTCATTAGTTATCAAAACTTCTTTTATGTGTTTACGATAAATAACTAATAATATGCTTATAATTCAATATTATAATATTTAATTATTTTATTACCTATTTTCCTAAATTAAAATTCACGAGATCACTTTTACTGATATTCCTAATTTTTTTGTAAAATTCGTGTTTGATCGGACAACTTATCTAATCACTTTAAATTTTACATGTTAATCCTGAACTTTTGATTGCAGGGCTTACAACTGACATGAAACTAGCACCACCGCTCAACTAAGGAGGCAGCATCTAAGGTTATCGATGATACCCCTATTACCGATAGTGGTCGGAGACTCCAACTTAGGTGAGTGCTTAAATCTACCCAATTTTGCTTAAATTGATAAAAATAGTTATTTTCAACAAAAAAATTCTGGAAAATTTTATTATGGCATATTTTTGTATGTAGTTTGAGGAAAAATATTATTTTATTTAAATTGAGTCTCGAAATATATCGCCCTTAACAAATTGTCAACACCGAACCGATTTTACTTTTATTTTCGAAAACCTAAATGATGTTGTTTTGGCTTTGGAATTTTTTTATAAATCATCTATTATGTATATTAAATTGCTATAAAAAAATTTTGTGAAAACCATTTTTCATATTTTTATTTGATTTTTTTGCTTTAAAATCCTATTAAAATAGTTATTTATCAATATATATTTTGTAATTTTTCAAGTTACCGACTTAGATTCTAATATGGGGTGAGTCATGATGTTAAGTAACACTGAATAATGTTAGGGGATGAATTTTGTAGAGATTGGAGCATCGAATTGGTATGTTATGGATTTAGGGAGTATATATGTTATATGTATGAAGTAACCTAATGAAAAAATCAAGTGGGAGTTGATTCAACTTGTAGTATAACTAAACTATAAGATGATTTTTAAATTTGGTTGTGAACTAAATTTAGGAGTAGTTATGCCAAAATGTAGAAAATCCCTGAATTAGAACCTAATTCAAAAGCAAAATCAGAATCCAAGTTAGTAGAAGTATAGTAGGGAGTTAGACAAAACTCAAACTAGAGGTGACATTCACGTAAATAAACTATAGAAATAACAAGTAACAGGAAGCTAAAATAGAACCTAATTGAGATGTTGAATCAAAATCGGAATTGGAATCAAAAGTAAATTTAGAACCTAATTGAATACGAGAAGTAGTCACAAGAGACTTAAACCTAAACAACTAAATATAGTAATATCTTAAACTGAGGATAGTAATTTATATTACAAAATAAAGTCTATGTATACAACTTATATAAATATAGAAATTATACTTATGTTACAAGGACAAGTGATAACGCTGTACTGCAAAATTACACATTAGTGAGCAAGTGTAAGGATCAAGGTAATTTTTTGATCAATACATTATTATATTTTAGAGTATTGCATCATAGTATTTAGAGGCTTAAGATTATACTTAATTGTGTTTGTAGGTAATATGAATGTACGCATGCCTATGCTGCTTTTTTTGGCTTAATTATGTGTTGCTAGAGTGCTATTATGGAATGTACTTAATTGTACCGAGTGATAGTGAGTGATCACCTTAAATGGACCTAATTATATTGGACTTGTAATCATAATTTGGTCATGCATTGCAACCTACTAAGGCTTGTTTAGGGTTTTGTGTCCAAATACCGACCCTTTCAAAAGGGTTAATGTTGGAGCATAATGGTTCATTCTTCATCCTTAGTCAAACTAAGTAATAGGAGAAAAAATCATGGCAAGAGTGAAGGTATTGGTTTAAAGGTAGTCATGGGAAGAGTATAGTCTACGTTGCACCAGCTTGGATTTGATTGCAAGTTGTTGCATATGCATTAAAACTCCTTAACTCGAATTAGAGAAAGTGCAATTTTTTTAATTTTATAATAGACTGGATAACGTTGTACGATGGTATTTAGTTGTTGCATTGCATTAATTAACAATTTGATAACCCTATTTGTGCTTAATATATAGTCTTATGTCTTCGTCTCAGCTTACTGAGTGGTTGGTTACTCACATTTTTATAGATGTTTTTACAAATGTTGATTAGAAAGTCCTACCATGACTACCTTAAAACTAAGGACTATCATATTGTAAAGAGTGAGAATATAAAATTGATAAATAGTTGAACTTCTAAAGTCTTCGTACTTGTTCATCAACCAATGTTAAAGAAATATGTACTTATTATACAACTAAGTTAATGGTATTGTAAATAGAACTTAAATTATTGAATATTTACCATATGTTTTAAGATTTTCGTTGCCAAAAATTATATTATCTTCAGATGGACTGTTTAGTTTGAAGTGAGTTAGTTGTGGTTGTCTTGTGTAAACTAAGCTTACAATAGCAGTTGGAAGGCAGTTTCAATTTTAAAATGGTTTACACGGTGAGATTATTACAACTTTATCGTTACGGGTCATAACACTATTATATTATGTTGGATAAGTTTTTATATAAGAAAAATGAGCAAAAATAGGTGGAAAAGAAAAAAAAGTAAGCCCCGTAAATAGATAATTTAAAATCATTATGTAAAATTCAAGGCGATTATGAAAGTTATCCGATTGAACTTGTATTTTACAACAAGGTTAGGAAAATTAGTCGAAGTAGCTTTATGAGATTGGATTTAGGAAAATAAAATAATAAAATAAATAAATTGTTGTATATAAATATATTACTCGTTATTTATTAAAAACACATGAACCAAGTTTCGATAATTAATAAAATTTTAGTGATAAAGTATGTGGATGCTAAAAATTATAAAATGGCATGAAATAATATATAAGAGTGTATATTTATATTAAATGTATCACGCGTATATATATATATATATATATCCCTTTAAGTATCTAAAATACTCGAAATATGCTGAAATATGCTAAAATATACTAAATAATTGTAGAAAAATAATAAATGAATGACATAAATTAGGTGGTGGCTGGAAAATACGTGTAAGGCTCGTGGTAAGTTAGCAAAGTGGAGTAGAATGCATTAAGAGGGAATTAGGATACCAGTATACATGCAAATTGTCGATTTAAGAACACTTGGTACACAGACTGGCTGGAAAATATGTGTAAGGTTCGTGGCAAGTTAGCAAAGTGGAGTGGAATGCATTAAGAGGGAATTAGGATACCAGTATACATGCAAATTGTCGATTTAAGAACACTTGGTACACAGACAAATTTCCCACTACCCCAGCAAAATCTGTATAAGAATCTAACCCCATTGTAAATCATTTTGGCAAGATAAGAGCATAAGAAAAATATAAGGAGTTCTAGAAAACTTGGAAGAGGAATTTAGAAAAAAAAAGTAAAAAAATAGCGTAAAATTAGGTGAATTAGAGTTCAAATAGTCAAGTAAATATTAGAAGTGATCCATCACTGCCACTAGAAGGGGAAAGCAATGCCTAAAAGCTCCAAAATACCTAAGGTGGGTGACAGTGGTTGGAAGGTTAAACATTCATAGGTTCAAATTTTCACTCTAAATTTCTTAACATTGTTAAAAATACAAAATTTCCTTAGGAAATTATGGAAAAATGTTTTCATGAGTATTTTTTGTATATGGATTCTAGTAAAAAAAAGTTATTTTGTTAAAATTATGTGTCTAAATACATTGTTACTAAGAAATTACTAAAACCGAGCATATTTCGATCTTACTTTCAAACCCTTATGGCACGTTAACTTCATAGAATAAAATTAAAGGAAATGGAATTCCAATTCCATAAGGAATGGATTAAGGGTGTAATACATATTATTTTGTTTAGTTGAATTTATAAGTAATTTAGGAATAGACATGTAATATAATTTTAATGACTAAATTATGCTCGATCCATTTTTTTTTTCAATTAATCCTAAAATAATAGGTAGTGGTGGTTGGCGGTGGTGTGATAGCGGCAGCGACAGTGGCGGTAGTGGTGAGAAATCGTGATTCCTTGATTGAATTGAGAAATTCCTAAGTAATAAGGACTTCTATGAAATTGCGATTTCGTGATAAAAAACTAAGTGAATATCGTAATAAAAATTAAGGAGGGAATGGAATTTTAATTCCATGAAGTGAATGTGTTGTTAATGTTGTTGTTTTGACTTTGAAACTTTTCTCGAAAATACTTACAATATATATATATATATAATTGTTATGAAGAGATTTTTGTGAAAACAATTTCCTAAATTTTTACTAATTTTTAGACTTATAAATCCTATTAAATTGCCTTCTTAAAAAGCTTACTTTATAATTCTTTAAGGATTTTGCATGGAATTTGATTTTAGTTGATTGTAGTTCTAAGCTAATGTTGAATGGTGATATGAAAATAATTATGAGTAGTTGAAGTGTTAGATTCATAGTATATGGAAGTTTGTGGTGAAATTACAAAAATATGTAATTAGTTTTTTTTTTTTAAATGATATGGTGAATAGAGTTTTCTTGGGACATGGAATGAAACTGGAGTTGTACTTGGATGTTCACCTATTGATCTTAGTAGGAAAGGAGACGAGGTTGTAGTAATTTAGTGAAAATATGAAATATGTATAGATTAGATGATACATCAGAGGCTTTTAGTTAAATGTTATATTAGAAACCTATATAGAGGCTAAATCAGAAACTGCTTATATGTAAGTAACAACTAGACATGACTCAAAGAATATGTCAGAGGATGTTTTAAGAATTTTAGAATAAATTGTATTTAGAGGATAATTTAAAGAATGAATCAAATGATGGCTTATGGAAGAATTACTATAAAATGGCTTTAAAACCTGAACACTTTGATGGAACAACTCTCCAAACATGAGTTAATGAGCTAATAAATCGAATATTAATATAATGTATCTTGTACAAGATTGAAATGTTATTTATATTATCGGAATTTATAGTGAAGGGACCCTTCACAACCATACCTAAGTGAGCAATAAGCATTTCAAGTAAGTTAGAATCAATGCGTAATTATATTTTAGAGTATTGTTTTATAGTACTTAAAGGCCTAAATGTATGCTTATTTATGCTTGTAGCTAGCTTGGCTGTACACATGGTTGTGTATATTTGATACTTTATTGAACTATATTGTGGTTTGCTTTGCTAAAATATGAGTTAATGGATTGTTTGAATTGTTTTAGTCACCCATAATTGGAATTAATTTATAGTGGATTTAAGACTTCACTAGGCATACATTGCAACCCACTAAGGAATGGTTAGGATTCTACGTCTAAATTCCGCCCCATTCGAAATGGATAGTTAAAATAGTCAATTCTTTACCTTTAGTCGAATTAAGTAATAAGAGAAGAAGTCATGTAAGGTCAAAGACACTAGTTCGAAAATAGTTGTAGGAGGAGAGATATCTTCATTGCACAAACTTGAGTATAGTTGCAAGGCCATTGTAGCCTACAAAACTCTTTAAAGCCTGGATTCTAGTGAACATAATCTCTCTAGTTTCATAATGGACAGGACAATATTGTATGATGACATTTGTTTTGTTATATTTTATCAAATTAATTGCTCGATAACCCTTTTTGTGCTTGTTGTGTATGCTTATATCTTTGTCCCTTTAACTAAGCGATTGATTACTCACATTCTTATAAATCATTTCGCAAGTTTAGAGTTGATGTCGTATTACACTTATCTAGAGGTTGGTGTAAGGAGGAATGAGGAGTGAGAAAGTAAATTGAAGACTTGGCTGGACCTATACGACTTTTGGAGTCTCTTCTTTTTGTTTCTTTTGGACCGATACTTATATACATATAAATACACCTATAATTAAACTGCTGCTTATGTAAGATAAACTTTGGAATGAATTTTCTGTAAATATAAGTACTAAAGACTTTTTCCAAATTTTTTTTTTTATGTGATGAGCTGTTTGCATCAAAGCGAGTTGGTTGTGAATGCTTTGTTTAGATTAAGTTTATGATGGTAGTTATGAGATTAGTTTTTATCTTATGGTGGTTTAGACAACATGATTGTTATGGTTTTATCGCTTTAAGGTGTGAAAAAAAGAAAACAAAAGATTAAAAATGGGATGAAATGTGATTTTCCTTGTATGTTAACATATACATTTATTTGGACACAATACATGTCTAGGGAATATAGAAAAAAAAATTGCATAATTATAAACTATAAAAAAAAAATTATGATAATACCATTACCATACTGTATCTTGAAAATGTGACATTACTCTAAATTAATAGTTGTATACCATAGCTAAGGTGCAACATAGGTATAAACGCACGTAATTATACTAGTGTTGCATTTTAAAAATGCAACATTAATACAAATAGTTATTAACAGTATCTTGGTAATATTTTTTTATCTAACTTATATTTATATAATATTTATTAATTTTGACGGTAAACATACGAATTTTTCACTTTTTTTAATTTTATTTGGTTTGTCTTTAAATGAATGGCAATAACATTATTCTAATACAAGATTAAGGAAAAGGAAAAAGAAAATGCAAGAAAAAAAAACGAAAAAAAAAAAAACAAAAATGCTAGTCCTAGGAGAATATCCTCATGAATGCCGCACTTGAAATTGCCTTTTGAAAAGGTAATTTAAATTTAAGTAAGAATTGAGGCAATTTCTTTTATTATAGTAGAAATTGACTCTTGAATAAAAGTACTTCTCTCCCTGTGCGACCTCATTCCAGCAATTAGAAACACATATCTCTCTCTCTCTCTCTAAAATGGTCTAAGTTTTCATTCCTTAAATCTGTCATTTCGAACCTCTTTTTTTTTTTTTTTTTTTTTTGCGAATCAATTGTGGATTTGGAGTAGTAGCACAGTATGGAACACAGCTGTGGAAAGATCTTTCAAAACCGGGAGGCCATTTGCTCAATCTCTTCGCTTTCTTCCTCTAAACAACTACATTGAAAAGATATCCTTTTTTCACGTTTTAATTCGTTTTATGGACATATAATTTGAAGAATCAATGTTATTGTTCGATATATTATGGTATATTGTTGTCTATTGCCATTTTTAGACAAGACACAACATTTGTGTTTTTGTAATATACACGTGCTTTAAATTTTTTTTATACTCCATTGTTAGTAAGTTTATTATTTTTTTGTATAAATTTGTATTCATTAATATATTATATATATATGTGTATATGTTGATACAGGTATGGTTACTCAGTATTGAATATGTTATAGTACACTGATAGAGATGGAGATGCTAATTATTGTTGAAAATGTTATTATACATTACGGTAGTTTAATTATTTTTTTTTCAATTATATATTTGTCTTCGTTATTGTATTTTATGTATACATATGTATGAGGTAATATGTGTACAAGTAATTATTGTTAAAACATGTAGAGGAGGTGGAGTAAGTTTTTTTTTTTTTTCAATTGGAGCAAGTAATGAATCTAGTACCATTATGGGGATTGCTAGTGACCTTAATTTAGCTTATATGTTGGTGAAAACTAATAGAGTGTGTCTATTACTATAAGCTGATCTTTTATTTGCAAATGCTAAAGTTTGTGAGGTTAATGTGGCAAACGGGTATAAATGGATAATATAAGGTTAGTTTGTTATATTTATGGAAATATTATGAAAGGAGAGGATGGGTTATGGTACGATAGGCACTTAAGAATAGTAGTTAGAGTTTCAGTTAGGGCTACGCATGACCAATTGATTAGATTGATATGTAATTAACTTTGGGTTGACATGATGACCTAAGAAGTAGAGTTAATTCATAGATACCCCCTTGTAGGCAGGACTAGGGACATGTTCTATGCCGTTTCTATTAATGATGATTGTGATGTCCAATAACTAATGGCTTTCTTATTAGGAAATGGTGGAGTTAGCAGTTTAATAGAGTTGTATATTCAAATTCATGAAGTGAACCCACCACCGATAGTTCGCATTACTCACTTATTATTTATTGTTGATGAATATGCTTGTTAGCTTACTATTTTCTTTTTGAATATATAGGGGTAGATGGATTTCGGACCGGCTGATAGGTCACTGCTTCACTTATAGCCATCTCGTAGGGTTGAGTTGGTGTAGGGTAGTCAAGTAAGAAACAACAAATTGATAACATACTTGCTATATATTCATTTTATGTAATGGATCTAACATTAGCTCTTCTTTCTTGATCGCAGGATAACTATTGGCCTTGGTGTTATAGGCATGAGGTAATATTTAAGCGTTAAGATCACTAGGAGATACTAATAGATCCACACATGATCTCATATCTGGAGTAGTTGGGTTTCATTAGTGTGCGTTAGATTCCCTTCATATAGTTAGACTAGCTTTTGATTACTGCCCTATCAGAGCAATGGAGGGAGAAGACACACATTTCACTTCCACGCTAATGAGATGATGGTGATACTGTAGGATATATCTTTACTCCTTGATCTCTTTGCTAATAGTGATGCAATTATAGGTGTGATGACATTTATGAGTTAGGGCAAGTTATGTTGGCACCTATTAAACTTTGCCCTCTAGAGATTACTATGAAGGGAGCTTGATTGAAATTATCTTGGTTGAAAGACAATGTCATCAATTTGTCATATGATATGGATAGTATTACAGTATAACGTTAGATCATGGCATATACCATGTAGTTACTTAAGGTTATACTGTTCTTGGACAAGTTCAATAATGTGGTACACTTCATGTTCCTCCTTCTCTTTTGGGACCTTACTACAGTCGGGCCCTACGCTTAGGGAGTAACATGTTTGGCATGGCTGTATCACCAATTGTACCTTGCTTTTTGGATGGGCACTAGAGAGATTAGCAGGCCTTTAATGATTCTTCAGGTGTAGATGTTGGAGCATTTCTCAAACATTGTCCATTTACGTCGCTGGATTACATTAGTGGTTGGTGATCAACCACTTAAGAGCTGATGGGGAGTAGAGTTCAATGTTATAGAGTTACCCAAGCACATAGTTAGCCAGTATAGAGATGCATTTGACCAACATCATCTGAAGTAGGTATGTATTTAAAAAACCCACTTACTTATAGCTTCCTGGAGCGTTTCTTAGTTTAAATTATTGTTTGATGTGTTTTTAGGTTGTTTGGATACCTTACATGCATAAGCACATGGCCAGACTTCTCACTTATTATTAGGATGGGAGTGATTTGTGGCTAGCCTAAGTCTCGTTGATATGCTTTCGCATCGTTGAGATGCATTATCTAGACCATGTAACCCAATGATTCGGTAGGATGCAAGAGATCCCGGCCCATCCCGATATTAGACGGGCTCTACATGAAATAGAATTAAGGGGTCGGACCAAGACCAATTGGGCTATTAGGCATGCAGCATGGATAGCGTATTAGGAGGAACAACAAAACTAAATTGTATAGATTCGGCTACCACTTGATGTACATTCGAACTATTTCCCTTGGTATCAATAGGTTACGCGTAAGTATATTGGTAGGTTAGGGGCCTCTTGGATATATATGGTAAGTACCATTACTATTGCTATTACCCATTCATTTCTCTAGTTATATGCTAATTAAACTGTTATCTTTGGCTTATAGGTAGATTTCATACATAAATTGCAGCAAATGTCATACAGAGACATTATAGTAAAGTAACATAGGGTTGATGACCTCATTTAGGGGATTGTTAGTGATATAAACTTATGGATGAACACATGAATCTGATATCACAAGTAACCAAAGGGATGGGTCCAAGCCACAAGATAGTTGGAAAAGTAAACAATAGTTGAAGGTTAAGTAGGGGGTTTCTGTACACTGATAAAGGATATGACACACTAATGTCTCATATAAGCTCAAGTCGCACTTGATATGATGCACAAGTGTGGCTAGAGATCACTCGCCACTAGTTCATGCTCGAATGAGATAAATAAGAGTAGCTCAAGAGTAAGACGGACACTTAGCTCAAGAGTGAAAAAATTTCAGTATATTCTCTGTATTCTGATATCATCATCAACTTTTATAATAGGACGGTATTTATATCATCTCGTTAGGGCAAATCCTAATTTACAGAAATTACAAACAAATTGTTCTTATTTGCTAAAAATAAAGAGAATAATTTATAAGGAAAATATGAAATCATGCAAAAGAAGGAACACGAACGTTCTTTGTTAAAAAGGATAGTACGGATGTTAGTAAAAGGACAATGCGTGTGCGTTTTCACTGTGATTTTGACAATATTGTGGTCCGGGCAAGAGTGGACCTTGGTTCAAGCCTGTTTGACGTTAGAAGAGGCTAGACAACAGTTGGTTCAAGGATGGCTCACATTGGGGTTGCCCTTGGATGGTTAGCTCTGAATAGTTTTGCTCGGCCTTGGCATAATAGAGATTGCTGCATTCAGATTTAGTGCTCAGATTCCGGTTTAGTGGAAGGTTTAACTTGGTACGCTGGTTGATCGCCTCGGTAACATCTTGGATGGCATGAAAAGCAAAGTAGCTCAGCAGATCGGATTGGGATAAGCACTGCTCTTCGGCACTTAGCTCACCTCGGATAACTCGGTGGATCTCCTGAGAGAGCTATCGGGCTCGGGAGCATGTAATTAGTCCATGATTCCTATCATCCCCTTCGGGTTGTTTGAGATTTGGGATCAAATTTGGTTTGGGTCTAGCTTGCTCATCTTCAGGAGTGTAAGGTTGGAGGTCGGTAATGTTGAAAGAGTCTGAGACTCCATATCCTTCAGGTAATTTAATCCGATAGGCGTTAAGATTGCTCTTTTCAAGCACTCTGAAAGGTCCGTCAGCTCTAGGAGGCAACTTACTCTTCCTTAAGTTTATGAATCATTCCTTATTAAGGTATATCCAGACTAGATTGCCTAGTCGAAATTCTTTCCTCTTTCGCCCTCGGCTTCACTTCTCGAGGTTAATAGCAATTTAACCTAGTTGCTCTATAACCTTTTGGTGCACGGTTTTGATGGCTTCAACTTTCTCGATGGTTGGTCGATCATCATCAGTAGTTTTCAGATGGGGTGCTTAGTCTAATGGGAGCTTAGGGTTGAACCCGTAGGTAACTTCGAATGGAGACATGCTTGTAACGCTATGGGCTGTCCGATTGTAAGCGAATTCAATGATTAGCAGACATAAATCCTAATCAACCATGTTTCGTCCAATAGCGACCCCTAACAAAGTTCCCATAGTTTAGTTGAAAACTTTGGTCTATGGATGGTAGGATATGTTGTACAATAAGTTGGTTCCCAGTTGCCTCCAAAGTGTCCTCCAAAAATGGCTCATGAACTTGGGGTTTAGATCCAAAATTATGGTTTTGGGCATGCCATGAAGCTTAATCATCTCTTGCAAGGGAAGGAAAGAGATAGCTAAAGCATCGTTAGTCTTGGAACAGGGTACGAAATATGCTATCGTGATAAATCGATCCATAACCACCATGATACAGTTCTTCCCTCGAGACGTCCTTGGTAATCTTAACATAAAGTTAATACTCAGCTTGGACCATGGTTTGGTTAGGATTGGTAAGGGCTAGTAATGTTCTTGCTCGGCTCAACTCTTTACTTTTCGGTAAGTAGCACATTTTCCAATATGGATTGGACATCTCTCTTCATATTTAGCCAAAATAATATGGAGGATAATACCTCATAAGTTCGGCATTAGCTAAAGTGTCCCATCAATCCCCCTCCATGCGCCTCGAGTACTGGTAGTTCTCACGTCGAATAGATCGGGATACATAGCCTCTTCTTCTTAAATAAGTATTCATCCTTCCTGTGATAGTCGTCTAGTATTCATCCTTCTTCACAATAAATGTAGATAGGGCCAAAGTGTGGGTCCTCGTCATACAATTCTTGATGGTTGAAAAACCAATTGCAGTTTGATTAAGAGAGTATGTTGTCTCGATAGGGCATCGACTACTACATTGTTCTTTCTGTTCTTGTATTTGACGACAACTACCATGATGGAGTCCTTCCTTCAAGATGTCCTCAATAATCTTAACATGAAGTCCATACTTACCTTGGACTATGGTTTAGTTGGGATCAACAAGGGCTGGTAATGTCCTTACTAGGTTCGACTCTTCACTTTTCGGTAGGTCGCATATTTTTCTAGTATGGATTGGACATCTCTCTTCATCCTTGGCTAAAAGAATCCGGAAGACAATACCTCATAAGTTTGGTGCTAGCTAAAGTGTCCTGTCAATCCCCCTCCATGTGCCTTACGCATTAGTAGTTTTCGCGTGGAATAGATCAGGATGCATAGCCTCCTCTTCCTAAATAAGTATTCATCTTCCCTATGAGAGTCGTCTAGCGTCTGTCTCTCCTCACAACAGATGTAGATAGGGCCAAACTATGGGTACTCGTCATACAAATTCTTGATGGTTGAAAAACCAAGTAGCTTAGTCTATAGTTCGGTCAGGAGGGTGTTGTCTCAATAGGGAGTCGTTGTTCTTTCCGTTTTTGTATTTGGTGATACGAGAAAAACCTTTCATGAACTTAACCTACTTGGCCTGTCTCTGGGACAACTTCGGTTGGCTCCTTAGATATCTCAAGGACTTATGATCAGTGTAGATCATGAATTCCTTGGGCAGTAGGTAGCGTTGCCACATTGTTAAGGCTCGGATTAAAGACTAGAAATCCTTATTGTAGATGGAATAGTTGAGTGTGACTTCTCGTAGTTTCTTACTAAAGTAAGCAATAGGTTAGCTTTCTTGCATTAGCACAGTACCTATGCCTAGTCCAGATGCATTACACTCTACTTTAAATATCTTGTCGAAGCTCACAGGGGCTGTAGTTAGCTTCTCTTTTACTTCCTCAAAACTCCTCCTCTTTTTCTCACCCTATCTGAATTCAACATTCTTCTTTGAGAGTTCTGTAAGTGGGGCTACAATCGTACTGAAATTCTTTATGACTCGGCAATAGAATAATGCCAAGTCGTGGAAACTTCTCACATCAGCATAACGGTTGACTCTGGCCATTCTATGATCACTCTTATCTTATCTTCATCAACTTGGATACTACCTCCGCTCACAACAAATCCCAAGAAGATCACCTTGGATTGGTAGAAATCTTACTTCTTCAGATCGACATGAAGCTATTCGGCTTGGAGTGTTGCAAGCATTTGTTAGAGATGTTCTTAATGAGTCTTCAGGTCAGGACTGCACATTAGAATGTCGTCAAAATAAACTACGATAAACCTTCTTAGTAATTCTTGGAGCACATGATTCATAAGTCGCATGAATGTGCTCAACACATTGGATAACCCAAATGGCATTACAAGCCACTCATATAAACCATGTTGTGTCTTGAATGCGGTTTTCCACTCATCTCCTTTACGCATTTGGATCTAATGGTATCCAGATTTCAGATCGATCTTATAGATTACTCTTACTCCGCTTAACTTGTTTAGCATATCATCAAGCTTAGGTATGGGATACCTATACTTGATAGTGATTTGATTGATGGCTCAAGTATCCACACACACCTTCCATGAACCTTCTTTCTTTGGCATTAATAGGGCCAACACAGTACAGGGGCTTAGGGACTCGCGTACATACCCTTTCTTTAAGAGGTCGTCTACTTACCTCTACAGCTCGGTAACCTGTTCAAGGTTTAGCCTATAGGCAAGCTTGTTCGGTAGGGTGGTTCATGACTGCAGGTCAATTGCATGCTCAACACCTCGGACTGGGAGTAAACCCTCTAGTAGCTCTTTCAGAAATAGGTTGGCAAAGTCCTCTAGTAGGGTTTTTACCTTGGTTAGCAGCTTCCCCGGTATTATCTCTAGAAGCTTCCTAATAAGCAGATAGATCAATCCCTCCAGCTTCATTTCTCTTTTCAATTCGACTTAGGTTAATACTAAAGCCTCCTTCTTCAAGGTTTGGCTAAGCTGAGACTACATGTTTTTTACCTACTCGGCAGTCATGGAACCTAATTTCAACCTTCTCTCTTCATGCTCCATAGAACATGTGTTCCTCCTACTGTCATATGTAATTGCTCGGTCAAGCATCCATGATCATCCAAGTAGAAGGTGGGATGCACTCATGAGTAGCATGTCATAAAGCACTTCATCTCGACACCTACCTATACAAATCGGTACCTATTTGTTCACTTGTAGGGCTCCCTATCACTGAGTTAATTGTAAGCCCTAAAACTAAGCTAAGTAACCATAAGCTTAAACTTAGAACCTAAGGTTTAGAGCGATCGGTTAATGGATCTGATCAAACCTAAATTATAAACTAATGAGAGAAATATTAGTAAAACTCATCCCGTAAACTTGAATTTAAGAAAATAAGTAATAAAATAGGAGACTATAAAATTTTCAAATTTTAAGCATAATAAGTATTAATTACCGAAAATGCGAGAAATGTAATCAAATAACTAATAAATTACTAAAGATAGATTATATGTATACTAAAAATTTTAGAATAACCAAAATAATAATAAGGAATGTTCACATGTACCTTACATGTATTTACGTGTAGATAAAAATACGTGAAATTACCTAAATTGGCCAAAAACTAAGTAAATAATTAAAGAAAATCATAAATTAATTATAAAAAATCAGAAAAAAAAATCAAAGGAGCCTAGAATAATCCAAATTAGGTCGTGGCAAGTCAAAATTTGTAAAAGAAAAATCAACCAATAAAAATTAAACAACATAAAAGCCAAAAATCAAGGAAATTGGGCAAAGTCTTGTCTAATTAATACATAATAATTACAAAAAATCGTCTATAAATAGGGGAAAAATTTCCAGAAGTCATTTGTACAGTTGAGCATTTGGGAAAAATAGGAAAATTGAAAAAATCAAGAGAAAATCCAGAAAAAAAAGAAAAGGAAATTGTACAAATTCGTGTAGGGAGAGAAACCCATACCTCACCACCACCTGGGACTGAGCCGCCACCACCACACCACTCTAGCCCCACCATCTAGGCCGGCCGATAGCCTTGGACCGGGTTTGGACGGCCAGAAAGCTTCAGACTGGTGAGTCTCTTAAATTTTCTGATTTTAAATAATTTTGTAAAATTAATTATTTTGCTCAGAAAATTATGAAACTTGTTATTATGAGGTTTTATTGTTTTTAGATTTAGGAAAAAATATTGATTTAGTTTAATTACGTCTACAATTATAGGGTTCTTAACAAATTGCTCAAAATGGAACATGATTAAAATGGAAAATAAATAGGCTTAGGAGTGTAGTTTGCAGCTCAATTTTTTTCTGTAAGATGTTCATATGATATAGAACAGTGCTATGAAACCAATTTTTTAAAATTAATTTTTTAAAATTTTAAGTTAATTTTTAGCCCTAAAATGAAGGAAAAATTGGGTGATTTGGGTTTAATTAGGTGATTAAGATGTTAATTACTGATTTAGATATTAATTAGATGTTTAGGGATGTTAATATCTGATGTGGAACCCTAATCCTAGCCTTTGGAGTATTAAGTATGATTAATTTAGGAAATTAGGTAATTAATATAAGAAATGAGTAATATGTGGAATTGTAAATTAATAAATCTAAAAAATATGGTTATTTAGATAATATTATAATAGAAATCAGAAAAATAATAAATCTGAAAATAACATTTAATTTTAAGTAAATATCTTAAAATATAAGATTTTCACACATCGGGAATAAATCCGATACCGCAATTAGGGTTAGCGTGTACCGAATAGTTTAGAATACCAAATTACGACCCAATAGGATATTTGGACACTCGAGCTTAATGTAATTAATTTCACATTAGGATTCGAACATATTTAAGACTTAGGAATCAAAATTTAAAATTTCATTTAGGATTCGAATACCGAAATAGAGTACAACGAATCATTAGGACGTAATGGGTATACACGGAAAAAATGAGTTAAAATATAACTTAGAATATGAAACCGTAAATTTTAAGTACTAAAAAGACCTATTTGTATTATAGGACATCCAAAAACAAAATCAGCTTGCGATTAAGGGATCGAGCGATTGAGCAATTCCAAGTAAGTTGGGTTATTGCTTATTGTAATGGAGTACTAGTTTTGTAGTACTCGGAGACTTAGGCTTGTATATGATTGTGATTGTATGTAGTTTACGCATGTGTTTGATGTATCTGAATTCGTGCTGAATTTGTATTGTGAGTGATTTTGTGATTGATTGAATTGATATGAAATTGTTTGAACACCCTAAATGGAATTTAATCTTAGTTGACCCTAATAACCAAAAATGTCATGCATTGTAACCCGTTAGGGGATCATAGGATTCTCCAACCAAATACCGACCCCTTCGAAAGGGATAGCGCGGGATTGCAAAATGGTCCCTTCTTCATCCTTAGTCGAACGAAGTGACAGGAGAGGAGGTCTCGGCGAAGGTGAAGTCAATGGTTCGAAGGTAGTCGCGGGAGGAGCGAGGTCTTAATTGCACAAACCTGGGTTTGGTTGTGAGCTGCTGCATAACATGGAAACTCCTTAATCCGGATTGGAGCGGGTGAAATTTCTCTAATTTTACAACGGACCGGACTACGTTGTACGATGACACTTGATTGTTGCATTGCATGAAAATAATTGTTTGATAACCCTGTTTGTGCTTGTATGCATTCATGAGTCTCCAATTCAACTTACTGAGCTGTAGTTGCTCATACCCTTATAAATTCTTTTGCAGGTTTTGATTTCTGAACACTTCAAGTACAATGCCGCCCTACAATTACCCAGAGGTTAATCTGTTTGAAGCCAGGGGTGTGAGGATCAAGTTACTTAGTATAATGTGTAAGTAGAGTGACCATATAATTAGGGATGAAAGACTGATAGTTATTATGTAATCTAGTGAACTGTTATGTTTATGTTGAACTGTTATGTTTATGTAAAACTTCTTGGGAAGCTCTGTGGACTTATATATATAATATTATAGATGTTATTAGAAATTTGCACTATTTATCATCATTGTAGTTTAATTGTTAATCGAACTATTTACTTCAAAGCGAGGAGTCGTTGACGCCTTGTGTAAGTCATGTCTATGGTAAGTACTGTGAGGCCAGTTACTATCATAGAATGGTTTACACGGCAAGACTGTTGCGACTCTGCGACTTCGGGGTGTAACACTAATGAAGCTTGTAAGGTTTCAAGTAAAGCATGGTCGGTAATTTCAATTGCTGGACCATAAATGCAAAGGCTACATTAGTGCAACTTCCATTGCCAACTATCAGTGTGCATAGTGATTCTAATATGGAAGAGATTTTCTCTCTATTTATCTTCTAGTGTAGGATTGACACTCATTGTCTTCCTCAATACTAGAGCGGTTGGCATGAAGTTGCCTTCCTCGTTGTAAATGACTTCCTCATCGAACAACTTAGCTTATTCGTCCTCTTTTAGCTTCTTTACTTCTTCATTTGTACTATCGACCTCTATGGTTAGTGCCTCAATTCTGATCACCATTGTTTACCCGTTTGGACATTGAGCGGCCATGTATTTAAATCCTTGGCATTTGAAACACTTGATCTCACTCATCTTCTTCCCTAAACTTTGGCCCTTCTTAAACTTCCTTAGGGGTTCCTTTTCTTCTACTCGGGTAGTCTGAACAGGTCGGGTCTTAATGACCTTAATCAGTTCCATTCAAACAAATCTACTCAGAACAAGACGGCTACTGCTAGGACGGTTGATGAATGGTCGGAATCTTCTTATTCGACGCCTTTCTATCCTCTGGGTAACTTAGATTGCATCATGGAGCATCCTAACATCTAAGGTTTCTAAAACATCTCCAATCT
Source organism: Lumnitzera racemosa (assembly GCA_024138005.1). NCBI lineage: Eukaryota > Viridiplantae > Streptophyta > Magnoliopsida > Myrtales > Combretaceae > Lumnitzera > Lumnitzera racemosa. The sequence continues at coordinate 126,768,372 of JAMXBC010000001.1, forward strand.
TATACTTCAATCTACCAATGAATCGAGATACAGTTTAGTCTTCTGGCTCCATAACTTCGCATGGGATCATTAGCATCTGGAACTCTTTAACGTAAGTATCCACACTTGATGCTCCTTATCTCAATTCTTGTAGTCTCTTGAAGGCATTCTGCAGATAATAGCTCGGCACAAATTTTCTCCGTATGGCTTTCTTCATATCATCTCAACTCCTAATCTCTCGTTCTCCTTCTTTTCTTCTAGTGGCTTATAAGTTTTTCTACCATAAGGCGACATAACCAATGAGCTCCAACACAACAAGTTTAACCTATGCATTTTCAGGTACTTCGTAGCAATTAAACTACTTTTCAATCTTGTCTACCTAATTTAGGTAATCTTCGGCATCACTACTTTCATACGTATCCTGAGTCCTTTGACTTAAGGGGTTTGTACATTTTTTTCCTCAGGCTCGTAGTACTCTTCTGCATCATCATCTCCTTCCACTTCTTCCTCAATCTCTTTAAGCATTAACCTAAGTCTAGGATCCTTACCAACTCCTTCAGCTCGAGGTGGTTGAGCTGAGGCATTAGCTCGGCTAAATTGACCATTGCCTCGTTGTTGTTGCTAATGTTTCCTAATTGGGTTATTTCTAGCTTGTTGTCTATCTTTTTATATAACGGTCATCAAATTAGTTACTAAGTCGGTAAGCCTATCCAAGCGGTCACTTAGTAACTGAGGTGAGGAACTTCCTTCTTATCCTTGACCATATCAAGTATCACTTTCTTGGCTTCCTAAAATCCCTTGGATACTTGAATTCGACATTGGTGTGTTTACTTCACAATGACAATACTAAACTTTAAAGCTAATCAATAGAACTATTATCACACGAGAGTAGTGACAAACTATTAAAAGAACACAATAGCTCAAATTAGCTTCGGACGTAGCCAAGCTCTGATACCAAGATGATACGGACTTGTGGATGAACATATGAACTCGATGTCATGCATAACTAAAGGGGTGGGTCCAAGTTGCAAGATGGCTTAAAAAGTAAACGATAGTTGAAGGTTGAGCAGGGGGTTTCTATGCATTGACAAAGGATATGACATACCAACGCTTTACACAAGCTTAGGTTACACTTGATATGATGCATAAGTATAGCTGGAGGTCATTCGCTACTAGTCCACGCTTAAATGGGCCAAATAAGGTTAGCTCAAGAGTAAGAGGGACACTTAGCTCAAGAGTGAAAAAAGTTTAGTGTACTCTCTGTATTCTAATATCATCGTCAACTTTTATAATAAGACAGTATTTATAACATTCCGTTAGGGCAAATTCTAAGTTATAGAAATTACAAAAGAACGGTCCTTATTTGCTAAAAAAAAAGAGAGAATAATTTACAAGGAAAATATGAAATCGTATAAAAAAAGGAGTGCAAACATCCTTTGTTAGAAAAGACAGTATGGATGTCAGTAAAAGGATAGTGTACACGCGTTTTTACTATGATTCTGATAGTATTATGGTTTGGATAGGGGTCGACCTTAGTTCAAGCCTGGTCGGTATTAGAAGGGGTTGGATAGCAGTTGGTTTAAGGATAGCTTCGGATGGTTGGTTGCTGACAATTCTACTCGGCCTCGGTATAGTGGAGATTGCTGCATTCAGATTTGGTGCTTGGACTACGGTTTAGTGGAGGGTTTAGTTTGGCACGCTGGTTGATCACCTTGGCAACATCCTAGATAGTATGGAGAGCAAAGTAACTCGGCAGATTGAATTGGGGCAAGTACTACTCTTTGGTACTTAACTCACCTCGGACAGCTCGACAGACTACTTGAGATAGCTCTTGAACTTGAGAGTGTGTAATTGGTTTGTGATCTCTATTAGTTAGGGTCCATCTAGGCAACTTACCTACATCTGATCTGAATGTAGATAATAGCAAGTACCCACTAAATGAGGTACAACGGGAAAAAGGGGCTGCTGGGGATGTGATTGTTAATGAGGAGAAGGCCGAGGATCTAGACAAGCTGGCATACAAATTCCAGATGGTGCATTTTCTCTACACTACTCACTGCTAGCATCTCCAGTAGCACCTTAATTCTACATTCACACTGTGTCTGATAAGGGTACTAACTAACAATTGTAAACTCTCGTAGCTTCGTTTAAGGGCCATCATAAAGATTGCGATAGAGACATAGGCAAAGAAGTCACATAGGTTGATCATACCCTGATCCTTATGCATTACCCTGAGTTTAGTGGCTTCTCAAGGATGAAGCATTGATCACTTAACTAAACGCGAGTCAAATGGTTCTACCCTAGCCTAAAGTGGATGTACAAGAGAGGCGTGCCTATATATGCAGACACCGTAGATATTAGATAGATACTGATTGTTTTTATTTACCAAATATTTGGACATGCAGGCAAAATTATGCATATTTTGTACATATTTCGAAGTTTAACTTTGTTTATTTGTCCTTTATAGACTATTAAGAATTAACCGCTACATTAGATTGTAGTTATATTGAATGATTATGGCCTTTATATGTGTTACAACGTACATAAGTGCTTAACTTGTTTTTATTCAATTTTGTACTATGTTGAGAATTTTTGAAAGAGCTTTTGTTGTTCGTTTGGATCGAATTGTATGAATTTGGATTATTTATTTATGATAGTTGGGGAAAAAGGGGTATAATGATAAAATTGCTTCTTAAAGAGGCGACTTTATTTAATTACAGATGAAAATAGAAATCGCTTTTTTAAGAAATAATTTTAAGTAAAGTATTCTTAAGAATATTTTTCCAAAATCTACACTTTAAATTTTTTTTTTTTGCATTTTTTTTCCTTTGGCCTACAAGATTATCCTGTGTTTTTATTTTCGTGAACCCTAAAATAAAATAATTATATAATTCTCTATTATTATCATCATTATCTCACTACTTTTAAAAAGAAAAAGAAGTATAGCTCAAACCGGAAATATTTTCACTTATTTCAAAATACTGTATTTTTTTTTTATTTGAAATCACAATATTTTTGTTCTATTTCCACCGGTTTTCGTATATCATACCTATTCCCACCTCTTAATTTTCCTCTTCTGCCAGTATACTTCTAACATCCCGATTATAGCGGAACGTTTTAAAACAGTCGCCCTTTACCGTTGGGTAAAACCCTAAACCCCTGATCAAGCAAAGCAACCTTTTCCTTCCTTTTACCAAATTCGCCCTGATAAAGGGTCTCATTCCTTCTCAATCTTGATATTACCTGTCTTACTTTGAATCTCAAATGAGCAGATTCAACAGGCTTAAATCTGTAAGAACCTTCAACTCTCTCTCTCTCTCTCCACCATAGTTACTGATCGACCGAGGCTATTCCTTGCAGTGCCGTCGTCAATTGCTGTTTCATCGCTTGAATAGTTCGGAAAATGATTGGTTTCATTGTACCGGATTACCGGTACAACGAAGTAAGCTCGTTTTGTGCGAAATGAAAGTTTATTATGGTCATTTATTTAATTATTGGTCCGTCACCGCTAATTGACAGTTCTCGGTGCTTTCTGTCAATCAGATTTCTATGGTTGCGGGTTTTTTAATGGTAACCGTAGTGTTAGTGAAGAATTATTGAGAATGATATCAAGTAATCGCCATTTTCATGCCACAGGTGACCGGTTTCATTTAATTATATTAAACTAATTACTTTTTGAAAGTTTGTTGTGATTCTGCAGTTGAGGAAACACGATAAGTGTTGAGGTTAATGTTTTGAATTTAGGTTATAATTGTGCCGCTGAGAGAAGCTATTATGACATTATTGGTGTCTCGGAAAATGCCACTCGAGATGAGATTAAGAAGGCTTTTCATGCTGTAAGTGCATATACATTTTGGATAAAAACAAGGGATGAGAGAAATAGGATATTCTGCTAGGATCATAAAGTAGGGAGTACAGATGGGAGAGAAACAGAACTGCGAAATCAAAAGATGATGTGCCACTGAAGGCTGCAAATAAAGTTTCTCAAAAAAGATATTGATATTATGATAAAAAATTTACATTAATTGCTCTGCAAAATTTTTGAAATTATAAGACCACCCATATGCCTTATCAGACCCTTGTTTCCAAACATCTGATTTTGTTGCATTAGAATTTAAACTTTTAATTTTTATTCTTTCTGGCATTTTCACAGGCTTTGGAGTGGGTGTTTTAACATGGATGAGGTTAATTTAGTAGACATCAGATGGTATATCATTGTAATCGGTACGCATGCAAAGTAGTAGATCCTACTGACCTGACAGGGGATTAGCTCTACAACATTACTAGTACAGGGTGAGCCTGTAATATCAAGAATTTACCCATTTGGTGTTCGTTTTTGGTGTGGTGTTGGGGGGGGGGGGGGGGGGGGGGTTTATTTGGGTTTGGAGAATCAACTATATTGCAAATCCTTCTGAGGAACCCTGGAAATTAGCAATGACATGTTAAAATGACCAGTTGAAACACTAAGGGTAATTGGATATACCTAATTGACATGAAATCCTGCAGTGAAATTAAATCTTGAAATAAAATTGCCATTTGGACCACTAATTATTCACTTTTCCATGGCTACTAGAGCTTTTAGTTGATGCTTATTCTTTTGATGTTTCAGTATTGTTTCATTGGGTTTTTGTGTTTGCTTTTTGCATGCAGCTTGCCAAAAAATACCATCCTGATGCTAATAAGAATAATCCTTCTGCAAAGAGGAAATTTCAGGAGATAAGGGAGGCCTATGAGGTTCTTGCATAGATTTTATATGCTTATCATCATTGATTTCATGAATGATTGATTTTCTTTTGCTTGTATTTATTGCCAATTTCATAACTGGTTTGTCCCACATGTCCCAATTATTTCAGATATTGCAAGATTCTGAGAAAAGGGCACATTATGATGATCAGGTAACAACTTATCTTATCACTTCTTCATTTGTCCTACCATGGATGGTATTTACCCTTCTTTTGTTCACTCACCTATTGATTCTTGCTGTTGGTGTTAGCTAACTTTTACCCAGCAAAGCTATTGCAGGACTTAATGTATTTTTCTTTAGTTTGACTTTTTAAGAATGGTAAAGTCCACTGAAATTTGTGTTATTCTCATGAAGAGACGCTCTAGCAGTTCAGTGAATATAGAATATGATGATGACCCTGCTGCTGGATTCACACGCGAGTATAGACATCATTTCTCGAGCTCATTCCATAAGATTTTCTCAGAGGTACATCAAGTTATATTCTCAATTTTAACTTTATGAAGTATATTTATCATCCTTATTATTTTAAAGTTAAAGGTGCATTACTTATCAGACTTGCCAATATTTGACAGATATTTGAAGATGAAACGGATGCATTTGCATCTGACATACAGGTTATCTTGTTGGTTTTTTTCAACTCTGATTCTTGATTTTGTATGCCTGTTTCTCAAGCCAAAACGGTACCTTTCAAATTTGCAGGTGGAGCTCTCGCTATCATTTCTTGAAGCTGCAAAAGGATGCACAAAGAATGTCACTTTTGATGCTTATGTTCCCTGTGAATCATGTGGTTAGTAAAACTAACCTTTCTTTCAATTACCCATATTTGACCATCCTCCATTCTTTTTCCTTATTTTTATGCATTTTAAGTGAAAGACATCTAGGTCATTTAACCTAAAACAATACAAGTTAGTCTTGTATATTGTAAAAAAAATGTGACAATTTTAAAATCATTATCTGAACTTTGTATGTGTTTTTTAATTTGACACCTAAAGTTTCAGGTTTCTGAATGTCATACCCAATGGAACTTTTGTTTGTCAAATTTATTACTTTACTTTTTACTTGTACTCTTTGATCAACGAGTATTCATTACGTTATCTTATGAATGTGGAATGTGGTAAATTTGATAAATAGAAGTTTAATTAGACACGAAATGTAGTAAATTCAAACTTCTGGTATGCAATTTGATGAACAAAAGTTCAATTGAGTATGGCATTTAGCTATTTAAACTTTAGGTATAAAATTAAAGAAACATGTAAAGTTTATGTAGTGATTTTGACACAATCTGGATCATTAGAAATTACTATTGGACATGGAACCTCTAATTAAAACTTCATGTTGAAACCATGCAAGTTCCTGCATAATTTAACTTTTCTCATGATCATGGAAACACAAAATCCTTATTATAGGACTATTAGCTACTTCTTTCGTTGTTTTATGAAGTATGCATAAGTTGCCAAGGGCTTATAACTTAGTTGGCACAAACAATATACTTCCATAGTATGATACAGGTTTGAATACCCCTCTCTTTTGTAATTAAGAAAAAAATACAGAATTGGTCCCTATATGCTCCCTTTGTCATAGCTTAACTATGTTGCGATCTCACCTAAGCTAGTTCCTATATCTGCATAGTGTGATGATTGCTGCTTGTGATTTCTTTTGCTTTTTTCTGGTAAAGGCTCTGTAGGAAGCAGATATAGGCAGAGTAGAGCCTCCATACCATGTCAATAAGAAATAATATCAATGAGTAGCAAAATATTCATTATAGCATGTAAATATGTTTGGATAAATATAGTTTTTGTCATTGCATTATTGTTTGTACATCATTTTAGATTGCTCTTACAAATTGAAGAATAAGAGAATTGTGACTACATTGTCTCTGAGCAATTCATGATCCAGATGGACATGGCTATCCACCTAACACTACAACTAGCTTATGTCCAACATGCAGAGGTAGAGGACGGGTAAGCACTCAAGAGAAACGATACTTATTGTGAAAACTTTTGTGGTAGAGATCTTGAATCTATTGAGTTCTCATTATTCATCATATTTTATTGTTAGGTTACAATACCTCCATTTACATCAACCTGCAGAACTTGTAAAGGCTCTGGCAGAATAATCAAGGTTTCACATGAACTGTTGTGTAGTCTATGTTTTTATTATTTAGTTATTTATTTATTTTTTCATGTAATAAATGTTATTTTTTTCCCACTTCGCTTGGTCAGGAGAAGTGCATGTCATGCAGGGGAACAGGAGTGGTTGAAGGTGTTAAGGAGGTCAAAGTTACAATACCGGCAGGTATTCTTCTTAACAATAATGATATTGTGGATATTCCTTATTATCTATCATAGAAACTTTAGAGAGTTAGTTCCTTGTTTAACATGACACTAGTTGACTTCCTTGATGGTATTGGGATCTTCAATCTTGGCTCTTGAAAAGTGAAATGTGGAATATCATGGGCCAAGAAGAAGAAAAAGACTAGACAATGGTTTAGGAGCTAATGAAGAAAAAAAAAAAAAAAGAAAAACAAAATCGAGAAATATTGAATAAACGATATAGCTAGGGCCAAGTTGCACATCAAAATCAAAATAGTACGTATGAGAACAAATATAGATAGGAAAAATCTACTCTTATGAGTCATTATGGATCACTCAGGTTAGGGTTTAGTGTTTGTATATTTTTGGGTTTTTATAATTTGTGAACGACTAAAATTCAGAAAGCATATTGAGCCATAATTAAATAATGAAGGAAAAAAAAAGAAAAAAAAAGCTTGAGAAATATTGAATAACCAATATAGCTAGGGCCAAGTTGCACATCAAAATCAAAACTGTATGTATGAGAACTGATACAGATAGATTTTAAGGAAAAATCTGGTCTTGTGAGTCATTACAGATCGCTCAGGTTAGGGTTTAGTGTTTGTATATTTTTGGGTTTTCATAATTTGTGAACAACTAAAATTCAGAAAGGATATGGAGCCATGATTAATTAATGAAGGGAAAAAAAAGATAAAAAAAAAATTGAGAAATATTGAATAACCAATATAGTTAGGGCCAAATTGCACATCGAAATCAAAATAGTATGTATGTGAATTGATACAGATAGATTTTAAGGAAAAATCTACTCTTATGAGTCATTATGGATCACTTAGGTTAGAATTTAGTGTTTGTGTATTTTTGGGTTTTTATAATTTGTGAACAATTAAAATTCAGAAAGGATATGGAGCCGTGATTAAATAAATCTAAATTTTGATTTTGTTTGATTCAATTGATGTGTTTATGGATGCCACAATTAGATTAAACAAGGTTGTAGATCAGCACAATTCCCATAGGAATTGATAAGATTGAAGGATGAAAGCCACAATTCTGTAAAAAGAATTAGTAAGTTGAAAAGAAAAGATGCAGAGTAAACTCTCTAGGTTTCAATCTCATAATCTCAAACTTCACAAGTAAGAATACAACTCTTCAAGTCTTTGAATACTTATAACATAATAAAACTCCAGCTAATGGTAAACTTGTAAATAAACTAAACCGAATAATTAAATAAAATAAGAGACCAATGTAAAATAGTGAAACACATTAATAATGCTGATGAACAGCAAGACTGCAAATATTCTATGGGCTCGATGGAGCTTCAAAAGCATTCTGTCGATCTTGATGTGTATGGACATATGGATGGTAGCATAGCTACTGGTCAGACGGGCATCCCTGTGACTCCGCACTTCTTTTGTTTTTCTAACAAATGTCGTGATTCATTGCTTTTGTTTTTGAACTCGGGGATGAAATCTCTATTATACCCTCTCTCTTAGAGAAGATTAGATTTGAATCTTGGAAACTCAATCCTCCTGGATTGAACACAAACCTGCAAAAGTCAAATTCCAATATATAAACCCGACAAAATTGAATAGGGTAGTCTTCAAGCATAATTCCATCTCCTTCCAGTCATATTAAACTAAGTCTAACGAGTTTATTTGAATCCAATGACTATTGATCGACTGTGATAAGATAAGCTATGGAGCACATCCCATATCATGAAACAGCTGAAACTTTTGTATTCTTGCATGAAAAAATTCAATCTCATGGAATTCTTGGTTTAATCCTTGTCTCTTGCTATTTTTGTATCCATTCCTCTTTGATTTTCTGAACAGAAAATTCATTGACGTCATAAGTGGATTCCTTGGTGATCTTATCTCTAACCCCTGCTTCCTTTGAACTTCTACTCCCTTCAACAACCTCTTGGAGAGTCTCTTTTACCTCAATTCCACTCTCAATCTCATTCTCATCTAGTGGTTCAGAGGTTTCTTCACAAGTTTATTTCTTAGCCCTTTACCTTTGTGTTGATCTCTTAACCTTTTCTGAACCTTCTTGGAGTTTTGTTAGGGCTAAGGAATGTGTCACAATTTTCCTTTACATAGCTAAACAACATGTATTATTGGACAGACTCCCCTAAACATAGGTGGCAATTATCAATATTGGCAATGTTACATAGAACTTCATGTAGATATTCATTGCTAATTGAGGAGACAATCGTAGTTTGTGTCGTCACTCAAATCTCCTTATTATTTTGAATAAATTCATACAAATTTGGATTATCAATAATTTCCGAACCTAATCTATTAGCCGCAACTTCAGATATTAAATTGACAGGACAATTATTGATTTTATATAGCAAGAGACTCTATTCAACCTTACAACCAATATAACATTATATGGAAATTGCATAAAACCTTTTTAAACTTTGACTCTGGTTCAGATTTCCTACCTCAACTTTTAAAATGTGGTTTTTAGTACATAAATTTTCATAAATTGGCAAACAACCTCCTAAGTTGAGAATAAACTCTTAAACCTTGATTACATATTAAGTGTTTATATATTAAAATCAAAGTTTAAGGGGTGTTTACGTATTAAAATCAAAGTTTAAGGGGTGTTTACGTATTAAAATCAAAGTTTAAGGGGGTTATGAGGGTTATTTGCTAATTTATGAAAGTTTAAAGGGTCAAAAATCATACTTTAAAAGTTTAAGAAGAAAATTCGCATTAGAGTCAAAGTTTAAGGGGGTTTTATGCATTTTTCCCTAAAATTCTTCCCTCATCGTGCCATGAATTAAATCCCAACAAATTTCCAATTATTCACCAATCACAATCAAATCTAAATTCAACAACCACGAAGAATTAATCACCACTTCATCAATCATAAAACCAATATCCTTTACATAAAAAATTATAACCAAGAGTCTATGAAACTAAACATTGATATTAAGGAAAAACTACTCATGAATTTTGAGTGGAACGCTCAAATTAGGGTTTAGTGTTTGTATATTTTTGGGTTTTTGTAATTTGCGAACAATTAAAATTTAGAAATGATATGGATAAATTAATTTAATTGATATGTAAAATTCTGCAATTAAATTAATCTAAATTGGGTTTTTGTTTAATTCATTTGATAAGTCTATGGATGCCACAATTGGATTAAACAAGATTGTAATTTGACACGATCCAGTAGGAATTGATAAGATCAAAGGATGAATGGCACAATTCTCTTGATAAAAGCTCAACAGAAAAGGTACAGAGAAAATTCTCTAGTGTTCAATGTAGTAATCTCAAACTTTACAATTAAAAATACAACCCTTCAAGTCTTTAAATTCCAATAACATAATAAATCCCTAGCTAATGGTCAACTTGTAAATAAACTAATCCTAATGATTAAATAAAATAAAAGACCAACTTAAAGTAATAAACACATGATTAATATTCATGACCTGCAGGACAGCATGTATTCTAACAGCTGCAGAGGGGGGGGGGGGGGGGGGGGGTTGCTTCGGAAGCATTCTGTGGATCTCGATGTGTATGGTAATCTGGATGGTAGCACAGTACCTGTCGGATGGGCATGTTCTTTGACTCCACGTTCTTCTGTTTTCCAAACAATAGTCATACACCATTGCTTGTGTTTTTGAACTTGGGTCTTGTGATGCCTATCAAAAACACACACTCAAACACTCTATCCTCCCTCACTCTTACACACATGTAGATATTCTCCACCTTTCTGATAAAAATCATGGTCATCTTAATCTTTGTGTTTTCTTTTTTTTAATATGTTTAGGCATTGATTCTGGAGATACTATTCGTGTACCAGAAGCTGGTAATTTTGGTGGACGAGAAAGTCATTCTGGCAACTTATTTATCAAATTAAAGGCATGATCCTCTCTTTTTGTTTCTTGAACTATCAGTCATGACATTAAGAATAGCCATCACTTCCAGCTAGGTTGTGTCAACTGCTACGAGATGCATATAAAACCATTTTTCTGTACTTCTTTTTGCTGTATTCAGCTTTTCTTTAATTTTTCATGTAGACTGTCATCCTAATATATTTCTCTTAGCTTATGAGTCAGTTTTCAGTTTTGGCATTAATGATTAGATTATGTGCTTATTATGTCTCTCATGATCATCCAGGTGGCTGAAGATAAAACGTTTACTCGTGATGGGCCAGATATCTATGTCAATTCAAATATCAGCTTTACACAGGTGAGAGTTAGATCTGATAATTTACTGCTATGTCATAAGTCTTTCTAACATGAAATTCACGCAAAGAGCAAAAAATGACTGCTCTGTTTCAAAGAAGAACATCTATCCAACTCCATAGAAAACTGTTTAACTGCTCTGTTTTTTTCTTGTATATGTAGCCCTTCTACCTTAGTGTTTTGACTTGTGGTGGTTTTCTGATCATATGTTGCTTTTTTCTGTCAATTGGAAATTATGACTGAAGGCCAATGTTTGTTTAATTGTCTATCCTTTTGAATTCTACCTATTGCAGTATATGAGCATCTACCACTGGATGCTGAACATGCGTTGGGTCTGCTATAGTCTGTAACTTTTATGTGCTTATTTGCGATCATGTGATTCCCATCTTAAAGGTTATAAGAACAAATGATTGCCATGCATTAGGCATATTGCATAACATGAAACTCTGGTAATTTTCCCTTTTTTGGCTACTGCTGAATGTATGGCTGAATTACTTCAGCATCATTGCTATGATGTGTCTCTGATAGGGATGGGATGGACTCTCCATTGCTACAAGCATTATGTGCTATCCTAAGATTACTAGTTGATTTTGTAGAAATCTTCATTACTACCTGTGGGTTCTTGTCATAATGCTGATGCCAGTTTTGGTGGCAATTACTATACTTGTCTTCTGTAGATCTTTTTTACTATGAGAGCTACAACTCTCTCTATTATTTCTTTACCATGTCCTTTTTTTATTTTCTTCTTCTTTGAATGTTGTAATCGGTACTATAATTGGTTTGTCTAACAGAAGCCCTTTTTCGTGACTCCTTAAGGTTTATTTGCTGTTGTAGGCAATTTTGGGTGGGCAGGTTGAGGTTCCAACTTTGTCTGGGATGATGCAATTAAAAGTAAGAATTTTTTTCTTCTAGAATGATGGCATTTTGTTGTTCTCAAAAATCCAATCTTTGCATGTAGTCTCACTTTGAGTACAGATCAAAATGGCTTATGTAAATAAATGAGAAAAAATTGGCTTGTGTAATTTATGGACATGAGTCTGACAGCATTCTGATCTAATAATTTAATTAGAGTGATGCCTCAGGATATAGTCTGCTATGTTTATTTTGAATTACCTGATACCTTTGGACATGCTAAAATGGTCGATTCTTTCACCATTTCTTGATTGAAATTTCATACTTTCTGTCTAAACTATTCCCGCCATAAATTGTCTTGCAGGTCGAACTGTCTTTTCATTAATATAACATTTTCTACATATTTGCATTTTTGTCCCTTGCAGATACCCAAGGGTGTTCAGCCTGGACAAACTGTGATGCTAAGAGGCAAAGGTTCATTCTACTATATGAATACTTTTTAGTTATGATTTGTCTGTCATACTTTTCCATGATTTTCTGGCTGGTATTTCTGCAGGGCTGCCTAAGTATGGATTTCTTTTGGATCATGGAGATCAATATGTGCGCTTTCGCATTAATTTTCCCACGTGAGATTCCCTGCTTGTTATTTTGATGGTTATTGCATAATTAGTTTCATGAAGAACCTAGACCTTCTTTATAGTCCTTGCATCTGCATGCATCTTGCATGATTCTCCAAGAGGACTCAATAGGTGGGAATGTATGTTACAAACTTGGATAATAGGTAAAAGTGTATATGGATGCTGGTTACATTTTAACCAAGTTCTTATGTTATTACTCAAAAATATTGTGTTCTCTTACCACCTCAGTATTGAACAAGAACTCACTGCATCCTCTTGCAGGGTTTTATTTGAAGGCTGAGTTTTGTTATGATTGAGATAGAAAGAATTGTCCCTTGGTGAAGCTCTTTGTCCAACATTTGACATATACAATAACTTATGTTGAAAATCGAAAACCACTCTTAGTTTTTGCTTGAGATTTGTCAGTAGTTTGCTTGAATATACATTACATGGGACTCAGGTAGCAGTGACCTATCTAATTAAAGTGACAGCATGCTACACCTAGGGTTCTCTAGGGTGAAAATTAGGGATTTTATTGATGGAAAGGAAAGTGTATGCCCAAGCTAGCTGTAACTCCTCATGAGCAAATGTGCTCTCAAACTAGTTGTCATAGCTATACAAGTGTGACCATAATGTCCTATACTCCTTCACCAAGTCTATTTGTAGGCATTATTAGAAACACTTAGAAGCTTCTAGAACCATCTATATAAGTTGTAGAAGTATAACCTACAAAGTAAAAGAAACTCAAAAACAGAACCATAAAGCTATATTTGCAAAAAATACAAAGACAAGTCTATACAAGAACAGAAGAATTAGTAGCTACTAATACTAAAGATAAGGGTAGCTTTTGGAATCGTATCTACCTCTCATCCCTTGTCCCAGTGTGGATAAACTTACATAAAGATTAGAGTTTGAACTCTTATTAAATCTCAAAAGGAGTTATGAACAAATGTACTTCAGTGTAAGTGTAAATAATGCCTATATAATGATGCTAGCCAATGTTTTGTAATGAGCTTAACCAATATATAGCCTTGCTTTGCATGCATGTAGCTACGTACCAATTTTCCTATTGCAATCTGATTTATGTCAAAGTACTGTTGTATTGTAGCTAGCAATGAAGTAGGATCCAAACCGTTAAACATAGGTAAAGGAATTCTAGAAGCGTTGAACTTAGAAGCATCAGTTGAACCATTGTTATCTTTGGCATAGAATCTAAAAGTGACTGCATGAAAAGTTTCATCTCTCGAATGATCGCGAAGGTGAACGCGATCAATAACTCAAGGATTTGCACAAATTGCTTCATAGGAACCAGCATGATCATATGAAGAATGTCGCCCACCAATCCGCATACCAGAAGCACTTTAGCACAAGTTACACCATAACAATTGCCATCAGCAAATCTATTGGCTTGCTTTTTCAAGAATGTGTGCTGTGAGATCAATGGCTTTTGAAATCACATGAGGAGAAGACTGATCACGAGGGAGAGTTTTCACAAAGTCTAGATGCATCACCATAGCAATCATTATAGCAAGGAGGAGATTTTGTTGGTGATGAATGGTTGGAATGAAGCTGATGAATCGAAGTTTCTAGTTGATCAAAATGAATGGGACGTTCGTTATAACATCACCTACAACATGCAACAGATTTTCTCTTGAGCTTCTTGCATTGAACAAATTTCAGCATGAAGTCTGGAATTACTATGAATGACATCCCAGAACTGCAACTGAAGGTTAGCAACTGATGAATAAAACTCATCAGTAAGGTTAACGAACCCAATGTTGTGTATTATGCGATTCAATTGTCAATTCTGCAACTGTTTTCTCCACCGAATCTACATGAGGTTCCATTCTTGTCATCTCCAATCCTTGTATGACTACAGATGGCATTAAATTTTCTAGACATAGGGTTCTTTAGGGTGAAAACTAGGGATTTTATTGATAGGAAGTGGAAGTCTACATTGAAGTCTGCTATAACTCCCCATGAGCCAATGTGCTTCCAAACAAGCTCTCAAACCTATACAAGTGTGACCATAATGTCCTACACTGCCTTACCAAGCCCATTTATAGGCCTTATTAGAGGCACCTAGAAACTTCTAGAATCAACTATGCAAATTCTAGAATTATAACCTGCAAAATAAGAGACACACGGAGCACAAGTTTAAAGCTATACATGTACAGAAAGTACAAACACTACTCTATGTAAAAATAGAAGTAATAGTTACTAATACTAAAACTACTTGGCAGCTCTCAGGATCATATCACAGCATGTTTGCAATTGTGAATTGTTTTTATGTGTGAATGTCATTGGAGAAAAAACATCTAACTTAGGCCTAAAAGAAAAGAACTAATAAACTTTCTGATGGGCTTGATTTTGAAATTCATTTATTGAGCTGCAACTTGTTCAGGAAAATTCCCATAGTTCTTATCTGAGTGGAAGAATTTGGATTGTGATTTTGATGGAGCATTGAAACTTTCATGTGTGATGGCTAAATAATCCATTTTAACTTTCGAAATATCATTTTTCTTATTCTTGGTTGCTTTTCAGTAAGGTAAATGAACGACAACGACAAATCTTGGAGGAATTTGCTAAGGAGGAAATCGACAATGAAAATAATACGTCTATTGAAGGAAATTGGTAGGTTAATTTCATTTTGGTTTCCGCATTTGTTGTTGTTGTGTGAAGCAAGTGTGCTTACCTATGCTTCTTGTTTTACTGATGTGTAAACCTGCGTGTGCTTGGTGCTTAGTATTTATTTGGTCTTTGATTAATGTAGTCACTATTAGAAATTTTAGCATGCCAAGTCCTAGTCAGCGATTCATTCCATAGTTGAATAAAACATGCATACATATAACCAACGGGCTAATTGAACTAACTCTTTTTTTGTGTGTTAAATGTCACCCAAAGGAGCTCGTATTTTACTTGTTTTAGTGGGCAAGAATAGTCCTACATGCATTTTTCCCCCTAATGTGGATATGCTATATGCCATATGCTCACAAAAGAGTGGTGTACGAGTTTGCCAGCCCAACTTATGCGAACCATAGATCTATGGAATATCTATCCAATAGATTAATTATTGTACTTGTAGGTTTGGACTTGATATAGGAATAATAAGATTCCCTCTGCACCTGCGTGGAACTTAAAGTCAAAAGCGGTCAATTAATTAGAGTGTTAAAGAGATCACCTACTTCTAGAGTCAGCGGATGAAGAGGAAATCGCATTAGCCAGCGATCCCAGGCCTACCTCGAGAGAAACCATAGCTGTACTCTACCAAGAATTGATCCAAAATGGGTGGGATCACTATCTAGAGTTTGAGGAGGAAGAAGATGAACAGCAACAACCTACGTGGGATTTACTTGGCCAGCCATCTGGCAAATTTGATTACTACGTGAGGTATGATGCCCCTCAGCATGTAACTATTGGTATTGAGGAGATAATTCCTTCGAACTGGGATGGAGAGTTCGAAGAGGAACAGAAAGATGAGTCCACCTACTCTATAGAATCATGCATGGAACGATATCGGTCCATGGGCATGGTTATCCTAAGTGATAATGCTACTGGAGACGACACTACCACACCAGACGATGGTCCAATTTGGGATCCTGAACCAGAGGTGTCTGTATCCTCTGATGAAGGATTTTACAATCCTTTTTCGGAAGGTGGTGGGGGAGTAAGCATGTTTCCAAAATTTTAGAAGAGAAAGTGGAGGTAGTAACTACGGGGAAGTCGGAGGATGAACTTGATTACCCAAAGTTACGACAATTGGAGCACGTATACTCGGAAGTTACGTCCGGTAATTCTTATGCTCCACCTCTAACGGATGTTGTGATGGGGCCACCATCATACCCACCGGTGCAAAATTTAGACGCTTCAACATCGGCGCCAAGGCCCTAGTTTGCACAACAAATACCAAGCAGGACCAGGTTCAGAGGAGGGATGAATAATGAAATGTGGACACTACCCTTAGCACAACAACAGGGTGGTGCTATCTTTGTAATTCTTGAACAACTGGGCATGTTTCACGACGTATTCGGGCGTTGGGAGTCTGTCACCAAGAACCTCATTTCAACAATGAATTTCATAGACGTTTCCGATAAGCTCGTATATATGGAAAACCTGCTTGGAGAAGCAGAGAAAATGCTTTGGATCCAATGGCGGATGACGTACGCGGGAGAGTACGAGATGCTAAAAACTATTGGAGAAGGCAGGGAGGGAACCCAAAACATCCTCTCTCAAATGAGAAGGATATTCTCTCTTGAAGACCCTGCACAAGGATCCACTGTCATTCAGGACGAGGCATACAGGAACCTGGAAAGACTGAGCTGCGGCAACGTCAAAAATATCCTACAGTATCTAAATGATTACTTGCGTCTAGCAACAAAATCCGGAAGGGCTTACATGAGTGGTGAGCTTTCGGAAAAGTTATGGTTCAAGATGCCAGGAAATTTGGGAAGGAGAATGAAAGAGGCCTTTGAAGCGAAATACCTCGGGCTCGTAGTTGGAGTGGTCTCGAGGATTCTGTTCGCTTACAAGTTTCTTGAGGAAGAATGCAAGGAGGCAGCATACAAAAGATCTCTCAAGAACCTATCCTTCTGTGCCAATATACCCATACCGAGTTATTATAAGAAGGATGGAGGCAGACGTTATGGTGTGCGAAGGTCCAAGCACTATAAGGGGAAAGCCCATGATACCCACGCCAGAATCGAAAAACGGAAGCACTTGTTACGCAACAAACATTGCAAGTGTTATTTATGTGGCGGGGAAGGACACTTCGCTAGGGACTGTCCGAACGACCGTAGGAGTCAGAAGCGAGTTGTGGTCTTTGAACACCTGCAGATCCCTGAAGACTACGATATTGTGTCGGTCCATGATGAAGATCCAGACTCTGACGCTATCTTCAGCATCTCCGAAGGAGAAGATGGACTGGAGGAGTTGACACAATCACTGAGTGCAATGGCTGTAGAGGGGATTAACCTGCTCATTGAGCATCTCTTAATGCTTGGTGAATCTGGTAGCTACAGACCATTAGTAAGGGTTTCAGATGAGCAGTATTCGTGCGAGCATGCTTGGGAGCATAATGGGGAGATCACAAAATACAGATTTCAGAAGTGCACGTGTTGTTAGCTTGAGACAATACGGCGAGCACGCATCCATTGCTCGAAATGTAAGGCAACAGCATGTGCCATGTGTGGACCATTTTACTTCAAGGAGAATGTCATACCAACACCAACTTCATCAACACCCATGGATCACAGGACGCTGATCATGGAGTAAGCCAAATATATCCAATGGTGTGAAGGGGAATTAACTAGACTCCAGAATGAAGTGGTCTATTGGAAAGAAAAATACAATGCCTTACTAAAGGAAGAAGAATTTAAGGAGACCCTAGAGGAATTGAAGTCCCATGACCTGCGTCGGGCTGAAAAACAGGCCATGGAGGAGAAGGAAGGAGGTTCATCTTCTGATGATGAACGAAAAGAAGCTCCAACCCACAGTAAACGGGCTGGTGGGATAACAATCCAGGAACCTGAAGTGGCTAACGTCCTCAAGCTTGAGGAAACTTCTAAGTCAGGTGCCCCGAAGGCGGTTAGACAGAATATGCTCTACAACTTTGATGTTACACTAAACATTGAAGGTGTACGAGAATTCAAAGTACACGCCATCCTGGATACCGGAGCGACATCTTGTTGTATAGACTCCCAATCTATACCAAAGGAGGCACTGGAAGCCAATACCTACTTGGTGCAATTTTCTGGCATCAACTCTATCCAGATGACAGACAAGAAGCTGCGAAGAGGCAAGATGGTGATAGGAAACAATGTTTTCTGAATACCATACACATACAGCTTCCCCATGAAGGTAGGCGACGACATCCAGATGATAATAGGATGTAATTTTATAAGGAATATGTATGGGGGTGCTCGAATTGAAGGATACGACGTAACGTTCTATAAAAATCTTACGACAATTAATACGTCCCCCCTTGTGAAGGAAGAAAGTGCAATACTCGAACTCGAGATGGAGGAGGAAGAGTATTTGCAGATGCAGGAGACGGTGTTCTACGGGATAGGAAGGTATAGGGAAGACTTCTTAAGGAAATTTGAACCGATCATCCAACAATTACGAGACCAAGGGTTCGTTGGGGAAAATCCACTGCAACATTGGTCCAGGAACAAAATTGTTTGTCAGTTAGATTTGAAGAATCCCGATTTCACTATTGAGGACAGGCCTCTAAAGCATGTGACACCACAGATGCGGGCGTCTTTTGCCAAGCATGTCAAGGCTCTTCTTGATATAGGTGTTATTCGGCCAAGCCATAGTCGTCATTGGACTACGGCTATCCTCGTCAATTCAGGCATCACTATTGATCCCAGTACAGGAAAAGAGAAATGGGGCAAGGAGAGGATGGTCTTTAATTACCGTCGATTGAATGATCTTACAAACAAAGATCAATATTCTCTCCTTGGGATTAATACAATCATGGCTCGGGTAGGACGAAGTAAAGTTTACTCGAAATTTGATATGAAAAGCGGTTTCCACCAGGTGGCCATGCACCCGGATTTCGGTGGAATGGACTGCATTTGTAGTCCCGGAGGGGTTGTATGAGTGGCTAGTCATGCCTTTCGGACTCAAGAACGCACCGGCAGTGTTCCAGCGGAAAATGGACGAATGTTTCCGTGGCACTGAGCAGTACATTGCCGTCTATATCGACGACATCTTGGTGTTCTCCGAAGACATTGATGAGCATGCCAGACATCTGACAGAGCTACTCAAGTGTTGCCAACAACATGGGCTGGTGTTGAGCCCAACGAAGATGAGGATCGCTGTTGAGGAGGTGGAATTTCTCGGAGCAATTTTAGGCCTGCAGAAGTTAAAACTTCAGCCGCATATTATTAAGAGGATTGTGGAAGCCCAGGAGAGTGATTTGGGCAGCACGAAAGGGATGAGATCCTGGTTGGGCCTATTGAATTATGCAAGGGCTTACATTCCTAATTTGGGCAGTATGTTGAGCCTACTATATTTCAAAGTAAGTCCAACAGGCGACTGAAGGATGAATCATCAGGATTGGGGCCTAGTTCGTAAGGTACAGGAGTTAGTCCAGCGACTACCTGATCTAGAGGTACCACCACCTCATGCATACGTCATCATCGAGACGTATGGCTGCATGGAGGGTTGGGGTGGTGTTTGTAAGTGGAAGGAAATGAAAGGTGACCTTAAATTCGCTGAAAGGGTCTGCGCTTATGCGTCGGGTAAATTCAACCTGATAAAATCCACAATCGATGCGGAACTCTTTGCTGTAATGAATTCGTTAGATTCATTAAAAATCTATTATCTGGATAAGCAAGAGTTGCTGATAAGGACGGATTGCCACGCAATCATCGCCTTTAACAGCAAATCTGCACTCAACAAACCTTCTCGAGTACGCTGGCTGGCCTTCAACGACTATATAACAGGCCTAGGGGTTCCCGTTTCTTTCGAACACATCAAAGGGGAAGATAATTTATTAGCTGATCACCTCAGTAGATTAGTTAATATTTTTATCTTAGGTTCATTTCGAGAGATGGAGGAGTTGCAATGGCAAGTGAAAGCCATAACAGGGGCAATCGCGGAGGAGAGAGCGAGGCCGAATCAAGCCATATACGCCAGAATCTGCAAACTGGCTGGAGTTTTGGTGAACTCTCTCGAGAATACCTCTATGTTCTCGATGAGTGGATTGCAGCGAGAGAAGAAGCAGTCTAAGGTTCCAGTTCCAAACACAACGAGGCGGCAAGAACGTGTAAAGCTCGAGGGGAAGAGCTGCACACCATCGAGCAGCAAGCAATCTGCAGGGTGAGAGGACCCTGGGAGAACTTGTGTTCATCTATTCACTCAAGGAGGCTGAGATGACCCGGAGCGTCGTGCAAACATGGGACGGACACTGGTATGCTGACCAGGTTGTACCACATATCCAACAGACGCAAAGAAGGTTAGATCGGGTGCATAGTGACTTCTGTAGGGTAGCAAGGGACGTCACCAAGCACAATCCACATGAAGCCTGATGGAGCGTGGGTGGACCCTATCTCTGAGCGGCAGACAACGCGTGGGAATCTTTTCTGCCAAAATTATTGTAATTAGTTTGTCCGCTTGTTTGCTTTTTGCTTTTCGCGACTTTTGAGGCAATTATTCGTCTTTATTAAAGTTTTTTTTTTTTTTTTTTTATGTGGTGTGCATTAGTTGGCCGGTTTGTAAAGGAATCTCTGTAAGTGGACGATGGGGCCCAAAAGAGTACCCGCACTTACCTAGCTTTTCCTATATAAGGCCTTAGGATTTTCATTTGCTCATACATCCGAGACACACACAAGTCTTAGGAATTGAGCTTCTGTATTTGGTTTCAGCAAGTTAATAATATTTTCTGTATTTTCGTTACATTGTCTGCTTTGTAGCTTATCTTTGTAACAAGATCTTGCGAAAAACATCATTTTTCTTTTTGGTATCAGAGAGAGGTTATGGAACCTAACTAAGTGAAGGGTTTGCAGATGGGAGCTCTGTTATACTAGGAGCCTTAGTAGGCTTAGCTTATCTTCCTTACATGTTTTTCTTACGGAGTCTTTGTTTTTTCAAAATATCATGTCGTGATTAAGGTATATCGGTTGGAAAACTCCCTTGGCTGCGGGCTACTGGTTTCCAAAGGAGACGCCGCGTTAAGCTTAACCTTCGGGTTTTGTTTAAAGTGCACGCGTTCTCGTGTTGGGTGAATAATCCAAGTGATTATATGAACAACGCTATGTACCTTAATTACTGTTTTTAAAGGAAAATTTTATTTGGGTCAAGTTTTTATCTTGTAAAGAGAGCCAATCCAAACGGACTGGTGAGGAGTTGTAGTCCTGCGTCTTTCCAAATTCTGCCTCTGCGATGTAGCAATTGGTTTTCATCAAAGCTAGAGTGTTTAGTGGCCTAAAGGTAACAAAAGGGCAAAAGGGGACAAGTACCCGTTTGAAGGCGAGAGAGAGCCGTGTTTAGGGGAAGCATGCCATGAGCTTGAGTCACTGGTCCTGTATATCTTTAGTGTTGTGTGAAAATACAGACTGTGAGGCAAGCTGCAGGTGCGCGCTTAGGTATTCGCGGGATGAGTCCTCCAGCGAATTGCGTGGTTAGCAGGTTGGTTTAAAAGTTGATCCAAAAGGTTTTCCAAAAACAGTAATGGTTGTCGTGCTTGGCTTTGAGTTTCATATTCTGCCAAGAGTTCTTCTAAAATGTACTTTTGCGAAAACACTCTGTACATCTGACTAAGGGAAGTATGTCGGAAAGATGGGAAGAGGCTATAAGGGAATGGTATAACACCTCTCGAACTGCAAATCTGAAGTTCCTTGACTTGTTGTTAAACCAAGTACCGATAAGCTAGATAACAACCTATCCGTTACCTATAATGCTCTAAATTTATTTTCTCGTGTGAGTATTAGGCATTTTAAATTATTAGTAGAGTAGGTAAGGTAGAAGAAGGGGTGAAACACCTCACTGAGGTGGTGTTGGAAAACAAGCCGCTCACCAAGAAGGAAGTGAGACACTTGGTGAAAGAAATTGCAAAACAGCCAAAGCTGGTAGAAGAGGAAGCTTTGCGGATGACAGCGGATCTCACAAATAAAATCGAGCGTGTAGCAAAGCTCCTACACCGGATTGAAGCCTGGAGTTTGGGTTAATCTACCTGTAGATGAGTAGCAACAACAATAGTTACCTACTCACAAGCAACACCGACACCTACAGACGAGCACTATAGGCAACCGAACTCATCGAATCACCAGCGGTTGGTTTTATTAAACCAATTACTTTATCAGGCGCCAACTCCCAAAGTCAAGCCATTCTCAAACAAAATAACACAGAAATCCAAATCCTGTGTTCTATCGCTGAAGGCTTACATGACCTAAGAGAAGAGGTACGCGTACTTAGGGACGAGGTAAAAGAGTTGCAGAAGAGAAGGGTAGCTTCTGCAGGAGACCACCTGATCCTTCGCTAGATGTTGCCTCTCCTGCAGAAGCTATCCTTCTCTTCTGCAATTTTTTTACCTCGTCTCTAAGTACGCGTACCTCTTCTCGTAGGTCACGTAAGCCTTCAGCGATAGAACGCAGGATTTGGATTTCTGTGTTATTTTGTTTGAGAATGGCTTGACTTTGGGAGTTGGCGCCTGATAAAGTAGTTGGTTTAATAACCTTGCTTTGATACCAAAAAGAAAAACGATGTTTTTCGCAGGATCTTGTTACAAAGATAAGCTACAAAGCAGACAATGTAACGAAAAGCGGTCAATTAAACAT
This sequence comes from Lumnitzera racemosa, assembly GCA_024138005.1. Taxonomy (NCBI): domain Eukaryota; kingdom Viridiplantae; phylum Streptophyta; class Magnoliopsida; order Myrtales; family Combretaceae; genus Lumnitzera; species Lumnitzera racemosa. Next base: position 126,791,357 of record JAMXBC010000001.1, read on the forward strand.
TGTGGAAACATCTTGCTTGACTTCTAACTTATGTTTGTTACTATATTGTTGTTGATTATGATGGATATCCTGAAATGCATAACAGGCTTTATCAGCAGCTATCTACTGGTTGAACTTTCAGGTGGCTACAGATTGTTGAACGAGTATTGAACCCCAAGTTTATGCTTGAGGTTTCTATCTTCATATTGATTCTGATGTTTATGAAGAAAATTCTGGATTGAAAAAATGCCTTAAACAAGATAGAAGATGGACAAGGGTTTGGCTCAAGGTGAAGATTGAAAGTATAGGAGGTTGTCCTTCAGTTATACTCGTATAATTCTTTAAGGTATGACTATTTTCATTCTACAATTCAAAAAATAATTTGACATAATTGCCCTTGGATTTCTTATTCTTTGGGCAGATGAATTGCCCCTGTAAAATTTCAAAGAAATTTTGTTGTACAGACTGGCTTTATATACATATATGAGAAATAATTATTTTACTTGATTTCCCCTGTCATCGCCCCTGTTCCTCTCCCTCCCTCTCTCTCTCTCTCTCTCTCTCATAACTCCCCACACAGACTAGTCATTACACGGATACATTAAAATATGCATTTTAGGTAGGTCTAAAAATTAAGATTGAGTAGGTGGACTAGAGCAATTACAAGGTTTGTGTTCTTTGGATTATGAAATTGCATATTTGCTTACTAATGTTTCTTCCTTTTTTAAATCATAAAATGAAGTTATTTAAACTTTTTGGAACAAAGTTGGATGCTGAAAATTGCAGGCCTTCTGCTTTGTGTATAACAAGGATAGACGCTGCATAAGTAAGCTAAACATGCATTAGGGCATATATTAAGTTTTTCCATCCAGAAAAATGTCCACATGTTCATTCGTAGTAACTGGTCTCTAAATAAATTTTCAGAGAGTTACTAGTTGCAAGTCGAGTAATTTTTTGTTTTTCGATCTAGCGTGTATCAATATGTGAAGGATAAGCAACGCTTCTTTCCGGTGACGCACTGCTTTTAAGCTTACCTAAATAGTGCGACCCTTGTGGGGGACTAATTGACATATTTTATGTCATGTCGATTTTCTCATTGTATAGATACATGCATACATGCAAATGCATTGTATAGATAGATAGAGCCAGTAGGGGAAACTTTAACCACCTTCTATTAGTAGTATTTTTTTGGCAATTTATGAATTTTCGCTTTTATGACTTGTAATTTTTAAATTTGTTTACCTTTTGGATATTATTAAAGTTTTCTTTTGTCCTGAGTAGCTTATTTTTTTTAACAGCTCCTGGCCGAAAAGCATTCCTATTATATTAGTCCTTGTATAGTTTTAGTATTTCATAACATAATATGGAAACCCTACTAATATTCATATAAATCTGTAAGAAGTAATATACACTGTGATTAGATAGTAATACTCATTATTTTCGTTAAATATAATATATTTTAAAATGAATATTCACACACAATACTATGCTTTAATTAATTACAGGTAAAAAACCATGAGGGAATCACATGTAAAATCTTTGAGTCGGTAGTGATTTTACAACAATCAAGTGAAGTAACTTTTCTGTTTCCATTTGTATTTTTTATTTTGTTTTTTCTTCCTTCAAATGCGAACATCTTACCCTCTACATTTGTCAAATTACATAAATTGCAATTACATTGGTCTTCCTTGAGACCTAATACCTCATGTCATAAGGGTTTAGTCCATTTTATCTATTATGTTTATAAAACGTGGTTTTTGTGTGTTTTTACGACACGTATCAAGAGGAGACGGTGTCCTTTATGATACTTATATATAGGTAGCCATTATCAAACTTATTAGGGAGTCATTGTCCTGTGGCGAGGTTTGCTCTGTACATCGCAAAAATCAGTAGGACGTTCCTATAGTTACGAAAGTTTTCAATGGATCGTAACTTATGGCAGCTAGAACGTTATCTATCTAAATTGTAGTATGCGGTGACAATAGGACTTGTTTCACAAAGGCAACTAGAATGTTGTTTATACACAATTGCATAAGATCAATCGCTGGGCTCGGCCTTTCAGTCTTCCCATTGGTGAAGCGACTCTTTTGGTAAAATCTATGCATTCATTGGTTTCAACGTTTTTTTGAACAAAATTGGTGTATATTGACCGAACACGATTGTCGTACTTACCATCAGAATCTGAGAATAATTTCAAATTTAAACGAGTCCGATGCCACGAAGACCCTTGACGCATAAGGTTTCCGATTTGGTAAGTAAAATGTGAAAATATTGCCGTCGAATTTTGGGACTATTACAATGGAGACAATGAATATTTAGGTCATGTTTGTCAAGTTGCTTAGATTGGTACATATTTACGTGTGAAGCATTTCACATTTATTCATAAGTGCTTCACACTTATTCATAAGGTATAAGTATCAATGGGTATTTAACTTACCAAAGTAAGCACTGGTGCTTGACAGATATTTCCGAGTGAAGCAATGCACTTTTTAATAATATTAAGTTGACAATATACTAGATATGCAATGCAGCTTATATATAAAATTTATATCGAGTCTGTGCCAATTAAGATGGTATATTCTCTATTTGTATATAGAAGCAAATATGTGTTCTCTCTATTGCAATTGTCCATAGACTATTCCCATATTGAGGAACAATAATGGGCATAGTTAGACATGGATGCTAGGTCGAATCGGCCCTAAAATGTTGATTTATAGGTCGGTGTTATGGTGAATCGTGATCGGCTTGTGAATAGGTGGTTTAAGGTCGGTTTAATGGGCTCAACGGTTCTGAGAAGAGGGTTTAAAGTGCTTTTGGTTGTGTAAGCTCAAAGTGCATTGGATGTGCTCATCGAGCTCTTAGTCATTCATCTCTTCTAAGTGCCTTTGTGTGCACTTGGGCAAGCTGTGCTTTTGTAGATTGTTCTCCTTAGTGCTGTATCTTGCCATGACTAGTGTTCATTTGATTGTGCAAAGCCTCGGGTAGACAAGGCTAGAACTAAATATGGTCACGTAAGTGCATAGGGTTTACTAGTGGAGGTATGGGTGAGTGCCTAGGGTGCTTGCTAATGGAGCTAACGAAATATGTCGTCAGGGTTGATTGTATCGTTTAGGTTTACTTTTTCTTTGAGCTTTTGAGTAGCTATGAGTTGCTGCCTTAAATTTGAGTTATCTTGGAGGGTTTTTGCTTTAGCTTCCATCACCTAGTGGAACATTATCTTCATTTGTTCCATCTTCAATGGTTATGTCTCCATATGTGGTGGTGGCGGTATTGTTGATGACTGCTCAACACCACCAAGGGGTATTAGATGAGGATTGGTATTATTGTTCTTAACCATGACGATGAGATTATGTAAATGATAGGCACCAAATGGTAATAGTTGGTATCGCTAGTATAACTCATGGGTAACTCTTAGTGATTCGTTGGTCGCATGTGGTGGCAATGTACTTGCAAAAAGCTCCCTATGGCGTTGCCAATAAGTTGCCCTCCAATACTTAAGTGATAATGGGGAGAGAATTTGAGTTTGAGAGAGTATAAGAGCTTTATGAATTAAGAGAGTTCCTGTGAGATTCTAAGGTTTCCTTACTTAGTGCTTTTCTTCCTATTTATAAGTTAAGGGGGCTAACTTGTTTAGACATGTAGCTAGAGAGGATTGGATGGGACGAAGTCGAAGATGATGGTGCTACCAGTATAAGAAAGGACTTGTACTCTTCTAATGATTGGTAGAAACTTAGGATATGGGTTTGTCCCATCGATAGGAGCAGCTGTTATAGCTTGGTAGCTAGTCTATAAGTTGTGTGTTAAATGGTCATTCAACATCTAATAAGGATAGAGAAAGAGGCAATTAATATTAAAAAATTAAATTAGAGTTTTCGAGCAGAAAAACCTTAATTCAAATACTAGTTCTTAGGTTTTCTAAAAAAAATAAGTTTTCAAAAAACTTAATTAGAGAAATGGATTCGGAGACTAACCTATTAAGATAAAAGTCATCACGTAAAATTTGAAGAAATTAATTAATAGGCCTTTATTTCTTAGAATTTTTCTAAAAATATATAAACATGCAAAAAATGTAAAAATGCATAAAAAGGAATTTTTTAATACAAATTTTTCAAAAAAAAATTATTTTTTATGGTTACCCTAAAGATTCTTCTAGTCAAGATTAAACTAATGTAGTTCTGTTTTTTAGAAAAGATTTAATAGGTTGATTTTTTTTAATTTAAAAATCAAGCCACATTTACATTCTTTAACAATTTATTATTATTTTGAAAAAACCTAAAACGATCTAACTTTATTCTAAAAAAAAAAAAAAAACCTTAACTAACCAAATCTTTTTAAAAGACTTCAATTAGGATTTTTATTATTTAAAAGAAACGACTATGTGTTAAAAATTTATTTTTGTAAAAAACTCTAAAATGTAAGATTTATGTGAATCTACTAAGATATGCAATTTATATACATATCTTTACTAAAGATAGAAATCTTAGAAAAATATGTAATTATATAAAAAAAATGCAGTTTTTATGAAAAAAAAAATGTAATTATGATGTTTCTAAAACATGTAGTATGCAAGAAAAAATTTTTTGTTAACTTATCATGAATTAATATTAGAACCTATAAAAAGAATAAGTTAGTATAATAACATGCATATGCCTAATCAATAAAAACAATAATGAAATATTACCACTAAAGACCTGCACCAAAAAACAACTAAATTCATAATAATTTTTTCTTTACTTTATTTTACTTACACATAAAATAATAAAATAAACTAATAAATTAAAAGAAAAAAAAATTGTAACGCACCCTTTATATGTAGATCAAATTTGGCAAGTCATTGTGTATAGGTCGGTTCACATGGATTAGATCGAGTCAAATTCTCGATTCTAAACACAATTTAGGTCGGGTCGAGCTCTAATTACCAAAGTAGTAGCCAATCCAGCTTCATGCAAGCACTTCCGAACACTAAATCAAATTGGTGATTTAAGTTTTATGACAAAATTATTAGTGAAATTGCGTTTCGTATACTCACCTTGGCTTGTAGTGGTGATTCGAATGATCTTTGTGGTGGTCAGTGGCGGCTGTGAGAGGTTTGTAGATGATGCAAAGGACTTATGCATAATTGAGGGTATGTTGTGGTGTGTGGATTGATGTGGATGTCACGCCAATCAAGTGTAGAATGTCGAGGTTGGGTCGTACGAGTGTGTGTAGGGTGTGGAATCATGTGATTGTGACTGTGTGATGCGAGTGTAGATGGGCATTGGGGTGTGTGGTGTGTAGTTGGGGCCGTAGTTGTTGATTTGGGGTTATTGCAGTAAAGAGAAGTGGTTGGTGATGAGCTGTTTAGTTGGTCTTGGTGGTGAGTTAGCATTAGTTATACATGGGTGATTGCACGTGGAGTAGACTGGTGTGTGATAGGGTTCAGTGAGTAGGCATAGGTTGCGCTACTATGTCGTCAGTGTTGCAACGGTTGTAGGTGTTGGTCGTATCTTGTACGTATGCTACAGCTGAATGTAGATGGTCGTGTATTGGGGTTTTGCTTACGTAATGAGGATCGGAGATGGGGTTTACTGACGATGGGTATGTATTTTACATGAGAGAGAAGTTGACTGTATAGGGCTTTGAATTGAATTTTTAATCAATAGACTAATTATACTATTTATAAACAAGTAATTTGAATTTTTTAGATTTTTTAAAAATCTTTTGGATAAAGATTTAATCTTGATTAGGGTTTAACAAATCTAATTTTTTTCAAGATTCAATGATATCCACTTTAGATTTGTTAATTTCTCGAATAATTTAGTCACGATTTTATTCAAACCTTAAAAAAAAATCTAAAGATTTGATCCAATTCGTTTAAAAATAAAAGATTAGATTGTAGGAGTTCTACATTTTCTTGCCCTTTCCTACTCTTTCTTGGCTAGATTTAGAAAAGATGACATGTGGTCACATATAGAGCATGTAAACCGATCGAGAGGAAAAAAAAAAAATGCAGTGCGTATTGTTGGGGATTAAAACCTTGATCTCTTGCTCTTTTTATGCCCAAGTCTTTATCCCTTGCCAACTTACTTGAGCTTTTTTCTTATAATTGAAAGTAATCAAATTACGCTTAAAGTCTAAAATTTGGGCCTAACTTTACTTTAAACTTTCACTATCAAGCTCAATTTGACTCAAACTAATTTAAAAAGAATCCTAAGCTTCTTGTAACCCAAAATATTAATGCTAAATTTATTTTTAACACCACTCTTTTTAGATTTAATAAACTAGAGTCGTATTTTAATTAAAATATTTGAATTGGATAAAAATCAAAGTATATATTTTTCAATAAAGCTAAAAAAATTTTAAAGACTCTCAATTTATTAAATTGCACGTATATTTTCGATTATTATCTAATCTGTCCATAAACAACTGATCGACTTGACTTGAACCGGATTGCTCGCAACTTTAACTCAACTTACTATTTTGCCTAGGTAAACCATGATTGGCCCCTAGTGCTCGAGTTGATGGTCACGATATCAGGAAAATGCATAAGGAGCGCTCCTTTGCCACCTTAATCACTACCGAGTAAAGACCCTATCTTGTCCTGCATGACGCGGTAGTGGGCTCTTCCTTTGTCGTGGTCAAACCCACTGGTTGATATTGGTAGCTTTAAGAAGAATTCCCTACTCATCAGAATAACTTGAGGACACTCAACCTTTTTGGAATATGTAGCCAACAACCCCTAAGGAAATTTCGTGTTCAATAGAAGCTACTTGAGCACTCAAATGTATATGTAGTGGTTGCCATTGAACTGGTACTTAAGAGCATACAAACTTGTACAGACTGCCATGTTCTAGGGCCTAAGAACCCCCTAAGAGTTGCAAAGTCAATTTAGTTCAAGAACCCCCGAATCGTCGAGGAATCCCTTTCAGCATAAGAAGTACTATGGACAATAGGCAACATCCGAGCGTTTACTACGTGTGCTGGTGCATTTGTGTTGTTGATGCCACGATAACTGGAGGATGTACCCCCAAGTACCTCTCATTGGATTGAGGAGTCTACATATACCCCTTGATCAGTACTTAGGGGCTACCTTCAGTCACTGGGCATCTTACTACATCCCTTAATCGGTACTCAAGGGGCCTACCGTAAGGGTGTAGTTTGATTTTATACGCACTCTCCTACAATATTATCCTCTTTGATTTGGACATCTACTATACTCTACAGAGATAAAGAGAGTTTTATTGCACTCTTAGAGGATTCACATTGATGGAATAAAGTGATGAACTTAGAATGAAGGAGAAACCCACCCCTACTTCTTGGTTAGTTAGCCAATACGAGAGAATTTTGAATTGTCCATGTGTTGTTACTAACCTATTTGATGGTCGGGGTAAGATGGTAATGAAAAGTCGCCATTAAGGCCATCATTAATCCCTGATAATAGTGTATCTTAAGTGCATTGATGGCTACGTATATGACATATTTCTCTTAGCGCCGCCATTATGTTTAGAAAAGACAACATTAGAATAGACCACCCTCAATAATCATTTCAAGTGTCACATCTAGAAGCCCTTCAATAACTCCTTACCCCCGAATGCCCGGGGTCGCCTGTAGGATCTCTCAAAGGGGCTTTGGCCTCACAAGCTCGATTATGCTATACCCTCCTTGCCTCTTCGATGCCAAGGAGAGTAGGGAAGATAAGTGTTGACAGTCATCCTTTGGCTCGAGGCTTTGAAGACCTAAGCCCAAATGCGAGTTCGACAAGTGTATTAGAAGATTCCTCTCATTACGTGTGATAGCCAACTTAGTATACGTCCTAACCTTATTCGCCTAGCTCAAGTTAAACCTCGAGTACTTAGGAAGCCCCTTCCTGTGATCCTTAGGCTTCACCTTTTGGCAATAGGGAGAAAGCTTACCTCTAGCTTGAGACAACCTTCAGGAAGCTCGCTGTCTAGCATAGTCGAGCTTGTTCCCTTCCTTACCTCTTGTTTTCTCCTTATTAAATGTTGAATGATCGCTTGACATACAACCTTTAGACTAGCCACTAGGCTATCGAAATTGCCTTTGTCAATAGGATAGGCCCATATCCTAAGCTTTTACCAATTGGCAGAAGAGTAGAAGTCCTTTCTCATATTGACAGTGCCATCACCTCGAATTTCGTCTTATCTAATCCTTTCCTACCATGTGTCTGAATAGGTCATCCCCCTTAACTTATAAATAGGAAGGAAAGCGCTAGGTAAGGGGATTTTAGAATCTCTTGGGAACTCTCTTAATTCATCAAGCTCTTATACTCTCTATGACTTAAATACTTTCTCCGCTAACTTGAGTATTGGAAGGCCTTCATTGGTAATGCTTGAGGAGGCTTTTTATAAGTACATTGTCATATACGGCCAATGGACCATCGAAGGTTCACTTAGGAGTTATACTAGTGATACTAACTTTCACCATAACTATTCACAATTAAACTTCTTTTAGGAGCTTGGCAATAAGAAAATAATAGAAATAGTGAAACTAAAAAAGAAAAAGATAGGCAAATTACATCCTAGTAAAGGAAAGGGTCTAATGCTTGTTTAGGAGAGTTGTTCTCTTAAACTAACCAAAACCTTTATCATCCTTAGATCTAAGAATTGGATTGCTAGCTTGAAACCGGCCTAAGTACACTGGTTCATGGGTCATTAAAGTGATGACTTGTAATTAGCTCAAAAGGGGTTGGTTTCGAGCCGATTCACTTGAACCAATGGTTTATGCGACGATTTAATAGCTCGTAAACTGGTTGTCAATTTTTTGTAATTAAATTTTTTGTGAATTTTTTTCTCCTTTGATTATTGATTTTTTTTTTGTGATTTTTTTTCCTTTTTAGATTTATGACTTCAATTTATATATAAATATATTACTTAAAAATATAAATATCCATTAACATATACTCTATAGTCTAATATACATATTACATATATTAATATATTATATATATCTTACTATATTATACATGTATCTGTATATTATATATATGTACTATATGTATATTAATATCACTTGCAAGTCTAAGTATATTATATATGTATAAATATATACACTATACAGTATATTGATATCACTTCTAAATATATTATATTTGTTATTGATACAAATTATATATATGTAATCTATCAATTTTCTTTTAGCCTTTTTTTTTTTTTGCTTTTTCGTCTTCTTTTATTATTATTATTAGGCTTGAACTAGTGGGTTGACCCTCTAGTACATAGGAAGGTTAACCTATCAATTCATTGGGTCCTATAGGCAGAACCATCTAGACGTGCCAAACTTGGTAAATTAATTAGCAGTTTAAGCCAGCCCAATGCAAACTTGAGTTAGTTCATTACACCAACCGGCTAATTTTGAGCTAGTTTATAGTTTAAAACCAGTTTTTCCCAAGTCCAATCGTCCTCATCATTCTACTGTTTCCATTACTAACAATCATCTTTTGGTTTGGCAAAACCATATAACAAATGTTAGAAGTGTACAATTCATACATATTTAAGAGTTACGTGAAATTATCATCAATTTGAGAGTGAAGTGAGAATAAACACGAGATTTCATAGTATTAGTAGAGTTGTAAATGAACCAAGTTGAGTCAAGTTTTTTTTATAGAGCTTATAATTGAGGCTTGAGCTTAGCTTATTTAGATAAATGACATTTATCTTAAGCTTAAGCTTAGCTCATTTATTAACTAAGCTTGAGTCTAACCTAAAATGAGCCAATCTCTAGTCTACTTACGAGGCTAAGTATACAAAATGAAGAAATAGATAATTAAATATAGATTAACGAGTAGTGAATAAATTATATATCACATATTATCCTATAATATATTAAATTTTTATATAAATTATATAGATATTAGCTTTAGATTTTAATAATATGTTATATATAATATATATACTATTTGTAATATATACAAAACTCATAAGTTTGCTTGCGAACTTGAACTAGAACTCAAGTTTGGCTCGTATAGATAAACAAGCATTATATTGAGTTCAAACTTGGCTCATTTACTAATTGAGTTCGAGCTGAACTGAGCTTAAAACGAGTCAAATTTGAGCAGTTTGCAAATAGATTAGCTCATTTATAGCCTTAAGTAAAAGCGAAGACAGAACCAATTAATTTATTTTATTAGTAAAAGTAACTAATAGATCTAGCAATTTTTCTTTAGCATTACAAACCTTAATTGCTAAAATATAGGGGAGAGAGAGAGAGAAAGAGAAATTATATACTAATTTGGATCATTGTGACGGAAGAAAGAGATTGATACGTTATTTTAAATATCTCTTATCATGTTTCATACATGAGAATGAATTCAGAATGGAATATGATTTTCGATTCTATTCCCTTTCTTATGTTTGGTATTGTTTTTAAAAGGTAGAGTTATAATTTTCTAAAATCAATGATTTTAGCTCTAAGAAGAAATCTGATTCTAATAATTAAGGGTTTTTTTTTTATAACAAAAACTACTACTGACCCGTTCATTTTATTGAATGTAATAAATGGAAATAGAATTTGAATTAATAGAGAATGTAATAAGAGTGTTATATGTTACGCCCCAAAGTCGCAGAGTCGCAACAGTCCTGCTGTGTAAATCATTCTATGATAGTAACTAGCCTCACAGTGCCTACCATAGACATGACCTACACAAAGCGTCGACGATTCCTCGCTTTGAAGTAAACAGTCCGATTAACAATTAAACTACAATTATGATAAATAGTGCAAATTTCTACTAACATGTACAATATTATATATATAAGTCCACAGAGCTTTCCAAGAAGTTTTACATAAACATAACAGTTCACTAGATTACATAATAACTATCAGTCTTTCATCCCTAATTACATGGTCACTCTAGTCACACATTATACTAAGTAACTTGATCCTCACACCCCTAGCTTCCAATGGACTAATCTCTGGGTAATTGTAGGGCGGCATAGTACTTGAAGTGTTCAGAAATCAGAACCTACAAAAAGATCTATAAAGGTATCAGCAACTACAGTTCAGTAAGTTGAATTGAAGACTCATGATTGCATACAAGCACAAACAGGGTTATCAAACAATTATTTTCATGCAATGCAACAATCAAGTGTCATCACACAATGTATTTCGATCTGTTGTGAAATCAGAGAAATTTCACCCACTTTAATCTGGGTTGAGGAGTTTCCATATTATGCAGTAGCTCACAACCAAACCCAGGCTTGTGCAATGGAGGCCTCGCTCCTCCCGCGACTACCTTCGAACCATTGACTTCACCCTCGCTGCAACCTCCTCTCTTGTCACTTAGTTCGACTAAGGATGAAGAAGGGACCATTTTGCAATCCTATGCTATCCCTTTCGAAGGGGTCGGTATTTGGTTGAAGAATCCTATGATCCCCTAACGGGTTGCAATGCATGACATTTTTGGTTATTAGGGTCAACTAAGATTAAATTCCGTTTAGGATGTTCAAACAATTTCATACTAATTCAATTAATCATAAAATCACTCACAATACAAATTCAACACGAATTCAGATATATCAAACACATGTGTAAACTACTTACAATCACAATCATATACAAGCCTAAGTCTCCGAGTACTACAAAACTAGTACTTTATTACAATAAGCAATAACCCAACTTATTTGGAATTGCTAGATCGCTCGATCCCTTAATCGCAAGCTGATTTGTCTCTAGGTGTCCTATAATACAAATAGGTCTTTTTAGTACTTATAGTTTATGGTTTCATATTCTAAGTTATATGTTAACTTATTTTTTCCTGTGTATACTCATTATGTCCTAATGATTCGTTGTACTCTATTTCGGTGTTCGAATCCTACATGAGATTTTAAATTTTGATTTCTAAGCCTTAAATATGCTCGAATCCTAATGTGAAATTAATCACATTAAGCTCGAGTGTCCAAATATCCTATTGAATCGTAATTTGGTATTCTAATATATTTGGTACACGCTAACCCTAATTGCGGTATTGGATTTATTCCCGATGTGTGAAAATCTTACATTTTGAGACATTTACTTAAAATTAAATGTTATTTTCAGATTTATTATTTTCCTGATTTCTATTACAATATTATCTAAATAACCCTATTTTTTTAGATTTATAAATTTACAATTTCATATATTACTAAATTCTTATATTAATTACCTAATTTCCTAAATTAACCATACTTAATACTCCAAATGCTAGGATTAGGGTTCTACATCAGAGATTAACATCCCTAAACATCTAATTAATATCTAAATTAGTAATTAACAACTTAATCACCTAATTAATCCCAAATCACGCAATTTTTCCATCATTTTAGGGCTAAAAATTAACTTAAAAATTTCAAAAATTAATTTTTAAAAAATGGCTTCATAGCACTATTCTATATCATATGAACATCCTACAGAAAAAAATTGAGCTCCAAACTACACTCCTAAGTCTGTTTATTTTCCATTCTAATCATGTTCGGTTTTGAATAATTTGTTAAGAACCTTATAATTGCAGACGTAATTAGACTAAATTAATATTTTTCCCTAAATCTACATGCAATAAAACATCAGAATAATAAGTTTCATAATTTTTTGGGCAAAATAACTAATTTTACAAAATTATTCAAAATCTGGAAATTTGAGAGACTAACCGGTCCAAAGCTTTCTAGCCGTCCAAACCTGGTCCAAGGCTATCAGTCGGCCTAGACGGTGGGGCTAGAGTGGTTTGGTGGTGGCGGCTCGGTCCCAGGTGGTGGTGAGGTGTGGGTTTCTCTCACTATACGAATTTGCACAGTTTCCCTTTTTTTTTTCTTTTTTTATAGATTTTCTCTCAATTTTTCAGTTTTCCTATTTTTTCTAAATGCTAAACTATCCAAATGACTTCTGAAAAATTTTTCCCTATTTATAGATGATTTTTATAATTATTATGTATTAATTAGACAAGACTTTGCCCAATTTTCTTGATTTTTGGCTTTTATGTTGTCTAATTTTAATTGGTTGATTTTTCTTTTACGAAGTTTGACTTTCCATGACCTGATTTGGATTATTTTAGACTCCTCTGATTTTTTATATTTTTTTATAATTAATTTATAATTTTCCTTAATTATTTACTTAGTTTTTGGCCAATTTAGGTAATTTCGCGTATTTTTATCTACACGTAAATACATGTGGGGTATATATGAACATTCCTAATTATTATTTTGGTTATTCTAAAATTTTTAGTATATATATAATCTATTTTTAGTAATTTATTAGTTATTTGATTACACTTTTCGCATTTTCGGTAATTAGTACTTATTATGCTTAAAATTTGAAAATTTTATAGTCTCCTATTTTATTACTTATTTTCTTAAATTCAAGTTTACGGGGTTAGTTTTACTAATATTTCTCTCATTAGTTTATAATTTGGGTTTGATCGGATTCATTAACCGATCGCTCTAAACCTAGGGTTCTAAGTTCAAGCCTACGGTTACTTGGCTTAACTTTAGGGCTTACATTATACTTATTATTTTATTTAGTTTGATTAAAAATCATTTAAAAATAAACATACAATAGAATTTTAATAACTAAATCACCTTCGATTCATCTTTTTTCTTAACTAACCCTAAATTAAAGCAATGGGAGATGATGGCGATAGCGATGGCAATTATGGTAACAATGATGGTAGTAGTGATGGTTATTGGTGGTGGCAATAGTAGTGGTTGTGCAATGGTTTTAACTTAGAATTAGGATTCCTTAAAGAATTGTAATACAGGGAAGTAAACACGATAATAAAGGGAGAGTAAGGAATAAGGGGGGCAATAGAATTGGAATTCCCTCTAAGTGAATGCACCTTATATATGAGTTCCATTCTATACCATTCTGTATATATTTTCAAACTCAAGATAAGGATTCATTATGTAGTCCTCATTCCATTATATTCCATTTCGAGTAATTTTTGTATACCAAACATGACATTAGAGTTTCATAATATTAAGGGTAAGGTTTTTGGGCCTTAATAGGGATGCCACCAATTGAGTCATGATAGGTGTTCAACTTGTGTGACTTGATAAAAATCTTATAAAGTCTGATTTTATATGATTTTTGAGATAGGTTTTGGGAGAGGTTTGAATACCCTATATGATTTTGAATTGGGTTTTGCAATTTTAAAGAAATTGGATGGAAAACTCGAATCTAATAAAAACTAAAATTATATGTAATATATATTTAATTCTACATGTCCTTAATTTTGTATGCTATACATAAGCAAAAAGATAATAATTGATAAAAATAATTACTCTTAAAAATTGGAGTCCAATTCATTGATTAACTTATTGTAAATGACGAGAATATTCAAGGAGATGTGGTAAAAATTTGAAGTCGAATACCTATACCATTTGGTGGTTAAATTAGATAAGAACTTATGATGGTCAAACTAATTAATTTGATAGGCATTATTAATTTTAGTACATTAATTATTAGTTTAATAAAAGTCTCACGAAAATGGGATTTGTCCATATCATGAAAAAATTAAATATAAATTGTTATAACATTAATTGAATATAAGCACCTATCTATCCAAATGTATAGATGTAAGCAAATGGTTGATTGTATATATTATCGAGTTATATCAAGTGGTTTATAGGTTTAGAAAAACCCTATAATAACATTATCCAAAAAGAGAGTAAAAAGATCATAATATTTTGGGATAGGTTTCAAAATGCCTTAAAAGATAATATATCGGGTTTAAATTTTATAAAACATATGAGAAATTCGCCTTATGACATTCCTAAGACTTGATTGGGCTACGAATTCTAACCTTTTGTTTTTTTTTTTTTTTTAAAGTTCACAAGTGGTCTATGTAGTTTTATTTAATGATGGTATTATACTTAAAATTTTATTATACTGTTAAGATTTAATTTTTGCACCTCCATTGCCACATTTATAACACACCTGCATTTGGGGGTGAAAAGATAAAAAAGAGAAATTATAAAAAATGATTTATTTAGAAATCATTAAAACAACGGTGCAGAAAAGAAAAGGAACCACCCGCACTCCCCGGCCCATCCGCACGTCTTCCTCTCTCTGTCTCTGTGTGAAATCACCCTCCTCAGGCAGGTCGCAAGTCGCACAACCACCATAACCTAGCTCATTTCAACCGGTGTAGTGAAAACCCTGCTTGTATTTTAGTAATAACGTTCGATTCTTTTTTCAATCTTTCTTATTGGTATTCAGTCTCATTGCTGGCATAGCTATTAGAATGATGATTTCGTTCGAAATTTGTAGATTTTTCTCCGGGGTTTGCAGAGAAAGAGCTGCCTTTTAAGTGGGCCGTCTTCTGATATCCTCTCCCAAAAGCTCCACGTATGTAATGCAATGCTGCATTGACTTAAAAAGTATATTTAGGTTTTAATTTCTTATTTCCGGTAATTCATTTCATTTCTTATTTGATTTGATTTAGTTTAATTTTGTTTGATCTTAAGAGTTATATGTTTATTGAATCCATGAGGTAATTGTACGAGCCAAATAAATTGATTTGTCGAACGTCTCTTATGTTTTGTGTTATTCCTTCTGTGATCTTTTTATGTTGTTCTTGGACATGTGTTAGAAGTCTATGGATTCCTCAGGAGTGAGATGGGAAATTCTATATACGTTACTGCCTTTTGTCTTCTACGGAGGATTGCCCTGGTTGTTCGCTATGTAGAATATGCATTACTTTACTCTGAAAGAATGCTTGTGACCAGGAGCCTATGCTCTTCTTCTCTCTCTCTCTCTCTCTCTCTCTTTTAATTTAGTTTCTTTGTGCGTTTTTTCGGTGGTGGGTTGTTAATAAAGGATTGATGAACTGTGTACCATTGAGAAACAGACCTTTTCCTGGATAAGATTTCATCAAAGTGAATTACTAATCTTTTTTCCTTTTCTTAGTTTAGGAGCTTAACTGTATGATGAGGAAGTTCTAGGGGCTTATTTGTGTACTTTGCGTATGTAATTTGATGTTCTACTGGTTTGTTGTTGTTGTTGTTGAAATATGATTTTTGTTCACGTTGATTGAATGCATGATGTGCCTGCAAAGTAAATGAAGTTTGTTGTTGTTGGACGAATTAGACAGTTGAAGAATTACATCCATGATAGAAGGTGCTCGTGTCCGCCTCAATGGATGGCAGCAGGCAGCTGTTGCTCTTGGTTCAGCCGTTGGAGCACTATTAGACCCCCGCAGAGCAGATCTTATAGCAGCTCTTGGAGAAACAACTGGAAAGCCAGCTTTTCAAGCTGTTCTTGAAAGAATGAAGAGAAGTCCTGAAGGCAGAGTGAGTTTGTTTTTCTGGGCAGTAATAGTTGTTTTCTCATATATATTCGGTTACATGTTTTCCCATATTTATTTTATTAATGTGGTAGGTAACTAATGGTCATGTATGATGATGAAGAAGCTATAGATAGGCTGATTGATGACTCTAGGAATTATTTGTTTCCCAACTTTTGTATCAAAAAAGAAGAAGGGTCTCGTTGAGTGAACTATGCTGTTTATTCATTTATCGTATGTTTAAAGGACATAAACTATGCACTGTATATGGTTAATGTTTGCATGTCTTTATTTTTGGTAGTTAGAGCTATTCTATATAAAGCTTAACTGGTCATTCTAATAGAGTTTTTATAGGCCAGTTCCCTCTAATAAGCTAGATTTTCTGGGCTAATCTACATGATGCTTCTTTAAAAGATACATTCTGTACAACAATATACTGTATTGGAGTATCTTATTTTTCATTTCTTTCATTTGATTATTTATTTAATTATTTATTTTTAAAACTAGGAATTGGTTAGCATGTATCAGTTTTGACCCACTTGCTGCTTCTGAAAGATTCCATTGATGTAGCTTATTGTTGAGTTAGATTGCTTCATTCTATTTTTTCTGTTATTGTGCACAAAAAAAGTTTTGAAGGTTTGATAAATGTATTATTCAATTCAAGAAATAATTTATGTTTGTGTTTTTCATCCCTAAATTTATAAGTTGGCAGCAATACAAGTGAAGGTACATGACATAAATGGCATGATACCTGGATGCTCACCCCATACAAAGTCTAGTCTAGTCTAGTCAACGAAGGGCTGCAGATTTTCTAGGAGGTCTATGTTTCACTTAATTGGGGTTATTTCTCTCCATTACTTGTACAGTGTATGTGTAATCGACATCACCTAGTGGAAATCAGGCTCAAATGCTGTTATGGTATATTTTTCTGGTTGATACGAGCCAGCAGCTGATTCCTACTGATAATTTTTTTTTTTTTGCTTTCTTGTAGATTACATTGTCATTTCACTTAAATAATTGTGAAAAACCTAAAATCTTGCTATGTAGGCAGTCCTTCTGGAACGACCAAGGGTAATATCTAGCCAAGTTGGCCATGCTTGGGATCTTCCAGAGAACACTTTTGGTGCTGCATATGCTAGATTTATGGGATCCAGAAATTTCTCTCCAGATGATCGCCCCCCAGTGCGCTTCATGGATACAGAAGAGCTGGCTTATGTAGCCACGAGGGCTCGTGAAGTGCATGACTTTTGGCACACACTTTTTGGCCTCCCTACCAATTTAATAGGAGAGTCAGCACTCAAGGTGATTGAATTTCAGCAGATGTACCTCCCCATGTGCATGCTTTCTGTAATAGGAGGCACAGCAAGGTTTAACGAAAAGCAAAGGACATTGTTTTTCAAGCACTATTTTCCATGGGCTGTTCGTGCTGGTTTGCAGTGCACTGACCTTATTTGTGTATATTACGAGAAACACTTTACTGAGGACTTGGAAGATGTGAGGAACAAGTGGGGGATTATCCCTGCACCCGTTGTTCCAAAGTGAAGGAGATGATGATTGTGGTGGGATTGTTGATTTAATTGCCCTAACTCTTGGCATTTCTCTCCCCACCCTTTCCAAAAGGCTTGTCATATTTTTGTTTTTGGCTACTTAAATTACTGTAAGAAATTTTGAGGGGTCTTGGATCTGTACTAGCTTTAAGGCCCTTTTTGCCTTTCCCGTTGCCTTGAGGCCCTTTTAGCCATTCAGAATCGGCTTATAATTTGTATAAAAGTAGTTGAAAAAATCCCCTCCCATAGTTTCTGGTATAGCATTCTTCTTGTTCTTCCTTTGAACTTATCATAATCAAATAATCAGCAACACCAGCATTTCCCTTTTAGTCAGTTATTGAATGGAAGTCTTTCTTTCTGCAATGACTGGTACGGATGATTTGGGATGACTGAGGTATCCTTCGGCAGTTTCTTTTGTAGTAGTTGACCTGTACATCGTTGATTGTAGTGGTGTTTATCAATGTAAAAGAAGCAAGGTTGTAATTGAAGGTCTTGTTACATTTAATACTTTGTAGGGACCGGAATATTAACTTCATCCTTTGCAGCTTTTCATTTCATTTGTACTTTGGATTTATAATGAATTGTCAAGAGGATTTTTCCTGTTGACGAAACGTACTCAACCTTATTCTATTTATGTGCTGACAGCGAGTCGGCAGTCTTGATTTTGCCGGTATGCTTTTCTTAGACAGGCGTCTTCTCTGCCAAATGACTGCAGTAGGGGAAAAATAGCCTTAAAGACACGTTACATAATATTGTTGTGGAGTTGATGCATTTTACTCCCTATAAACTAAGTTGCCCAACAAGCAGGCAAGGGGTAGTGGTAAGTAGTATATCCAAAAATTCACAGTTTAAACTTTGATCAGAGGGAACATTTCCAAGATGCTGGATTTGCTAAAAATGGTAGAAAATGGAAAACATAGAGAACAGAAGCTGCAACAGCCCAAGTGCATTGACATGCACATGTAATCCATTGGGCGCGAATGGACCATTTTCCTTACTTAACCATGACTTCTGATGCCTGAAAAAAGTGTCTTGGATGCATGTGCTAAGAGCCCGTGAGCGGAAATATTTGCCTGTTTTTGATTGGATCATGTGGCTCTAGTCAACCGATAGTCCTCTCCCCTTCACTCACTGGGGTTCCAAATAACATTCTGAATAATAATTGCTTCTTTACTGCTTGTGTCTAGCCACAAACTCGACTCGTATCACTGCATAATCAAGAAAATTTCTTGTTTGGCAATTTCATACTATTTCTCATACGGATCATATGAATATGATTCAAGATTTTCAACTTAATTCAAGTTAAAAGAAAGGAATAGTTGATTGTTGTGCTTGAAAACTCAATTCTTGAAGGTGAATACTACATTTTCAAGCACTCCACTGCTTTTATCTTTACGAGAACAAATCAGAGTTTATGCACCTTGCTAACCATATTAACCCTATGGTCAACCTATGCCGAAGGTATCACTATGAAATTGGATTTGTAGTTGACATGATCAGCTATTTGCCAAACTAGATACTAATTCATGGATTTTGCTAATATTTGATTGTCGGACAAGATTGTATGCTATTCTTATCACCACAAAAGCTGCAACTCTTCCCTAACAGAAAGGATAATATTCTTATCATCATAAATCTATTTTTTGTGATCGCACAATCTAATTGCTCACACAGTGTGATAACTATTCTCATTAGATATTGCATTACAATATTATGAAGTGAAGAAAGATGATATCAACTTCACAGAGTCTCACCAATAGCAAATTATAACCTCCAACAGTGCTTCTAACCATAATATGTAGTCCTATATAGAGCTCCCTGACCTATAGCCAAAAGTTGTAGAATTTACTGGTAGGGCGAGTATGCTGAATGCAAAAAAATTTGATTTCAGTAAGTTAATGCCATCGATCCTTATAGGTAACCTTGTTGTGGACCACAGCAATGGCAGCAGATTGCCTGACTAGCTTGCTGTACAAAATAAAAGCTGTTCCTTGTAGCTGCATCTCATTGAATACGAGTCTCCAGCCATATTAGCAGTAGCAATCAAACTTCCAGTGGATTTATACTCCAGTGCCATCGATAAGACATTAGCTAGATAACTACATCTGAATGCAGAAGATGATGAACCAGTCACCAACATAATAGGTCTGGTCCTTCTCATTCACACCTCTTTTATGAATCTGTTCATTCAGCATGAAGATTTTTATACTGCGTGTTATAACGATAATATGTTTTGCTTCTGTAGCTTCTCTTGCACTAATAAGAATTATATTCCAGTTGTGGGCAGAATCACTTCATCTGAAGTCTGCTTGCTATGATAGAGAGGTCTTCCCTCTTGCAGTTCAAAATTGGCATTGTAAGAAAGTTATAATTGTGGATTTTAGCACTGGAATTCCATTTGGGATGGTTTTAGTTGGTAAGGATTGTACTAGTTTTTAGTATATCAGTGGATTAATTGCCTCATTATCATTTGCTGTGGGTCACGTGATGAAGTGAAGTGTTTGGTAATGAGTATAAGATTGGCAATCGAATCGTAGCAAATACTCTGGAAAGGGGCTAGCATTACTTTGTGAATGCTTAGAGATAGATCGCAATGAACAGGAATTCTCAAGTCGATTGCAGATTCTCTAGGAAGAAAATTTTCTATTTCTAATGTACATAACACACTAACTACATTTCTCTGAAGGCCCAAACCAAGAAAAAAAAGGGCCTTCGTAGTTGCAATGCTATTTCAGAAATTGTCAACAACCATTCCCTGGATATTATGTGTTAAAACTCCTTGAAAAGGGAGATTCTGATGTGAGTTCTGATCTGATGACATTTGTTAATTAGTGGTGTTCATCACACAACATGCCGAATCACTTGCTTGGTGATTGTTGGAGAAGGACTTTTCTAGTTCAATTGTTGAAATATAAGTGAATTTGGAGGGTTGGTTTATTTTCTTGTCCCATTTCCTCTTGATTCATCTCACTATGGGTTTGACATGCTTACTATTGGAAGCTCTGTTTCTGTAAATATCTTGTGCTCAACTACGAAAGCAATGTGACAACAAGCAGTTTTGCTTGCTGGTTTTGAGAACGTGTAGAAACCTAGATGCTCCAGAAGACGAAAATGAGATTACTAGATCATTTGCTTCTTAGATATAGCAATACATGTTATTGTATAGTCTTCCTCCACATGCTTTCTTTTGAAATGAAATGTTTCTAGTTTTTAACAGAATTGCATAGTTTATGGCCATCTATATGTACAAACATTAACATGTCAAATGAAAAGGGAGTCATCCTTACAACATTGTGGTTAATTAAGCTTGTAATATTCGGTAACTCTATTTCCTAAGTGTCACACAAAGCAAATTCAGAAGATTAGTAAGTTCTGTAGCTTAGTAGTTCCGATCTTCAACCGCCTCAAACTTCCACCTCTAGATTTATTAACACTCGATAGTAAGAAGCAAATCATCTGATTTACAAGAGGATGCCACACACCCCATTGGAGATGATTTAGATGGCAAAGAGTAGCTCAAGCAGTGCAATTTATGCCACTCATCAATGTGCGCCATTTGATCTGGAGTTATATTGGGAAGCTGTCTTTGGCTAAGAATTTTCATTATCTTCTTGGATTTCCCTAGGAAGAAAACGGACTTTTGAACACAGTCTTTCCTTTTCTCAATATTACTACGAGAACACTCCATACATATGACGCGTTCTAAATTTGTAAAACATGCACCCATTATATCGGAGATGGTCACCAATAGCTGCTCGAGTATTATCTTGCTCATGTTCATATCTGCATTCTGGCAATCCAGCAAGATTGTCTGACTTATTCTGTACATAGAATGTGCAGCTAATACCTCAACCGGCCACATCAGGTAGTTTTCCTTCTTACATGCATTGATTGGCTTGTGATGAAATTCCATGAATGTCTTCTTTGCTGCATCTACAAGTGATTCAAGCACTTCCTTTGGACTGTTGCTTTGTGGAGAGAGTTTGTGAAGATCGACATTGAGCCATCTATGGTACAGATCAACTCCTAGCCACACAAAACTAGCTGCCTTCCTGAGATTCATCAAATCTTTCCTTATGTTAAGGTTGTCTTCTATGAGCCTGATATAAGTAAAACCTTCATGTACACAGTCCAGTAACCAGTCTATTTTATGGGAATCAACAGCTGGCAGAGAAACTGCAATACTTGTCAGAGTTGCAACAGCGAGAGCCCAACAATTTGGAACTTGTTCACATGCTAAAGAAGGAACTTGGTCACTGCAAAACCTTCCAACCCCTCCAAATCCATGCGAATAATACTCGTCTAAGAGTCGTATGAGATTGATTGGCTGTTTCTTTATTCCCATCTTTAGGTAGTGCTCCGTTGCATTACAGTTGTTTGTCATCATCACATGGGTAAGTTCTTCCTCACCTTCAAGATACAAGACATATCGTCCAAGATCAAGCTTTGAGATAAGCTTTGTAGTTGAATCTGTCTCTCTGGATGGAATAGTGTCGTTGGTGTTCCATTTTTTCTTCAAGTGCTCAAACCAGTCCACAAACATCAAGAATCTGCTCATGAAGACAATAGAAATAAGCCGAATTAACTTGCTTGCTAACACGACTCCTGCTTGAATTATGATGCAGAAATCCACAATTTTCTTCTTCACGCTGTGTAAATATCTCCTAAATTTCCGATTGCGAACTTGCAAGACAAAAGGGCATGCTTTCAGCTCAACCAGCATTTGAATCCAGTAGTTTTCCAACTTAAATTCATCTCTGCAGCTTCTATTTTTATTTCCTCTCTTTGGGCAACTGAATCTAATTGCACCAAGCCATCTAATTGTCGGGGCAATTGTACCCACACCTACTGCAACGGTCTGCGCAATGAGAATCAATGTCGTAGACCACTTATAATCGGATTCTCCGTCACAAAACCTGAAGCTCCATGGTGTCATGTAAACCCGAAGCATTGCTTCAGCCAACACCAAAGCACCTAAAAAACATAATGCACCAGAGGCAGTACTCGTCACGGACCGAGCCATCACGAATTGCGGGCTACAAGTGTAAGCCATCATCCAATACTTGATAAGATGTTCTTTAAGTTTTTCAGTCACTGTCTCACAATCCTTGCTCATGCTCTCTCTCGAAGCCAACTCGTGCATCTTATTGTACTTAAGCTCCAAAAGGCACTTAATAGTTGGCAGTGTTATAGCAGAACAACACAGAATAACCAACAAAAGCATCATAAGCAACAGTGTCAGAGCATGTTCTCTCCAGAAAGTATAAATCACTCCAGTCCCTAGTTGTATACTTGTATTAACGACTGAAGTAACTACAAGTATGACCAAAGCAATAACATTACTCAGGAGTTCACCGTTCTCCATACCACCTAGAGAAGGCATAGAATTACCTATCACGGTACAGATCAAAACTGAGCTGCTAAGTTTAGAGAGCTGGTCTTGTTTTTGAGGCATCGGTGTGTTCAAATCAACAGAAAGCTTGATTGCTACGGCAATAATGGTTAATGAAGTGGAATTAAGAGAGAAATACCTGCAAGGGAAGCTGAATTTTCTGTATCTGAAGCCAAGGAAGGCATCAGCAGCCATGGCAAAGGCACATACTAGAGAAGCAGTTGCTATGTAGATGCCAATCCATGGCATAGGTCTACTGAAGTCTGCTTCATCTATATTGCAGCCAGACATACCCTTTTGCTTATTTTTACTACTGGTGTGGTTTTTTGGCTGGTCTTGAGCGTCCCGAGATCAGTTTTTATGGGATAAACATTTTGAACATATGTAGTAGTTTCCTAAACGTCAGCCCAGATTGTTTTCATGAAGCTTCTGGTTTAATTTCAGTTGATGACCTTAGATTTTCTTTTCTATTCTTTTTTCTTTTTTCCAGACAAATCCTCAGTCTTTTGTATTTTGGTTGGTAGTTTGGTCAAAAGGTTCAAAATTACTGGAGAGCCTTGTCCAATGAAGTAAATGAGTAGCTTTCAAGTGGCCGTCACAGAAAGTGTTAAAAGAATGCCAACCGCGTGCCATAATGGCAAACGTAATTTTTGGTCCACTTCTTTCATCTTTTTGATCCAAATGCTGGGGGTTCGTTCGTTTCATGAACATCTAGGACTAAGAGGACAACAAGAGAAAATATTGCTGTATATATATATAAATTTTGGAAGTTCTATATTCCACCCATTTTCACAATTCACAAAATTTCATGGCAAAGGTGGAAAATTTTACAGTGAATTCACATTACCAAAACGTTAAAGTAAATTATACTTAATTTTAATAAATTATATTATAAATGATAAAATAAAAACTATACATGATTTATTGAAATTCCATAAAAATAAAGTTATCAATAATTTCTATTACATTTCTTTCTCTCGAATCACACGATCATATTCATTACATGATTTATATAAATCAAGTTTGATTTACCGTAGAAAGCCTCTTTATGATTTGATGTTTCTCTTAATTTTTAAAATTTCTTATTTCCTTCTTTTGGTTTTTAGATTGGTTACTATGTGCAAGTAGATTTCTTATGTTAGTAGTATGGAAGTTTGTGATAGACTTTTTGTTATTCTAGAGTTAGAAAAAACAAAATATACTCTCTAGGAAAAATCTTTATTAATGGAAATATCTGCGCATGGTCCTTATCATTACGGTTACCCCAGAAAAAGACTTATCATTACCGCGCTCTTGGGGCGCTAACAGAAAAATAATTGAAGGAAATTCACATGGTTTAAGAAAAGGAAATTTGTATTTCGGAGGAGTGAAGAAAGAAAAATATATATTTTTTTTCTTAAATATGAATTTTAATGAGTTGTTTGATGATAAAGATAAAAAGAACTTGCTCCAAGAATCGCAAAAATTTAGGAAACTTAAAAGAAAAGAAAAAATGATCAAAAAGCTGAATAAGAAGGAAGGAAACGAGGCTAATGATAAATGCAGACAATCCAAAGAAGATACAAAAAGAGATCATAATGGCTATCCGAAGGGATCTTACTTGATAACCCAAATAACGCTTACGAATCTAAAGATCCAGCAAATCTATGTCTAGTAACCAACGATAAAAAGAAGCTAGCATTTAGTTATTAAAGTTTGACGGATTAAAAACAATTGAACAACACAATATGAGGAATATGTTAATATAATCCTTTTATATTACGTTTATCGAGTATAGTATTGGATATTAATTTTTATTAAATTTTTAAAATTCAAAAGATTAATTTTTTGTATTATAAATGATAATACAATTCAGTATTATGATTTAGGACTTAACTAGGTTTATTTTTTAAATATCAAAGATATAATTATTTTATATTATAAAATAGATTTGTATACTTCGTACAAAATCTTTGACTTTAGTTAAGTACTACAAGGTTCATTTATCCAGTGATTTTAGCTAATGTGCATATCAAATAATGTCTTAAAGAATTTATCCCACATTATATTATAAAAATATGATAATAAAATGATACCGATAAATTTATGTCTAATAGCCAATACTATGGCAATACTTGATTTCAATAATGTAACAAAAGAAAATGATTTTGGTAATAATATTTACAACAATTCTGTCTGGATACTAATCTTGCTGCCGATTTAAAGAAAAGAAATAAAAATTTTGTAGTGGGACAAATATTTCATAATATGTTAATGGGTTAGGCCTAATGTTAGTAAAGTTTAGTTATTTGATTAGTGAAGAGATCTAAGTAATTAGATTTAATTGAAAGAATTTTAGATCGATTACCACAAAATAAGATCTGTTAAGGCTTATCCTCTTGATTTCAATCTTTATCAACATACTCAACTATCAGCCAACTTCATTAAATCAAGGGCTCAACTATTAACCTACTTCGAGTAATTTTCGATGTTTTTCTTGAAGCTTTCTACTCTAAATGATCCTCACATCCCTATTTATATTAATCTGACGAATACAAGAAGGAAACTCTCAAATACACCGAAAATTTAATCTTTGCAAAATAGGTATTTTAACATTACATTCAATTAGATTGGTTGAAATTGGCCAGGAAATTTATGTAGTTGTTTGAAATTGATGGGCACACCATCCGGTTGATTTATTTGCTTAAATAGATTGAAGTGACATTAATCAATGTCCAAATTGATTGGTTCTTGAGTGGCACTCGTAAGCTCATTCATTTTTTTCTTTCTTTCTTTTTTTCCAGACTTTTAAACCACCTTCTTTTATTATCTTGCCCTTCTAAGGGCTTGAATGAAAATATGCCAAGTGCATACTATGATTTCATCATCATCAATATGATAAAACCACATTACAAATTACAAATGAGCTAAAAAATCAAGTTGTTAGGCATATAATAACCCCTCTAGCTTGCTGAAATCATGACGAGAGAAAGGGACGAAAATGAACAGAGGGTGGGGCTCATGTATCACGTGTCACAAATGAACTCCTAGTCGACCCATTTTTAACATTTTGAGCCAAATGAAATTGGAAAACGACCTATTTTTGAGATTTTTTACCTTTATCTACTTTTTTTTTTTTTTTACGATTTTTTAGTTTTTTTCTCTATTTTTTGTACTTGAATTTTTTTTTTATCTCGTTAATTTTTTTATTTCTTTTTATTTCTTGACTTAGAGCTTTTCAATATTTTAAGCAATTAAAATTACTTTTCTTTTTCTTTAGAAGGAGTGGACTGTTTACACCCCCAGATGTAAACCTAACGAAGGCTATCAGATTGGAGCTCATAACAAAATACAAGAGAAAAGAAAAAAAAAATTTGAAATGCTATTAATTCCTTTTACTAGGTAGTATGTAGTAAAGTGCTATTTTATATTCTTCTATTGCTAAATTAGAAGCTTATAACCTAGAGTTACTCTGAATGAATTTTTATTAAGTATCTTTCTCAATCTTATAAAGTGGGATAAACCCTTTGAAGGGTTTATATCTATGTATGTGCTTTTATTGAAGGAGAGAGGTGAGAACTGAGAGTGTGAGGAACAAAAAATAGCTTTTTTCTACCTAATTTTGACGAATAGTATAGTTGTAATTTTATGTTACTTTTGCTAGGTATAAGTGTCGGTAATTTCAACCGACAATGCTTGTAATTCTATATTGTTTTTGCTAGGTGAAAGTGGGAGATAGAGCATATGGATACACTTTGTGGTTTTCTACTTTTTTTTTTTTTTTAACAAATATGGCTTTGTGGTTAAATTATTTCTTAATAAACCAGTTTGAAGACTAAATCTTGATGGACAAAGCTTAAATAGTGAATTGATTTGCAAAGAGCAACCGTTACATACTTATACAGTTTTCCCTATTCCTGTCTATTTATTTTTTTGTATACTTATTTATTTATTTATTAATATCATAATTTACTAATCTAATTATTAAAATTAAGCAAAATCTACCTTAACTTGCATAAGCAAAATAAAAGAGAAATTATTTATAAAGTGATTAAATTATTTAAGCAATCAATTCATAATATTTTATGCAAAACCCTACAAATTGGTAATTAGGACAATGACATCTAAATTTTTAAGATAATCTTTGTTAATCTTAAGACTAGGGATGTGATCATAAAAATACATAACCCCATGAGTTTAGATTTCAAAAATGAAATAATAATATAATTAAAAGCTAATTAGTTATATTATTCGTTATTTATTAAAAACATGAAATTTGAGCTCCAATAACTAGTGAGTTCATAGAAATAAATTATTTAAGTAGCATACATAATAAAATAACATGAAGCAATATTAAGGAATTTGTATATACACTAAATATAATTAAAGCATAAAGGGTGTATTGCAAATAAAATTAAACCTCAAGGATTCATATCATATATTAAGTTAACTAAGTAAGTAATCCACAAACATTAAAATAATAGCAAGGGAACTTAATTTGGAAGATTGCAGCCTAGCAAACTTAGGAGGTATCAAGGAATCACTAAGCTTAAGCTTTTATGTAATGAAGACACATAATTTAATCCAACAATTTCTAGAAACTTGAAAAAGGGTCGCATGACCATTTACATGTAGATCTAATTGACCCTAACTTTATAGAATCAACATCACATTCATTTTGTATTTTGGATAGTTAGAGATTAGTAAAAAAATAAGGGTGCTCAATTTGTCGATGTAAGGAATTAGGAATTGAAATAAAGAGAATAGGAGCACAACTGGTTTAGTGGAGTTCTCAAACCAAATCATAACCTAACACTTAGCTACCACTATCGGCTAAAATAGTACCTTGCACATCGATGGTTCGACATAACCACTACCGTTGTTGGCCATCGAAAAGTCATTTGCTGGTGAGTGTTAAAACCTACTCTAATTTTCAATTAATTCCTAAAAATACAAAATCATGTTATAAAATTCGATGAAATTGTATTCCTAAGAAATTCGTATTTAGTTTCATGTAAAAATATTTAGTTGATAAAATTTGTTAGTGTAATATATTACTCTTGAGAATCGTATTATTCAAACAAAATTTTCATCTAATTTCAAAACCCTAAACAACATTATTTTTACCTCAAATTTTTTATATTGACTTCCTACAATATCTAACATATTGTCATGTAAAAAGTTTCTTAATAACAATTAGATAACTTTTTGTTAATTTATGGATCTTGGAAAGCTATTATATGAGAATTTAGGAAAAATTAATAATTTTTCAAGAAAATGTACATGATTTATGATCTTAATTTTACTGTTGTGTGCTTTGGTGTTTTGTAGAAGATATAAATTGAGTTTTATAAATAAGAGTAGTCGATTTTACAAGTAAGTAGATTCTAAGGCTAAAATCACTATTTTCAATTACATTCATATGCAGCTTTTACTAAGATTGTAAAGCCTTTTGAGTTTCTTATGAAATTTATAATGATCATGACTTAACTAGTATGTATGATTGTTGGCCATGATTAATAGTAAAAATAAAATTGTTCAATAATTGGCTAAATAGCCTAATTAGAATACATTTTATAGTTAGGTAACTTAAATGTAGCTTAGTTATGTTAAATTATGCTAAGAATAAGCATTTGTGTGATGTAGGACAGTAGAAATAAAAATTATGAAAGAAAGAAAAATAAGGAAAAATAGGGAAATTGATGAGAAAAATTAATCTAAGCAAATTTTCAAAAAAAAAAAAAATTATTCAATATCTAATTACTCTTCTCTTAATTAATTACAAGTTTTGCTTATTTACAGGTATAATATGACCTAATAATTTAAAAAACTAAATCTTAACAAATCTAGAAAATAAAATATTTCATATTTTGAATAAAAAAAAAACCTATCTAACTAAATTATAAATGAAAGATATTAATAATATGATATCTGCTCTTTCTTGATCTGCATTATTTCCCCTTTCTTAAAGAGATTCGTCCTCAAATTTATATGATTTCCTCTAAGTTCTCCTAGATCAAATAATAATTTGCGAAAGCTAATCATGAATTCTTAATTTAACAATTATCCATGTTTCTCATCATCTTTTCTTGGCACCAAAATTTTTCAATTTTAATAAATAGCTATAAATACAATGTCTGCTTACTCTTATGTTATTGTTCCAATCTTTGACATATCAAGCATTATGTCTTCTTATGAATATTTTAGATTTTTACAATGAACTTCTCCAGCAAAACTCATATAATTTATTATTTAGATTAATTTTCTTGTCAATTTTCGCATACATATAAGTTTGACTAGAAACTGATTTGATATAACTTAAAGATTGTGATGTAATAGCAATTAGTATAGTCTCACTCGCTTTCTTAGGAACGGGACCAAATGACTCACATCTCTTTTGATCTAGCTCATCATTAATGATTTTATTTTTAATTTCTATGAAATTATTATCCTTTTGAACAAGGATTGATTCAGTTGTGGCTGGAACTAATACAACCTTACTAACATATTCACAAAGATCCTCTATCTTTGTAGGTGTACTATCTTGGATATTTTTATAATATGGTTCAATTTTAGAAGAATTCTCCACTATGCTATTTTCTTAGATAATATGTGAAACTTGGGTTGTGATATGTCTCTTTTACTTAACAAGCAATTTAAAAATTTCTAAGGCATCAAAAAGACAACCAATGTGTTCAAGTTGACGACTTATTGTACTTAACATAGTCATAACCTTATCGTTCTTTGATATAAATTGCTCAAAAAAATTATTGAAAGTGGATTCCATGTTGTTGATGTTTTGGTGTGTAACAAAAATAATGTTTTTTTTGGTAGATCCTAAGAAAGGACATTAAAGTGAAGTTCTAAAAAGAATAAGATAATAAGCTTTGAAAAGAAACTTATTGTTTCATTCTAATACCAATTTTGATGTAGGACAACGGAAGCAAAAATTATAAAAGCAAGAAAAATTAGGAAAAGTATGGAAATTAATGAGAAAAATTAATCTAAGCAATTTTTTTAAAATAATTATATTCAATATCTAATCACTCTCCTCTTAATTAATTATATTTTAAAATAATTTTTTAAAAATAATTATATTTATAAGCATAATATGACTTAATAGTTTAAGAAACTAAATCTTACCAAATTTAGAAAATAAAAGATTTCATATCTTGAATAAAAAAAACCTATATAACCAAATCTTAAAATAAAAGATATTAATAATATGATATCTGCTCTTTCTTGATCTGCATTATTGTGATTATGTATTAATGTGATTAGTGAGGAAATGACAACATAGAGACCAACATGTGGAGATTTGATAGGCCTATAACGAGTTTAGTTAGGTTAAAGGTTAAGTTAGAAGTAAGGGCGAGTATGAATTGCTTTGGTTGAGTTGGTTTTCCCTCTAAACTAAACCAAACCAAACCTTAAGAATAAGGTTTGATTTTTTCTAACTTTAAATCAAACTGTATGGTTTGGATTATAAATTTTTTCAAACCATAAAGTTTCGATTTGGTTTGGTTCGGTTCGATTTGGTTTAGTTTATGGATTAAACTATATCTTCGAGTTTAAAAAGATATGTCTGTGAAACATGTAATCTCATATAAAAAGTATTAAATTAATTTAAAAACAATAAGTATTATTATAATAGAGATTGATGAAATTAATATTTATGTGACTAAAAATTTTCAAATATATATTAATAACTAATTTCATTTATAAAAATAGTATATGGTACAAAGTTTGACAAATTACATATATAATTTATACATTATAGCAATTGAAAATTTAATACATATACATTTCAATAAATATAATAAAATATTCTTTTAAGTGCTATATTATAACAAAAGCCAACTTAGTTTAAGAAAAATAATATTATATTTTTTATAAAATAGTTTGGTTCGGTTTTATAGATTGGTTTAATTTATCTTTCTAATCCAACCATAAATTTTTAGTTTAGTTTGAATTGAAAAATTTCTAAACCAAATTGTAAGAAAAACCATATTTTCGATTTGATTTGGTTTGCTTTAGTTTATGAATTAGTTTGGTTTGGTTGATTTTTTTCCTTACCTTAATTAGAAGGTGAGTTAGAGAGTCATTTGGATAGCAACTTTAGACTTGAATGCACTTAGAAAGTAGCTTAGAAACTTCCCTAAGTAATGCTATGTTAGAGCTCACTTAAAGGGTGGGTTGGAATGTTCTTGAGTAAGATTGTCTAACTTGAACTAATTTAAAAAGTGAGTAAGAGGGTATTCAATCAAGAACTCTAAATGTAAAACCAACTTAAAGGATGACTTAGAAAGTAATTCAAAAGGTATCTTAGGTAAAAATTAATCTAGAATTACCTTAATTCCTAAAGACTAGATGTCATTAATATAGAGATAGTAAATATGATAATTAGATTGCCATTGTTTCTATAACTTGTATAAGACTAAAGGAACTAATGGCAATACAGGAATATTTGAAGGAGTATGATTGAGGCTCATAATTGCGATGGGCTTAAGTAACTGAACTCTAGGTAAGTTGGGATCAATACATTATAATATTTTAGAAAATGTTTTAGGATACCTAAAGAGTTAAGTTTATATTTACTTGTAGATAAAAGTAATGTATGTGGGACATTGTTACGCTCAAGTGGTGATTGATTTTCATACTTTGGTCTATCTTGTAATTTCATGCTCTCTTGTTAGTTGTTTGTAATCATTGATTATCCCAAAATGGACTACCTTAAACTTGACCCAGTTCTTAATTTGACATGAATTGTAACCCACCAAAGGACATTGGGATTTTCTAGTGAAATATCAACCTTTTTGAAAAAAATAGAAAAATGATTTCTTTTTTACTCTTAATCAAGCTAAATGACGGAGATGAGGTTGTGATAAGATTAAGATTATTAGTTCAAAGGCAGTCATGAGAGTAGGATACCACTAGGTCTACTTTGAGATGGGTTTTGCAAAACTTGAACTCGACCAATTACTCTATAGGACTTCCTAAAACCTATTCTAAAACCCTATATATTTTTACTTTATTCCCAGAACCCAACTCTATAAAATTTCTTTAAATTCAATAAAAACCTAACTTAACCTATTGGTGAAATAAAACAATGACCTTACGGTGCATTAACTATTCCTTATCATGAAAAGTGTTTGATGAAATAAATAAATAAACAAATTTAAATAGACACAAAAGAAGGGTGACACTTTACACGAACATAGCTACCAAGATATAGTTGTATGAAGAAAATAAACATGTACATATAGTTTGTCATCTAAATCCTTTGCTTAAGAAAAAATTTATCGAAATATTACTATATCAAATCAAGAGTAGAGTTTCATTTCAAAAATAATATATTTATTAACTATTATTTTTATTTACTTATGTATTATAGTTTAAATATTCATATTAATTTTTTTTATTAACTTTGAATTTTCCCTTCAGGTTTTTTTATGGCTCTTGAAACCTTAAAGGTTTTATACCGCTTTATAGAACTTATCTTAAAACCTTATATATGGTTTGTATTGAGTTGAGTAAGTTGGATATTCTATAAAAACTTGCTCGATGTCATTCTTATAGGGGAGGAGAAATGCTTTCATTATGCAAGTCTTAAGTTTAGCATCGAGTTGAGGCATTGTGCTAAAATATGGAAACTCTTCAAACTTAGAGTAAAGGGGCTGAATTTCATAACGGATCAAACAGTGCTATAGGATGACATTTGTTTGAGCATCACATCTAACTAAATTGATTGATAACCTTGCTCACTTGTTATGTATGTATGCTTTTATTTTTGTCTCACTTATTAAGTAGTAGTTGATCACATCCTCTATGAATTTCTTTTATAGGTTTTAATTGATGTGCCACAACAAAACAAACATCAAGCTTAAAAAAGATAGGCTCAAAGTTACGAGCGAACAATAATTGAAGTTAGACTATTCTTTTGTAACCTTTTGTTTTATAGTCAGTTGGGCCTCTTAATTGATTTAGTTTATTATTGTAATCTAATCTATGCTACTAATATGAATTCTCCATACATGTTTATGTATAAGATTTTCTGCATGTCTATATTTTATAATACAAACTATTTTTAGGTTTAATTTTATTTACTAAATTATAGATATTTTAGAGTAGTTTAGTCATATATGTCCGATGTATATCAAAACTCCAATAACAATGGGGTGGTTAACTCCTATTGTAAACTAGTGTAAATATTATAGAGTGTGGCATTGTATTTGAAATCTATAGAATTGTTTTCACTTTGTAGCCACATAATTCTCTGAATAGGAAGAGAAAATAAATAAATAAGGTGGAAAAATTAGTAAATTACAAAATACCCTTAAAAAACTACTTGTAAAACCTCATTAATAATTTAGGCAACGTCGACCCATCTTTATTTTGATTTCCTTTATTTCCTTTGGGACGACGAAATCTGAAGCGATCTATTTCCTTTCATTCCATTCTTCAAATAACTGCGGATCCTCATTCCTTTTTTCTTTTCCCGCAGATTTTCTTCCTTTTTTCCAAAATTTGTAATACAAAAAGGTGAACCTAAATGGTTCATGTGTACTCTATTTGCAATATAAAACAACTGAATATCATGTTCACCCTTCCCCGCTCTCTCTCTCTCTCTCCTCCTCTCCCATCCGACGTCACCATCTGTTCTGTGGCAGCTCGCCTTCAACAGTTTTCAATTGCTGCAGTTAAAAACTCTGTTTAATTCTATAAAAGGTCCATCCTTTCTTCATTTTCTTGTTAATTTTTGGTCTCAATTCTCAATATCCATAGGAATGATACAATCTGTGTATCATATGCTGATTTTGCATTCTGGGTCTGCAGGAAAGGAGCTGTCTTTAAGTGGGCTGATTTCCTCCCCAAAACTCCACGTATGTAATGTAACGATGCATTGAATTAAAAGTTGTTTTCGGTTTTTATTTTTTTCAATTACCCATTTGAGGTTTAACTTTATTTAACTTAATCTTATGAGTTATATGCTTTTGAGTTCATGTTGTCGCGGTTTTTATACGAAATGAATTGATTGTGGGAATGTGTCCTGTCTTAATAGCGTTCCTTCTTTAATCTTCCTATATTTTTCTTGTTAATGTCCGAGAACTCCGTTAATTCCTCAATAGGGATATGAGACAATTACTGCATGCAATGCCTTTTGCCTTGTTCGAGTGACTGCCTGGGTTACCATTCCATGTAGAATGTGCATAACTTTACATCGAGACAATGCTTGGAAGTAGGAGTTGAAAATTTTTCTTTTCTTGGTTTTGAAGCATGTTCTGTAAGGCTGGCGAATGGTTAGGGGAGGGTTAACAAACTATTTGCAGCACAGATGAGAAACCTTTTCCAAACGGGATATCACCAGGAAAGTATTTGCATGCTCAATTGTATGTAAACATGTACAATCGAGAGAGCGATTGGGAAAACCGGATAAAAAGTGATGTGCATATGAGAATGTTTTTGCTAAAGCCATGCATCAGTTGACTTGTGTACATAATGTAGACCAGCTGCTTGATCGTTGCTTTTCTTCTTCTTATATAAAAGAATCAAACGTTCTATAGATTTCTGATTTGCTAAAACATATTTGGTATGGCATGGTTTGACGTGAGGATAAACAGGAAAGGAAGGAACTTTCAAATCCATATCTTGTACCATTCTATATTCGAGTTGCTTCCGGTGGAGACAAAGTCCTCAACATTATAGAGTGAACTTTTAACAAAAAGCAAGAAAGAAAAAAAAAAAATTATGGATTAAAGATAAAACATTGCATTGACTTCAGGGATGGTATTTTCCAGGAACCTATCTGTAATCATTTGGGACCACGACTTATAAAATTTGCAGATTGCAAGTTACATTGTTGGAGCTATAAATTTTTATTTATCTTTTATGATACAAAAATTTTGGTGCATACACTTTCACTAAGAAAAAGTACTTGAATATTATATTTGGCTCAAGCCAATATTAATAATCTTGGAAGTATTACCTTAACATTTCTTAAAATAAATTAAAGCTCCAATTTTATTAACACTTTATCATCTTCATGAGGTTTCATTTGTTGATTATTTGATTTAGTTGGCTGCTAAAATGGTCTGATTTTTTCTTTTTTTTGGCCATTATCAAGGTGCTTTAGTGTCGGCTGAGTACCTTAAATACTTGTTATTTAATTATATTTGCTAGAGATATCTTTCATAGTAGGTCTAGTGTATCCTATGTAGAGGAAGAAGGAAAAAGATTAGTTTTGTGAAACTTAATCTGAAAGTGTTGTGGGAAATTAAATTGAAGACATATTGAAAAATGTGATTGGCAAGCTGATGGTTTGACATCTAAAAGAATAGTTCACTTGAGGTGGCAAGTATTTGGTGACAATTTCAGCAAAAAAAACGCTGCCCATGTGCAATTTCTCAGAGGAAGAAAGTATATGATATCCTCAAAACCATGATATGTATAGGTTTTTGGGTAGTTCCATGAGGTATTCTGATGTAGGGTACAGGTTTTTTGATAGGTTTAGGATGGGTAAGGGGTTACAGATATCCTACCCTCTACAAACAAGTCATAGAAATTTGAAACCAGAAAACTAGTCTATGACTTTTTATATCCCTTTGGAACCTCACGAATCATGCATAATTGTAGGGTTTGATATGTTTTGAGTAAATGCCGCTGGTTTATGCAACTCTATGAGGGGCTGTTTTGCCCTTAAAGAAAAATTTCCCATTGTAGAAATATTACATTTATTGTCTAGATTTGTTGAACATTTTTATTTTCTTGTTTTTGGAATTGAACATTTATGCTGTAGTTAGTATTTCAATGCCCTTAAAATATATATTGATGGGGCTGTCTTGCAATTCTGTGTATTTTATCAGTTAGCAGGAAAGTGAAGCTATACAATATATTTACTTCCTCTATTTCCTTGCAGTTGTATCTTATTTCTATTGCTTGGTCCTCAAAACTGGTGCCTCATTGTCTGTCTTGCATTTCTGTAATATCAAGAAAATGGAGAGCCTAGCTTCATTCAAGGCTGTGCCATCACTGAGTTATCTACCTGCTAAGTGCTTAACAGGGAAGTTGATTCCTCCAGTCATAAGAATGGATCAACATGCAAGGAGTGATAATGACTCTTTTAGCTGCATTCGTGCTCAACAGGTTACTTTTATTGTTTGGTTGCATTTTTCTTGGTCCCTTGCTTGCTGAAGCATTGGTCATGGTTGGATGGATGCATTTATTTAATTGGAGAAAAAGTGATATTATTGTTGCGCCTACATTTTAGAGTATGCATGCATTATAACATAGGATTTTTTGTTTTTTCTGGAGTAAAAGAAACAATATTATCTTATAAGCAATCATCTTGCTCCATAATCAAAGGGCACTTTGGTTGTGATTGTTTTACTTCTGGAGGTAGTGTTTGAATCACTGAAAGCAGTGATGCTTCTTGATGCAATTTTCTAGATATGAGCAATATAGTTAGCAGGGTTGAACTTGGCTAGTCAATATACATAAAAGACAAGTTGAATTTAACGTTGTTATTCCTAGATATGGTTGCATATTACAAGGGCTCCCTGATAAGCAATGTGCTATGATTTCCAAACATTGCAAAAAGTGGAGTCAAGGGTTCGTACCGTTTGAGTGTAGGACCCATGATCATTATAATAGTGTTCAAGTTTCTGTGAATTAAGCAAGGGTTATTGTGTTAATGTGGACAAATCTTTTGTGAAGTAAGAAAGGGACTATATGATACTTTAAGGGGAAAAAAATGGAAGTAATGTGCCTTGGAGGGATTAAAAGGCCTTTAGAATAGTTGTGAGTTTGGCAATTTTGATAGATGCTTTCTTTAATATAACATTAAAAATGTAGATAACCACTTTTTTTTTCCCCTTCAAGGTATTCAGTTCATGTTATTTGAAAGAATTCTGATTTGTGCTTGGAAGTTTGACAACCCATATGTTCTTAGTGCTTAACATTTATATAAAAAATGGAAAAGGGTCATAATTACTTAAACCATGATGCACAAGCTTATGGAGTTCTAAACATACTTTTAAAGAACCAGATACAATCAATGTGGAATGATATTGTGAATTAGCAAGTAATTGAAGAGGCATCAGGAGAATTAAGGGAGAAAGATAATAGCTTTCATAAGGAGTTTAAAATGGCTCAGTAGCAGAAAGAAAAAGGTATAACTATGGTTTTAGATTTATAATTATAATATGATAAGCATTGAGAAAATCACTGATTTGCGAATAAGAAAGCTAAAAGATGGTGAACAAAGCTGAGTCACTAGCATATTGGAATATATGTAAAAGGTTGAACATGAAAGAAGGCAAGAAGTATGCTTAGGAATTAGATAGAGAAAAAGAAATAAAGTTGAGGAACTTGAATTGAGTTGGATGTGTCAAGGACTGAAAATAAGGAAGTATGAATTTCTGCTAATTTGGTTAAGGAAAGATTGGGAAGTTTTCTCTATAGCCATGAGTCAGAAATTTGATATTGTTTTACTCTTGTGGAATTTGTAGGTTGAATGTTTAGGAATATTGTTCTTCCATTGTTAGGTAAAAGAGGTGAATTTAGAAATATGCTGTGAAAGATAAAAAACAGAAACTGAGTAATTTCAATTGATGTAGAAGGCGGGTTGGAAATTAAATTGACCTAGCACTTGGGACGGGTGTTGAAACAAGATTACCTAAAAATGATTGAACATAATAAGAATACTCAAGTTTAAGAGGTAGGAAAATTTTTTTGAGCTGTAATGAGTACATCATGACATGTCAATTTGTGGTAGAAGGGAGAACAAGCTGATTTGCACTGAAAATTTCTTTATCATTCAGTAGTCTTTTTATATATCTTGATGTCCAACTCAAGATTCTGCTTGTAAATCTCCTTGGCTGTTGGTGTTGAAATAACTAGCACCATTTTGAGTAAATTTTAATTTGTGAAAAGCCTTTGAGGGGAAACTTCATCTTCTCTTTGCTAAGTGATACAATAATTTTCTTTGCGGCAAATAGGATCAGATATCACATCTTAATTGGGTTCTACTGTTTTTTGGAGCTGTATCTGGTCTCAGAACTCTGAGTTAAGAGCAAATCAGTTCCTGTGGGTCTGATTGTAGATGTTGATTCTTCAGTGTCCATGTTAGATTATTAAGTTGGGTTTTCTGCCTTTCAAGTATCTTGGTTTCTCTCTTGGCTTTGGTTTTACATCAGTAGAAACTTGGAGCTACTTTCTAGAGAAGATTGAGAAGTAGTTAGCTTAGTTAGAACTGCAGTTATCTTTCTGAAGGGTTGCCTCAACTCTTATTAAAACTGTTCTCACCAGTCTCTGCACTTGTTTCATATCTCTTTTCTGTCCCATTGAGAGTAATAAAAACATTAAGAAGTTGTAGGACTTTCTTTGGAGTGGCCTATAGAGTGGAAATTAACTTCATTTGGTTGATTGGGATTAATTTTGTATCCTATCTCTTGTGGCAGATTGAATATGAAAATTCTTGTGTCTTTCAACAAGGCGTGTCTTGATAAATAGCCTTGTAGATTTGCATCAGAATCCATGCCTCTTTGGAAGTCATAATAGCTGATTACTGGTTTAATTTTTTATTAGTAAAATATTATTTAATGCCTGATATTCAAAAGTTGTATGGACGCTTGCTTACAATATTCTGAGGATGACAATACCTGTTTTTTGCCTAGCTAACCTATGAAACTTAAGTAGTGTGGACTGCGAGATGCTTTTGCAAAAACTTCCCTTTAGATTTGCATTGGTACCTTGGGATAAGGGATCACTTAGTTTCTTCAGTTTCTGACATGTGTTGATGAGTCTTTGTTTCTCCATTATTTCTAATGGTTTAGTTTAGAGAAATTCCTTCCCGACAAAATCAATTGGAGTCATTTGTTCACTTCATTTTACGTACGATGCAAAAGACTCCTTTGGCTATCATTTTTAGTACCTTTTTGAATGATATAGGATTTTCCTTTAGAAAAGCATGCGTGCAATTTGGTTTTAGTTCTAGTTTCAGAAATAGAACCAAAGAAACTCACCCTACATTGAATCCATGTATCTTCGATATAAGGTTGAGATCCCGCTGAGTGAAAAGCAAAAGCCTAGGCACTTGGTGAATTGGCAAATTTCTCTTATGCTGAGTTTAACTTGTTAGTTGCATTTCTTGTCTCCTAGTTGCTAATTGCTTCCTTGGGGTGGCTCTTTCCGATTGTCTACTCTTGTGTTTTATCTTTTTGTGGCGAAATTTTAGGTTTTATCTTGAAAATAAAATGAGTTGTAAAAGTATTCAAAATGTAATAAGCAGAGTTATCTGCATATTTCAGTGTACTGTAATTACTTAAATTTTTTATAAGCAGCAAGATGTTTACTTTATATGTTTAGTGAAAGCATATTCTCCTTTTTCTTTTGCAGTTCAACACAAGTAACCTATCAGGAGACAAATCTCAAGAAAATGCTCTCAAGACGAAGGAGTGGGAAGTGGGGATGTTTCAGGATGAAATTGCTGCTAGTCAGGGGATAACAATTAGGAGACGCCCACCTAGTGGACCTCCTTTGCACTATGTGGGGCCTTTTGAATTTCGTTTGCAGAATGAAGGAAATACACCTCTCAATATTCTAGAGGAGATCATATGGTACAAGGACATGGAAGTTTCACAGGTAATATTTCCATGCTGCTTCAGAAATATTGTCATCACTCACTTTGTTAAGGCTTTATTTTTCTGCTAATGCTGAGAGCTTTTACTTTCCTTAGTTGAAAGAGAAAAAACCATTGGCATTGCTTAAGAAGTCTCTTGAGAGTGCACCACCTTCAAGAGATTTTATTGGAGCTCTTAGGATGGCCCATGCACGAACTGGTCTACCTGGTTTGATTGCTGAAGTTAAGAAGGCATCTCCAAGTAGGGGAATTTTGAGGGAAGATTTTGATCCAGTTAAGCTTGTGTTTCCTTCCTTACGACATCTTATTTTGTTTATGTCATGCGGTGCTGTCTTTTGAAGAGCACTCTATTGTATCCTTTAGTTGCATTGAAGATGATTGAAGGAAATTCATAAATACTTCATTGTAAACCCACATTTTGGGGTGTTTGCAGATGAAATTTTCTTCTTTATAATCCATTATTCAATTGTTAGTATATTAATTCTTAATTTTGTTTTATTCTGAATTTCATATTAGGTGGAAATAGCCCTAGCCTATGAGAAAGGTGGAGCTGCATGTCTGAGTGTTTTGACTGATGAGAAATATTTTAAGGTTGGTATAGATTTCAACTCTTTGCTTGTTATATTACTTTGTTAGAAAAGATTATTGGTTCTTTTTCATCTGTTGTTGCTCCTACCTAATTATGTGCTGGCATATTTTGACTTGAGATTGGTTTGTAAATATCAGGGAAGCTTTGATAATCTGGAAGCAATTCGACATGCTGGAGTAAAGGTGTTTTTCAAAACAACTCCAACCTTGAAATGCATTTAGATCATTTGTCCTGTTTTTAACAATTAGGATACCTGCAGTGCCCTTTGCTGTGCAAAGAATTCATTGTGGATGCGTGGCAAGTCTATTATGCTCGAGTAAAAGGTGCAGACGCCGTGCTTTTGATTGCAGCAGTTTTGCCTGATCTCGACATCAAATATATGATTAAAATTTGCAAAATACTTGGATTGACGGCACTTGTTGAGGTTGGAAAACACTTGCATCATTGCTTTTTTAGCTTTTATTTTACTGTTTTAAAAACTTACAGTGTTTAAAAACATTTGCATGTATTTTTAGTATTTCTAGTTGACAGATTGCATAAAAAGTACAAAAATATGTTTGCAATTGATCTACATTTCATATGAGTCTTGACTTTTTTTCTTTTTTCTTTTTCTCATTATATTTGCAATCTTTTTCTGTGTCCTTTGAATCTTGGTATTAAACTACAAGAATGATTCCTTAATGAGTACTTCTTTCTAAGAACATGGCATTCCTTTTGGGAATCTATTTTACTTGTACGCTGTCTATTTTATAGGTGCATAATGAGAGGGAGATGGATCGTGTTCTTGGGATAGAGGGGATTGAACTAATTGGCATCAACAATCGCAATTTGGGTAATTCTCCTGAGTTATCTTGCTGGGTGCCAGAAATAGATTGCATGGAGACACATGTGAATGATGATTTTAGCTTTAATTAAAGCACAGACACAATTAAGTTAGTGAATTTAAAGAATTTGTGAGTTGTCATTTATTTTGGGTGGAAATATACCATCTAAAGTATTGGTTGAGTGCAAATAGGCCTATTAAATTTTCAGAGTATAGTTTTACCTCTCCATGACTTTCAATAATGTGCAAATAACTCTTGAAGAGCTACTAAAGTTAAAACCCCATAAATTTTGTAGCTTTAGGGATATCTGGGTGTTATTTGCATATTTTTGAAAGTCATGGAGTGGTGAAACCACTCTTTGAAAATTTTGGGAATCTATTTACACTTGAACAGTAGTTTAGGAGCTATATTTGCAGTTATCTCTTTGTTTTGACATTAGAAAAAGTTTAATGTAATTATTAAACAAAAAAAAAAAAGGAAAAAAGTTCAGTGGTCCATAATGGAGTCACTTATTGCACCAATGGGTCACTTCAAATCTGGACATGTGAGGAACGTTGAGGAGCTTTCTTTCCCTGGTACCTTTTTATGTAATCAGAGATTATTCATTATAAAGCTTTTTTTTTTCCCCTTTTAATTTAACTCATTGTGCTGGGATCCTATTCTGTTAGCTGATATGGTTTAATGTTGATGAAATTAAAGACTACATGGTTTTGTATTGAAGGTGAAACTTTTCCCATATTCAAAAGAAAAAAGTTGGATATTTTTTATTAGCAATAAACTTCTATCTTTGTGAGTGTAGAAGGTGGCATATGGTTAAATTAGGAACTACATCTAACTTCATTTACATCTCATACTAATACACAACATCCTGTATATACATAATCTTTGATTGTATCCGGGAGATGGCAGCTTTATTTGTGATTCAATTTTTTTTTTTTTTTTTGTTTCTTTATTAGAAGGAAGATATTTTTACTGAAAATCGTCAAAAATCTAGTTCCTTGTTATTGGCATGTTGTAATACCTATATTTGAACTTTTGCCTTTCAACAGAAACATTCGAAGTGGATATTACAAATACAAAGAAGCTTCTTGAAGGTGAACGGGGCCGATTGATTCGTCAGAAGGATATCATTGTAAGTCCTATTTTATTTAGTTGTACAGTTGCCTTACTGTTATTGTGTTGATAAAACTGATGCTCTCTGGTAAGTAGCTTGCTTCAACATAATGATATATTTGGATATTTTCTTCTTTTGGCAACTCAAGGTTGTTGGGGAATCTGGACTGTTCACGCCTGATGATATTGCTTTTGTGCAAGAAGCTGGTGTTATGGCGGTAAGTAACTTGACTGTAACTTTAAATCTATCAGTCTGCATCTCTGTCTTCCCCAGCCTCACTGTTTTTGTTTTTGATACTTGCTCCCTTCAGTGAAAAGAGAGTTTTTGACTTGTTTTGGGGGGGGGGATTTTCTTATTTTCCACTAGGACTTGGGAATTTCTTATGATTGTGCCGTGGCTTTACTTTTGCAAAGGACAGTATTTCCTAAGCTGCACCAACATATTATTCTTTAAGATGATAAAGAAGTAGGTTGATGTGTATATATAGATTGTTTCTTTCTGTTGTGACTTCTGAGCATCATCGGAAAGACAACAGATCTTTTTCTTGGTCATCTTGTATTTACATTTTCATTTGTATATTCAGTCCATTAAGCGCAATATCACATTCAAGAGAGATGCACAGGGCATGTAAAATGTCCTGCAGACCATGAGTTGATGACTTGATCTGCGACACTGTTAATTTAAATTGGATTATATGGGGAAGAAAAAAATTGCCCAAACGAATATGGAAAAAAATTGATGACGGGACCATAGAAGCTGTATGACTTTCTAATGTTCTGCATTTGCAGAATTTATATATTTATTTGTATGTGCAGGTTTTGGTAGGGGAGTCGATAGTGAAACAGAGTGATCCTGGCAAGGGGATAGCTGGACTATTTGGAAAGGACATTTCCTCGTAACCTTTTCAGCATATGACCTTTCGAACAAATTCATTAGTTCAAATGTTGTAGATTAGTATGAACATTTTTTTCTCAAGACTGGTTTTGGCATAGGAATCAATTTGAATTCCAATACATAGAAACATGGATTAGTAGGAATATATGAGTTTTTTCTGTGTATGATTCTCAGTTCTATTTATTTTAATTTTTGTAAATGTTACAGGGTCAATTTAGTTCACACATGTATGGATGCTAAAGTTGATCTTTTCTCCTTGATAAAATAAAGTACTAACTAGTTACTACATAGGCTCCAATAGGCGCTTATAAATAATTTGTTGTTATCATCAACTAAATTGATCAATACTCTTATGTCATTACTATTATTAATGTATACGTCTTTTAGAAAGCAGCCCCCATTCTCCAGTATAGAAAATTTAAATTCATTAAATTGCTAATAATTGAAGAGTAAGTAATTGTATTTCACTTTGGCTAAATCCTCTGAGTACTATCAAAGTATATATCGCCCAAAAAAAAAAAAAAACTATAATGATATTACTAAAATTTCTTTCTCAATATATTACCAAGTTAGTGTTTTACATAAATATACATCTATAATATAATTATTTAAGGCTGATATATCACAATCGGTGATTTCATATTTTAGCTGCTTACACGAGTCGATTTAGGTGTACATCGACTTAAATAATTAATAATATTAATTATAGTTATATTTTGTTATAAAATATTGACTTGATATATATTAGAGTAGAAATTTTAGTGTCAATATTTTTCTCTTTAATACCCTATTAACGGATATATTGGTGGATGGGTGAGTGATAATGGAGCATACGATCAGATTTTGGCAGGATGATTGGACAGCATCAGGGCCTTAAACAGAAATCTTTTATTGTTGGAAAAACTTATTAAGTTGGAATGAGGACTTGATACGTTACCCAACAGGAGAAAACATTGGCCCAGTTTATATCTCAAAGTATAAAAATGATGAACAAATTTTAGGTCATCGAACAAGAGGAAGTGTCCAATAAATGAAATATAATGGGTGCTATCTATGAAGAGATATTTGCATTTGCCAAGAATGGAATGGGTATGGAAAGTTAAGGCATTACCAAGAATACAACTTTTCTTGTAGAGGGCTGAACGGAATGAATTGCCCACTGGAGATAAACTAGCTAGCAAGCAGGTTACTGATCAACAACACAATACTTTGCCCTTGGTGTGAACAGGCGGAGGAAATCCTACAGCATGTATTGAAGAATTGTCACATAATACAACATGTGTGGGGTAGATGCTGGCCAGGGGACTTGGAATATATGAGACTGGGTTACGTGGCTAAGAAATAGTACCAGACCAACTCAGATTCAGAGGAATTCTTCAACCCCTTGAGGTACAATCTTTGCTTTTATGTTACGGACAATATGGAACTACAGAAACAAAAGAAAGTTTCACGGCAGTGCTAACATTCAGTCTTTGTTTCATGAAGCTAGAATGAAGGCCAATGAATACTGGGCTATTTCCATAACAAAGTCTCAAGCCAGGCGGATAATGATAAGAAACATCAGCTGGCAAGCACCATCGGCGGGAGTCGTCAAACTAAATCACAGACGCTTCCGTCATTGACAGTAATCAAGAAGCAACAGTGTAGTCTGAGATGAATTAGGCCAGTGGATCGTGGGATTTTCCAGAAAAGTGGGCATCATGCCAATCTCGAAGGCTGAGCTTTGGGGATTATTTTGGGGCCTG
Organism: Lumnitzera racemosa; assembly: GCA_024138005.1. Classification (NCBI taxonomy): domain Eukaryota; kingdom Viridiplantae; phylum Streptophyta; class Magnoliopsida; order Myrtales; family Combretaceae; genus Lumnitzera; species Lumnitzera racemosa. The sequence continues at coordinate 126,836,305 of JAMXBC010000001.1, forward strand.
GAGTATAGTTCATTAATGGGTTTCAAAAGAATCGTAATAAACATGGACTCACAAGTAGCTGTAACTATTATTAATAATAATTCTAACCAATGACAGCATTATGATAATGCTTTGGTGGCTTGGGTAGGGAAAAGCTGTACTGCTTTGAGCAAGCTCGGGTTCATTTTGTCCACCGTGAAGCTAATTCAGTAGCTGATAAGCTTTGCTGCGGCAGTAAGGAAAGAAGAAAGTCAAACTGAACTCCTGTTTTTTGGGCATCTTAAGGCATTATTTATAGTTACTGTTGTTGACGGATAACTTTTGTATGCATAGCAGGGAAGCTGTTAACCCCTGCCTTAAATGGTATGGTTTTGTTGTCTGTCCTACTGTCTGTAATAGGTATGTTTCTTATAGTCTGGATGAAATATACTTGTGTTCAGCAGATGCATGCTGCAATATATAATATTTCCACTTTCATGAAAAAAAAAAAGAAAGAAAGAAAACGTTTAAGATTTAATTCGACTGTTAGGATACGGTTCATAGAATAAACAATAGTAAGAGAAATATCAAAACAAGTAAAAAAAACATAGTATAGACACGAATAAACTTAGACTATAAGAACAATAGTACAAATAACTTTTCTCTCAATTATTGGGTACTAAAATTTTCTAGATTAAATTTCTTTGATCTTCCGCTTTTTTAATTTTACTTAATACTCGTACATTTTAGCGCATATATATATATGTATGTATGTATGTATGTATGTATGTATGTATGTATGTATGTATTAGTTCAAAAAGTCCTACACTGGGCACATATAATAGGAAATATTTTAGGCAAGTACAGAGTAAGAATGTACTAAGCACATGATAACCCTAGCTTTGACCTTTGTCGAAATGCTCTTCTAAATTAATTCTTGTGAATTTAAGACACAAATTCAATAACACACCATTCTTCATACATAGCTTGCTCGCGGTTAGTGACTTCTTCTAATTGGTTTCCACCATGGATTGCAGATGCTTACCCAAAGCCCTAATTCAAGCTCAATCGTACTAGAATCCCTTGCATCCAAATCCTAAAATCTTTGCAGTAGTCGATAGTGCTTGGTAGCCATCTGTTTAGTTTGTAAATCATATCTCTCAACCTTGTCTCATTGTGAATTTGTTAAGATTTGATATGGTTCTTTACGGTACAAATCACATGAAACATAATAACAAGAGAAATAAACTACTTAAGAAGAGAGTATGATACATAGAATCTTTCAATAGAAACCCTAAAAAAAAAAAACATAGATGTAAAACCGTTGGCAAGACTGAATAATTCATTGTAGTGTAAATGAAAACAATAAAATTGGTTATCTCACAATGATAGACCTTTATTCTCTCTGAAGCAAGTCCCTTTAAGAATTTTGCTCATTTATGTACTCTACCTAATTATATATATATATATATATATATGCTTTCAAGATGCATAAAGCCTAAATATATGATAATAAATAATTTAGGCCTCATGGAAATATAAAATAGGAAATTGACTAACACTTACTGACCCCTGGCTTCACTGTATGCCCGCTTTTCCTAACTATATGCTCTTTGGAACTTCAGTCTTTAAGTAAATTCAAAACATAAACCCAACATTTTGTAAACTTAACTGTTGTTCCTTTTGATATGTTATTTTGATTGTTTATACTTCCTAGGATAGGCTCTTGTTGACATGTGATAACTATAATTCCACCATATTGTTAAGATTGCATATGTATACCTTGGATTTCAGATAAAAAGTTTGCAGTCATAGAAGGGGCCTAATAGTGGCTTCCTTATAAATTTTATCATCTTAGCGTAATAAATTAGAATCACATTTCCAATCTACTTAGAAAATGTGAACTCTTTACATGGTTCATCAATCTAAGACTTTTCATTTCATGAATACAAGCTCAAAATAGTTCTAGAAAATTAAATTAGGCCTTTCTTAGACTAAATTGGAAAACAAAATGAGGGCTATAAACTATTTATTGATTATAATGATTGGGATTTCTTATCACATAAAGTTATAAAATACAAATTAAAAATTTGTAATTTAAAGATAGAGCTTTAGAATTGGAAACGGATCATCTTAGTTTATTTTTCCTCAATTTCTCTCAATTTATTCATTCAGATTCTAGCTACTTCTAATTAGACAATTCTAAGGCTTTTAATCCCTTTAACCTTAGAAAAGATAATAAATTCTTAATTTTTAAGAAATCAGCATACTAAGGCTAATTATAGATTTGGAAATCAAATAGGAGGACTAGGATCGGAAACTTCTAAATTTTTTATTCTTTTTGACAGAACTATGATCAATTTCTTGTTAGTAATACTAAAACGTAAATCCAGAGACTAGAGTCTAAAACATACTCGCAAGGTTAGAGCCTACTTAGTTAAGGATGTCAGTTTCTCCTCTTCCTCCTTTTGCAAAAAAAGAAACTTGCCGGAACATTGGAAAATGATGGTCTTTTGTTACAATTATACAATTGTGGTTCAGTTTTCGGGCAGATCTTACCCGAACAATGGAGGAAGGGTGGTCTTTTATTTTGCCTCTCTTTTAGGTTTGTTTGGCCTTTTATTGTTTATTTTAGATGTTGAGTTTCCATTATATCATTACAATTTATTAGTGTTTCTATTTGTTTGCTTATGCACTTTTAATAACATAGACTCCATTAAAACTTTATATGATAATTTTTGTTTTAGCCTAAATCTTATTTACCAAATTACACAAACATACATACATATATATATATATAAATATAAATATTATTTAAATCATTTATTGGTAATTGCTAAATTACTAGTTCATCTAGTTTGCCTTGTCTGTAATTTATTCGTGCTCTGTGTCTCGGAGCATTTCATATATTCATATGACAATTACACAACTAATTTATATATTATATAAATACATAAAAATGTATGTAAAATATATGCAACTGTGATTATTTCGTAAGAATGACAATAATTATCGCAGTGTTCGCAAAGGTTTCGTTCTTGTTAAATCGAGTGGAGTTTTAACGTCCATTATTAGTTTGTGTATGGTTTGTCCAAGCTTTATAGAAAGACCTGAACTGCCTTTCAAAGAGTGGAATGGCAGTTTTCGGATATATCCTCCTCTATCTATCTATCTATCTATCTTGTAGAACAACTTGTGACATTGAACAACGATGGGATTAGGAGCTTCAAGTGTCACCTAAAGGATAAGAATTTGGAAAAATCGATCACGAGATTAAGAACTAAGAGCGCATGGTTTGGAAAGTGGGATTACCGATGTCGGGTGGAGAGCCAAGGAAAAAAAAAAAAAAAAAAGAAAGTTTGAAGGAAGACCACATTCCTTGCATGCTTGGAAAGCAAAGAGAAAATGCAAGAGATGAAAATTTCCAACAAAATGTTTTCCTCGTGGTCAAAAGTTTAGACTTTTGATATCTTATTCATCTAAAGAATATTTCGATAGAATAGTGAAAGCAAGAAAAAGAAAAAGAAAAAGAAAACTATAGGCTATGTATTATTTCTTGATTCCAAATCTTACCATTTGGGTATTCTTTTTTGGATAATATTTGTAAAACTTTGCTATGTGTATTTTGAAAGAATTAAAGATTTAAATACTATTTAATTGAAATTTTTGTGCTTATTTTTACTACTTAAACTAATTTTATTCACTTCGTTGATGTGAACATAAAGATGAACCAAGGATTAAATTGGTTGTCATAGGTCAATTCCTAATTTATCCTTATATCTACATCTATAAATAGACTTAATAGAATTAGTTAAGATAGTAAAAATTGCCACAAAGCAAATCAATCTTTTCAAAATATAGATAATAAATTATATATTTTATCAAAGTTTAAATATCATTTTTGACATTAACCCTTCTTTTTTCATAGAAATAATACATGGACCTAATTTTTCTCTACTTCTTCTCTCTAAGACTTATGTTCTCATATTTTCCTTTTCTTTTTTTTTTTTCATTTTATGACTAATTTTTAAAAAATGAGACAAAATTACGACCATTGTTACTTTACATTATATCTATCATTAAAAACTATGTCCTGAAATGAACAAAAGAAAGATATAGCGTTTAAATAAAAAATTACAAAAATTTAGGTCTTGAAACAAAAAAGAAAAGAAAAACTTTAGTTATTGTGTTGTTTTTTAGTTTTTCATTTCAATATCTTTGTTTTCATATATATATATTATTTTTAAGACCTATCTTTAACAATATATATATATATATATATAGAGAGAGAGAGAGAGAGAGAGAGAGAGAGAGAGAGAGAGAGAGAGAGGAGAGAGAGAGAGAGAGAGAGAGAGAGAGAGAGAGAGAGAGAGAGAGAGAGAGAGAGAGAGAGAGAGAGAGAGAGCAAAGAGTGCCAATGGAGACTTTTTTTTTTTTTTACCTTATATTTGAAAACTTAGGTAATGAATTAAAAAATTTAGAAATATTGGTTCTAAAACAAGAGAATAAGAAAAATTTGTACCCTTATAGTGTATTTTCACACTACACCTAACTAAATCTCTTTAGTATATACATGTACATATAATTGTGTCCATTTTATTTTTCACTTGTAACTTCTTTCTTCACTTCCTTTTCTTGGCCATAATACATCCAAACAAAGCATTAGCCTGAATAGTTGTTTTCTTTCAAGTACAATGAACATTGAATTTAGAGGCTCTCTCTCTCTCTCTTCCTTTTAGAGAGAGAAAATTCTCTCCTTGAGTGAGAGTGGTCCTACACCTAGGTTATCATTTGTTACGAGTTTGTCTTCTTTATTAAACATACTTTCTTCATTCTCTCATCATACTTTTCTGTTTGTTCATATTATTTTCTCCATCATTCTCACTCAATTCCTTACATCAATTTCATGACACACTACATCAGCTCTAGATTGAAGTTTTATTTTGTGCATTTGCTATAGTTTTTGAATCATATTAGTTATAATGGTGCTAAAGATCTCGTAAGAGTTCATATACATTCATGTCTTTCCTTGATCACTTTCGTTTGTCTTTCGTTTGCTCACTTATGAGTTTATTGAGTCTTGTTTTTTCCCTACTTTCTTAGTTCAATATAGTCTATGGGAAAAAGGAGAGGAAATGTTGTAAACACTAAAATTTGGGTCTAATATTTCTGTTTTGTATTTCAATATTTATGGTGTTTAGGAGAATTAGCTTACTCTTTGCTATTCTTATCTATTGTCAATTGTAGGTGTTTGCTTTGTTCCTTTATTGTATCTTGGTTTAAAATTTTTCGTCTCTGATTCATTTCTCTATTGTTTGATTTTGCTATAGTGATATGTTAGCTGCTGATAGCTCCATTATGCCCCCTTTGTGTTCCAATGGGTCTGATATCTCACAAGAAGGTTTAAATTTGGAAGAGCATATTGAATTGGTTAATCAGAAGGAAGTTTTAATAGTGGGTAAAATAATAATAGATAAATCTCTAAATAAAAATGGAGTCATGAATATTTTGACCAGAGCTTAGAAGGAGTTTGGTGAAATTAAGATCTTGACTATGTCGATGAATCTTTGCTTGTTTACTTTTGATAATAAAGCTACTGTGAATGAGGTGATTTAAGGTTGTCCTTGGGTAGTTATGGGTCATTGCTTAGCTATTGAGGAGTGGAGGGCAAGAATGAGGAAGGAGGATATAAACTTGGAATTTGTTACCTTTTGGATTCAAATTCATAGGTTGCAACTTGACCACTTATCAACAAGTAATGCTCATAGGTTGGGTGCTGTAGTTGGATTTGTGAAGGAGGTAGACCCAATTAAATGAATAAGTGGGGCTAGGTGCGGCTTCTTAAGAATGAGAGTGTTTATTGACGTTAAGAGACCATGGAAATCTAGGACTTAGATGAATAGAAAAGAGGGAAGTGGATATTAGGTTGAATTTAGATATGAGAGGCGCTAAGTTTCGTTTTAAGTGTGGTAGACTTAGGCATGCTGCTAAACAATGTTCTTATAAAACAAAAAATGAATTGGAGGTGTTTAGGCCAAAGTTGAGAGCATATGCAGTTAAGGATTTTGAAGGTGGTGATAGCGTACAAGGAAATTTCAAAGAAAGAGGAAATTAGTAGAGTAGGGAAAATGTTAACCCAAATATGAGTAACTTTGATGTTTTTCAAGGCAAAGATGTGCTCAACCCTTAGCCAAACTTTGACCAAATTAAAAAAGCCTCAAATTCTATTAACCAAATCTATAATGACTTGAATCAAAAGAAGGAAACCTTAAACATTGACCTGAAATCTATTGCAAACTTGATCCCTAACTTACTACAGTCCAAACCTATCCTTGTTTGTACAGTTGAAACCAAAATCCCATAGCCAAACATGGAAACACTTTCAAAAACCAACGTGAAATCATTTTAAATTATAAAGTTGTACCTAATAAACATTTGAGTCTATCTTCTAGCTTAGAAGGGCTGGATCAATGTGCTCATGTTGATAAAGAGTATTTTATGACTTTACCTTTAAAGGAGGAGGAGGTGAACCATTTTGACTAGAGGGTGGTAGAGGTAGTTGTGAAGCAAGAAGAGACGCTAGCCATCATAGAAGCTTTTAGTAGATTGCATTTGAAAAGGCTTCTACTATTGCTTAAGGAACTTGAGAGTAAGAAAATAAAGATTATGTTGGAGTCCTAAGTAGAAAATCATGAAAAAATATAAAAAAATGAAAAAAAAAGCTAAGAGGAAAAAAATGATATGAAAAAAAAAAGAAGTTTTGTTAAAAAAGTTGAAAGAAAGAAGTGGTAGAAGTGAGAAAATAGTGTGATGATTGAACAATCTTTTGAACTTTTTGAAGTTCTTATTGCTTATGGCAGTAGTGGTTGGCTTAAAACAACCACAATTGCCACATAAGGGCCATGATTTTCCTATATTGGAATAGTCAAGGGTTTGGGTCCCTTCGACAATTCGTCATTTAAGAGACCTAGTGAATAAAAATAATCCTAATTGTAGTGCCCAGCATCTTAAAGCCTATTCATTTAACATATCGGAGCTTAAGAGACAAGTTGCTATGCCATCTTCGAGTTGAAGATAAGATTAACTAGAGACCAAGCATAGTTTAAAATTTATAATAATACATGATCATATAGAATCATGGAAGCGTCTTTTAGGATATACAACATAATGGAATCATAATGCTTATGCCTATTAATTAAAGTCACTCAAATCGAACATAACTGATTTAGGCTTTTAACATTTATTCATAGTATAGTAATATTTGATCCTTGCTCTCAGTGTCCCCAACCTAGACCGAAGTTCCAATGTTATTTTCATCTTCCAATCTTGAGGTTAAAACAAAACTAACCCCTTAATATCAAGCAAAGTGAGCAAAAGCATACATTAAATAGTCAACATTAATTAGAGTGTATTCAATTACAAATATAATATCAATGTGATAATGATTTTAGCAAATAATAACACTAGTTATAACTGAGCTTAATGTAATATTAACAATTAATAGATGCTTATGCAATATTATGCCATTCTAATACACATGACATGCACTGGTCAGTATCTTAATTAAGCAAAATATTTAAGTGGCATTTGGTTACTCAAAACCAAGAATGCAATTTTGTATGCTCAAAATAGATCGAGCTTTATAAACTGAGTTTTACAAATTCGAGACCCGTAGGTCCTTTATTCAACCCAGCTTTAATTTTTACCCTTAAGTCATTTTTGAAATCAAGCTTTCCAACGTGACCCTAAGGTCCCTTAATCAAAACCGAGCTTTATAAAAATATGACCCTTAAGCCATTTTTGTGTTATGCTATGAATACACATGATGTACATGATGCAATGAATTACATTAAATAATGAATGAGCACGTATTTCAGGCACGAACTATCCTTTTGATCAATCAATTAATCATTATGTTGAACATATTGTTATGGTATGAACTACTATCCACTTGCCATGATTATAATTGAGGATACGGTTACAATTGGTATATTGGATCACTCTAATTCCAGTATAAAATTCACTAAGCATAATCAGATCATGTCAATTGAACCGAGTAGCTCTTCAGTCATACTATTTATACCAGACATATAATTACAAGACTACTATCCATAAGCCATGTTCGTAATTTAAGAGAATATGCCAAACACTTAAAATATTACTCTATGATGACTTCACTTCCAATCATAAATTTAAATAACATGCCTTATAATATATCATATAATTACAGGCTTAAGTCACTTATAATGGGCATGCTTATTAAGTACTCACATCAAACACCCCATCTCAAATCATACATTGCGTAATCACCGTAGCATTTATTTATTAAATAATTGAGTCCTACATTTCACTTAAGTGAAGTCATAGTGACTTATTAAGTGATGTAGTAAGATTTTAGAAATAAATAATTTAACTGAATTTTATTCAAGTCTCCTCATTTTGTTATTAAATTTATTATAAGTCTCCATATCTTGAATCTCTGATCATTATTATTTTCCTCTCAAAAGTTATACTTTTTTGTTATTATATATTGTTATACGTGTGAATGTTTTTCATCATCACTACGTTTTATACGAAACTTTCATTAGTAATGAACCATAACTAAGAGTCCTTTTCTAAAAATTATCTTTATATACTTTCGAAGAAATAACCTCCATTAAATATTAAGTATTTTCAACTATCGAAGCTTATTGAGAAATTTATTTTTGATTAATAATGTTATCTTATCTTTATACATATATATTAGTAGAGAAAGAGAAGATATATACATATACTTTTTTACATATCATCATAGTAAAATTGTATTCATCAAAATATTCTAAAAAAGATCTTATTTAGAAATATACCCTCAAGTATTTTCACTTCATTAATTATGGAATAAAAATTTAGGATAAATAGTAGCAACCAAGAAACCATGCTAACCATAGGAAACATTGTCAAAGGAAACTAAATTGAGCCAAATATTACAATGTACACCTTGCAAGGCCAACCCTTTTGGGTTTCTCAAACTTAATTGTCCACCTCAATAGAAGTTTTCTTAATGGCTAACAAACTATGTGGGACTCTAAATGAAGTAGCATTATTTTTTTCTTTTGAGTTTGGTCAATCTTATCATATAAAAGAACTATGATGGGTGAATAATCTATGTGGGATACGTTCATCAATCATGACCAATCCATGCCTTATTATGAAGAGGAAATCTTATTGATGAATGATCCATGTGGGATAAGCCATTGGTGGTTTGAAAACATTGCAAGTTGCAGATTTTTCCTAACAAAATCGATTCTTTTACTCAAATTTTCTTCATTGATTCGTCTTTCAAATCACTTAAAATTATTATATCTTAAATCTACTTTATGAGTACATTCCAATCATATAAATATCTCACCAAGATCTTCTAAAAACACATTTGGAAAGTGAATTAAAGAAGCTCCATTAACTATTATAAAACATGAGCATATATATACATATGTTATGTTTCAATTTTAATCTTCACATTTCAAGCATTCCCAAGTGTGTTATTTTGATAAAGTTGTTTGGAATATATTCTAATATGTGTTAAGTTTCATTTCAGCTAATTTTTACAGAGACTCATTGATAAGAATCGAAACTTTATTCAATTACAAATGCATACATTAAGATGTTTTTGTAGACACAACAAGGGTAACTTGAGTTCTTACCTTCAATTTCCTTACTATAGAGTGGAAGTTGGGTCAAGTTATTAGTCAATATTTGTAGTCTTCTATGTAAGGAATATGTAAGCTCCCAAAATTGAGTTTAAGACAATCGAGCTCAGATTTAGGGCTTTTAGGGTAACTTATCCAATTGAGCCCAAACTTTGTGACTAGAACGAAAAAGTTAGTCGAGATATTATAGTGAAGTTAGATTTTAGTAATAATGACCCGAAATCCCAATTTTATCCTTAGAAATTGGAATATTTACTAAAGCACTAAAATGTTCAGAAGTCCTAAAATTGAACTTAGATTGCAATGAGAACTTAGAGATAAGTTAATTGAGCTATAAATGAGATAATGTAGGATAATTTACTATAAAAAAATACACGTAATTTTTTAGTATACCCGGTACAAATAATAATTATACTCGTAAATTAACCAAAAATTGTGTAATTATATTTTTATTGTGTTAAATTCATGAAATTGACTTTAGAACATATCCTAAAAATAAAAGATATACTAGAAACTTAATTATTTTAGTAAAGTTATATATTTCACATGTTATTTACATAGGGTATAAACTTGTAAATTAATTGAATAACTAATTCTAACATAATATCTACATTTAAGTAATTGTTTAATAAAAGAAAAAGGAAAATTAATTAAATAATATTGGAGATTTCTGGAAGGAGGCGTGGCAGGAGAAGAGACATTTGAATTGCTGATTCAAAAAAGCAATTCATCAACATTAGGCCACCTCATGCTTAGGAAAAATAAAACAAAAACTAGAAAGAAAAATCTAAAATAATTAAAAAAAATTCCTTAACCGACTTAGAGACTCTATAAAAAAGCCAACACCTTCAGATTGAAAACATTTAGTAGTTTGGAACAAAGAACAACCGAAAGAAAAATTAGAAAAAATTGTAGAAAATAAAAAGAAATTTAGAAAAAACAGGGGAAATTGCGTGAAAGTGTAGAACCATAACCTAGACTAGATCTACTGTGAAACCCAGCCAACCCCACACGGCACACCCACCGCGCCGACCGTCCGACAACCGTCTACCACCCCACGGCCACCGGAGCACCCAAGAACAGCAAGGTCAAATTCTTACTCTGTTTTTCAATAATTTTTAAAAAATAGTAAACCCCCCCAGAAAATTATGAAAAAAATTACACTTAGGTTATATTAGACATGCTTTCATGTGATATTTTTATTTTTTCAAAATTCGTAATATTTAATATACTTTATTAAGAAATATACTGTTCATCCGAATATATATTTATGAAATAAATGTACTATATGATGTTGTTTCTAGCTGAAAATTTTTGTGTAGGATGTATATGATATATAGGTAATTGCTACGTAGCCCGAATTTTGATTTGAATAATTTAAATATTTATTGAATTTTTAGGCCTAAAATTAGCTCGAAAATAGGCTGAAATTATAAATTTAATAGGAAATTATAAAATTAATTGATGAAATGGATATGTACTGATCTATTATGAATAGTAATAGTAATGAGTCAGATTGAAATTAATTGGATGCTAAAAGAATTATAATTGGATAATTTATCAAATTTAGTGGTAAAATCGTCAATATGAAAATATAGGCAATAGGTCGGAAACTTGAAACCAAGTGATAACTGAATTCCCTATATTTTTAGAAGTCTATAGAAATTTTCGGGGAATTATTTGGTAACCCGAACAATTTATTACGAATTTATCAAGTAAAATAACTTAAATTACAAGTTGGGGTATAATCGTAATATTAATAGGCTAAAATGAATTAACCAAAAGCTATATAAAGGATTGTTGATCAGATGGGATTAATGAAAATTTTTATTATAATTATTAATAATTTAATTCAATATATAGTAATAATATGACTGTATATTATGAAAATAATATATATATATATATATATAACCATTATAGATTAAACCTTAATGTTTTCGTAATTATTACGAAAACTAAATTTGGACCTTTTGTGTAATTAGGACCTTCCAAAGACGGTTGACAATTCAAGTCAGCAAGAGCGAACATCTAAACAAGTAAGTTGGGATGGTAGCTTCGCCGCTGTTTGGATACTATTTAAAAGTATCTAGAGACCCAAGAGTACTTCTGGTTGTGTTTGTAGTTAGATGATTATGCGCATGCTATGTGTGTGAATGATACTCTGTTGTGATAAGAGTTCAACTCCTTGGTGTGCTGTTCTGCATATTTGCATGGATTCTGTATTGTGTGATCTTGTTGGTTACCCCTTGATTAACACTAACGGTTATTCGACTAAAGTGTAATTGGTCATGCATAATCACCCGTTAGGGGAAACGAATAAGAGTGTTAAGCTAAATACCGACTTCCTTCGATGAGGATAGCTGAAATGGTCCTTTCCCCACCCTTAGTCGAACTAAGTGATAGGCGAGGAGGTCGCGGCAAGGTTGGGAGCCGTGGTTCGAAGGCGGTCATGGGAGGGGGGTGTTCCCCATTGCACAAGCCCGGGTTTGGTTTAACTTGAGTCGCGGTGAAACTCCTCAATCCGGGTTGGAGCGGATGAAATTTCTCTAACCTCACAGTAGACCGGTTAACACTGTGCGATGTTTTCATTTGAGTGATTGCATTGCATTTCATCATAATTATTAACCTTATATGTGACTGTAAAGTACTCTTCTGACTCCGCCCCACTTATTGAGCTAGTTGTGCTCACACCCCTACAGACTCTTTTGCAGGTGCTGAGTGAAGGCAAAGATGTTCAGGTACCACCGTTCTCAAGTTAGTGTGCTGCTGTGTGGGAAAGTGAGGATTGAGGAATTTAACTGAACCTGAGCTTTTGTCTTGTCTTTAAGTTTTGAAGAAAACTAAATGGGAATTCCCTAGGAGCCCACTAGTTTTCTAACTTATTGTATATAAATCGTAAACCTGTGGTTTTTAATAAACTCTGATTGTAATCTTTACCCTTGGATGTGAAATGTTTATATAATTACTGTTGTGGTACTAAACAGTAGATTGTATAGAACAAGTATTTTGTATAAGCTCTACCACAGGTTTGGATATTAACAGATGACAGAACAGATGTTTCAAGCTGGTTGAGTTGTACGCCTTGTGTAAACTGCGTCTACGATAGCAGCTGTGAGGTCAGCTTCTATCTTAGATTAGTTTACACGGCGGGACTGTTATGACTCTTTTTGTTCGGGGCGTGACAGAATATATTGGTGGTGGTGGCTCCCCAAGTGGGTAGCCGTTGTTAGAAGAAATTTAAGCTCAAAGTGACAGAGTTGAAGAGGTGTTTTTGATACTTTGAAAAAATTTCTTAGTGTTCATAGGTTACCCCAAAAGTCTCTCTTTGTGCACGAATTTTAAGAAGTTGGGGGTAGCTTTGCCTTAGTGGTGGTGATGGGTTGGAAGCCAGGATAGAGTAGTTTATGTAGGTGGGTTTAATTTGTGATTTGATTGAGTGGGTAGTGAGATAAATGAGGTGAAATTTGAGGTGTCATTATATGTAAATTTGGCAATGTGAAAGGAAGAAGAGGAAGAGTAGTCCTAAATGTTTAAGAAGGAAAGCTTATAGCCTCTTTATAAGTGGAGTTGAACATGTACATGCGAGAAATGATACAGGTCAAGATTAGAGAAGATTGAGCATTGGGCTAGTGATTTTCTTTACGTATTTTACGCATCAATGTTTTAGGCTACTCCTGGGCATTATAGTTCAATTGTAGGTGGCCAAATTTCAAAATATTTGTCAGTTTGACTTTCTTATACGTATATAAGTCATATGAGTGATAAAATTATTTTTACATCGTATTTCAATGAAAACTTGTGAACAAGCTTAAAATTTATTATGTAATACAAAAATATACTGAAGTTAATATTTTCATGTGATTACTCTATATTTTGAGACACTAATATTAATTCCTTTTTCAGTTAGCTGTTTAATATTGAAAACGCAATATTTTTTGATTTTTGACTTTTATGCTAGACTATGTATCATATTTGAACACTAAAACTTATAAAAAATATATTTCTTTATTTGTTTATTATTATTATTTTTCTCAAAGCTTCAGAATGTTTTATTTTAATATTATTACATATATTTCTAATGAACTTGATTTTTCCTTAAAATTTATTTGACTAATTATTTATGAGTGTAAGGATCAAAATTTTAAATTTCTACTCAACATAACTCCAATAATATTTTGGACCATTATTTATAACAGGGTATTACAGTAGCCTCATTTTCTTAATGGAAGCAACAAAATGTAATAATAAGTTAGAAAGAGTTTGAAATAGGACGAGATATGCTATAAGTTACTACGAGTTACCTAAGGGTTTAAGTAGAGGTTTGTTATTGTGGTGGAGTTCGAATGTACTGGTAGATGTATTAGCGGGGTGTCACTGGTTCATTCATAGTAGAGTGTTTAATGAGGATGGTTCTTTAATTGGTGTCTTCACTTGGTGTCATGAGCCCTGTGACTTCAATGAAAAATTGAAAACATGGAATATGTTGGTTGAGATTTCAAAACAAGTGGATGGTCCATGGTTATCTGTTGGTGATTTTAACGAAATTCTAGATGAGTCCGAAAAGTAATGAAAAATTGAAAACATGGAATATGTTGGTTAAGATTTCAAAATAAGTAGATGGTCCATGGTAATGTGTTGGTGATTTTAATGAAATTCTAGATGAGTCCGAAAAGTATGGTGGTAAAGTGAGGGATAGAAGGCAAATTGTTGCCTTTCATGAAATGGTTTCAAATGCCAATCTTTAAGACTAGGGTACATTAGCTAGCAATTTACTTGGTCAAATAAAAGATTTAATGGTATTTTTGTGTAAGAAAGGTTGGATAGGTATTTTGGTTCGGTTGAGTAAGTTCCCTAAAACCCAAATCATACATAAGCCTATTTTAGGCTCAAATCATCCTGCATTGATAATCAATTCAAAGTTCATTGAGTTAGAGGGGGGAAAAATGGTTTTCGTTTGAAAACTTATGGAGAGCTTTGAAGGAGTGTGAGGAGATTATCAAGGGGGTATGGTAGAATATAAATGTTAGGACGAATTTTCAACAAGTGTTAACTAGGCTTAGCAAATGTAGTAAAAAGTTGGCTGTATGGAGTGAAAACACCTTCCCTAACGATCTTGTTTTAATAGAAAAATTAAAGAAGAGGTTGGCTGAAATTCAAGATGGTACTGCGGATAGACTGTGGGAAGAGGAGGAGGAAATATAGGCCAACATTGATGAATTATGGGGGAAAGAGGAGGTCTATTGGCACCAATGTTTTAGAATCGATTGGCTACTGTGTAGTGATAAGAATACTTCTTTTTTCCACCATACTATCATTAGAAGAAGACGGCGTAACAGAGTGTTTCAATTAGAAGATGCCAATGGAAATTGGGTAGAATTGGAAGATTAGATTATTGGCTTATTTGTTCAACATTTTCAAGAGATTTTTAAATTAAATGGGGAGGGAGATTGGGGTGGTTGTCTAGAATGGATTAAATTGATTATCTCGACTTAGATCAATGATGTTTTGTGCTCTCTATTGTGTAAGGAGGAGGTAAGGGCAACTATGTTCCAATTAGGTACACTTAAGGCATTGAAACCGATGGATTTCTAGGAGTTTTTTATCAAACATATTGGAACGCTATTGGGCCTTTTGCACTCTCAGTAGTTCATAATTTCTTCATATTAGGTAAACTTCCTACTCTTATGTGAGACTTCGATCTATAATCAACTAGTTAGGATTTAGAGTAGGGTCTTAACCAAACATGAAAAAGTATTCAAAAATATGTACATATAGGTAGTTTATCTAATATGAAAAGTACTCAATATATATATATATATATATATATGTATATAAGCATAGATTAGCAAAGACTTCGGCTACAAGTATATTGTGTTCAACTTGATTAAATATTTAACAAATAAGTAAATTTGAGATTTGTGACAATACAATGAAAATAATCAAAATGTTTACGTGAGTTTAGACTTTGGAAATGGATGAACAAAATAATTATATGAACAAAAAAATAAAATAAAAGTATTAATATTACCTATTCATTTATGGAGAGAATGTAATATTAAATAAATAAATGCACAAGCCTTTTGGTAGCAACGTCAACATCTACCTATCTTTATTTGATTGGACCAATTACAGCAAGATGTGGGTAAGTAATTTTGTTAGATTAATAAATATGAAAAACAAACCCTATAAATACTTTCCACTAGAGGAAGAATTAGCTCCTTCGCTCATACAATACTGACACTTACTAGAAACGTTTGCATACAAAATTTTTGTCCCTCTGAAGACGTCCCAGTGGTCTTGTTAAATGCTACTGGAGAAGGAAATTAAAAATTTCACATGGTGAAGATAAAGCGAAAGTATCAAATTAACATGTTTTTAACTTTGAAAGTTCAAGGTAAGCAATTTTATCTCTGGTTTACTATTTCGGATCTATACTTTCAATTTGGTCATCAATTCTGGTATTTTCTTTACAAAACACCTATTTGATAGCATTAAAAAAAGAAAGAAAAGAAAAGGGGGCTTGAATAGAAAATCAAGAGAATGTTTTTCTTTTTATGGCTCTACATAAATCTTGTTCACACATTTGAAGTGTGGTTTTGAAAGGGAAAAAGCTGATGTTTAGTTATTTGTTTAATTATCATGCCATCATCTAGAATTAAAAGTCATGATCGACTAGTAGGAAAAAAAAAAAATGATAACCATATGTATCATGTAAAATGAGATATTTATATAATTTACAGTTGTTTGAGTAGGCACTTAATTGATTTACCAAGTAAAAATTTACCATGATAAGAAAAATAAATAAATAAGTATACATATATATATCTATATTTCTATAGGCTCGTAGTAATTTTTGGGCTTGATTCCAATGATTTTTATCTACTTAACACAAATATATTTGCTTAGATTCATAATTTGGGATGTATATGATAAAAATTAATCTACTTTCTAGAATTTATATTGATAAAATGGTGCTAGAAAGATTTGATTTTCTTAGGAAACCATGTGCTCAGGCTAAAGGGATGCCTCCAATTGATAGGGCATTTTGAACATGGGTTCCTCAAGCTTGATTGGATTCGACATGACTCATGGCTTGGACTCACCTTTATAGGCCTAAACCTAAGCCTTAGACTTATATTGACCAAGCTCAGTAAGTTCTACAACGGTTATGATGCACAAGATAATGATCAAATAGTATGCAATAGCAACGTCTAGAATAAGTAGGACATGTTAGACATAATGACTTCACTTTCCCATACTTGTAGGAGAAGATCTCTCTTGCTAACTGATCTCTAATTATTGGCTCAGCTTGACTTGGCTCGGCTTTGTTATAAATACTAAGTCACTACTCAATGATAAAGTTCTCTAGACTCTACACTCCAAGCTTACTTATTATTCCAAATTACTTTCTATTCGCTAAAGCCCTACTGCTAACTTAAGCATTAAAGTAGTTACGAAGAACAACCTCTCGACGTCTCCTCACAATGTACTGTTTTACAGGCCTTCTACGTACAGAGCCCTCATGTTTACAGGAAAAAACTCAGAGACAACATTTGGCATCATTTGTGTGAAACTAAATTCCTACACTTGAAACCTCAAACGCATTAAACACATACCTTATAAGCAATTCCCTTAACATCATGTCTCACCGCAATAAGCAGGAGAACCAATAGTTGGTAAATAACTAACCTGAGGGCAATTAATCCCTTCTAAGGGCTATATGTATGGAATGTTTAGTTGAAGAATATGTTGTACAAAACAGGCTGCTCGCTTAGAATAAGCAGAGCGGCACAGCGCACAAACCTACCCCTTCGAAGCTTCGGATGCCCATACTGAGTAGCAGTAGAATGGTAGGGATTAGCAACCTGATCCGCTGATCTGCCATTGCACCAATAGCTAATAAAGTCTGTGGCTACTTGCAATTGAACTTTGGTTAGGAATGAGCAAGAAGCCGACTTGTAGGGAGTGCAAGCTCACTCAGCTGCGTACTGAGCTTACCCAATAGACGATGCTAACCTAAATGAGCTCTATATCATGGTAAGACGGCTTTCCGAGCAACAGGGGAGCAAGGTTGCTGGTGACGCTGGAATGGTCGTTGGTAATAAGACCCCCTTCACCAGGGGTGTCCAGGATGAAGTGTTGCCTGCCTCTTAACAGTAAACTTTCATCCTTGGACCAGTATGATGGCATTAGTGGTCTTGACGACCATTTTCTCCACTTCCGCACTCTTATGAACCTCCATGGTCATAGGGATGCTATAATGTGTAAGGCCTTCTCAAGCACCTTGAGGAAGGCAGCTCAAATGTGGTTTAACCATCTCCTCGACAATTCCATTAGCTCCTTTGATGAGCTAGCATAGAGATTCAGTTTCTACTTCAGGGTCAGTAAGCCTCCATCTAAGGATACATTGTCCTTGTACCCATAAGGTATAATGAAGGCGAGTTCCTGCGTGACTATGGGGCTTAGTTCAATAATGTTGTGGTTATAATCCTTCAGTTGGATGAGGGAGTCGCTGTACGTACCGTATAGCTCGGTATCCAACCTTCAGGAGATTTCTTTTGATTGCTTGTGAAGAGCAAGCCAAAGACCCTGGTTGACTTTTAGAACAAAGCCTAGAAGTACATCGACTAGGAAGACAATATTTGTGCTAGGCATGACATTGATCAAGAAAGGTCGGGTGGAAAGTAGGATAAAGAAAAATCACTTCTAAAGGATCGCCTTGGCAGTAAGATGCTAAGCAAACCAAATGGGAAGAGCTTTAAGAAGAAGAAGTACTGAATTGAGTGTGACTTGCTCCTTCCTCCTATTTACACCCAACACACGCCCTTGAATAAACCTATTGCTCAGATCTATTCTGAAGTGAAGTACCAGAATTTGCTCTAGAGGTTGCTTAAGATGTGGGGTAACCCTAACCATCGGAACTTTGATAAATATTGTTAGTTCTATGATGACCATTGCTACACTACCAACGAGTGCTTCCAGTTGAAGAATGCCCTTGAATACCATTTAACGTAGTTTCTTCAATGAATATGTGGCTCATCGGAGGAACGACATTGATGGAGATAGGGCACCTTAGAGGCAATAGATTGAGAATGCCCATGTTGAGCAAAACAATGACTACTGTAATGATTACGCCCCCAATGTTGTCATTAATGTAACCATAGGGGGGTTGTATATTGGGAGCCAACTGAGCATTAGTGGCTCAGTTAATGCCCTATCAGAGGTATTGGCCATATGAGAGAAGAGATAGAAGTTAGATACTTCCATCTCTTTCTTTGATGAAGACTTGGAAGGGATCGATAGACCCCATCAAGATGTCTTAGTGATAGGGGAAATGATCTCAAAATTTGAGGTCCTAAGGATTATGGTGGACACTAGTAGTTCCACCAACATACTCTTCCTCCATACATATGAGAGGATGAAGTAGAAGCTATCGGTAAAAATGAAGCCATACTACCATGATTTGATTGGCTTCAACGAAAGTACGATCTTAGCCAAGGGTATCATCACATTAGACGTGAAACTTAACGATGATGACCACGTAACACAACGACCTATAGAATTCGTTGTAATTGATTGCCCTTCCCCCTACAATGTGCTTTTGGGAAGATTAAGGTTGAATGTGTTCAGGGTAATTACATCCTCCCTTCATCTAAAAGCCAAATTTTCGACCCCAACTGGGGTGGGAGTATGCAGATGTGATTAAAAACTCTCACGAGAGCTATACATCAGGGTAGCCAAAGGAGATGGCTTCTTCACCCTAAAAATAAGCCTGCAGGAGAGGCTGGCTGAGAGGGGCGAGCTTGGAGAGAAAACAAAAGACGTCCAGATTAGAACCTCACTTGAGTAGACCACAAAAGGCAGGATTGAGAATCCAGTCGAGGTGAAGGACGAAATCATTACCCTCTTTTAGGCAAATTCAGACAAGTTCTCCTGGTTGGCATTAGACATGCCTGGAATTTCCCTTGACTTAGTGACCCATTACCTCAATATCGACGCTACAAAGCGGCTTGTTAGGCAGAAGAAGAGGAATTTCGCTCCAGAAAGGTAGGTTGCAATCGAGTAAAAAGTGTGGAAGTTGCTTAAGGCTGGCTTTGTAAGGGAAGTTAAGTACTCGACATGGCTAGCAAACGTGGTACTAGTAAAGAAGAAGAATGGGAAGTGGTGAATGTGTGTCAGTTACACTAACCTCAACAAAGCTTGCCCTAAAGATTGTTTCCCCCTCCTGAGGATCAATCGGTTTTTCGATTCTACATTGGGACATGCCTTGTTGAGCTTTATGGACACCTTCTTAAGGTATAACTAGATCAAAATGGACTTGAAGGACGAAGTTCATACCTCTTTTGTCACCAATTATGGCACATATTACTACATTATGATGCCATTTGACTGAAAAATGCCGGGGTTACGTATTAATGAACGATGACAAAACTGTTTAAGCCTTAGATTGGGTGCAATATGGAAGTATACGTTGATGACATGATCGTCAAGAGCCAGAAGCCGGTCGATCATATTAAGGATCTCCAAGAAGCCTTCAATAGGATGTATATGTACAACATGAAGCTGAACCCTCAGAAGTGTGTCTTCGGCATCGGATTTGGCAAGTTTTTAGGCTTTTTGGTAACACAGAGAGGTATCAAGGCTAATACCAAGAAGATTACTGGCATCAAGGGCATGAAGCCTCTGACTTCAGTCTAAGACGTATAGAAGCTCATTGGTATGGTAGTTGCCTTGAGCAGATTTATCTTGAAGGGCGTTGACAGATGTACTGAGTTCTTTAAAATCTTGAAAAACTTAAAGGGTTTTGAATGGACTCCAGAGTGTGCTATTGCCTTCTAGCAACTTCAGGACTTCTTTGCATACGCATTGGTCTTCTCTAAGCCTGTTCATGGGGAGGACCTGTTTTTGTACCTAGCTAGAAGCGACCAGGTGCTTTCCTTTGTACTGGTCGGAGCAAAGGGAAGAGAACATAAGCCAATATATTACATCAGCCATATACTGCATGAGCTTGAGGTCAGGTACACTTGAGTAGAAAAATTCGCCATGGCTGTCGTTATCATAGCACGACGGCTAAGGCCTTACTTCTAGGCATACCAGGTAATCATACTCGTGGATTAATCATTATGCACCATGTTGCAAAAACCTAATGCGACTAGATGGATGATGAAGTACGCAATGGAATTGAGTGCGTATAGAATTCGATATCAGTTATGAACGGCTTATAAGGCATAGGTGCTGGCTAACTTTGTGGTAAAATATATAAGAGAGGAGGAAGCACTACTGGGCGATGACAAACTAGTGTAGACTCTCCACGTCGATGAATCATCCACCTTAGGGGGTGGAGGCATAGGCCTTATTCTGGCCGGCTCGCATAAGGTCACCTTTTGCTATGCCCTTAAGTTTGAATTCGATTCCGGCAGCAACGAATCTGAATACGAGGCGCTTATTGCCAGTCTTAAGCTAGTTAAGGAGATTGGTGCTGATCATTTGTGGATCTTCACAAATGCTATTCTTGTTGTCCAGTAAGTCCGAGGTGAATACGAAGCTAAGGATGACACTATGGCTAGGTATATTGAAAAAGTGAAGAGTCTCCTAGCGGAATTCCCTTCATGAGACATTGAGAAGATCCCTTGACTGAAGAATTCAATGATAGATTGGCTATCTAAGCTTGCCTCCACCGGTATATAGAAGCCTAAGGTAAAGGATGGTAAAGTCTTCATAGAGTACCTACAGGAAAAAAGTATAACTCTGGTCTCAGCGGAAGTTTTGGAATTGGCTACAGCAGCACCAGAGCTGAGTTAGATGGATCTTATCCGGAGTTATTTAGAGTAGGGCACGCTTCCAAAAGATAAGAGGGAAGAAAAGAAGCTTTGATATCACGCCACTAACTATACGTTGGTTGATGGCTTCTTGTATCATAAGAAAGTTAACCTCCCTCTACTTCGATACCTCTGAGAAGGGGAAGGCTACGTGTCATGGAAGAGCTGTACACCAAAGTGTGCAGCAATCATATTTAGTCCCAAGTCCTTTACCTCCGAACGCTATGGCTTGGGTATTACTGGCCCACCATGAGGTAGGACATAAAAGCCATAGCCTAAAAGTGCTTGCAGTACTGGAAGTATGCCCTAATCAGTCATTACCTAGCATCACCCTCCAACCCCTGATGAGCCCATGGCCATTCGCGCAATGGGGTTGATATTCTCGGCTCCTTCCCAAAAGCTTTGGGAGGATGATAGTTCATAATTGTTGCCGTCGATTACTTCACAAAGTAGGTGGAGGTCGAAGTAATCGCCAGGATTACAAAGAGGAGTGTTGAATCTTTTGTTAGAAACAACATTCTCTTCCGGTTTAGGGTCCCTTATTCTCCTATCATGGACAACGACCAACAGTTTGATAGCCCTAAGTTTAGGGAGTTCTGTGCTAGGCACCACATTACCCTGCACTTTACTTTGGTTGCCCACCCCCAATTAAATAGATAAGTAGAGGCAACCAATTAGATAATCTTGGAAATCCTAAAGAAGCGCGTGGACCGATCTTAGGGCATCTAGGTTGACAAACTGTCCAATATCTTATAGGAGTATAGGACTACCTATTGTACTTTTACGAGCGAGACCTTTTTTCGCCTAGCTTTTGAGTTGAAAGTAGTCTTCCTCATTGAACTTGAGCTTTCTAATATCCGAACTTGAAGTTTCGACATTGCCTTTAATTAGTCATTGTTACAAGCTAGCATTGATAACATTGAGGAAATTAGAGACCTTATTGTTGCTCGGGTAATCGCCTACCAACATCGAGTCACCCTGTATTATGATCAGAAGGTTAGACATAACGACTTCATGGTTGGTGATCTAATGTGTCAAAAGCTAGAAGCCATAGGTTCGTGCGAAGGGCAGGGAAAGCTGGCTCTTAATTGGGAAGACCCGATCAGAGTCAGGAAAAGATTGGGTAATAGAGCATATAGATTGGAAAGATTGGATGACGAGCTCATCTCGCGTGCATGGAACACCGATAATTTTTGGTTTTATTTTGATTAGCATTATGTTATGTACATGTTTTCTAGAATGATGAGATAAAAAAGTTAGTTTTATAATTGATTATCTACCTTTCTCTCTCGCTCCCCTTCTTTTTGTTTCCATCCAAGCCCTTAAAGAGGCATATGGATCATTCATCAGGCAGGTCAGAATGCTACTGACCTGACCCATGGGGTAACCTTGGTAAGGAAAAACACCTCCTGTACAGAGAAATTCTCCCTTATCAGGTAGGTCATTATGCTATTGACCTGATCCCTCAGGTAACCTCGGCAAGGACAAACACCCCTTATACAGAGGAACTCTCCTCTACTGAGCAGGTTAGAGTGCTACCAACTTAACCCTTTCATGTAACCTCGTTTAGGAGAAACACCCCTTACATAAAGGAACTTCTCTCTACCGGGCAGTTTAGAATGCCGCTGACTTGACCCCCTTTGGGTAACCTCGCCAAGGGGAAACACCCATTGCAAAGGAACTCCCTTCTACTTAGTAAGATGGAATATCACCAACCTGGCCCCTTGTAGTTAACCTCAGTAAGGGCAAACTCCCCTTGCATAGAGGAATTCCTATGCAAATATACTCCGAAGGGAAAGAAAAAGCAAGCGTATAAGGAGGACGTTTCAAAAAATTCATTGATTGATTGATTGTTAGATTACATAATGAAGACCGGGAATCTCGATCCAACTTACACATGTTTCCAAAAAAAAAAAAAAAGATAAGCACGATATCTCTTTGGATTAGCTAACTCTGGTAACTCAAAAAAGTCCAAGGCTTCGATCTATTCAGGGCGCTGATTCGTGAGTACTTCAGGCGGCATGCCTTAACTTAGAGCAAGGGTTGAAGGATGTGAACGAGGAGTAGTAGGAGGATTGTCCAAAGATGGATTGTCTTGAAGAACTATGTCGGGGATGACCTCCTGTTGGGTTGCTGGGGCAAAAGTAGATGTGGAAGCGCCTTGCTTGGCCGTAGCAGTAGAGGGAGCGCCTACAACTTCGATGGTTGCTTAGGCGGCTTCCTTTTCGCGCACTAGGGCTTCTCTCTTCTTGTTGAAGGTTGGGGAATCTAGAAAGTCAAGGAAGCTTAGATCACAGTTCGGATAATGGGAGAGAACCTCCTTCCTCATGTAGTACATAGAGTCTATGGTTAGGTCTTCGAGCTCATCTAACTACTCTTCAGTCTTCCGATAGTTGGTGACCGCCTTTTTAGTGGCAGCATTACTGAGGACCACCCACTCTCCATTTTAGAGATGATCTCCTCCATTTCTAAAACCTTCTGTCGTAGCTCTTAGACTTGCTACTCTAACCCAACCTTCAGACCAGTTAGTTCTAGCAAAGTGGCTTTAATACCTTTGCACTTGGACACTTTCATTGCTAGCTAGGTTTGCAACCTAGCCATTGACACCCTCAGCTCGGCATTCTCCTTTTTGAGTTGGGCCTTAAATTTTCCCTCCTTATCTAGCCTTTGAGAGAGGCAAGCCTCTATTCTTTGCTCGTCTTTTAGTCGAGCCTTTAAGTTGTCGGCCTTCTTGGTTGTTTTTTTAGCATTCTCTGTTTCTCACTCCGCATCTTTGAGCTTCGTTTGAAGCCCTACTACCTGTACATAAGAGTGACGTAGGCGCCTGTTAGCCTTGGAGAATTTTCTTAAGTACTTGTTAGTAGAAGTCTCTACTTCCTGTCGGTACTTCTCATTTTAGCACAATGCCTCCCTAAAACTCTTTACCTCTTTCCAAGTAGCATCAAACTTGTTTAGTTAAAGTAGCACCTGGTTATAGTACTGCAAATTGAAAACAAAGGCCACCATTAATGTAGTGACTAAGTAAAGCACTTCAAAACAGGAGTAACAAAGACTTACCTGTTGTATCAGCGTGCTTGGGTCACTTGCTATCTCCATGGAGTCATCTTTACCTTCTTTGGAGAGTCCTTTAAGGATAGCTTAGTCATTGGGGGTGTAAGACCCCATTGAAGCCTAATAGCTGAGTCTCCGATGCAGTAGCGTCAAATCGTTGGTGCAGACCTCCCAATTCGGCCTTAAGAGCTTCCTCATGACCTTCTTCATTTCCACCTCGAGGGTTCCCTTCAAGAATGCTTCATCTTGAGAGGTGTACGATACTTCTTAGAGTGAGTTCATCCCTATCCCCATCAGCCTAAAATTGTTTAGGACGTTAAAAAATTCGTCCCCTATATTGTCAACACTTTGATAAGGATGAGTTGTCGACTACTCATTCCATTCCCTCCGGCTTAAAGGTTCCTTCACCAGGGGCCTTTTCTTCTTGGCTCCAAGCCCTAGCTCCCTGATCCTTTTGAGAGCTTTCCTCTTTTGGTCGGCTACTTGAGGAAGGGTGACCCCTTTGGCCATGTCTTCTTCCCTCGCCTACAAAGGGGAAAGCATCTAAACATTGGGCCTCTCCGCATTAGCACCTTCTTAGCCCACGACAATGGGCTTGGTGGAGGCAATAAGGGAAAGGACGGGTAGAGCTATACCCAAAGGCTTAACATCTAGTGGCTCATCCTAAATGCTGATGGGAACCCCTTGAGGAACATACCTCAATCGTGCCCTACTGGTCTCTTTAAGCCCTGGCTACGGCCGTATTACTTTACCTTTGGTTAGTCTACCTTGGCTTTCACTTGACAGTGGCTCATTAGCTTGTCTACAAAGGGATGAGACATTCTTACCGCCAAATTTTTACTTGTAGGAAATTCAATTCAAAGTTAGAAAAGGAAAACAAGTATAAACCAAAAGAAACTACTACCACCATTCATAAAGCTTTGCCGTGATCGGTGTAAACCTTAAATATAAGCTAAGTAACCGTAGGATCGAACTTAGTACACAAAGTTTAGGGTGATCGGTTAAATAATCCGATTAAACCTAAATTATAAATTAAACCTAGAAATATTAGTAAAAGTAACTCTGTAAGTTTAAATTTAAGAAAATAAGTAATAAAAAAGAGAATATAAAATTTTTAAATTTTAAATATATTATTCGTTATTTATCGAAAATGTGTAAAATACATTTTGATAATTAACAAATCCCTAAAGATAAATTGTATGTATACTAAAAATCATAGAATAACTTAAATAATATTTAGGAGTGTTTACTTATACCCCATATGTATTTACGTGTAAATAAAAATATGCGAAATTATCTAAATTGCTCAAAATTAGATAAAAAGTTGCTAAATAATGAAAGAAAATTATAAAAAAAATCAAAGAAAAATAAAAAAAAAAGAAAAAAATGGACCAATCAAAATTAAACACTTAAAAGGAAAAAATAGAAGAAGATAAGCAAAAAATCTTGTCTAATTAATACCCTAAAATTCCTTTACAAATTTATAAATAGTAAGAAAATTCTTTGATCTCATTTGGTCAGTTGGGAGTTGGAAAAAATTGAGAGAACCAAAAATTGAGAAGGAAATTAGGGTTTAGGAAAAATTTACTCAAAATCATGTAATTAGGCCAAACCCACGAGTCACCACTACCTGGAACCGAACTAGAACCACCCCCACCACCACCACCTTACTCCAAATTGACCGCTTGGATCGGCTGACACACCCCAAACCGGTGTTGGTGGTCGAAAGCTTAAAAACTAGGTGAGTCCCAAATCTCATTCGATTTGGTAATATTTCTTAAAATTATTAATTCTATTTAGAAAATTATGCAATTTTTTATTACGATTTTTATTGTAAATAGATTTAGGAAAAAATAATGATTAAGTTTAATCACATCTGTAAATATAGGGTTCTTAAGAAATTGAATAAAATCAATCATGTTTAGAATTAGAGATAACTAGGTTTAGGAGTATAGTTTGGAGCTCAATTTTTTTTTTCTGTAGAATACTTAAGTAATATAGAACAATGCTATGAAACCATTTTCTTAAAATTAATTTTAAGTAATTTTTTAACCCTAAAATGATGAGAAAAATGAGTAATTTTGGATTAATTAAATAATTAAATGATTAATCATTGATTTAGGGGGTAATTAGATATTTAAGGATGTTAATCTCTTATGTGGAAACATAATCCTAACATTTGGAGTGTTCATTGCAATTAATATGAGAATTATGTAGTAATTGTGAGTAATTTAGTAATATGTGAAATTGGAATTTTAATAAATGTAAAATAATAGGTAAAATTGGATAATATGTTAATAATATCAGTACATATTAAATCCGATACAAAAATTAATTTTATGGAATTATACAAAAATTATAAAATTTTCTCACATTGAGAGTAAATCCGGTACACTAATCGGGATTAGAGTATCGAGTAAGTTAAATTACTGAATTAAGACCTAGTATGATATTAGGATACTCAAGTTTAATGTGATTAATCTCACATTAGGGTTCGAAATGTATTTTAGGATTTCCCGTAGTTGAAATCGAGTTAGAACTTGAATTGGAATTGGATTCGGAAACTAAACCCTGAACTAACGTAAGATGAATCGTTAGTAAATGATAGGTATATAAGGAGAATTGAGTTAAATCCCAACTTAGAATATATATCATCAAAGTATAAATACTAAAAAGCATATTTATATTATAGGATACATGGAGACTAGTTAACCTACGACAAGTGGTTAAGCGACTCAGGATTCTAAGTAAGTTGGATTTCATATTGTATTTTAGAGTACTATTTTAGGGTACTCGGAGACTTAGGTTTATGTATAATTGCGATTGTAAGTAGTCTTATGTATGTGCTTATGTATCTAATTTTGTATTGAAATCTATCTTATGTTTGATGACTGTTGTGATTGGAGTGGTGTAGAATTGTCTGGTTATTCTAAACCGAATACAATCTTAATCGACTTAAATATCCTAAAAAGACATGCATTGCAACCCTGTAGGGGATCATAAGAATTTTCTAACTAAACATCGATACTTTTGGAAAAGATAGCATTAGATAGAAAATTGGTCTTTTCCTCATCCTTAGCCGAACTAAGTGACAGAAGAGGAGGTTGTGGGGAGGATGAGGGCATTGGTTCAAAGGATAGTTTTAGGAAGAGTAGTGTTTCCATTGTACAAACTTGGGTTTAGTTGTGAGCTGTTGCATAACATGAAAACTCCTCAACTTGGATTAGAGTGGGTGAAATTACTCTGATTTCACAATGGACCGGACTACATTGTGTGATGACATTTGTTTGTAACATTGCATGAAAATAATTGCTTGATAAGCTTGATTGTGCTTTTATACATTCATAAGTTCCCAATTCAACTTACTGAACTGTAGTTGCTCATGCCCGCATAGATTCTTTTGCATGTCTTGACTTCTAATTAATTATGCCACGTTATAATTATCCAAAGGTTAGTTCTCTTTTGAAGCTCTAAGGAGTGAGAATCAACCAGTCTATGATCAAGTTTTTGTTTAAGGTCTTGTTAGAATCTTTAGGACAAAGAATTGATGTACAATATGTAAACTAGCTAACTGTTATGATATGATGTAGAATCACCTGGGAATTTTACGGTAATATACATGTAATTATATATATTGACTTAAGGTTTTAATTGTTGCTATAAATTTTCGTTAAATTCTTAGATGAATTGTTTACTTTAAAGCGAGGAGTTGTCGATACTTGGTATATATCGTATATATGATAGGAACTGTGAGATCAGTTCTTATTATAGGTTGGTTTACACAGTGAGATTGTTATGACTCTATAACTTTGGGGCGTAACAACCTGTATGGCTAAGGACGTCCTCCCATCTTACAGGTGTCGAATGAAGCACTTCAACACTTGTACAATAGAAGCAGGCGCATAGAATGAATTTGTACCTTTGGCCCATTTCTTCACTACAACTTTCTTCATGTTAGGGAAAAGCTTGGATATCGGATATCGAAAATACTTCTCCACGGTCTCTGTAGTATTAATCTCTTAGCTGTCTCTCAACACCATGAAAGCGAAGATCTCTTGGGTGGCTTCGGTATCACTAGGACCAAGCCCCTTCTCACCCGTGGTTCAGACCATTTTGGTTTCCCACATCCAGAAGTCTACCTCATTGGGTGGCTCATGTAAGCTCCACAACTAGTCACTTAAGGTTCCGATTGAGCCTAAATTATGAGTAAAGCTAAAAATATTAGTAAAAATGATCCCGTAAGTTCAAATTTAAGAAAATAAGCAATAAAATAAAAGAATAAAAAATTTCCAAATTTTAAGTATATAACTCGTTATTTATCGAAAATTCGTAAAATGCATTCCGATAATTAATAAATCACTAGAGATAAATTATATGTATACAAAAAATCATAGAATGACCTAAATAATATTTAAGAATATTTAATTGTACTATATATGAATTCACATGTAGGTAGAAATACGCGTAATTACTTAAAATACGCGAAATGTGCTAAAATAATAATAAATAATTAAAGAAAATTCATAATTAATTAAGGAAAAATCAATAAAAATTAGGAAAAATGAGGAAAAATCCAGAATTGAGGCATGGCAATCTGGAATTGAAGAAAAAAATTCAACCAATTAAAATGCAACAAATAGAAAGTGAAAAAAAAAGAAGAGACAAGGCAATTGTCTTGTCTCATTAATGTACAATAATTTTCCTAATACTCTATAAATAGCAAGAAAATATCAGAAAGCTCATTTGGTTAGTTTGGAGAATAAGAAAAATAGAGAGGGCCGAAATGGTGAATGTTTGAATTTATTTAAAAAAAATTTCTCAAATCTGTGCAATTAGGGCCTTAAAGGGGAACCAACACCCAACTAGCAGCTGGGAGTGGATGGCCACTACCACCATACAGTGGTGGCAGTGTCCAGGTGGGCTGATATAGGCCGGAGCCACCCAAATCGGTGAGTTCGATTTCTAGCTCGATTTTATTTAATTTTGTAAAAATATTAAATATTATTATAAAATTATGAAACTTGTTATTCTGAAGTATTTTTGTATATAGTTTTCAGGAAAAATATTATTTTGATGAAAATATGTCCTGTGATATATGATACTTAAGAAATTATGCAAAACCGAGCATGTTTCGGTTTAGAAATAAATGACCTTAGGAGTATATTTTTGAGTTTAAAATTTTTGTGTAGATTACTTAGATGATATAAAACAATGCTATGAAGCCTGTTTTCAAAAATTAATTTTTGAAATTTTTAGAAAATTTTTAAGTCTTAAAATGACATATAAAATGGGTAATTTAGGGTTAATTAAGTAATTAAATGATTAATTACTAATTTAGTGAATAATTATATGTTTGAGGATGTTGAAATTTGATGAAGTATGATACTTGCAGTATTTATGGTGTTAGATGTACTTATTAGGCTAATTATGTAATAAATAAGTAATAGAGAAAAATAGTACATTTTAAGTTAATTTTGTAAAATAGGGTAATTAGGTGTAAAATTTGATTTAGAATGAATTTAGACATTTTGAAATGATAATTGAAATTGGGAGATGGTAATTAGAATGATAAAAATATTAAATGTGTATTATGTACATAATAAGTAATAGTACATAATACACAATACACAATTCACAATTATTAGAAATATAATAAACAGAAGATATTAGAATAAAAATAGATATTATGATAATAATAAAAATATACAATAAATCTGTTAGGAAACTTAAATTAAGGTAATTATATGAAAAATATAAGATTTTCTCATAACGAAGGTTGAATTCGGTGATTAAACTAGCATCCGGGTGTACCGCACGGACTAGTATACTAGTTAGAGACTAAAAACGATATTTAAGATATCTGAAAATAATGTGATTAATTTCACATTATGGGTCGGAATGATTTCTTAGGGTGTACATTTAAATCTTTAACCAAAAATTGAGTTAAAAACTTAATTTAGAAATCAATGCGAAAACTGAAACAGAACTTAACACGATTCAAGAAGAATTGTAAAAGACTTAAGACTTAGATAATTAGGTATATTAAACCTTAAACAAAAGATAACAATAAGCGTTATAGGATAAAACCAACCTATAATAGTTATGTGAAAAACTGAAACCATGTTTGTGTTATAGGGATGATCGGTGATGGCCTAAGCAAGTT
Source organism: Lumnitzera racemosa (assembly GCA_024138005.1). Classification (NCBI taxonomy): domain Eukaryota; kingdom Viridiplantae; phylum Streptophyta; class Magnoliopsida; order Myrtales; family Combretaceae; genus Lumnitzera; species Lumnitzera racemosa. The sequence goes on from JAMXBC010000001.1 coordinate 126,866,985, forward strand.
GGACCTCGAATGAGTGAGCGAGGAGTCCAGGTAAGTTGGGATTAATACGTTGCTGTATTTTAGAGGCTTGAGATTATGCTTAGTTGTGCTTGTTAGGTAGTTGGTCGTGTACATGTGCTTGATTATGAGTGATGCTATGATTCTGTCTATTGTTTTGGCATGTATTGTATGATTTGTGTGAAATGATTGATCACCCTAAATTAGACTTAATCAAATATATGACCTGTAATCATAATCAGACCTACATGATAACCCATTAGGGAAAACCTAGGATTCTCCAACCAAATACCGACCCTTTCGAAAGGGATAGCGTAGGATGACATAACGGGTCCCTTCTTCATTCTTAATCGAACTAAGTGACAGATGAGGAGGTCGTGGCAAGAGTAGTTAATGGTTTGAAGGTAGTTACGGGAGGAGCGGTGTCTCCATTGTACAAGCCTGGGTTTCGTCGTAAGCTGTTGCATTAACGATAACTCCTCAACCCGAATTAGAGCAGGCGTAATTTCTCTAATCTCACGACGGGCTGGACAACGTCGTGCGATGGCATTTGCTTAAACATGCATTGCACCAAATGATTTGGTTGATAAACTTATTTGTGTTTGTGGTGTAGTTTTAAGTCCTCCATCCTGACTTACTGAGTTGTGGTTGCTCACATCCCTATAGACGTTGTGTAGGTGCTGGCTAAGAAGCGGCTTACAACTACTCTGAAGCTAACAACTGCTGGATCTTGGAGAGTAAGGAAAAATATTTAAAGAATAAATATATATTTTTAAGGCCTAAGCTTATATTTTAGAATTTTTCATTTCTGAATAATGTAATAACTGGGAAATATATTACGGTGAAACGTTGTAAACATTAATAGTAATAAACTAAATTATAGTATATATATATATTTTCTCATTTTCTTAGGTAAATGATTTATTTAAATTACAAACTATTTACTTCCAAATAGGTTAGTCGTTGACGCCTTATATATATCAAGTCTAGGATAATGGTTGTAAGATCAACTTCTGTTTTAGAATGATTTACACGGTGATGCTGTTATGACTTTACCACTTCAAGGCGTGAAAACTTAACTGCTAAGTATTCGTCCTTCTCGCCCTTCACTAAATCTACAAGGCCACAAACAGCTTCTTCTTAGGCGTGGTTGGAGGTAAGGCCACCCCCCAACGCTCTTTTACATATAGAAGTAACTGAAGAGTTTGAGAGTATCCCTTACTACTAGGTACTCGCAAATGTCTAGAAAGCCTTCAGCACCCTCCACCCATTGGAAAGGACTTATGATGGATAACAGTCGTGGTAGTTGAAGAATTCCTTTTTGAAGTAACTCGGGAGGAGGCACTGCCTAAACTCTAGGCACTTCTCAAACACAGTGAAGTGCTTCCTTGACAGTAGGACCGCTCATTCGTCCCTGCTCAGCAACCTTATTTGCTACCCAGGGATTGCTTCGACAATGAAGTTGCTTATAATCTAATTAGGCGCATATTGTTTACTTTTGCTCACTCGGCCGCTAGTCCCCTTGCCTATCTTATGAGCATTGAACAAATCCTTCGGAAGGGACAGGGGAGCGTACGTATATACATCCCTAGGGATGGCATTAATGATCTTAGCTCTGTCTTGTCCTTCTATGGCCATCCTAATAGGTTTGTCAAGTTATGCTAGCGACAAGACCTTGTTCTCTTTTGTCTAAAGGGGGTCACTCCTTGTAGAATTGGAGCTAAAGACATGCAGTGATGAAGATGAATCAGTTTCACCTTTGTTAGTTAACATGGCTATAATGTGTGAAGAAGGAAGAAAAGCTTAAGAAACTTTTGAAGAAAGTTTGCGAGTTTGATGCGAACGTAGAATTTGTAATGGCAAAACAAAGAGATTGCAGAAAAGTGGTCTCCCATTGTGATCCTGCTATTTATAGGTAAACTATCTAGGAAGCTGTACAGGCGATTATAGGGATCCATATAAGTATGAATCCCTTGGAATGTTGCATAGTAGATACGTGGAAGGCGTTTTGATCGGACGATTACCTTTAAAAGGCAAAGCGCATGTGGTTGCAAGCTAGTATACTACAACATGAAACTTATCATGTCACATTAAATACACGAAATGCAGGTGGGCAAAGATCATATTTCGAAAAAGTTCCTTCGGCAAAAAGCTTCTTTAGGGCTCATTCGACTTCCACTTGATTGGCATGATAAAGACATGGTACAGCCGCATTCACTTGGCCCACGACGAGTTTTGTTCAAATAGACTAGTTTGTAGCCTTGAAGCGTTTGCTTAGTGAGATGCAAAGGTGTCTTGCCCTGATACCCCTACCAAGGCTTAGTGTTGCCTGGGTCTTTGGCACTCCGCTTCGAAATAACTACTGATTACTTCGATCCATCCTACCTCGAACATTTTCGGCCCAAGTATCTATTGCCTTAGACATCTCTACCTTTGCCAGCTTCTAGGCCGAACCTACACTCTTACCACGTTGGAACCATAGTGCTAGGTCAAACTCTTTTGAGTTAGATCAGTTATGCCTGAGCAACCCATATATCGCTTTTCCTTACCTTCGCTTCGGCAATTGGAGGGAGGAGGTGGGTGGGGTGTAAGTGTTGACATGACACTTTGTACATAGGCCCCTTAGGATCGATTAGATCCAATGCATCTCGTGGCTTGGGGCTCACTCTTATGGGTGTAAGCCCTACAACCAGTCACTTAAGGCTTCGATTCGCTGAAAGATCTGATCGAGCCTAAATTATAAGTAAAGCTAGAAATATTAGTAAAATAATCCTGTAAGTTTGAATTTAAGAAAATAAGCAATAAAATAAAAGAATATAAAAATTCTAAATTTTAAGTATATAACTCGTTATTTATCGAAATGCGTAAAATGTGTAAAATGCATTCCGATAATTAACGAATTGCTAGAGATAAATTATATATATACTAAAAATCATAAAATAACCTAAATAATATTTAAGAATATTTATTTGTACTATATATGAATTTACATGTATGTAGAAATACATATAATTACTTCAAATACTCGTAATGTGCTAAAATAATACTAAATAATTAAAGAAAATTCATAATTAATTAAGGAAAAATAAAGAAAAATAAAAAAAAATAAGGAATGATCTAGATATAGTCGTGGAAGTTGGGGAAAATAAGAAAAAAAAAAGTATCCAATTAAATTAGAATAACACAAAAGTCAAATTGGAAGAAGATAAGGTAATTGTCTAATCAAATTAATGTAGAATAATTTCCTTAAAACTCTATAAATAGTAAGAAAAATTCAGAAGCTCATTTGGTCAATTTGGAGAGTGAGAAAAATAGAGAGCTTTGAAAATTCAAGAGAAAAACCAAAGAAAAAAAAGGAAAAAGGGAAATTGTGCAGTTAGGCCCATAAAGGGGAACCAACATCAGATGAGCATCTGGGAGTGGATGGCCACTACCACCATACGGTAGTAACAGCGCCTGGACCGGGCGACAAGGCCACGGTGGTCGGAGGTGGCCAGAGCCACCCAAATCGGTGAGTCCAATTTCCAGTCTTATTTTGTGTAATTTTGTAACAATACTAAATATTCTTAGAAAATTATGAAACTTGTTATTCTAGAATATTTTTGTATGTAGTTTTTAGGAAAAATATTATTTTGATGAAAATATGTCCCATGATATATGATCCTTAAGAAATCATACAAAACCGAGCATGTTTCGGTTTAGAAATAAATGACTTTAGGAGTGTAATTTTGAACCCAAAGTTTTTGTGTAGACTACTTAGATGATATAGAATAGTACTATGAAATCCGTTTTCAAAAATTAATTTTTAAAAATTTTAGATAATTTTTAGGCCTTAAAATGAGGCATAATATGGGTAATTTAGGGTTAATTAAGTAATTAAATGGTTAATTACTGATTTAGTGAATAATTATATGTTTTAGGATGTTGAAATCTGATGAAGTATGATACTTATAGTATTTAGGGTGTTGGATGTAATTATTATGTTAACTATGTAGTAAATGAGTAATAGGGAAAAATAGTAAATTTTAAGTTAATTTTGTAAATTAGGGTAATTAGGTGTAAAATCTGATTTAGAATGAATTTAAACATTTTGAAATGATAATTAATGTTAGGAGATGGTAATTAGAGTAATAGAAATATTAGATGTGTATTATGTACATAATAAGTAATAGTACATAATACACAATTATTAGAAATATAATAAATAAAAAATATTATAATAAAAATTGATATTATGACAATAATAAAAATGTATAATAAATGTAATATGAAATTTGAATTTATGTAATTAGAGGAAAAATGTAAAAATTTCTCACATCAGGAGTAAATTTGGTATACTAATAAGGATTTAAGTTTACCGGGTGGAATAAAATACTAATTAGAGGTAATAATGGTATTTAGGAGATTGGGAAGTAATGTGATTAATTTCACATTATGAGTTGAAACAAATTTCTAGGGTTCGAGTATAAAACAATACTTAGAAATCGAACTGGAACCTAATTTAGAAATCGATGAAAACCAAATCCGAATCTAACCTCAGACCTAGAATAATTGTAAAAGACTTAAGACCTAGATAATTGGATATATTAAACCCTAAAAAAAAAAGATAACAATAAGCGTTATAGGATAAAACGAACATATAATAGTTATATGAAAAACTGAAACCACGTTTGTGTTATAGGGATGATCGATGATGGCCTGAGCAAGTTGGACCTCGAATGAGTGAGCGAGGAGTCCAGGTAAGTTGGGATTAATACGTTACTGTATTTTAGAGGCTTGAGATTATGCTTGGTTGTGCTTGTTAGGTAGTTGGTCGTGTACATGTGCTTGATTATGAGTGATGCTATGATTCTGTCTATTGTTTTGGCATGTATTGTATGATTTGTGTGAAATGATTGATCACCCTAAATTAGACTTAATCAAATATATGACCTGTAATCATAATCAGACCTACATGATAACCCATTAGGGGAACTTAAGATTCTCCGGCTAAATATCGACCCCTTCGAAAGGGATAGCGTAGGATTGCAAAATGGTCCCTTCTTCATCCTTAGTTGAACTAATTGATAAGAGAGGAGGTTGCGGTGAGGGTGAAGTTAATGGTTCGAAGGTAGTTGCGGGAGGAGCTATGTCTCCATTATAAAAGCTTGGGTTTGGTTGCGAGCTATTGCATTAAAGGCAATTCCTCAACCTTGATTAGAGTGAGCGCAATTTCTCTAATCTCACGACGGGCTGGACAACGTCGTGCGATGGTATTTGCTTGAACATGCATTGCACTTAATAAGTTGATAGATAACTTTGTTATATTTGTGGTATAGTTTTAAGTCCTTCATTCTAACTTACTGAGCTGTAGTTGTTCCCATCCCTATAGACGTTATGCGAGTGTTGGCTAAGAAGCGACATACAACTACTTTAAAGCTAGCAACTGCTGGATCCTAGGGAGTGAGGAAAAATATTTGAAGAACAAACATATATTCTTAAAGTTTAAGCTTTTATTTTAAAAGTTTTCAATTTTTTTTAATAATTTAATAACTGAATTATAGTGTATATATATATATATATTTTCTCACTTTCTTAGGTAAATAATTTATTTAAATTACAAACTATTTACTTCAAAGCGGGTCAGTCGTGGACGCCTTGTGTAGATCAGGTCTAAGATAATGGTTGTAAGGCCAACTTCTATCTTAGAATAGTGAACATAGCAGGACTGTTACGACTCTGCCGCTTCGGTGTGTGACAGTAGGCCTAAGTCCTAGGCTTGTATTGATCAAGCCCAGTAAGCTTTACAACGGTTAGAATACACAAGATAAGGATCAAATAGTGCGAAACAGCCACATCTAGAATAAATGAGACACGTCAGTTACAATGACCTCACTCTTTTATATTTATAGGAGAACATCTATTCCACCAATTGACTTTTAACTGTCGGCTTCACTTCATTATAAATATGGGGTCACTACCTAATGGTAAAACTCTCTAAACTATACACTCTAAGTTTGCTTATTATTCCAAATCACTTTTTACTCTCTAAAGCTCCATTGCTAATTTAAGTACTGGAGTGGTCACGCCGGATAACCTTCCGACGTCTCCTCACAATGTACTATTTTTCAGGCTTTTTATGTGTAAAGCCTTCATACCTATTGACAGAAATCTTCGAGACGATACCTCTTAATGGCATATTTATTTTATAATTTTCTAATATCTATACATGCCATCCTTAATAAATATGAAAGATGAGGGTAATATCTTCATTATAGCCATACCTTAATAAAGGGAGAAAAAGTAATTTTCTTTTAATGAAGTTGGAAAAAAATAAAATAAAATCGAAATCGTATATATATATTCTATTATCCCGTTTCTATGAAATTATTGGTAGCAATAGGCTTACTTTTAATCAAGTATGTAATGATTTCAATAACTTATAACCTTTAAGGACATATGTAAATGCAGTTCCATGGGTATTTCAAATCTTAAATATGGCTTTACGAATAAAGACTATAATTCGTCACGAACACAACAAGATGTCTGATTAATTGTATAAAAAAAAGAAAAAAACTTAAGATATGTAGTGTGTATACTATAAATTGTATATATAAACACACATGTACACCCTACAAGTAACTATACATACATATTTAGTATATGTTAAAACATTTATATGTATTGTACGAGAGCACATGTACCATAATAAAACCTTTGTGTCATGTAATTCTTGTATATATATATATATTTGTACGATAATGATATATATATTTGTTACTTTTCCTCCATTGCAACACTGTTATAGTATTCCTGTTTTATCTATGTATAAGCCACACGAAATGTATATAATTTATATAATATAAAATAAAGTTATCATTCCACGATGATGTACCTTATAAATAAATAAGCTAAACAAGTTGTAACACCACTATAATTCTCTTAATTTAGTATAGGTTTCGATAAAAAGAAGATTATAATATAGTAAATCAATTTAAGTGAGTGAAATCTCAAGTAAATGGGATGGATACTTCACAATATTTTAGGGTATTATTTTAGAATATCTAGACTTTCATATGCATTTACTTATGTTTATAGTTAACTGTTTATATATGTGCAATGCTTGTGTTTGAGATTTGATTTGTTATAATGAGGGTTGAGCTCTAGGTTATGGTTATTTTGTGAATATTATTATGCTCGAATTGTTTGGCTTTAGTTGATTATCATTAAAATGAACTAACTTGGACTTAGCTTAACATCCAACTTGACATGCATCGCAACTTACTAAGGATAACAACTAAGATTTTCGGGCCAAACGTGGACTCCTTTCGATGAGAATACCTGAAATGATAATTTTCTTACCTTTGGTTAAACAAAGTGATAGGAGAAGAGGTCGTGACAAGGTTGGGGGCTATAGTTCGAAGGTGGTCACAAGAGGAGGGTATTCTTTATTGCACAAGCCTCAGTTTGGTTTCAATTCATGAGTACGCGGCATCAAGCTCCTCAACCTGGATTCGAGCGCGCACAATTTGTTTGATCTCATGATGGACTAAATAACATCATGCAATGACATTTGCTTGTATACGCATTGCATCTATCCAAGTGGTGTAAGTAGGGGAATCTGATGTTAGTGAATTTTTGGTGGGGTTAGAAGCAAAGAGAAAAGAAAAATTCATTAGGTGAGTTAGGAGAGACTTACCAAACCAAAGGATTTAGGGGGTATAGGATTTAAAGATCTTCACTTATTTAATTTGAGTTTACTAACTAAGCTAGCTTGGAGAGTGGAATAGAATCCTTAAGCACTTTGGGTCAAACTATTAAGGGGACATTATTTTCCATCTCAAGAATTTAAATTTGCAAGTAAAGGTAATTAGGCTTCTTAGTTTTGGAGTAGTCTATTGGAAGGATAAAAGATCCTTTATGAAGGAGCTTGGCATATTAAGGATGGGTGTAGGGTGCTTGTTGGAAAAGATAGGTGGGTTCCTAATGTGCCTAACTATAAATTAGTAAGAGGAGATGAAATTGGGTTCGATTTGAAGGTGCAGGATTTAATTGATTAGGATGGAGGAGAGTAGAATTTACAAGAGGAAAGAAGCATCGGAAGCATACCTCTTTATGGTACAATCGAATAAGATATCCTTGTGTAGTCGCATAATCATCAGGGAGATTATACAACTAAATCAGTGTACTTCCATCTTCAAGTTGGAAAGTTGGAAAACATTTAGTAGAAAGCATGATCTTCTTTTATGATTTAGAGCTTGATATGGAAAAGAATTTGGAGATTGAAGACCTTACCTAAAATTCAACAATTTTGGTGGTGAGCAATGTCTGGAATTCTTCTAACCATGGAGAATTTATTTTGTTGAATAGTAAAGATGGACCCTTTATGCCTTTTTTGCCTTAAAGTGGAATCATTAGAACATACCTTATTATGTTGCAAATGGACGGAAGTAGTATGGGCTAAAACCCTAGGTATCTAGATTGTGTGAGGCTATATTACTTCCTTAATTACATGGTGGATAGGTTGGTTAGGGGCAAAAAGAACGGGAGATAAAGAAAGTAGTAACTTTGAAACTCGTATCATAGAGAGGTGGCTTAGTGGATTTGGAAAGAGAGATGTGATGCACGCTTTAATATGAAAGCGCTTAACCTTAGAGTGGTTGTGTAGAGATGTGAGAGATGCTTCAAAGAGAAGATGATCGATCGATCGAGGTTGATGAAAGGTGCTTCGATACAGCAAGTTGAAAAGATTGCTACTTTAAAGAACAATAAAGAAACTAGGGTTTCTGGGTCTAAGAAAGGAAAGGAGAAAATAGAGGACATTGTATAGGATGAATGGATTAAAGATGAGAGTTTAATGTGGGGCTTTGTATCTAAGGGGATGTATTACCTAATCATGGAAGGTTCAGTTTCTTTTTTTAAACAACAATTTCTTTCATAAGGGCATGTTAGACGTTAAAGCCTTAGAGTTAACGAGGATTGGACAGTGTTTTTTTTTTTTTTTATTGTACATTTTAATGGTTCTTGGATAAGTCTGAAAGTTAAAGCAGGGGTAAGAGTTATTATCCAAGATTGAGTTGGATCTTTAATTGATGGCGGAATAACTGTTAATTTTTCGCTAAGGCTAGAAGCAATAGAGTGTCAGGCTTTATTTAAGCAATTGAGCTAGCACATAATTATAATAAATTTATTATTTCTGTTACAAAATGCCTCAATTTGTTTCAGGCTATAGTGGGTGATAAGAATTCATTACATTGGGAATCATGGCTGTACTTTAATGAAGTCAAGAGACTTCTAAGTAGTATTTCGACCTTATTTTATGGTTGTTGTTTTATGAAGAGGATAGCTAATTATAGACATCCCATTTTTGCTCTCGTGTAGTTTTAATTTTTTATTTTAAAGGGTTGTAATTCAAAAAAATATTACAAAATAAAAAAATGATAAAAAACACACAAAAAAGGAAAATTCTTAGAAAAATAAAAATTATAAAGATTTTTATTTTGGAAAATAGATTTTTGGAAAATGAAATGTTTTAGGGTCAATGTATTTGGTTTAGCTCATTTCGAGTAACTTTATTTTAAAGAGTCATATAGTTCAAGTACAATTTAAATGACCTAAATGTTAAGGCATAGGCTAATGGCTTAGGGTCATGGGTTTAAATCTCATCAAGTATACATGTGCCTTTTATTTTTTTCTTCCATTTCAAATATCGGTTAAGCATACAAGATTTAAATCTAATTATAAATCTCATCAAATCTTTTGAATTCAATGGACTTATATTTAAATTATTTGAGATAACACGAATCTAACGTGATAATGTTAAATCCAATGTGATAAAGATTTTGTAGGATTCAAATCTAATTTTGATTTTTATCGAATTAGATTTGGATCAATATAGAAGATTTGTTTTTGAGTCTTATAAATATCAATTGTGTGGCATAAAGAAAAAAGAGAGAATTACACACTCGCACTAGACCTAACACCATCCGTGACCTTCACTTTTAACAGCCCACGTCTTGTAACATCCATCACCATTCAACCTTGTTGCCGAATAGTAGCACATATGCCACTGCTGAACACATACGGGCACACTGACGATCACATACAATAGACCATTCTTGCATGCACCAAGGATAGTGACCTTTAATTCCAAATGCCATCCATTGTCAAATCAAACACAAGAACACTACTCAACCCCTAACATCGCCTAATCATCCTTGTTTCCACAATTCCCTTTGTCCATACTCCATTGGCTCGATGTTAACTCTATCTACTCTCGCACACCAATATCCTCTTATCTATGCTAATAGCAAAATCATTGTTTAACGCACAACACAAGTCCAACAATCGTGATACTCGTCTACAATTAGCACTTTGCCTCCATTGTCCAATGCTCACCATATGCGTACGCCTATCACCTACATACGTACACACTCCCTCTCTCGCACACACTGCTTGATGTACTTCACCAACAGCAGGCGACCTACATTTTACACTCATAGCATAGCAAAAGAACCAACATTGTACAGCAGTGTCCTTTTACCACTCATCCAACACCGAACCCAGCAGCAACTTAATGCCAACTCTAGCTAGTGCCCAAGCTGTAACCTTTGCTTGCTATGATCATTGACACCATCATCCTTCATTCACTGCTACGGATACCGTAGTACATGCATGGCTAAGCCTAATGCAGCAGTTCATCTTCACTATGACATCCAACTTTGAACACAAGCACAATCCCCATGCCACTCACTTCGACACACAGTTGTCATCAACAATTCACTTGCACTATAGAGCACGATCACCCTATGGACAAGCCACTTACTTGAATCCTCGATTGATCCACGCACGCTGCCAATTCAAGTTCTGTCCTGAATTTTTTTTACTTAATTGTTTATTTTGTTTTTTTAATTGTTTATTTAATGATGTGTTTAGTAGTTATTATAGCATAAGAAATTTTGTTTTAGCATTAGGACCTTAGAATTTTTCACTTAGGAAAATTACTTTTCAAAAAATAAAAATAAAAATGATAAATCCTTTCTAAGAATTTAGAAAAAACAAAAAGAACCTAACTTAGGATTCTTTTAGAATTTTTTTTAATAAAATTGATAAACATGTAAACTAGATGGATTTTCAAAATTAAAATAAACTAATATACTAAATTTTTCGAAAAGAACTATGGATATCCGATCCTAGCTAACAAATATATAGGTATCTCTAGAGTGACGTAAAAATCTGTAAAAACTTAGGTTTTAATTATTTATTTTTAATTTAAAAAGGACAATTTTGAAAAATAAAACCTAATTTCGGAAGAGTGATAGTAGTACCCATTAAGGTTTAATAGATAGCTCTCGAATTTGGAATCTTATGGTTTTTATCATTTTGAAATAAAAGCCAGTAACTAAATTGCATTCAATTCATCCAATTGATTACGATTTTTTTTCTGATTCATTCAATTCATCCAATTGATTACGATTTTTTTTTCTGATTTCAATTAGGTAGCTACTTCAGAAGTTTTTTTTTTAAAAAAAAAAACCGGAATTTTCTAATTTCTTTATTTAAGTATTAATATTAAATAAATTAGAGTTTAGTATTAATTGAAAAGTAGAAAATGAAATTAAAAATTAAAAACCAAAAAATCAGACCTGATACTAATCAAGCGATTGATTGGATTGCTTCTACTTACAGGAAAAGAATGTATCTAGGGAACTGATGTATTAACACTCCACTCTTTTTCCATAATCTTCTTTATGATTTATCATGTTTTCCCTTTGTTTCTTTAAAGAATTTGGCATGTAATTCGGTTTGATGTTGGATGAAATTCAATAAAGGAAATCTTTTGATGCCGAAAAAGAAAAATCTAATAAGATATTCAAAATAAATTTTTTTTTGGGTCAAATCTAATCACATCAGAATAATAAGCCGCCAATAGTAGTTTCCTCCCGTTGAAATACAGTAAGAAAGTTCGGCAATTATAAGTTTTCAGTTCCTGATTGAGATCTACAAGGAAAAGTGATACCATTTTAATTATTAAATGGCGGCTTTTCAAGCTATAGTATTCATGTATTAAAATTTTATTTTATTATTGGTTATTAATAATAAAAAATTAATATTATTAATATATTATATAAATTAATAAATAACATATAAATATTAATAAAATTTAATTTATAATAATAAAAAAATATTTTTTAAAAATATTAATTATATTTTTATATATTAAATTTTTATTAATATTTATATATCACTCATTCGTTTAAATTAATCCAATTAGCTTTTATAGATGTTTCTTTCTTTCCTTTTTTTTTATTTAATTTTCCTTGTAAGAGAAAAACACTATCTTTTTCTTCTTCTTCTCTTTTTTCTTTTTTACTTTTTTCCCTTCTCTTCTCGCAGTATCGGCCACACGTAACAACGCTAGAATTTTTAAAGTTTAATAATCATGGTGGGCGTGCCAGTTGTCACATAAGACTTTGGGATTATGCATCAATTTCGTCGTTGTCGTTAACGGATCTACAAGGTATGAAAATAATCGGATTCAGTAATGATGCTATTCTCTTTCGTGAAGCAAATGTGTAAATAAGGGCCAGTTTTCTTTGCTTTATGATTCCCGGTCAATTATTAAGTCAACCTTCTTATCCTACTGAATAGCTATAAAGTAAAGTGCCTATCTTTGCTGCATGAAATGACAAAATTTAAAGGGCCAATGCTTCCACAGTAGTAAGCAATCTTGGTAAATCGAATGGGAAGGTTGCGAAAATTGAAAGGGGTTAAGCATTAAGATGTTTAAATGGGTATTGAACCGCATTGATAAAAATATTGAAATATAATTTGTATTTATTTATTTATAAAATAGTAAAATTATCTATATTCTTAAGATTTTAAAATTAGAAGTATTTTATAGTCTATTTTTTATTGTTGGTAGATTTATATTTATTTATTTAGTAAATTGACATATTTTATTATAAAAATAAAAGAAAATATTACTTTTGGAAATGCAAAACCTGATTGAATCCTAGGAAGACTGAGTTTGATTGATTATTATCGATAACTAACGAGAATCAAAGAGGTGATTTAGATTTATTTTATGATGGGATTAGATCGAATTAGGTTTGATAAATAGGTTAATTCGAGTATGATAACACTAGTAGTAGAATGGATGTTTAATTTTTTCCAAAGTTAATTATATATTTCATAAAAAAATTCAAAAGAAGATAAAAGAAATGAAGCATCTGTTTCGGAAGTTGTCATTATCCATATGTGACAATGAGTGAATTGATATTGATAGACGTTAGGAGTTCTCATATATATATTTATATAAAAGATTATGAATATCAAATTCAACACCTCTATTGGATCGAGCGATTTTTTTATTATGAACCTACACAATATAAGAAATTCTACATATTGCGGGAAGCCTAGTGTGGGAAGTCCACCTTAATCGTCGAAGCCTGATATATATATATATATCTATGCATCTATATATATATATATATATATATATATATATATTCTTCTTCTCCTCTTATTATAACACACATCAACATGTAAGGCTTTTTTGGACAATTACCTAGATTAGAACGTAACATCAGTATTTTGTTTCCATAATGCTTAGAATTTTGTGCGACTAACGAACTTTCGAAACTATCTCTCGTCACCATCATCACAAAGTGAATAAGGAGAATTAGAACAAACCTCCCTTACCGCCACACAAGAGGCCTAGGCGCCCACTTCCTTACTAATCATCAAGACAAACATGCAATTGTGTTCAAACATATGTTACATATTTATCTATTTGAAAAGTCTAGATTTAGCACTAATCGATTATGACTATAATTCCATTCCCAGCACCTAAGTAACATCGAAACCTTCAAGTATACCTATCACCATCGAGGCAAAATGAGCGTGAGATCGACCAGACGGTAGGCGACTCACATACATGTGTACCTTTTAGTTATTCCACTTAATATTTTTCTTTTCTTTCTAAATTACTATAATCGAAATAATTACTTTACCATATAGGGGAAGATGGTACAAAAGCGGATTGAAGCCCTAGGGCATGCATACAAGCATTTGAGGAACAACCGATGCCCGAGATTAAGATAATGGCCGAAATTTGGGTCATAAATCTTGGGAGATGCGCGGTTTAGGTCGCAATAATTGTACACCATGATCTGCATACACAAGACGCTCCTTTGACAATCCAATATCCCTAGAGAGTCCTCAATGTCCTATTATAAAAAGTTAAAGCTCAACTCTTTGTTAGTGCGTCAAATAATGATTGGTTGAATATTCCTTCAGTTTAGGAAAGGAAACGGATGAAAGTAATATTATGTAAAATGTTGAAAATTAGAACATTTATAAGATTTGGAGAGCCATGACCTATGAGATTGGAATGCAAGATGATTTGGAAATTTATGACATTAATACTATAGAAGATTAAATATCGATGAATTTTTCAAAAGATTTAGATTAAGTAAATAAAGATATTATTAGTAATGGTACCAACAATAGCATCTGCAATGATAACAATGATGATGATTTTGGTTGAGATAACCTATAGTAGTTTTGATAAGTTGATCCCTATAATCAAATGGGTACCTTGTAAAGCAAAAGAGATAACTAACACTTATAATACATTTGATTCTTCTTGATTAGCCCTTCAATAAGGTCCTAAGGATCAAATTTATTAGACTCTTAGGGCTAGCCCTAGTAATTTGTCCTTTATGTAGTGAACCATTGGGATTCTTGAAGATTTCCCCTTAAATTAGAAACAAAGCATAATCTTGAATATAAGAAGACAACTTTGTTAAATGAAAGAAGTAGAAACACCGTAATCATTTGAAAGACCGATTCTATTAAGCGTTATCACTAACTTCCTTGGCATCTAAAAGCTCATCCTTTCTAGGGAGTTAATATTTCGTCTCTTTCCTACTACAATTACATTATGTTTTTCAGAGACTTCTGGTTTCCATGATTTAAAAGACAAAACATATTGCACATCATGATTTTATGATAAATCTAGTAATTTCAAAGACAACAACTGTAAGAGGGACCAAAGTTAGATGATGCCAAGGTCGCGTATCGCTCTTCCGTGGCAAGTCCCTCTATTATTATTTTGTATATAGTATGTAAAGTCGGCATATTTATCTAATAAGACTCCATCATCTTGTGCAATATTAAAAAAAATTAATTGACCGAGTAGATAAAAATAAATAATCATTATAACCAAAATCTTATCGTAACATCCGGTAATAAGAGATAGATTTAAATAAATTTACCATTTTGACTACTATGTCTTTTTTTTTTTTTATGTTCGAAAGTATATTATTTAGATTTTAAAAGATAGAAGATTCCACGTAATCAACGATTTCAGGTTTTAGAGAAATTTGATTCTACTATATATATATATTTTATGCAATTCCTTAGATATTTTTAAATATAAATATAGATTTATCTTCATTTCATTGCATTTCATTTTATGTTATTCTATTCTAAACCGTTCCATTACAAAGCATTAACGGAATAAAAAAAAAAAAGTTCGAATGATGACATAGTCTTGTTGCAATGTTAATCAACATTCTTCGAAATAATTTTTCTTTTTCCATTTTTGAAGTATATTTATTAATAACCATCATGATCAGCTACTGTGGCAACACTCAAAATCAATATATTCATCACTGATTTCCAAAATCACTTGGTTATTAGAAATGCTTTCATTACTACATTTGGATGTGAACACTAATATAAAATCAATATAAATTTAAAAAGGAATATTCAAAATGGTAGCCCCGCCAAACAAACACACCGCGAGGCAGTACCATTTACATTATTTATTTCCATTATTCTATACATCCATTTATTTATTTTTACAACAATTCAATGAAGCACAATACAACAATTTACCATTTAATTGGACAATACGCACGTATTATTTCAAATTAATACGAGAAACTCTTCACACTGGAAGACAACAATTAATTTAATAAATTAATCAATCACTAGCAATTGAATATGAGAGACGACGATGGCATAACTTGATCAACCTTAACAATTAGGCCCTGTAGGAGGTGGGCGGTGTCGGTAATATGCAGCTCCTCCGCCAGCACCGCCTGCAGCTACACCACTGGCCCCACCGCTAGCACCTGCTCCGTGAATTATGACGTCATCTTCGATTTCCAGTGACACCGCTTGCTCGCCGTGCGGGCCGGTTGCTATCCTCTCATGGATGGCTTCGTGTTCCTCAACAACTTCTTCGCATGGAGGGGGAGGACATGGTGGTGGTACAACAACAGGAATCATGACTGGCTTCTTCTTTTTCTTAGCCATGCAGAAGAGACCAACGGCAAGGAATGCCAACAAGAATGCACCTCCGAGTGAGACACATACAGCAATTACAGTTTTGTGGTTATGTCCACCTCCGCCAGGCGGAGTCAGGATTGTGGGGGATGGTGCCAACGAAGATGGTGGTGCACCGTAAATGACGGGTGGGTAGAGGGGTGGGTAGAGAGGTGGGTTGTGATGTGGTGATGGTGCTGGAGTTGGTGGTGATGGTCTTGGGGGCCATGGAGGGTATTTGGGGGGGCAGTTGTGTTCGGGTGGCGATGCTTTTGGTGGGAATGATTTTGGAGGATAAGCTGGTGGGTGGCTATGCTTAGGTGGTGAAGCTTTTGGTGGCGATGATTTTGGAGGGTAAGCTGGTGGATAGCTATGCTTAGGTGGTGAAGCTTTTGGTGGCGATGCCTTTGGAGGACAAGGTGGGGGATGGTTGTGTTTCGGTGGGGAAGCCTTTGGAGGATACTCTGGGTGACTGTGCTTCGGGGGTGATGCCTTGGGTGGTGATGATTTTGGAGGGTATTGCGGGTAGTGGGGTTGAGGTGGTGATGCTTTTGGAGGGTATTCTGGCGGTGAACCATCAGTTGGGGTTGGTGGTGGAAGTGGACTGTAAGCTAGTATTGGAGGTGGGTGCACAAGCTCTTTTGGTGGTGGTGCGGCTTTGTGATGATGGTGGTGGTGTGGCGGCTTGTGATGGTGATGATGACGATGAGGAGGAGGAGGAGGAGGAGGAGGGGGTGGTGGAGCAGTAAAGTTGCACTCTGGAGTTGTAGGTGGTGGTGGTGGAGAGTAATCGGCAGTGGGAGGGGGTGGTGGTGGGGAGTAGTATGGATAGGTTGGTGGTGGTGGAGAGTGATCGGCAGTGGGAGGGGGTGGTGGTGGGGGGGAGTAGTATGGATAGCTCATGTTGACGATGATGATGATAGGAGAATGCTTCGACGGAGTACTTTGAAGTCTCTGTCTCTCTCTTTTCTTTTACGCAGTGGAAAGAGTGAGAGAGATGGTTGAGATATATGTGAAGGAGGCCTATTTGTACTAGTCAGGAAATCGTAATTTTGTCAAAGTCAAAACTATATACTTCAACAAAGATTGCTTAGCATAAGGTTTGTCTAGTTGTATAGATTAACTTAATTTTGATCGGACGGTCATGATTAATCCACTATGTTACTACTTTTTTCTTCATCAATTTTTCTTGCTTTATTGAGTTGGCCTGCTGGGGTTGTTATAGTTATTAACTTGGACTATAAGCACATGATGAAAATTTGCTATTCCGAAATGCATTATTCGACTATTGCAAGTGGTCAATTTATTTATTTATTTATGTAGGATTCCTATAAATAACTTAAATATCAATCCAACATTAGTTCCATCATGTTCCGAAGTTATGTAAAATTGCTTTTTTATGCTAAAGTAACATGTCCCTCCAAATTTTTGAGATTATTTTTTTTCCCTAATAATTGAAAACTATGATATAAGTGAGTTGAGACAAGATAATCTATAGTTGTAAACTTAAACTCCACTTAAAATTTTAAAGTTTGAATTTTACTCAAAAACTTAAGTTAAATCTGATTAATTCATTTATATTCGATTTATCTAAAAAAATTTCTTCTCATTAAAATAATTCATATTCAACTAGAGCTTAATAAATATTTAAACTCAATTCAAATTCGATTAAACTAATATATATTAGTCACAATCAAATATCACCAAAATCATCAAGCTCAACTCCATAAATAATTTGGGAGGCATACTAAATAATCAAAGCTCGATCATATTTAAATTTTGTGGAGTTGAACTCGAATAATTTATGTATAACGTAAACTTATATATGTTTCTTAAGTTATATCAATACTGATATGGACATTATACGTACATATATGGAGGCTTACTGTATATTTAGATGCGTTTTTGTGTACGAGTAGTGAATTTCCTCGATCTAATTCCATTGACGGATGGAGGTTTACTTGCATCTGTCCAAGAACTTGATCGAAAGCATAACATGGACTATACAACTCTCAACAATCCTCCAATGAGACAAGTACCCTCTTGTCGCATATGCAAGTGTTGCTATCTTAAACTTCTTTACGTGAGGGCGAGAGGTTAAAAAAAAAAAAATTTCTTTACCTGAACTATTAAAACAGAGTAATTACACAATATATTAGAATACTAAATTTTTTTTAATGTTAAGTTTTATCCGAATTTACTCAACTAATATTTTCTTTGGTATAATTATAATGATGAGGATTAATATTTTAGAGTAAATTTATTTAAAAGATTAACGTTTTATAAAATTAAAATGGAGGGAGATAAATGCTTCGGTGTAAAATTAAAAGAGAGAATTTGTTAAGTTGCCGTTAAACTGAATTCTACATCGCACCTTAAGTTATATGTGTATCCTTACTGATGTGTCGTTAGGAACGGGTGGAGATGACGTGGCAGAAGAAACTCAACTCGGAAAGAATTAACGTGATGAAATAAGACCCACCCGATAGCCCATATTGAAAAGTGAAATTAAGAAAATTAAAACACCGGATTTTAATGCCTTTAGATTCGAATTCAGGCCAGATTGAAATGCCTTGTTCTCACACCGTGTTTTTACTTTGGATTGCACTGTCGAAGGTTTTTTAAAAAATAAATAAATAAAGGAAATAAGTGCTAATCTGAGTGAGCGGATACCTTAAAGACCCATTATACAGGACGGAAAAGAGAAAATGGAGATCTGATTTTGATTCATTCTCAATAGTCATGAGATGATCATTTTAGGTTAATCTTTTTATCGACAGATACTCCAATTATATTCGTAGTCTCTGAAGGATGAGAACCAATCATGTAGCATTTACATCGAGAATTTAAGTATTGTATACGTTATTAGTTTGATCCTTTATAGGAACTATCCGTGATAATTAACTTGCAAAATAGATTTGTTTATCATAAAGAGATTCATTGATCCCTGCTTTACCTTAATTGTTATTTGAACAAGTAAAGTTCTATCTTAGTTTGAGTGGGGATAGCATTTCTCTTCTGAGTTAAAACCAAATCCTTTACTACCGCTGAGTTAATGAAGTGCAATCAAATGAAATTAGATCCATTTTTGAACAACTTGTTATAATATACTAAAAATAAATGATACTGCTATTTTTAACCATTAATGCATACATCGTATATAAAATCAATATATATGATGAATTGGGTTCATGGGATTTAGCAAATTGTCTTACTTGTGAGATATCATCGAGAAATAGGAATCCATGTTATCAAAAAATTTCCTGCGATTATTTCTAGTATGGAATGGGTCAATCATCTACTTTGATATTAATAACTCTGATTTTAAATATATTTCACATGGTGATTTTATAGTATTTCCCTTACATTTTTTGTTTTCTTTAAAGAAATTGATACTTAATTGAGTAAAATTTTGATTTCAAGGTTTGAACGCATTCTTGAATCGAAAGCGAAGAAAAGGAATCAAGTTTCACTCAATTCGGAGTTCAAATGAAGAAGTTATGAAGTTTTTAAGTTACACAGTCTGGGACATGACCATGTCCCCAGGCTGCTATGTCCCCAGGCTGTGTCCATGCAGGGAAATTTGCCAGGGTTAGAAAGTTACACAACCTAGGGATACGGTCATGTCCTAGGTCGTGTCTGGTAAAGAAAACGAAAACCTTATAATACAGTATAAAAAGATATATTAGGTTTTCACAAGACATATGAGACATTAGAGACGAGAAGAGACTTGAGGAGAAGGAGAAGAAAAAGGCGAAAGAGAAGAAAAAGGCGAAAGCAACACCGACTTCAAGATTGGAGAGATTTTTCATCAATCAAAAGGGTTTTTCATATTTTATTTTATGTTTTTGATGGAACTCGTTTTTAGTTTCATTATGATAGCTTAGAATTCGTATATTTAGGATTATGGAACCTAGGGTTTCATTAAAACTGATAGGTGTACTTGCCTCATATCTGATATCTTATTGAATAAAAATGGTGATATTGTTCCTCTATTGATCAATAATTTCGATTTTTGGGAAGTATCATGATGATCCAATAATAATGGTTTCAATTTTTTGAAATGAACAATTTGAAGACTTATTGATTCTAACAACTGATTGCAGAGTTGATCATTCGGACCTTTCAATTCATAAATGGAGATCTCAGACCTATGAACGGGGGTATTCCCGAAACTTACAAAGAAAAAAGGAAGTGAGTTAGACAAAAAGAGAAGCAACTTGGACAAAATGAAATAAAGTGACTTAAACAAATCTTTTTTATTGATAACCTCAGACCAATCAATCGAATATTGATTAATATGTACACCCATCATCCATAAAGGAGCTGACTAAAACCAAAGTTTCATGTTCGATTTTGAATTAGAGACATTAAAAATTAGGAATCAACGTCAACTATAACCCCTAGCTTTCCAAGCTAACGATGCAGGTTCGATTTCTGCTACCCGCCCTATTCTCTATTTCAAATAGAATAGATTCTATTTTTGCAATGTAGAGTATAGAATGTTCTTACTATACATTATTAGATAATTGATTATCTAATTTTGACTTCTATTTCTTTTATTCTATTTATTATTTTATTTATATTATATTTGATTTGATTTATTTATATTTGATTTGAATTGAAATAATTCAATAAATATATTAAAATAATTAAGTATAATAAATATATAATCTTTTTGGAATGGATTAAATATAGTGATTACATTAATGAGAATAGATGTCCAAATACAATAATTTCTAGTACATTATAACATGTTCAAAAATGGATCTAATTTTATTTGATTGCACTTCATGCTCCAAATTATTGATAATTCAATCTTTCTTAGGTGAAACAGAGGATATCTGTCACGTCCTGAAACGACAGAGTTGTAATAACCCTGCCGTGTAAACGATCATAAGATAGAAGTTGGCCTTACAACTGCTATCTTAAACCTGATCTACATAAGGCGTCCACGACTAACCTGCTGTGAAGTAAACAGTTTGTAATTTAAATAAATCATGTATCTAAGAAAATGAGGAAATATATATATACACTATCATTCAATTATTGAAATTCAAGTTTATAATAATTCTCCGTAACATATTTCCTAGTTATACATTATTCAAAAATGAAAAGTAATAAAATATGTGTTGATTCTTTAATGTTTTTCCTTACTCCCCAGGATCCAGCAGTTGCTAGCTTCAGAGTAGTTGTTGCCGTTTCTTAGCCAGCACCTGCACGATGTTTATAGGGATGTGAGCAGCCACAGCTCAATAAGTTAGGATGGAGGACTTAAAACTATATCATAAATACAATAAGGTTTTCAATCAACTTATTAGGTGCAATGCATGTGCAAGCAAATGCCATCACACGACGTTGTCCGGCCCGTCGTGAGATTAGAGAAATTGCGCCCGCTCTAATCCGGGTTGAGGAGTTTCCATTAATGCAACAGCTCACGACCAAACCCAGGCTTGTGTAATGGAGACCTCGCTCCTTCCGCGATTACCTTCGAACCATTGTCTTCACCTTCGCCACTACCTTCTCTCCTGTCACTTAGTTCGACTAAGGATGAAGAAGGGACCATTTTGCAATTCTGCGCTATCCCTTTCAAAGGAGTTAGTATTTAGCCGGAGAGTCCTAAGTTCCCCTAACGGTTTGCCATACATGTCCGATTATGATTACTGGTCGTATATTTGATTAAGTCCAGTTTAGGGTAATTAATCATTTCATACAAATCATACAAATCATACAATATATGCTAGAGCAACAAACAGAATCATAGTATCACCCATAATCAAGCACATGCACACATCCAACTATCTAACAAGCACAACCAAGCATAATCTCAAGCCTCCCAAAATACAGTATTGTATTAATCCTAACTTACCTCGACTCCTCGCTCA
Source organism: Lumnitzera racemosa (assembly GCA_024138005.1). Lineage (NCBI taxonomy): Eukaryota > Viridiplantae > Streptophyta > Magnoliopsida > Myrtales > Combretaceae > Lumnitzera > Lumnitzera racemosa. The sequence goes on from JAMXBC010000001.1 coordinate 126,889,184, forward strand.
CTCACTCGAGGTCCGACTTGCTTAGGCCATCGCCGATCATCCCTATAACACAAATGTGGTTTCAGTTTTTCATATAACTGTTATAGGTTCGTTTTATCCTATAACGCATATTGTTATGTGTTGTTTAGGGTTTAATATACCTAATTATCTAAGTCTTAAGTCTTTTACAATTATTCTAGGTTTGGGGTTAGGTTCGGGTTCGGTTTCCTCATCAATTTCTAAATTAGGTTTTAGTTCGATTTCTAAGTCCTAAACATGCTCGAATCCTAATGTGAAATTAATTACATTAAACTCGAGTATTCAAATATCCTATTGGGTCTTAATTTAGTATTCTAAGCTATTCGGTACACTCTAGTCCTAATTAAGGTATTGGATTTATCCCTGGTGTGAGAAAATCTTACTTTTTTATATAATTACCTAAAATTCAATCTTAATTCAGATTTGATATTATTCTGATTTTTACTCTAATATTATCTAAATAACCCTAATTTTTTAGATTTATTAATTTACAATTTCACATATTACTAATTTCTTATATTAATTACTTAATTTCCTAAATTAACCATACTTAATACTTCAAAGGTTACGATTAGGGTTCCACATTAGAGATTAACATCCCTAAACATCTAATTACTATCTAAATCAGTAATTAATATCTTAATCACCTAATTAACTCCAAATTACCCAATTTTTTCATCATTTTAGGGCTAAAAATTAACTTAAAAATTTAGAAAATTAATTTTAAAAAAATGGCTTCATAACATTGTTCTATATCACATGAGCATCCTACAGAAAAAAAATTGAGCTCCAAACTACACTCCTAAGCCTATTTATTTTCCGTTCTAATCATGCTTGGTTTTGCACAATTTCTTAAGGACCTTATATTTTTAGATATGATTAAACTAAATCACTATTTTTCCCTAAATCTACATACAACAAAAGCTTAGAATAACAAGTTTCATAAATTTTTAAAACTATTTACTATTTTTACAAAATTACATAAGAATCAGGCTGGAAATCGAACTCACCACTCTGGGTGGCTCCGGCCACCGCCGGCCGCCGTGGCCTTGTCAGCCGGCCTGGGTGCTGCTACCACCATGTGGTGGTGGTGGCCGTCCACTCCCAGATGCCCGTCGGGTCTGGGTTCTCCTTTGTGACCCTAGCTGTAAAGTTTTCCTTTTCTTTTCTTTTTTTTCTTTGGTTTTTTTCTCAATTTTTGCCTCTTCCTGATTTTCCCTGATTTCTAACTGTCCAAATGAGCTTCTAATTTTTTCTTGCTATTTATAGAGCTTTAGTGTAATTATTTTGCGTTAATTAGATATGACTTTGCCCAATTTCCTTGATTTTTGGCTTTTATGTTGTCTAATTTCAATTGGTTAATTTTTATTTTGTGGATTCTGACCTGCCACAACCTAATTTGGATCGTTCTTGATTTTTCCTAATTTTTTTTTTATTTTTTTATTAATTAATTATGAATTTTCTTTAAGTATTTAGTATTATTTTAGCACATTTCGTGTATTTTAAGTAATTACGCATATTTATACCTACATGTAAATTCATATATAGTACAAATAAATATTCCTAAATATTATTTAGGTTATTTTATAGTTTTTAGTATGCATATAATTTATCTCTAGCGATTTGTTAAATATCGGAATGTATTTTACGCATTTTCGATAAATAACAAGTTATATACTTAAAATTTGAAAATTTTGTAGTCTCCTATTTTATTACTTATTTTCTTAAATTCAAACTTACGAGATCAGTTTACTAATATTTCGAGTTTCACTTTATAATTTAAGCTCGATCGGGTCTTTCAATCGATCGAAACCTCGGATTGCTAGTTTTGGGGCTTACAATATCTCGATCAGGGGAGAGAATGGGGAAATCCCAGATGACCTAATATATCTGACAAATTGTACTATACGTCAACCCAGGAGGCATCTTCCTCTTCAGGACTTCGAGAAGGTACTTTTGGAACACTAATAGGCATAAAATGAAAGAAAAAAGAATTAAGTACTATATTTCACTTTGATGTAAAAGCGTAACAATGCATTTATTGCCTTAATAATATTTTCTTTTTTTAGATTTTATCCATAGATTGGGAAAAATTCTTACGAATAGTTCTTTTGAATAATTAACAAATATGTATGGATTTGTTCATAGAAAATGGGATCAACCCCCATTGCATATTGGTACTTTTCGAATATATAATAGATCTGCTTCTCTTTATTCCTACGAATCGAATTGTTCCATTTTTACTTTACTAAAAAACATAATAGATAAATATTAATTCTTTATTCGAGATAGCTCATGGAAGGGGGAAGGCCACAGCATAGTTTTTTCCAATGCAATAAAGTTACATTGTGTCTATTATTCGTTGATAAAGAGGTATTTACATGGGTTTACCTTGGTATTGTGTTCATACCGTCGTATTGAATGATCCTGGTTGTTTGCTTTCTGTCCATATAATGCATATAGCTTTAGTTGCTGGTTGGGCCGGTTCGATGGCTTTATATGAATTAGCAGTTTTTTATCCCTCTGGCCCTATTCTTGATCCAATGTGGAGACATGGTATGTTCATTATACCCTTCATGATTTGTTTAGGAATAACCAATTCCTGGGGCGGTTGGAGTATCACAGGAGGATTGTAATGACTCTTGGTATTTGGAGTTACGAAGGTGTAGTTGGTGCACATATTGTGTTTTCTGGCTTGTGCTTCTTAGCAGTTATCTAGCATTAGATGTATTGGGATTTAGAAATATTTTGTGATGAACATACAGAAAAACGTTCTTTGGATTTGTCCAAAGTCCAAGAGTTTTATAAAACGTTCTTAGTGGAAAAAAATGTGAATGAAAGGTACCACTAAATTGATTTGGTTCCATGAATCTAAGAAATAGTAAGTATTCTTGATCTCTCTCAATTCGAAAATCCAGGATTTGAGTCGATGTCCTTTCATGGAATTAGATTGACTTATCCTAAAGGTTTCATTTCAATTAGAATTTAGTTATTCACCATGTACGGGGATCCCCGCTAAGCATCCATGGCTGCATGGTTAAAGTGCCCAAGTCATAATTGGCGAATTCATAGGTTCAATTCTTACTAGATGTACGCCAATGAGACCCTCCAATAAGTCTCTTGGAATTGGCTTTGTATCAATGGAACCTTATCATCCATACATAACGAATTGATGTGCAATATTCATATCATAACTTATGAACAGTAAGAATTAGCATTCTTACTTATTGACACTAGAACTCATAGGGAAGAAAAGAGACTCATGGATAGAATCAAATATGTAGTATGTACCGACAAAAGTGGTAGTACATTACATAGTAAGTTGAATAGATATCTAATTATAGGCTAGTTTTGGTGTAGAAAGTTTCAAATTCAGGATCTTCCGTTGCATAGATCTCCTGAGAAACGAAGTTATAGGAACGTAGGTTCAAAGCTAAACCAATTACTCCAAGAGCACTCATCCATAAACCAATTACTAGTATAAATAACATAAAGAAATGTAACCAATGTTTATTGGAAAAAGCAACCCTAAAGATTTAGGACCAAAAGTGATTAACGGTGACCATCGAATAAGTTTATTCAGCTTGAGTTGGGTTAAAAACATGGAATGTATTTGCATTATTACCATCTTCAAATAAAGTATTTTCAACGGTAGCACCACGAATAGTGCATAGCAGAGTAGCGCCCAATACATCGGTAATTCCCATCATATGAAACAGGTTCAATGTCTAATTATGAAACCCTTAGAAAAAGAGTATGAAGCGAAAGATAGCTGCTACACTAAAACTAGGTGCAAAGAACCAACCAGACTGACCTAGTGGATAAATCAAGAATACAAAAACAAGAGACTCATGGATAGAATCAAATATGTAGTATTTATCGACAAAAGTATTCGGTTATTGGGGAAAAATCAATATACTTCTAATGTCGAATCAAGATCTACTAGGACAAAAATAAAGTACTGGGTCAAACTCTTGTTTGGTGTCAAGGTAAAAGCTATGAATATTATCGACTCCTGGGAAAGGGTAGAAGAATGGAACTTATTATGGGACATACAATGCATTACAGACGTATAATCATTACGCTTCAACCGGGTTATTCTATTTTATCTCTTAGAAAGAACTTAAATCAAAATACTTAATAGCATGTTGATACATTTATACAAAACTTCTACCCTGAGCACACGCAATGGAAACATAGACAGCCAAGTGAAATCCAATACGCGAAATAATTTGATCTACGGACAGCATCATTGTAGTAAAGGTTGAAATGCCAGAGGAATCGTTACCATAGGGCATAGAGAGGGAGGTCATAAGCGTTTATACCATAAAATCGATTTTCGACGGAATGAAAAAGACATATATAGTAGAATCATAAGCATAGAATACAACTTTAATCGAAATGGATACATTTGTCTCATACACTATGGGAATGGTGAGAAGAGATATATTTCACATCCCAGAGGGGCTATAATTGGAGATACCATTGAGATAGTTAAATTTCACTAAAATAGTTTCATTAGCTCCTCAGGTATTATAAGCTAATATGTAATATAATTATGTTAGTTATATTATACATAGGAATTTGAATGAAATAGATTAATTGATGGATTAGATTGTATCTTACGCATATACCTTATCTATTCTAACATAGAATGTAAAAAAAAAAAAAAAATAGCATGTTGTTATATAAAAAATGGGAGGAAAAAAGAATTTTAGTTTATCATGGGTAGGGACACTATTTCTGACATAATAATGTCTATACGAAATGCTAACATGAATAGAAAAGGGCTTCCCCACCCCCCCTTTTCGCTCGACTCTTTGGTCTTAAGAATATTGGTTTTAAGAATGAGTGATTGTCCTTCTCCAACCCTTACTACTAAACCTAAGAGTGGGTAGTTAATGCGTTCTACTTATTGAACAGGATTCTATAGTTGGTTCGTGACCCCTGGATGCCAAAGGCGCCTTTGGGGTGATTTTGTAGTTCTTACGGGGTAGAGACGATGGGGTTGGTCCATGGATTTTCCTTCCTTTTGCTGCATTTCGCTCAAAGGGTTGAAGGGAGATAGCGTGTTAAGCTATTCGCAAGGGCTAACTTGATCCTCTTCCCCAAGGATCCCAGACGAGGGAACCCTAAGAGAGCCATTGGCTCCAACTACCGTCCATGTACGATCAATGCTAGATCTAACTAACTGCCCATCCTACCTCCTTTACGTTCTTAACAACCCATCTTTGTCTCAGTAGAGTCTTTCAGTGGCGTGTTTCTATCCTCTTCCCCATTACTTGGAAAAAGTGAGCCACCGGTTTAGGTACAAGATACTATCATTACCACCTGGACAATTAGACATCCAACTCATAATTGCAACAACTCAATTGCAAGAGCGGAGCTCTACCAACTGAGCTATATCCTCCCGAGGTATTATAAGCTTTGCGTCCTGATATTTATTACCGATCAGAATTGGACCATAATGGAATTTCGGTCTATACGGGTACCATAATATCCGATTGGGGAGGAAGATTAGAATTAGAGATTGATAGAAAGGCAAGGATATTGGCTTGTGTGAGTAGGAAACAGAAAATATCTATTCTAATTCTATCATTAGCTATGGGTTCGAATCTAAGAGAAATTATAGAGAATGTTTGCTATCTTGAGATTTTCTTGTCTTTCCTAAATGAGAAAGAGAAAAAAAAAAAAAATTGGATCAAAAGAAAATGCCATTTTGGAGTTTTATCAACAATTTTCTTGTGTAGGTAAAGATTCGGTATTTTTTGAATCTTTATGTAAAGAATTACAACAGAAATTCTTTCAACAAAGATGTGAATTAGGAAGGATTGGTTGAAAAAATATGAATCGTAGACTGAATCTTGATATACATTAGAACAATACATTTTTGTTACTGTGAGATATATTGGCAGCCGCGGATCATTTGATTGGAATGAAATTCAGAATGGGTACACTTGATGATATGAATCATTTGAAAAATAAGCGTATTCGTTCTGTAGCGAATCTCTTACAAGATCAATTTGGATTAGCTCTGGTTCATTTAGAAAATGCAATTAGAGGAACTATATGTAGAGCAATTAGGCATAAATTGATACCGATTCCTTAGAATTTGGTAACTTCAACTCCATTAACAACCATGTATGAGTCTTTTTTTAGATTACACCCGCTATCCCAAGTTTTAGATCTAGAGATCATTTCGATTCCATTAGTAATGAGGATTCGGAATATCGCCTATTGATCAATCAAAGAGAGATTCAACAACTAATAGAATGATCGATTGTTTTGGATCCTTCCTTTTGTCAAATGGAATTGATAGAGATTGAATTAGACTGACTCTCTAAATGCCTTTTTGGATATTCCTCAATGTCTCGGCTATTTGCGGAACGTGAGAAGGGAATGGATAATCATCTACTTCCGGAAGAAATCAAAGAATTTCTTGGGAATCCTACAAAATCCATTCTTTTTTTTTTCTAACAAATGGTCAGAACTTCATCTAGGTTCGAATCCTACCAAGAGGTCTGGTATAGATAAAAAATTGTTGAAGCAAGATGTTTCTTTTGTCCCATCCAAGCAATTAGAAAATAAAGAAATAGTTAATATATTCAAGATAATTACGTATTTACAAAATACTATCTCAACAATTCATACTATTTTATTAGATTCAGGATTAGATATGGTTCTGAAGGATGAACTGGATATGTATAATTCCAATAAGATTTCATTCTTGAACAAAAATACATTTTTTGATTTATTTCATTTGTTCCATAACCGGAACAGGGGGGGATATACGTTGCACTACGATTTTGAATCAGAAGAGAGATTTCAAAAAATGGCAGGTCTATTCATTCTACCAATAACTGAGTTGGATCTGGTATATCATAAGGGATTTGCCTTTTCTATTGATTCTTACGTATTGGATTAAAAACAATTCTTAAATGAGATATTCAACTCTAAGGATGAATAAAAAAAAAAATCTTTATTGGTTCTACCTCCTGTTTTTTATGAAGAGAATGAATCTTTTTATTGAAGAATAAAAAAAAAAGGGTCCAGATCTCCTACGGGAATGATTTGGAAGATCCACAACAAAAAATAGTGGTATTTGCTAGCAACAACATAATGGAGGTAGTCAATCAATATAGATTTATCTAAAATTTGATTCAAATCCATTATAGCACCTATAGGTACATAAGAAATGTATTGAATTGATTCTTTTTAATGAATAGATCCGATTGCAACTTCGAATATTGAATTCAAAGGGATCAAATAGGAAATGATACTTTGAATCATAGAACTATAGGGAGAGATGGCTGAGTGGACTAAAGTGTCGGATTGCTAATCTGTTGAACGAGTTTTTCATATCGAGGATTCGAATTCCTTTCTTTCCGTTGATGACTTGGTATTTTATTTATCTTTCAAATTTCAAATTTTTGAACCCTTTTTATTTTTATTTAAAGGTGTGTAATAGATAAAAATGTTAATAAATAACAATCTTAAGAACATTGAAAAATGAAGCAAAACAAGTAAAAAAAAAAAAAGAAAAGAAAAAGAAAGACCTCTTTTTTTATTCTTTGCGTCCAGGATTACGTCTTGGATCATTAGATAGGAATCCAAAGATGAAGAGAGAAACAAAGAATATCACTACTATATAAATAAAGAGTTTGAGAGTAAGTATTACACAATCTCCAAGATCATTTTTTGGAAAAAAAAAAAAAGAGAACAGGTTCTCCATTTTTATACCATATATCTTATTTTGATACCAATAAATGAAATGTTTTCTATAAACTAGAGAAATAATTTTTCGAAATTCATTTGTAATTTATAATAAGAATCGAGTCTTTCATTACGACAAAATGGGATGATTCGGATTTATCTTAGCTATCGTATTGAAGAATTGTTTAGATCAAGGGTTTATACACTTCTCTGACCGTATCCATTGTTAGTTTTTTTTTCTAAGATAAATCATGTCTAGGACCGTATCAAAGATCTCATTGAAAACTTACAGCAACTTACCAAACAAATGCTAAGAGAAAAAAGAGAACAGATATTATTGACATAACATCTACGATTGGATTCAAAAAAGCGTAGGCCTTAGATAATTTTGCTAAGAAAAAACTACTCAAATAAAGGGGGGAATTAAGACAGATACAGATCAAACTAAAGATATTAAGCATAACAAACATTTTTTTGACTCCGAGATAATTGTATTTTGATTGAGTTATTAATATGTTATTGATAATTGCTATACGGTATTATTAAACAAAAATACATTTTTTGATTCATGAAGGAAATTATCATATTTTCACTCGATGCGAAATTGAAAAAATCTCTTTTTCATAGCTGTAGAAAAGGTTTTTGGTGGATTTTTTTTTTCATTTTCAATTTAAGAGGATTCATGAAGTAAGAAGTAAGAGTAGTAGATACTATTGATAAAAGAAGAAAAAGAACAAGGAATAAAATAGAATTCGAAAGGTTCTTTAACTGGGAGGGGGTTTTATGATATGAAAAGAAAATTTCTAATAGACATGAAAAAAAAGTGTAGAACTTAGAAAAGAAAGGAAAAAAGTATAGCAATTACTAGTTTTAAATCTAGTTGAATAAAAAGAAACATTTGATTTTCGGGAGTGATCTGATCGTAGGATACCTTTTCATTTATTTCATTATTACTTTACTCAAATTACTTTATTTTTAGTTCATTATTACTTTATTCAAATTAAATTTACCTTTATTATTTTAAATATTAGTTTCTCAAGAGTTGTATAATGAATCCCTTGATTCGGAATCATGGACAAGTTAGAAGTTACAAATGATTAATTGATTTTTTTTTTCTATCTCCCTTACTATTTCTTTTTGTTAATATCATTTATAACGTAATGATTGATGAATTAACAACTGTCAATGAAACTTCGACTTTCATTACAATTGGTATTTTTCCTTATCTTCATATATTCCTATTTCAAAACTTGAAACTTAGGGAAGTGCTTTAGAAAGATATGTATAGAAAGAACATATTTCATTTTGCTCCTCTATGCTTATTATAACTAGTTATTTCGGTTTTCTACTAGTAGCGTTAACGATAACTTCAGCTCTATTTATTGGTCTGACCAAGATACGACTTATTTGAAATTAATTGAATGAACACAACTCATAAAAAGAAATTCTTGTGTGGTATTCATCTATTCTATAGTTCCTTAACGCATCAATTTCCATTATAGTTCTATGATTTAGAGTATCCTTTCCTATTTGATCCCTTTGAATTCCCTATTCAAAGTTGCGATCAGACCTATTCATTAAAAAATATTGATTCAATACGTTTCTTATGTACCCATAGGTGCTATATTGGATTTGAATTAGATTTCGGATCAATCTATATTGATTAACTGCCTCCATAGCAAATACCATTATTTTTGGTTTTGGATCTTCCAAATCATTCTTGCAGGAGATTCGGACTCGTTCTTTTTTGATCCTTCGATAAAAAGATTCATTCTCTTCATAAAAACTCGGAGGTAGAACCAATAAAGATTTCTTTTTCGATTCATCCCTAGAGTTGAATACCTCATTCAAGAATTGTTTTTGATCCAATACTTAAAAATCAATAGAAAAGGCAAATCCCTTATGATACACCAGATCCTTTCAATTGGCTAGAATTCGTTACTTGAACAAAACTAGATCTTGTAGAATCATATTGGATATTTGACGATAAATTCCGTACCTTGCTAAAATACCAATCCTTGTTTACCAACTACACATTGTCTAACCAAATCCAATTCTCTCTCGATATGTTCCTTAAAATATCCGATTCGTGTGGATTCTTCCCCCAACTAATGAAGAGATCTTGGTGGAATTGCTACATATGAAATTGAGCACAATTTTGCAAAGAAATAGCCTACTTTTTTCTCGAGAAGAGATAGGAAATATGGTTAATATCATTTGATTGAATAGTTGACCTAGCTCCTTGTTGTTTGAAGAAACCCTCCACTTTAAATGAGATAACAAATCTAGTTTTTAACTAAGATTTCGAATAGCTATTGCGAATTCAAGTTAATTATGTTTCGCTTCTTACTCGGAGAAAGATGATAAAAAAATTCCCAATCATGGTCCTTGCAAATTGGATCATCCCTAGAATATACAAAAAGAAACTCCAGATATTTGATATCTTTCTCTTTGAATGAGATCTTAATTCTAGTGATGGTTTCATTAGATATCTTACAACTAGAATCCCTCTTTTTTCTGATCTAGTTCTTCCACCACGGTAAACCCCAGTTAAATTCAGGCATGATACACTTTTTAGTTATTGGGAGAACCCAAGTACTTTCTCTCGGATCCGAGAAAGAGCTCTCAGAGATCTTTTTTCCTTTTGGAAGATACAGGAGCGAAACAATCAACTTATTGATATTAGAAGACCCAAAAGATTCTTCCAACATATCATTTCTAGGTCCAATGGAATTTTTAGGTATAGGAAGAATCCTTGTCAAATAGAGATCAATTCTTCATATGACATAGAAGGACCCCTACTACAAACAGTATTACACCCTTGATCGTGAAATATCGATTGCTGCTGAACCCTAAGAAGAAGCCCTATCAAATAGAGATTTTTTCTTTTGACTCCAGATAATTCAAATCAAAGTAATTGGATGTCCGACTTGGGCCTATATGACATGACTAATCAATAAAAATACTCCAACACTCCACATTTGTCATATATTCCATACATTACACTAGATAGATATCATATTCATGGAATACGATTCACTTTCACGATGCCTTGGTGGTGAAATGGTAGATATGCGAGACTTAAAATCTTGTGCTAAAGAGCGTAGAGGTTCGAGTCCTCTTCAAGGCATAATATGGAGAATACTCATTGAATGAGTAATTCAATAAGAAATCTCGGATTGAGTTGATATTGATATCCCGTGAGATCTTGGAATTGGAATAAGTTTGGCAGCGGATCAAGAAATCTTGGTTATATCTAATGAATGGAGAGTTCGCTTTGAAATCGTCCACCCTGCGCCGACCTTCCGGTTCAACAGGAATTACACAAGTGTAGATTGAGACAATAGAAACCTCTGGTAAAATGCCCACCCATAACCCAGCCGATAAAGTACATTACATAGTTCGTTTTTGGATTGGCGACTTACCCATTCAGTGACTTTGGGGTCCTGCTTCTGGTGGCAAGATGCTATGGAGTGGTGGTCTCACTTATGGGGTCAAATCAATATGTTCTAAGAAGAGAAATAGAAATGACTAATCCTAAGACAAGTGAACATATAACCTACAGAAAAATGGGCTAATCCAACCAATCTTGCTTGTACAATCGAAAGGGCCACTTGTTTATCTCTCCATTGAATCAAATTAGCCAAAGGTGTGCGTTCATGAGCCCATGCTAAAGTTTCAATCAATTCCTGCCAATATCTACGCCGGGAAATTAAGAACATAAATCCAGTAGCCTAAACAAGATATCCAAATAAGAACATCCACGCCCAGACCGATAAACTATTCATACCAAAAGTGTTATATCCATTGATAAGTTGTGAAGAGTTTAACCATAGATAATCTCTTAGCCATCCCATCAAATAAGTAGAAGATTCATTAAACTGTGAAACGTTACCCTGCCATAATGTGATGTGTTTCCAATGCCAATAAAAAGTAACCCATCCAATGGTATTTAATATCCAGAAAACTGCCAAATAAAATGCGTCCTAAGCGGAAATATCACAAGTACCACCTCGTTCCAGACCATCGCACTGAAAACTATAACCAAAATCCTTTTTATCTAGGACGTATAGCTTGACGTGACTATGTCGTATCTCATGATTATATATTTATTATATAATCAATTTAATGTCGCATATTGTATTATCATGACATCTATTTTCCCAAAAGGATCAATTTAAACACTTTAATTGTTTCTGTTAAGCCAACATATTTCCCCGGGGAATCGGTAAATACTTCTGCTATGAAAAAGGGTTGTGATAAGAAACGCTTAATTTTTTGTGATCTTGCTACGGTTAAGTGATCCTCTTCGGATAATTCATCCAACCTGAGGATAGCTATAATGTCCTGAAATTCTTTATAATGTTGTAAAGGTTGCTTAACCTTTTGTGCAGTTTCATAATGTTCCTCACCAACGATTTGAGGTTGGAGCATAGTTGACTTTGAATCTAAAGGATCAATTGCTGGATAGATACCTTTAGTAGCTAATCCTCTTAATAGTACGGTCATCATGTCTAAATGGGCAAATGTCGTAGCAGGCACAGGATCGGTTAAATCGTCTACAGGTACATAAACCACTTGAGTAGAAGTTATGGATCCCTCTTTGGTAGAAGTAATCCTTTCTTGTAAAGATCCCATTTCGGTACTAAGGGTGGGTTTATAACCCATAGCGGAAGGCATTCTACCCAATAAGGTAGATACTTCAGATCCAAGCAAGATCTAATACCTTGTAAGCTGAGGAGCAAAAGGAGGAATTCGCCTAAGGAGGGGCTTGTGTTTGATTAGCTAGTTGGTGAGGCAATAGCTTACTAAGGCGATGATCAGTAGCTGGTCCAAGAGAATGATCAACCATACTGGAAACACCACTTCCTGTCCGACTTGCATGTGTTAAGCATGTCGCTAGCGTTCATCTTAAGTCAGGATCGAACTCTCCATGAGATTCATAGTTGTATTACTTATAGCTTCCTTGTTCGTAGACAAAGTGGATTCGGAATTGTCTTTTGTTCCAAGGGATAACCTGTATCCATGAGCCTCATATTCTCTTGGAGTTCGCTCCCAGAAATATAGCCATACCTACCCCTTTGCGTCAATCTTACGAGCCTCTTGTCCATTCTCATTCAATTACGGTGGGGGAGTAAGTCAAAATAGAAAAACTCGCATTGGTTTTAAGGATAATCGGGCTCGAACTGATGACTTCCACTACGTTAAGGTGACACTCTATTGCTGAGTTATATCCCTTCCCTGCTCCCATCAAGAAAAGAAATAGAACTAACTAATCCTAAGACAAAGGGTCGGGAAACTCAACGCTACTATTCTTGAACAACTTGGAGATGGGCCTTCATTTCGCACTATCACGGATTTACTCTAGGTTGAGGAGTAGGGCCTGGTGGGGAAGTTCTAGACACCGTTCTGTTCTTTGTATCGGGAGTACTTCATTTAATTTTCTCAGCAGTGTTGGGCTTTGGCGGTATTTATCATGCACTTCTGGGCCCTGACACTCTTGAAGAATCTTTTCCATTCTTTGGTTATGTATGGAAAGATAGAAATAAAATGACCACAATTTTGGGTATTCACTTAATCTTGTTAAGTATAGGTGCTTTTCTTCTAGCATTCAAGGCACTCCATTTTGGAGGTGTATATGATACCTAGGCTTCGGAAGGGGGAGATGTAAGAAAAATTACCAACTTGACCCTTAGCCTAAGTGTTATATTTGGTTATCTACTAAAATCACTCTTTGGGGGAGAGGGATGGATTGTTAGTGTGGACAATTTAGAAGATATAATTGGAGGGCATGTCTGGTTAGGTTCCATTTGTATACTTGGAGGAATTTGGCATATCTTAACCAAACCTTTTGCATGGGCTTATCGCGCACTTGTATGACATAGTTTGGTATTGTTATAATGTACTATTCTTACCATGTAATGTATTATTGCCTGTCACACTATTGGAGCTGGCCATGCCCAAAGTTGTTACCTTAACCGTAAGGAGGGGGGTGATGAAGGCAGGGCTAGTGATTGGAGTGAAGTCATAACAAGGTAGCCGTATTGTAAGGTGCGGCTAGATCACCTCCTTTTTAAGGAGAGCTAATGCTTATTAGGTATTTTGGTTTGACATTACTTCATACCCAAAAAGAGGCAAGCTACATCTGAGTTAAACTTAGAGATGGAAGTCTTCTTTCATTTCTCGACTGTGAAGTAAGACCAAGCTCATGAGCTTATTATCCTAGGTCGGAACAAGTTGATAAGATCCCCTTTTTGATGTCCCCATGCTCTTCCCGTATGGCGACATGGGGATAAAAAAAGGAAAAAGCGAGATCGGGTTTCTCTCGCTTTTGACATAGCGGGCCTTGGCGGGAGGCCTGCACGATAAGCTATTAGCTTAATGGTAGAGCACGCCCTTGATAATTGTGTTGTTTTGCCTGGGTTGTGAGGGCTCTCAGCTACATGGATAGTTTGATGTCCTCATTAGTGCTTGACCATGAGATGTGTGGATCATTCAAGGCACATTAGCATGGCGTACTTCTCTTATTCAAACCAAGTTTGAAACCAAATCCCTCCTCAAGAGGATAGATGGGGCAATTTGGGTGAGATCCAATGTAGATCCAACTTTTTATTCACTTGTGGGAGCTACTTTTGATTCTGCAATATTTTGTTCATTATTTACTCTGGATTCCTTCATTTCCATATAAAGGTCATTTCCTTTACGAGTATGTTCACCTACTCCGCCAAATACGGATACGTCCCCATGAGCTTTAGCAATGTTGTTGATCAATTCCATAATATGTACTATTTTACCCACCCCACCCCCCCCAAATAGTCCTATTTTTCCGCCACGGGGACAAGGGGCTAAAAGATCTACTACTTTAATTCCTGTTTCAAAAATAGATAATTTAGTATTTAACTGTATAAAGGTAGGTGCAGATTTATGAATAGGAGATGTTGTACAAGTATCTATAGGTCCTAAATCATCAATAGGCTCTCTAAGCATGTTGAAAATTCGTCCTAGAGTTGCTCCGCCGACTGGAACACTTAGAGGAGCTTTCGTATCAATCACGTGGATTCCTTTCATTAGCCCATCTATAGCACTCATAGTTATAACTCTAACTTGATTATTTCCTAATAATTATTGTACCTCATAGGTTGCATTAATTTCTTAACCAAGAGTATCTCGACCTTTAACTACTAGAGCATTATAAATATTAGGCATCTTGCCTGGGGAAAAGCTACATCCAGTACTGGACCAATGATTTGAGCTATATGTCCCAGGTTTTTTTTTTTTCTTATTAGGACTTCTTTTAACTATCCATCATTAACTCTATTATAATTCACTTCTTTAAGTAAATTACACTCCGCAATATTTTTCTACTTTTTATTAACCAAAGAGTTTCTTGACCCCTTGGTCAAGGCTCTCTAGTCTATGGCCGCTTCTTTATGGCACCAGTTGTTGCTTCATTGAATTTGCTTCATTAATAGGGTCACGATTCGAATTTGATCATTATGGACTGGTACTAAGATCTAGTCTTAGACAGGCGGACCTAATTTTAACAGCCAGTACAGTAACAATGAAAATGGCTCCTTCTTTAGTGAGATTATATGAACAAATGCCTGAACCAAAATATTTTATTACTATGGGGGTGTGTACAATTGTAAGGGGGATGTTTAGTACCAATTCTTATAATACTGTTCAGGGAGTGGATAAGTTAATTCCTGTAGATGTCTATTTGCCAGGCTGTCAGCCTAAACCGAAGGCAGAAATCTATGAAGATCAAATTAAGTCTCACGAGCAAAATAGGTGTTTTACTACCAACCATAAGTTTCATGTTGGATGTAGTACTCATATTGGAAATTATGATCAAGCATTACTCTATTAATCACCATCTACTTCTACTTCAGAAATAGCTTATGAAACATTTTTCAAATACAAAAGTTTAGTATCTTCCCATGAATTAATGAATTAGGCAAGATTCCCTTGTTTAGAATCACAAATAGCATAAGGTAATCATGAACCCTTGACCAATGTTCCTTGCACCTCGTACTGTTTGTTGACCATAATTCATGAAACTAGTTACAATAGGGAACATATCATAAAGATTTATGAATAATTTGATGTTTGTTTCTTTCTCTTGTTTGAGAAAAGTTGTAAATAGAGAATATTGTATTCCTTATTTCCTTTACAGTTAAAAGAGTTAGGAAGAAGTTGTTAATAATAGATTACCGAGAGAAATAGGTAAAAGAAATTTCCATCCAAGATTTAATAATTGGTCCATTCTTAGTCTAGGTAAAGTCTATCTTGTTGCGATAGAAATGAACAAAAATAAATAGGTTTTGGCTAATGAAATAAAAATACCAATTGTTGTTCCTAAGATTGTACCCACTTTAATTATTTCAAATAACTTAGGAACGAATATGTAGGGAATCGAGATGTTCCAACCACCTAAATAAAGAACTGTTACAAATAACGAAGAAACTAATAGATTTAAATAGGAAGTAATGTAAAATAAACCAAATTTGATACCTGAATACTTCATTTGATAACCCCTCTACTAATTCTTCTTTTGCTTTTAGTAAATCAAGAGGTAATCTCTCACATTCTGCTAGGGAAGAAATTAGAAAAACAATAAACCTTATAGGTTGATGCCTCAAATTCCACCCCTAAAAACCATATTTTAACGGGGCCTCAACTATATCAACTGTACTTAACCTATTAGATAATCATAATTGTTGGGAACACCACTGTTCCTATCGCTATTACAGAACCATACATGAGATTTTCACATTATATGGCTCCTCCAAGGCTACTAATATATCTAAGGACCGATTCGATATTTTTTTATGTTGATATGTTTATAGTAAAATATATATAGATAAAATAGAGCAAAACCTTTCCAAGGTCCTGAATTAGACTAAAGGAATTTTGTCTGCTATAATAATAACTAACAAAAGACTTATGAATTGATCTCGTCCTTTAATAATTTCAATTTATTGTTTATTAAGTAATAACTTAATCTTTTAATAAAATACTCCTTATAAAACTACAAGAGATATTTCAACCTATCTTTTTTCAGTTATGAAAAATAAAATTCTAAAGTAGTTCATCTATCATGACACATGATTTTTATGAATATATGAAAGAATAAAAAGATCTTTTTATTTTTTCATTATTTTATTTTTTCATTCCTATTCTTCTTTCTTAAAGAGGGGACTTAAAAAAAGGATTATTTTGTTCCTGATAGTTATTTTTTGAATATATGGATAGGAGCAAACTTTGGATCGGAATTGTGGGGAGTACTACTTGATCATTTCTACTAACTTAAAGCCCCAATTAGGATTCTTTTTTTTTTTTTAATGCAAAAACATATCCTTTTGGATAATTTACCTAAAGAATCTCCATTACTAATCCTTTATGTATTTTTGTGTTCCTAACCATCCACTCATTTTTGTTCAATCACGCGTTATGGTAATACATAGAAACGATAATGAAAACTCTACACGATTGATCTTTTGAGCCCGCTTTAAGACGAGATAACTAACCCCTCAATCTTAGGTAAGGGTCTTACTTATATTTCCTTTCTTTTAATTCTTGTACATAGGAAATGAGACTCAATCTTTTTACAGCTAATTTAGAAGCTCTTTTCTTTCACTCATATAACTATTGAATTTAGTTCATCAGCTTGAATGATGAATAAAAAATGAAGATATCTATTAAACTTATTTACTAAAAATAATAGAATAAAAAAAGTTTATGTTTACATGAATCACACAGAGATATTGATAACACACAAAGAGTTAATGGTGGATGGTTAGGTATATCCTTTACTACCGTTGAGTTATATCAAAAAGTAATGTTATTTTTTGAATTGTTGAAACTAGTTATATCAAATAGTAAATAGTTATATCAAAAAGTAATGGTTGAAAAGGCAAATCCTTTATGTACATTATAACAGGTTGTTCAACAATAGCCCATACTGCTCCTAAAAGAATACCTATGGTTAAAAAGAGAAATCTTAGACTAATAATATGATAACTCCAATGATTTAATTGTTGAATCAATTGAGCCTTGTAATAATTTTTAGAAGAAAAAAAAGAAGTGTTTAGTAAAACATTACTTTTTTTATTTATACATTTGATATTCCTAAAGGAAAATGAATCATTTAAAAAAATTATTGTTTTTCTGAAAAGTCTTTATGACTTTTCGAAATGTAATGACTAAGAGAGCTACTGATAATAATGATCCACATTAAAGAGCTGCATAGCCCAATACCATCATACTTACGTGCATGATTAATCACTGTGATTAGAGAGCTGGTACTAATAATTCGGCTTCATGCATTTCAATTAAAAGACCTGAAGTAGCAAAGCCTTGGGTAAAAAATGGGAAGGAAGAAAGTGAATTGGCATGCTAATTTCTCATCCTCAAATCCGTCCTTCCTCAGGGTTAGTGTTTGAATGAATAAGAAATTGTAGAAGTGAAATATTGAGATAATTTCCATTTTAAAAAGCAACGAACAAGCCTCCGGCTTAATACACAAAAGGATTTGCAAATAAAAGCGTTAAGGTTGCAACTAATCCACAAATTGTTAACACTTCCATAAAAGCTAGACTAAGCGATAAAGTACCTTGTATTTTTCCCTCCGCCTTAAGCTGTCTTGCGATACCTTCTATAGCTTAGCCCGCAGCGATACCTTGACCAACTCTAGGTCCAATAGAAGCAAGCCCGATAGCTAACCCAGCAGCAATAACGGAAGCAATAGAAATCAGTGGATTCATGACAAGTTCCTCACACAAAAATAAAAAAAAATGGTTAATGATAAAATCATTCAATGAATTATGAATTAACTATTCCATCAATAATATTCTTTTAGATGAAATAACTAAAAACTCTGAATTAAAATAATGGAAGAATTTTACCGAAAATTCAACTCATCTTATTGGATAATAAATCAAAGGTCCAACTAATCACCACGTCTGTATTGTAAATATGCAGTTACAAATAATCCGGCTAAAGTAATAGGAATTAGACCTAAGACAATTCCAAATAGAAAAACTTCAATCATTTCAATTTGTTCGTTTGAAAGGGAAAAAGAGTGGTAATATCTATCCCTAAATATTAATCTGCATTGCCCATAAATCTCAATGACTACTAATTGGAAATTGATGCGTTAAGGAACTATAGAATAGATGAATACTACAAAAGAATTTCTTTTTATGAGTTGTGTTCATTCAATTAATTTCAAATAAGTCGTATCTTGGTCATACTAATAAATAGAGCTGAAGTTATCATTAACGCTACTAGTAGAAAACCAAAATAACTAGTTATAATAAGCATAAAGGAGCTAAATGAAATATGTTCTTTCTATACATATCTTTCTAAAGCACTTCCTTAAGTTTCAAGTTTTGAAATAGGAATATATGAGGATAAGCAAAAATACCAATTGGAATGAAAGTCGAAGTTTCATTGATAGTTGTTAATTCATTAATCATTACATTATAGACGGTATTAACAAAAAGAAAGAGTAAGGGAGATAGAAAAAGAAATCAATTAATCATTTGTAACCTCTAACCAGTTCGTGATTTCGAATCGAGGGATTTATTATACAACTCTTGAGAAACTAATATTTAAAATAATAAAGGTAAATTGAATTTGAATAAAGTAATAATGAACTAAAAATAAAGTAATTTGGATAAAGTAATAATGAAAT
The DNA here is from genome assembly GCA_024138005.1 of Lumnitzera racemosa. NCBI lineage: Eukaryota > Viridiplantae > Streptophyta > Magnoliopsida > Myrtales > Combretaceae > Lumnitzera > Lumnitzera racemosa. Next base: position 126,908,613 of record JAMXBC010000001.1, read on the forward strand.
AAAGGAAAAGGTATCCCACGATCAGATCACTCCTGAAAATCAAATGTTTCTTTTTATTCAACTAGATTCTGAACTAGTAATTGCTATAATTTTTTCCTTTCTTTTCCAAGTTCTACACTTTTTTTTCATCGTTATTAGAAATTTTCTTTTCATATCATAAAACCTCCTCCCAGTTAAAGAACCTTTTGAATTCTATTTTATCCTTTATTCTTTTTCTTCTTTTATCAATACTATCTACTACTCTTACTTCTTACTCTACGAATCCTCTTAAAATTGAAAATGAAAAAAAAAAGATAGATTCCATCGAAAACCTTTTCTATAGCTATGAAAAAGAGATTTTTCAATTTCACATTGAGTGGAAATATGATAATTCCCTTCATGAATTATTAGAAACTGTTAAATTCAACTCATCTTTTAACCTTCCTGCTAAGATTAGAAATCCTGTATTTTACATATCCATACGATTGAGTCCTTGGGTTTCCAAAATAGTGTAAAAATAAAAAGAAGTGCTTCAAATCATTTCTATTTGACTTGGACTCGTTCTAAAAAAGTCGAGGCATTTCGAATTGTTTGTTGACATGGACAAAGTTAAGGAAAACCTTTGAAATTATTTCCATATTGGACCTTGGACATATAATAGTTCTAAATCGAATCTCTTTAGAAAGATCTTTTGTTTCCTGGTAGCTTACTCTAGTCCCCTTACGAAACTTTTGTTATTGGGTTAGCCATACTCGATCTCATGGATACATATAGATAATAGTAGATAGAAATAACACTCGTAAGGAGTCCTATTGAAACCAAGAAGTATAGGCTTGCCTGCCATCTACACCAGAATAAATGGAGTTTTCTGAAAAAACCTATGAATGGAGGAAGAACTCTTAGGTATAAGAGACATAGGGCTAAAGGGAGAGCCAAAAAAGGATCTTTTGTATATAATCTTGCATAATCTCAAATGTTATTAGTCCAGTATGTAGACCAAATAATACAATGTAAGCAAAAGTTCCATGGTACCCCTGATACTGTATTTGAAGCAATTGTTTGAATTCCTTATGATATGCAAGTAAAACAAGTTCTTGCTAATGGTAAAAAAGGGGGGTTGAACATGGGAGCTGTTCTTATTTTATTCGAGGGGTTTGAATTAGCACCCCTCCCCTCCTCCCCCCTCCAAATCGTATATCGCCCGAGATGAAAGAAAAGATAGGCAATCTTTATTTTCAAAGCTACCGTTTCACTCAAAAAAATATTCTTATTATAGGTCCTATTCCAAGATTGTTGACTTTCCCATTTATTGACTTTGTCACCAGACGTTCCAAAAATGGGTACTATTGGATTGAGTGAATTTAGTACAAGACGCCTATTGGCATTCCAGCCTTCCTTCTCCTTTTAGGGCTTATCCGAAAGAGAATACAGTACTTCTTGGTTGTGAATATATGAATAGTACGAACCATCCATTTGCTTTGGAACAAAACAGATTGAATTAGGCTCGGTCAATTTGAATGTGTATTATGCATATAGGGGATCTTCTAATTGAGATGATCCATCAACCTGAGATGAAGAGAAAAGTCTATTTATTTATTTTTAGTTATTCAGTTAAACTTAAACCAATGATTCGTTATTAGAGCAAATAACAACAACCATTTCATACTGATCCGTAAGAGGGGACGAATTATAGTAATTTGTTCCAACCTGAGACATAAACAAAGATAAGGATAATCTTTTAAAAAAGGACTCTCTAACATAATGGACCCAATGAAATGAAAGGATCCGCTTTGACATGAAATGAAATGGATATATCCATATATCTCGGATTTCTATTTATGAGATGATAAAGTATGGAAAAATCTATAGCAAGACCCGGTTCACGTAGAAATGTGCGTATTGCTTCACGTAAGAATACACATAGAATACCAAAGGGAGTGATTCATGTTCAAGCAAGATTCAACAATACCATTGTAACTATTATAGATGTACGGGGTCAAGTAATTTCTTGGTCCTTCGCTAGTACTTATGGATCAAAGGTATAAGAAGGGGTACACCATTTGCCGCTCAAACTACAACAGGAAATGCTATTCGGACAATAGTAGATCAAGGTATGCAACGAGCCGAAGTCATGATAAAAGGTCTTGGTCTCAGAAGAGATGCAGCATTACGGGCTATTCGTAGAGGTGGTATATTATTAAGTTTCATACGTGATGTAACTCTTATGCCACATAATGTATGAAGGACTCTATTATAATTACTTTTCAACCATTAATGTAATCACTTTTGCAAAAAAGTGATTCGATGGATGGGATTTGGTATGATACTTAGGAGATCGATAATATCAATGAGATTGATATTAAAATATTTCTTCTTAGAGCGTATTGATTTGACCCCATAAGCAGGACCACTACTTCATAGTATGTTGCTGCCAAAAGCAGAACTTCGTATTTCTTCTAGAGAATCTCTTAATTTTTTCAGAGCAACTAGAAAGAGATTCTTTAACCAGAAAGAATTCAGTTTAGATGTAGGGTACCTATCTAGAAGTTTTTGCCACTTCATCATGTATGATGGAATCATCAAAGATTTGACCTTTTCACATTTTGTCTTTAACTCACTAAAGGCTTGGGAAACAAGGAGAAGATGCGTACGAATGAGATATGCAACAACAAGAAGAAGGAAAAGGATTGAATAGAGGAACTCCTGAACATTTGGAGATCTCAGATGGGTTGATATCAATGCTAACTCATTATTCCGATGAATCATTTCTTCGGACAGAAGAAGTTATGGAAACACTTACTCGAAATCTCACTTATTAGATTCCATTGTGAAAGACACAATTTTTTCTAAAGAATTCGCCATGATATATCTATCATAAGCTAAAAGTATATAAAAGCCTCCAAGTACTTCTAAATACACCAAAATGCTGCTAAGTATTGATCCCACTTATTTGGACAAAACGCCACATGATCCCTTAAATGTCATATTTGTGATCTTCGTTATTGATCCCCTAAAAGTAATACATAACTTCATTTTTTAATTCACATATGAAGTAAGAATTTATTTGCAATACTAAGTATGTTTATAATCTGAGTTAAGTAAGTTTTTTATTTATTTATTAAGTTTTAGTTAAGTAGGATAGGTTTTGACCCTTTTTTCGACTAAAGTTTTGACTTATTATTCTAACTTAGATTTTTTCTTAAGAAGTTTTTAACTCACATTCGCACTCCGAAATAGTTATAAAGTCCAAATATAAACTACTTTTTTAACCTGAATCAAATTTTTTGTATACTTAAGTTATTCACTACCAAACTACATTCTGACATACTTCCTAACATAGTTTCTGACCTTATCGCTGTTGTTGCTATTGCTGTTGCTGTTGTTGTTGGTGCTACTGCTACTATTACATCTAACTACTTCACATATATCCCAACTTACCCTGAGTTTCCAAAACTCTAAACCTTGCATAATCAGTAAATATCAATTGAGTACCACGGTCATTTATACCTTCCTCCATTATATCATCCATTAATTTGTAAATGCATTAAAATCTTGGAGAATTGACCTTAAACCACCAAGTATCCATTTTAACTTAAAAATCATCATCCCAAAACTTATAATAAACTACTTTCAACTGCCAAATGTAGGTAAATATAGGTTATACCATAATTTTATAAAGAATTCATCAAGCTCCTTAAGAAAACAACATTACTAGCTCACTATTTACATGAAATAGAATTTTCCCAAAAATCTAAGGACTCAATTTTAACAATCCAACTATACAACATCAAAATCCAACATCTTAGGAGTATACTCATAAAATTTCAAGCTAAAACTACATGAATTGATTTTTCAAAATCCCAATTGAAAATAAGTGCATAGGGCATTTTTCTTAAGGGCTCTATATTAGCACTCAAAATTTCGAAAATATGATAAGAAATCCGAACCCTTCATGTAAAAATATTTAGGAAACCCAATTTAAAAATTTTTGGAATTTGTTTAATATTTTTATTAAAATTTAATTAAAATTGAGGAAATTAACTGATGAACTACGAACCAATAGTCTCATTACTCGCGCATAGCTCCGAGGACTCCAATCCTTCACTCGACAAATTCTCTCTCGGTAGCTTATTGATGATGAGAAATTTTACGTCGAAGGAATGTAGCTGAACTCCTTGAGCTCCTCGAATTGTTATACGTTGATTTGTATACTCGGTAGTAATGATGCCAACCATTCCCTTGCCGAGAAGTTCTTGTCGAATGATGAAAGACTCACTGAAACAGCCAAATTGCTTTCTCTCGGTATGCCACCATCTCTTTCATCCTGGGCCTTTTTTTTTTGCAGCAGCATTTTGACCCCTTTCGCTTGCTGTACTCAAAGAATATTCGTACTAAACCAACATTGTACTACTACTTATCTACCTCGTCTGACATTATATTACTTTTCCATTTTTAGTCTTTTGTCCTTTTTACCCCTTTTTATATGTATTAGGAATCCCCTTTTTGTTACGCATTTTTAAGTATTTTCGATAATTATGGGTATATATATTAACATATTAACTATACTTGATGTATATACATGTCTTATATATATATATATATATTATTTCATGTACATTATTAATTATATTACTTTTATAATTTATATCTAAGTGCTCGTTAATTTTTAAAACTTAACTCTCGCGTTATCATTAATTGTATAATAATATAGTAAATTTCCACTATTTTAGCTATATTTTTAATATTTTATTATATTTTTAAATTTTCGAGCTTACAAAAACTCTTCAAATAATATTAATGAGCTCCTTGTAAGTTTATAGCTCAATCAAATTACCTTCCTGAACACCCTAAATTGACTATTGAACCTAGTCGTATGAGTATGGGGCTCACACATAAAGTATAATTGATCCCAAAATAGGTTACGGGTTACAAATTCAGTACTTATGATATAACTATTAAAGATAACTATTCCTATGACGTAATAGAGAATTATCGATAAATTTATGATATGGGATTAAAAATTACTAGAAAGTCTAATAACACAAGATTGCTAGCTATTGACAACCCATCAATGTAGGATGTGACATATATAAGACTGGTTGCTGCGATTTTGTATATGTGTATGTGTTCTCATTTAATGCAATGAAGGTACTACAAGCCTTAGGGACATGGCATTCTGCATTGGGCTCAACTTGAACACTAAGCACAAATATGGGTTACCCTTACGTTTAAAGGGAAAGGTGCTTATGTCATGGTTCATGGTTTGGAAGGAAGTAGAGGTGTTCAACTTAGGGCTTAATGTAAAGTGAGTGGCATTAATAGGCGATTGGTTCGTAGGTAGGGTAATTTCTTACGGTTAGGTTGGCTTGTCGTAAAGAAATTAGTCGGGAGCTGATATCGCTCTGCTAATGATGGTCTTGATAAGCTAAAACTAGTAGAGAAGTTGGGCCTTCCAATTATATGGAGGGCAGTGACAATGCTGGTTGGCACTCCTAAAAGTAAAAAGGCTTAGAAAAGTCTTAAGAAAATAGGAAGAGAAAAGGCTAGCTTGCCATTAGTAATATGAGAAGATATACAAGTCAAATGATGGTTTAGCGCCATATGGGCATATAAAGAGGGGGTGAACTTCTTATCTCATGAAAAGTGGTATTAGAGCAAATAAATTCTAGCTTAGATGAGCTACCTAAATGTTATCTAATGTATTGAATGAAAAGGGTAATTCTTGTTGACAATTAGGCTTATGTAGATGAAGCTTAGGGGGAGGATATCATTGCTAAAGGGGGTAACTTTATCATAACTAGTATTGTAACAAGACATGTCGAATCTTAAGAAAATAAAAAATACTTCAAAGGATAGACCCTACCGTTAGACTACTCAATAATAGGTGATCTTTGATGATGTTATGCCCCGAAGTTGCACAGTCGCAACAGTCCTACCGTATAAACCATTTTATGATAGTAACTAGCCTCACAGTACCTACCATAGATGTGATCTACACAAGGCATCGACGATTCCTCGCTTTGAAGTAAACAATCCGATTAACAATTAAACTACAATTATGATAAATAGTGCGAATTTCTAATAACATGTATAATTATATATATAAGTCCACAGAGCTTCCCATGAAGTTTTACATAAACATAACAGTTCACTAGATTACATAATAACTATCAGTCTTTCATCCCTAGTTACATGGTCACTCTAGTTACACATTATACTAATTAACTTGATTCTTACACCCCTGGCTACAAACGGACTAACCTCTGGGTAATTGTAGGGCGGCATAGTGCTTGAAGTGTTTAAATCAAAACCTGCAAAAGGATCTATAAGGGTATGAGCAACTACAGCTCAGTAAGTTGAATTGGAGACTCATGAATGCATACAAGCACAAACAGGGTTATCAAGCAATTATTTTCATGCAATGCAACAATCAAGTGTCATCGTACAACGTAGTCCGGTCCGTTGTGAAATTAGAGAAATTTCATCTGCTCTAATCCGGGTTGAGGAGTTTCTATGTTATGCAGCAGCTCACAACCAAACCCAGGCTTATGCAATGGAGACCTTGCTCCTCCCGTGACTACCTTCGAACCATTGACTTTACCCTCGCTGCGACCTCTTCTCCTGTCACTTAGTTCGACTAAGGATGAAGAAGGGACTATTTTGCAATCCTGCGCTATCCCTTCCGAAGGGGTCGGTATTTGGTTGGAGAATCCTATGATCCCCTAACGGGTTGCAATGCATGACATTTTCGGTTATTAGGGTCGAATAAGATTAAATTCCATTTAAGGTAAGGTGTTCAGACAATTTCATGCCAATTCAATCAGTTACAAAATCACTCACATTACAAATTCAGCACAAATTCAGATACATCAAACACATGCATAAACTACTTACAATCACAATCATATACAAGCCTAAGTCTCCGAGTACTACAAAACTAGTATTCTATTACAATAAGTAATAACCCAACTTACTTGGAATTACTCGATCGCTCGATCCCTTAATTGCAAGCTGATGTGTCTCTAGGCATCCTATAATATAAATAGGTCTTTTTAGTACTTATAATTTATGGTTTCATATTCTAAGTTATATTTTAACTCATTTTTTCCGTGTATACCCATTACGTCATAATGATTTGTTGTACTCTATTTCGATGTTTGAATCATAAATGAGATTTTAAATTTTGATTCCTAAGCCTTAAATATGCTTGAATCCTAATGTGAAATTAATCACATTAAGCTCGAGTGTCCAAATATCCTATTGGATCGTAATTTGGTATTTTTAACTATTCTGTACATGCTAACCCTAATTGCAGTATCGAATTTATTCTCGATGTGTGAAAATCTTACATTTTGAGACATTTACTTAAAATTAAATGTTATTTCAGATTTATTATTATTTTTATTTCTCTTATAATATTATCTAAATAACCTTATTTTTTTAGATTTATTAATTTACAATTTCACATATTACTAATTTCTTATATTAATTACCTAATTTCCTAAATTAACCACACTTAATACTCTAAAGGCTAGGATTAGGGTTCCACATCAGAGATTAACATCCCTACACATCTAATTAATATCTAAATCAGTAATTAATATCTTAATCACTTAATTAATCCCAAATCACCCAATTTTTCCATCATTTTAGGGCTAAAAATTAACTTAAAAATTTCAAAAATTAATTTTAAAAAAATAGCTTCATAGCACTATTCTATATCATATGAGCATCCTAAAAAAAAAAAAATTGAGCTCCAAACTATACTCCTAAGCCTATTTATTTTCCGTTCTAATCATGCTCGGTTTTGACCAATTTGTTAAGAACCCTATATTTTCAGACGTAATTAAACTAAATCAATATTTTTCCCTAAATCTACATACAATAAAACCTCAGAATAACAAGTTTTATAATTTTCTGGGCAAAATAACTAATTTTACAAAATTATTCAAAATCGAGAAATTTAAAAGACTAACCGGTCCAAAACTTTCTAGCCGTCCAAACCCGGTCCAAGGCTGTCGGCCGGCCTAGACGGTGGGGCTAGAGTGGTATGGTGGTGGCGGCTCGGTCCTAGGTGGTGGTGAGGTGTGGGTTTCTCTCACTATACGAATTTGTACAGTTTCCTTTTCTTTCTTTTTTTTAGATTTTCTCTCGATTTTTTCAGTTTTCCTGTTTTTCCCTAATGTTGAACTGTCCATATGACTTCTGGAAAATTTTCCCCTATTTATAGACGATTTTTGTAATTATTATACATTAATTAGACAAGACTTTGCCTAATTTCCTTGATTTTTGGCTTTTATGTTATCTAATTTTAATTGGTTGATTTTTCTTTTATAGATCTTGACCTACCACGACCTGATTTGGATTATTCTAGCCTCTTTTGATTTTTTTTTTATTTTTTCCATAATTAATTTATAATTTTCTATAATTATTTACTTAGTTTTTGGTTAATTTAGGTAATTTTGCATATTTTTATCCACACATAAATACATATGGGGTACATGTGAGCATTCCTAATTATTATTTTGGTCATTCTAAAATTTTTAGTATACATATAATCTATCTTTAGTAATTTATTAGTTATTCGATTACACTTTTCGGTAATTAGTACTTATAATGCTAAAAATTTAAAAATTTTATAGTCTCCTATTTTATTACTTATTTTCTTAAATTCAAGTTTACAGGGTCATTTTTACTAATATTTCTCTCATTAGTTTATAATTTGGGTTTGATTGGATCTATTAATCGATCGCCTTAAACCTTGGGTTCTAAGTTCAAGCCTATGGTCATTTGGCTTAGTTTTAGGGCTTATAGATGATAAGAGACGAGGGTAAGAAAATGCTTGTAGAAGTCTTGAGTCCTAGTAGAGATGATCTTGGTATGAAGTTGGGTAATAGAAGAATAGGTTCGATGATTTTAATGGGAAGGGTAGTAGCAAAGAGTTAGCCGTACAATGAGAGCATCATAGATTTCGATGGAGAAGAATGTCACGGTCTATGTTTTAGAAAGAAGTAGGGGTATCCAACTTGGAGCTTATTATGAAGTGAGTGGCATCGGTAGATGATTTGTTCATGGGTAGGGTATTCTCTTAAGGCGGGGTTGACCTCCCATGAGCAAACTGGTTGGGAGATAATGCTTCTCTCTTAATGATGGCCTTAGCAGGTCGAAAATAGTAGAAAAGTTAAGCCTTCCAATTATATGGAAGATGGTAATAATGCTGGTTGACACTCTTAAAACTAGAATGTCTTAGAATAGTCTTGGATAGATATATAGGAAGAGAAAAGGTTAGCTCGCCATCCATAATATGAGAAGATATATGGGACAAAGGATAGGCATATAAAGAGAGGGTGAATCTCTCGTCCCGTGACACTTGATGTTCACCTTATGGGTAGGCTATAGGCTTAAAACATTAAGCACTTGTTTTCAACCTATTGGGCTTAGTTGCTTTAGGCTATTGGGTTGGATCATATTGGGCCCTAAGGCTAGGGCAAAAAAACCTTAAATTGTGAATCAAATTGAGCTAGACTAAACCATGCGAGGTATTTCAGGTTTGGAACAATCTACGAAATAGATGGGTGAATAGGGCCACCAGAAAGTTGTTCGACATAACTACTCTGATACTTAAATTAAGAAACAGAGTTGGTATTCCCATCCCCTAAGGAACTTAAGAAGCATATTCATCACGTCAATGTTATAGGCCTGAATCGAATCTTTCAGGAGAGTTAAATTGATAGAAAGATAGAGATCTCTTAAGGGTCGAAAAATGAGCTTACCCTTAAAAGAAGGGTTTAAGGTACTTATAATTAGTGTAAAGCCTTAGTCATTTCATGGCTTGCAACCTAGGACATCTAATTCTAGGTTACATGGGCGCTCGAGGTTGGCAGGATCCTTTATGTTGGTGTTATAGTTAATTAAAAATGTTTGCTAAAAAAAAAGGTAAAATAAACCAAAAAAGCATTAGATACCAATTTAACAAACTCAATTAACTGACTTTCAAGGGCCTTTTTAAGCTAGTAACATAATTTAAAAAATGGTAACAATAAGCCTCATGTCCAAAATCAGTCATCAATAATAGCCTATAGAAAGCCTTGATAAATATGTATTTATAATTTGTCTATATATTTGAAAAAAAGCATTAAAAAATTTCAAACTTTTAAGAATTTCCCATTCATTCAAATATTTTAGCAAAAATTTCCATATTTTTCCAATTTTCAAAAAAAGAGTTTGTCTAAATTGAATAATTTGAAAAAATAAATATAATATATCATTAGTTAAGTATTCTATTTACTATAAAATAAATTTAAAAGTCCTGCCACATTTACAAATGATAACATGCTAGCAAATGCATTGATGATAAACTACAACATATTTTTTTAAAGGATTAATTTTCTTTTAATTATAAGTACATTTAGTCTATAAGTGATAATTATTTTTTCTAAGGAAAATAATGTAACTTTTTCAAATTCTTATTTGTATAGTCATTAATAAAATTTAGATAATAGCAAACTTTTTTCACTAGAATAGCTACCACAAGGTAATTTTTGGGCTGTAAATGGCCAACCTAAGTTAGTGGTAAAAGATTTCTCTTTTTTGGTGAATAAAATTTGCCACTACCACGTTTTTCTATTTTAAAAAATAAAAAGAAATTTAATATTGCAAATTTTTTTTCCCTAGTAGTTGGCCCTGTTGTAGTAAATCGTGTATATCATGGATATATATTCCGACTTACATATTTCGATGGGGCATAACGTATAAGTGCCCGATGAATGACAATGAATATATTTTATAAAACAGTCCCTTTTACAGTAAGAATAATATTGATCGGTTTTTGTGTAATCTAAAAGTATAAGTCAAAAAAGAATCATATAACTTTTCGTGATGGATTGTGAGGCAATCTATATAATCAGATAGGATAAATTCTGCGCAGGAGACTGGAATAGAAATGTAAATAGACTATTTATTTATATTGGCTATTAGTATATGTAGATGTTCATTCAACATATTATGGCAATGGCGTAGGCCATTATTTTTCCACGTTCCTTCGTGTAATTATTGTCATGATGGAAGATTTACAGAAAGATAATGGCATGATTAGTTAAACAAAAGAGGTGATATAGCTTCAACAAAAGAGGGCTAATGAATGCAAGATATAAATAATCAAGATGGAATTCGAGATGACCATGTTCAAAAATTGGAACTAACATTTTTCATAAGCTATAGATTCACAACATATAATTAGCTACTTTGAATTCTTTTAGTTTTTCCATATTACATATTCGAGCACCCTACGACGTGGCTTTCGTTGCTTTAGTAGTTAGATATATGGTACTTCTGCATAAAGTAATGTAATTTTTTTAGACAACAAAAGTGACTGGCTGTCACGCTATCTAATTGGCGAACCACTGCTTTGAACCTCATCATGCCACATGTTGAAAACCAGGATTTGCATGTTTGTCGTCGAAGCTATATCACGACTTTGAATACATCTCTTGTGCGCTACATCATTCAAAATATTTTAGGTATAGTTATAAAATTAATAGTTAAAATTATCTAAGTTTTTTAAATTTCTTATAATACTATAACGATATCAATTTTTTTATAATAATTTTAATTATTAATTATATGTGATAATATTTTAAGAAAATAATTTTTAAAAAAATTTAAAAAATACACATCCATGCAGTGGATATTATATATACATGTTTCATATGAATCTAGCACTATAAAGCCAAACGAGGCCGAAGTCAGGGCATGAAATGCGAATCTATTTTCTACCTAATGTTTTGTCTTGCTTTTTTTTATTATTATTATACTTTTGAGTAATAATATTAATTTATTACATGCGTAAGTCTAATCGAGTAAGTGGAATAAAATATATGTCATTGCATGACGATCAACTTGTGAAAGCTATTAAAGACAGCCACATGTTGAACCACAATTTTAGGAAGAAACCTATGCTCTTAGGTTATAAACTCGATACAAATTGTGAAGGCTTTAGGTTACATAATGAATATATAACTTAACAGCGTGAAATGTCGTCCATGACCCTGTTATATGAATTCTCCTAATATTCCTACGAATATACGTATTAGAAATTAAAGGAGGTATTCGTGATGTGTATATTGTAAAATAAAATATATCAAACTTATTCAATAGTGAACATGAAATAATTATATAACTTGATTTATTCATAATATAGTTGTGGAAATCCTTACTATCCACTATTACTAAAGGTGTATTAATGGGTTTTGACCTTTGAGTCGGCTTATTTAATCTACTTTTAAAATAGGTTTGAGTTAAGGTTTTTTAGTTCGTTTAAAAAGTGGGTCAAATGAGCTCGACTTGTTTAACCTGCGAGTCAAAGTAGATTAGTTTGGGTCGACTTGTTTAACCCATTTATACTTTGGACACGTAAGATGACTCGTTTAAATCTGATTTTTAAACGGGTTAGAGCCGAGATTTTTTAGCTCATTTAAAAAGCAGATCAAATGAGTTTACCCATTTAACCTGTGGGTCAAAGTAAGTAAGATCGAATTGTCTCGTTTAATCTACTTGTATACCTCTAATTATTACTTGGTAGTCTATCCACTTCCCTAGATATTAATTTTAAAAAATGATATGACGTATAAACGAAAAACACATTATTTTGGTTTAATAATTTTTTACATATAGGGTCTTTCTTTCTTTTTCTTTTTTTGCCAAATTTTTATGTATATGTTTATGTTGTCATTTAAGTTTTACATATATATATATACACACACACACACAAATAAGAGTTATATATATAGTTATAAATGAGCCAAGTTACTCGAACTTGATTAGTAAATGAACCAAGCTTAAGATGGAGCTCATTTACCTAAACAAGCCGAGTTCGAGCTCAATGAAGGCTTACGGGTCGATTCGTTTAGACTCATAAGTATGTTTACGAATTTTATATATATTATAAATATTATATATTATTAAAATTTAAAAGCTAATATCTATAAATATATCACATATTATAGGATAATATATAATCTAATCCTTATTCATTATTTATTAATCTATTTATTTATATATTCCTTAATTTTGTAAACTTAAGCTCAAGATCGGCTTGATTTAGGCTTGATTGGGCTTGGTTTGGCTCGAACTCAATTAGCCAATGAGCTAAGTTAGAGTGTAAGACAAAGTTTGTTTATTTAAATAAGTTGAGATTCAGTCTTAATTTTAGATTTGATAAAAAGCTCAATTTTAGTTCGAGCTCGATAATCTTTAAACGAATAGAGTTTGAATTTTTGGAAGGTTGACTCGACTCATTTATAATCCTAATTATATATACATCCACCTTCCCATAGATAATAATAATAATAATAATAATAATAATATAATAATAATAATAATAATAATAATAATAATAATAATAATAATAATAATAATTGACTATTTGTTCCATTGGTTCCGTGATAATCTAGTTTAGATTGCACAATGGATGATCTCCGTATCATGTGCATTAATTGCTAACTAGATCGAAAATCCTAGTTGAGAGGATTAATAACTTAACTTACCGATCATTCACTTCCCATTCTACGATGCATGAAGCACGCATGCATGACCTTGTCTTATCCTTGTAACGTAACTCTAACGCAAATCCTTGTCATAGATCCCCATCCTAAGAAATTACTCTGTCACATTAATTCTTTTTTCTATTATCATCTGCAAGTGTTATCGCTATTCGATTTGGAAGATTTTATAGATAAGTGTGTCCTGTAAATATATTTCGTGTTAGAGACATGTACAAGTTACGTTAATGTGTTGTTAAAACTTAGTTGAAAGCAAACATTATAATAAGAGGAAGAATAGATAGGAGACTGGAAATAAAGGCCAAGATAAAATAAAATCATCACATTCTATTAGAGCATGTCTGTTTTTTCATTAATTTGGGTTTGAAAAATGCCTAAATAGGTTTTAACGTGGATGGAATTAAACGAGGATTACTAATCAAGGGTACCTTAATAGATGGAAATGGGTTTTGATTTGACCAAAGTAACTCGTCATTGGACCACAGCGGCCATCTGACAAATCTTATTTCCTTTTCATCGTTACTGTGGGGTTTGGTTTTGTAACTCTATTAATATGCGATTATAGTCTTTTGGTAAGTGAAAAAGCAATCGAGATGTGTGTAATCCAATAGGATTTGACTTTGGAGTAGATGCTTTGTGTGATTGTGAGAACTCTTGGATCGATTTTCGACTTACCCATGATTTTCTATCTTGATTTAGGGTATTTGACATTGAATTCTATTGTTCAAGTTTCGTTTCTTCTATTTACTTCTTATTTTCTTATTTCATATGTTTTCTTCATCCGTTACCAAGGTCCATCATTTGAGTCTTTAACAAATTTGCATCGTAGTGATGGGGAGATTTGATACGAGGGTTTGCGAACCAATTTTTCTATCCATTAAGGAGACTATAACAAAGTATAATACCAAGAAATATAACAATTAAACAAACTATAATTTATGGCAAGTAAGAACCCGTGGGATCCTTGTGCAATTAAGTAGAAAGAAGGTATGGGATCAAAGATCCATAAAGATAATGGATAGATAAATCTCAATAAGAAAACTATCATAGGGATCCATTTGAATCTGCCTAACAACTTTTAGCAATTAGTGTCAAACCTCTGGCAAATCAACCGGTATCGAAGTGGAGGTTCATAGGCAGTTGCTTAGGATGAGTAAGGGGTCATCAATAAGACTATATTTTTAAATCATTTTTTTTTATTGATAATTTGAAGAGTATAAATGTGAAACTAAACACTAGGGATCTCAAAATAAAAATAAGTAGCTTAAGTGGTGAAATTTTTTACCGTTTAAGTCACAGATTTTGTCGCTTAAAATCATGAGTAGCAAAATAAATAAATAAGCCGCTTCATTTTATAGCATTTTGCCGTTTATGTCTTGCTTACTTGTGGGTTAAGGGTGCACAATTTATCAAGCCACATAAACATCAATTAAGCGACAAAAATACAAGCCGGCTCTATTTAGTTCATTTACAACATTAAATTAGAAGCGTTAGATTCTTGATAATTGCGAAAGTTACATATTTAATTTCAACGCTATATTTATGTATATAATTTTATATTTTCATAGGAAAAATATATCGTGTGCAAGAATAATATGGAAATGCGCCGGCAAATTAACTTTTCAAGCCAATTTTATAGCGATACTATAAATTGAAGATTCAAGCGATAGCAAGCCCAACTTCAGCTATGATGTGTCCGAGCCACTGAAAGCCCATGATTAGGTTTCAAATTGAAGCCCACTTGTATCTGAAGAATGAAGATCGAGTTACCAGCCGCCAGACATGAACATCCAGGACCAGGAGAAATTAGTAAAATACGATATAGCCAAATTGGTTCAAGCCTTCCATTATATATATATATATATATATATATTATATATATAATTCACGCTTGAACGGCAAAGCACTTCACGGTACTTTCCTTTTTATTTATATTATTATTATTATTATTATTATTATTATTATTATTATTATTATTCTTTTCCGAACTCAACGGACTCGTAAGGCCACAAGATTCAAGAAATTACATTCGACATTTTAGAAGACGAAATCATTGATATATGTACATCTATTAAGTTCTCCTTTTCCTTTTACTCTTTATCACAATTATGGTTCTCGTTAATTCTCATATTGCACTTCCGGTTGATCTGTTAGATTAATCTATTTATTAATCTCTCCCATGTTATTATTCAATTATATGAATGTTTTTATTATTCGATTTTTATGATTTATGAATATATTATTAGGCTAGTGATTTATTTATAAATTAGAATATGAAAGATTCCAAAGGGAATGGATGGTTTGTATGAAAATTGAAATAAATTAATTTAACTAACACATGCACGTTAGTTTGAGTCTAGGATTCATGAACTTAAGGAGATTAAAATTGGTTATCTTGACATAGGGATATGTAGGTTAATCAATTTTTATTATGGTACTCGGATTTGTGAGAAGAATTCTTTTAATTACATGATAAATATGAATTAGACAACTTAGAAGGAAAGCCCATGTCATAAATAGGATTACAAAAACTTAGAAGTGAAGGGAATCCTAGTGAGGTTAATAAAAACTCAAATAATTAGTCAGAGTCATATACAAATTTTCCAAATGATAATCTAGTTAATATTCTATTGGCTTGGTTCATGTATGGTTTTGCCGAATATGTTATTGATATAATTACTTTTCTATAGTTTAGTTTAATTTAATTATTTTTTAAAAGTGACAACTCGATTGCCTAGCTAAAAGTAGAGTTAACATAATTGGTAGTTACTACTCAATTCTCGTATAAATAATATGATTCCACTAATCTTTTATTATTGTATACACAATCTAACTACTTACCTGTATACACAATCTAATTACTTGCCGGTGAATTGCGCATTTCAAGTTTACGTATATTAATTCGCTTTACATTTCACTTATGCATTAAAGACTTTGAAACTTTATATCGTTTATTTTATTTTATTTTTTTTAAATTGTTCTCCTTTGAGTCATTCCTCTATCTTTTATCCCCTCATCACTTTCTAGGGCCACGTTAAATGTAAAAGGCACGTAATAACACCCATGTAACCACATGAATGGGATCTTCTCATTTACTCTTACTAATGAAAAATGATAACGAAAAATAGAAGTTGTTTGAATTCATTTTGTACTAGCATTTTTCAGTCAAGTTTATATTCTTAGTGGCCATATGCCTTGCCATTATTTCTCACTAATAGTGACCAAACTAAAAGCCATCAATAAGATAAAGCTCCTGAGATAACTAAGCTAAAATTTGATTATATTTAAAAATCAAAATATTTCAATTTTCAAAAGGATGTTGAAAAATATACCCATAAAATAAACACACTTGCTCTGCAACAAGTATGCGGGCTTTTAAGTAAGTTCGTCTGTGTAAATAGTACTTGCCGTTGACAAAATCTACAGTGCTAGTTCCTGCATAAAAGGTAGGGTAGGGCGTTTCTTAAACATGAAATCGGAGATCTACGAGTAGTACTTCCCATAAAAAGTAGCTACTGGTCGTTCCTGGCGAGTACTTGCTGCCTTGAGATGGCGGTACAATGACCGACAAACCCAACGAATCTCTAAAGTGAAACTCTTTTGTGATAGATGTCGAACTTCTAGACGCAATGTTTCTGTCACTAAAATCCAAAATTCTAGGAGCGATTAGATCACTTCCTAGTCCAACAAAGTTGATCTTCTCACTCTTCGATTTTCATATGTTCGGATCTCCAATAATTTTTCTCGCACTTGATCCCAAGCACTTCGATTAAATGCAAAGGTATACTCGTGTTAACGCTTCTTAAGCATATCCATAACAATCCTCGGTCTTTTTCGATGAGGTCGTATTGAATGAGGGCCCCGTTGATCCAATTAAGTTGGTTCAGTACTTTCGGAGGTTGTAGAAGACCATTTTTGCTACACGCTTCTTCGCTTCCTGAGCCTGGAACCCATTTCAGCTAACCTAATCACACATTTTTATTGCTAAGAAATAGAAGGATCAGACCACCGATTTGTACATTATTGAGGACAAATGGCAAATCTGATCTTAAACCTACTGGTTCATATTAAATATGCCTCATAAACTTTCAAAATGTTTCTTCATCTTGCACAATCTTTTATAAGGAAATATTTAAACAACTTTTCCAAACTTTGATCTAGATGTAAATTTAACTTTCAAATTTTTAAATACTATAAATCACTATTTTAAACTTTAATAAATTGACAATATAAAAGGTATTTCCATTTTTTAGTTAAAAGATATTCATATTATGATTAAAAATTTAGAGGGCCTTAAAATACACTTTGATAAGTTTAAAGGAGTGTTTTTGCTGAAAAATCAAAATTTAAAATGATGATTTGTAATATTTGAAAGTTTAAAAAATAAATCTGCATCTAAATCAAAATTTAAAGAAATTATTCATATTTTCTCTTTTTTTTTTTTTTTACATTATATGCTTACCTTGGACCTAGAGCATTAGTGAAGCGTTAAAATTAAAACATTGCTATTTATTAGTGGTAAGTTTCCATTTTTAAGAGTTAAGTGGATGCAAAGGCATGTTTGGAGAGTCCAGTAAGTCCATCCTCAATCGATAGTTTTTGGGATGTACATAGTGTGTGTGTGTGTGTTTTGTTATAATTTGAAATGTATGCGTGCCTCTTTGTCCCAGTCACATGTGATTGTTATTATGGCCAATATTATTGTCTGCACTCCGGTCCCACCCAAAATCATTCCGCCCCATATGCCCTGCAAGATGAGTAAAGTTTGATTACCTCGCATTTGGTTGTGCCTGTAACTTCGCATGAACCATTGTATTTTATATCACCTTACATGCCGTCACAGATAAATTATCATATAACGGAAACTCTGTTCTTTGTCCTCTTATTTTTAAGGACCTGTATGCAATCTCAAATATAGGAAATTAAAATTCATGGACATCATAATGCTAAAGTAGCAAATGTGATGCTTTAGATACCAAATAATATAGCACAAATACTAAAATCCTCTTTAATATATTTACTGCATTGATGTATGTAAATATTTTAATATTTACTATGTGAAGTGAGGTGAGAAGTACGATTTTTTAGATAAATTTTGCTAAGGAGATCATCGATACGATGTTTGATTTAAATATAATTTGAAAAATGAAAAAAAAAAAATTCAAGGAAAATGTTACTGAAACACTCAAGTCGAAAACCCATCCTAATAGAAAACCGAGAGGAACCCCAATGACATAATAGCAGCCAAGATTTATGTAAGCAATATATGCTTGCCATCCAGTTCCAACCGCAACACTTGTTATTAGATAAACGTTATTTTTTAGGTTTTTGTCATAAAATCCATATCAAAATATATTAACTCAATATTTTAGCATATTTACCTACAAGGTCTTGATAGCATTCAAGATTTTGTATATACAGAGAATACTTTTATAGGTTTTAAAAAGTGTTGTAACAATTGCTCTTCCTCTCCTTTCTTTCCCCATTGTTTTCTAAACAACAAGTCTATTTGCTCAAGCCTTGGTGTATTTAAAGTATCATAGGTTGTTGTAAGCTGATTGCAGTAATCGAAGAAAAATCGTTTATGGATTTCAGTCATTGAAATTTAGATTTTCCTATATTTATCTAACGATAATTTGTTTTAAATATTAAAAAGAAAAAGAAAATAGGGGGAAAATAGTTAAATGATTAGAGCATCACCTGATAAAACCGGCTGAACACTATTAAGTAGAATGGTCATGCCTAAGAGAAATGATAGGCGGTTGACTTCATCAAGAACATCGATGCTTGACGTGAATAAATAAGCGAACTTGTTGTGTAATACCATGATGAGAATTGAAAACACAAAAGAATAGTCCAATGGTAGTTGATTGCACCACTGACACCTTTGTTGCAAGTTTTGCTGCTTTCCCATTTCCAGCACCAAGTTCGTTGGCAACTCGAACTCTATAATTAATTTACAAACCATGAGTAAGTGAAACAAAGTGTACCTTATTAAATGAACAAAGATTGCTATAATGTTGCAGAAAAAATTTAGAATTGTTGGGTTTTCTAAAATATAATTTTCAAATATCTTGCTCTTGTGTGCCTTATCATGTGAATTACCTACTCTATTTACTGACGTAAATGCCATATCACCTAACAAGTTTCAATTTTATTTAATTTTTTTTAATAATAAATTATATTCAAAGATAATTTATATATAAAAATTTAGTTTTTATTTTTTCTAGTTCGATCCAAAGTAATTAGATATGATTATTATTTCTTGTATTTTATTAATAGGCCACATTTGTTAATCATAAGGGTATATGTAAATCGGTTTTGTTTGGTTTTCCCTCCAAATCAAATCAAATTATAAAAATATAATCCGGTTTTTTATAACTTTAAACCAAACCATATGATTTGTATTGGAAATTTTTTGAATCATAAAATTTCGGTATGGTTTATAGATTGAATTATATATTCTAATTTAGAAAAGTATATTTGCGAAACATGTAATATTACGTAAAAAGTATAGAGTTGATTGAAAATAATAAGTATTATTATAACAACGGTTGATGAAATTATATTCATGTGACTAAAACTTTTTCAATGTTTGTTAATAACTAATTTTATTTACAAAAATAGTATATAGTATAAATTTTGAGTCAAACTATATATATAATTTATATATTATGGTGATTAAAGTTTAATATATATACATATATTTCAATAAATGAAAATAAAAAAATTCTTTATGTGCTATATTATAACAAAATACATTCTTTAGTTGAAGTAAAATATTACTATGTTTTCTTCTAAAACGATACTTTGATTTATTATTCCAAATCAACTGTAAAATTTTGGTTTAGCTCATATTGGAAATTTTTTAAACCAAATTGTAAGAAAAAACTATATTTTCAAATTGGTTTGGTTCGATTTATGGATTAATTCAATTTGGTTAGTTTTTTTGCTCACATTGGTTAATCACTAGTAAAAAATTAATTTAGTGTTAATATGTAATTCATAATGATATAACAAATTGCATGGACTATCCTTGAAAATTTTCAAAGTCTCATAGACCTTCAATTTTTTTAAAGGCAATTTAAACATTAATTACATATGAAAAATAAGCTTACTTAAACATTTATATGACAATTTATCAACATGATTAATTAATTACATTAATTAAAGCTAAAAAATAAACTAAAAAAGCTTATGCTAATTTAAATATACAGATAAATTTAATTAAAATAACTGGAAAATTACGATGTGAGTGCCTATATAACTTATTTCACACATAGCAACCTAGCAAAAAAATTTAAAAAGGCACATAAATGTTTAAGGAATGATAAGTGCCGACTGTTGCAAAAGTTGAGGATCCGTACAATTCATAAAGTTTCAAGGATGGTTTGCATAATATGCCCTTTAAGTAAGCAACAAAATTCCATAGTATATGATACCATGAACAAGATTTGGTTCATTAGTTTTTACATGTTAAGGTTATACCTAAAGTAAAGTTGGTTCATAATAGTGAACTGACTAGTCGGTTTTGGTTCAATGAATTGGCCTTTATAGGTAGGCTTGAACTAGCTTAACACTCAATGGTGTGTAGGTATAGGTAGTTTAAGGCCCCAAACCCCTTGAGTCAACGATTTATTGTGAACTAACTGAATCAATGGTTACTATATATGAAAAAAGATAAAAAAAAAAAGTTAGAAAAAAAAAAGAGTAAAAGAAAGGTTTCAGTTGAACTTTGCCACTTGCCACTAGTGGTATGAATAAAATGAATTTACTTTTAAGCTATTAAGGGTGAAGATTACGAGATAGGTAGGTATGGAGCCTTACCTGTATCTTACCATATAGGTAGAGGTTCCTAAATCTTTGAAATCAAACCTATCTTACAACATCTTGGAACCATCATGTATAATATATCATATAACATGTAGAATTTACAAGATATAAGATACCATTTGAAACTTGTAATTTTTTAAAGTCTTCCTTATAAAGTTTAACATGGTACATTTTTATCTTCCTTATAAATTTCATGTTTCTTGAAAGGAGTACGATGAAGTTTAGAATTATAGGTGTATAAAATATTCCATAATAAAAGGAAGGGGGATTGGTTTATGGCCAAAAGTAGTTTACATAAAGCTACACAACATAAGTTTACTTTCTTGAATATATAAATTAAGAATTGAGATGTTTTATGATCTTCACTAGACTAGGATTAGACTTAGCAAAAGAAAAAAACTGAGGCAAAACAACAAAAAATTGTAAAGAAGAGAGATGGATTGACTTGAGAGACATAGAGCACTTAGTTTATGGTTTTATAATGGGTTAGGTTTTTTTTTTTTTGTTATTTCTTAAGGTTGAAAAAATTACAATGGTACTTTTTTTTTTATTTATTAATACCATTTAACTATTATTATAGGGTGGATAAAAGAAGAAGCATAGGGTACCTTAGAACATATACCATGTATACTTTATAGTACAGGTTACTAAGTAGATATAAGATATCCTAACTTTAAACTTGTTCCCTATCTTATGAAAGCAGGTTTCGAAAAATTGTTACAAAAAACTTACCTTGTTAAGTAGAGTCCAAGTAGGTATCATGCATGATAGGGTTACTAACTTACTCCTAAAATTACTTGAGTTCGGCTAACATTTACTTGAATTCAATTTGACCATAGCTGAGATAAAGCTTTCGAGTAGCTTATCGAGTTGAGGTTGAGTTTTGTAATGCTTGACTTGGTAAGCTTATGAGCTTAATCAAATTTAAGTCAAGTTTAAATACTAATTGAGTTTGAGTTGAATTTATATATTATTAATTTAATTTAATTTATATCCTTTAAGATGATCAAGTTTAAATGAGTTTAATCGAGTCGAACTCGAGTTTATAGAGTTTTATCTCGAGTTGAGCCGAGCTCGAGCTTTATAAATTAAAACTTGATTGAGTTTGAGTCGAAGTTCAAGTTTTAAGTTTTTCTATTCGAGTTAAGTTCGAACTTAACACTATATCATCTCAATTCGACTTGTTTATAACCCTACTTACCACCCAATATGCGATCGTTCTGCATGATAATTCATCAACATCACTATGAGTATAACCATTCTACATAATTCATCAACAATACTTTTAAACAGCTTTCTTTATCAAAAGAGAGCAAAAAGTAAGAAAACTATTTTGTATTTTAAGTGTATTTTACATATATAGTAAAATACCTTATAATTGAATATATATGATATATTATATATATATGAATATTAAAATATATATGGTATATATAATATATGTATATGATATAATATGTATATCTTACACACACACACACACATACTGTATACTAAAGAAAAATGAACAATCCGATTAACTGGCTCAAAAATCGATAGGCCTTTTGAATAAGCCTAGGACTGATCTTAGGGAATAGGTCACTGCTCAATAAGTTGTTGAACAGTGGCCCGTTGTTTATGGACTGATTTAGTCTCATTCTCAAGTCTTTTGGGGTTGGGGGGGGGGGGGGGGGGGGTACATTATCCCTTAGTTATTATACATATTTTAGTTTATTTTTGTTCAGTTATGATTTCATTAAATTCTCAATTTTGATTCTTTCCTTGCTCAAATAGAGTTGGTTTTAGATGTAACTTGATAAATAGTACCTATTATTCCTTCCTAACATCAACAATTAAGGGTCTTAAAAAAAAAAAACCATTTTATTACTTACAAAACTTTTACTCTTGTAAGACCACTATCCGAATCCTAAATATTTGGGATTTCCTAGAACCAAAGCATGAATAAAACGGGGAAAAAAAAGTAAGCATACTACTTGTCTATCTATTTTTATCAACACTGTCTATTGAATATATGCTATGTTAAAAATCAATTCTTACATAGGATCCTACATGATGTAGTTCCTCTACATAAAGATCCAATTTCTTTTCTTATGTATCCTATACCCTTATAGGAAAATGATTCTAAAATAAGTAGACCACTCTTAAACAAAACCATGTGCTAAAAGTAGCTCATTTCACATTTTCCTTCTGTGAGGATCATAAAATCGATCCAAATCAAAATGTTAGTTCCAATATTTTTTAAGGTGATTAACATAGTTTATCTTATTATCTTGAGCAAGTTGTGAACCCACTCTTAAAATTACAATTGAAATACAAATATATCCCTTAACCCATTAAAAAATTAGTAAACTTGTGACATTGAAAATATAACTTTAATCTCTCTTTTTGCTATTTTCTACAAAGATCGCAAAACTAGTACAATGTTGTGTGCTTTCTAACAATGACTTAGAATACTTAAGAGAGACTTGGAGAGGTTAATACAGTACTATTTTTGAAAATTTAGAAGTTCATGGGAGTGGTTTACAATTATCCTTTTTTCCTTTTTGTTTTTTGCATGCGTGCATGCATGTATGTGTGGGTTTCCTTTTTTTCATTTATTACTACGATTAAGATTTGAAAAACCATTAGTAAAGAAATTGGTGATAGTGTATATCATGCATATGATTTCTAATAGATTCACTGGTGGTCTAGTAGCCATTAGCAATGGTGAACTTACAAAAAGCCCCATGCGGCATAATCAGTAAGAACCTTCCGATACTCAAGTTTGTAGAGTGAGTCTTAAAAGTTGGGAGGATATGTAAGAGAGAGTGTGGATTTAGAAGAGTCCAATAATTTGATCCCCTTACCTAGTGTTAATAAACTTGCTTGGCCATATAGTAAGAGGAGATTGGTTGGGATGAAATTTAAGGAGATGATGCTATCGGTATAAGAAAGGACTTTTACATTTATGCCAGTTGATAGAAGCTTAGGGAATGGGCTCGTCACATTGGTACGGGTAGCCACTAAAGCCTAGTGGCTAGACCTTTGGTTCGTGTGTTAGGATGATATTCAGCATGTAATGAAGAGATAGAAAGAGGCGAAGAGGACGTTAAGTCTGGCCGTGTTGAGTAGCGTACCTTTTGAAGGTAGCTCTAACCTGGTGGCATGCTCCTTTTTAGTGGTTGAAAGGTGAAATACTGGGTCTTTAAAAGAAGGCCCCTAATGATTAAAGCTCAATCTAAGAATGTCAAGATCTTAGTTCTTTCTGAGGGTTGCATGAACTCTTTGGTCGTATGCATCTAAATGAGAGCTCAGGAGACTGTAGATGTTCAGAAGCTATTTAGTGTCCTTGTTCATGTTGCAAGCTTTAGAGGTAACATTGATGCGCATATGCGAGCTTGCTTGTGCACTTGATGCAAGGAAGCATCTGGCGAAGGAAACTCCCAAGTGCGCTGATCAAGTTGATCAGGTTTGATAATGGACTTGGATTTTTAGAACCTTGAACTAAAAGGTGACCATCAACAGAAGCAAACATAACACATAACGTCAAAATTGAGGTTTCATTCTAAGTCTCTCTTTCTCTCTCTAGATATAACTTGTTTGGATTTTGGAATTATCTTCTCCAACCTTTTCTGCTCTTATCATGATAAATCCAAGCAAGACTTTCTATAGTATCTCCTATTTTCGATCGGTTTTAATATATATGGCCGTTGTGTGCAAACAACGGCCAGAACACTTTTGATTTTCACATGATGATGAAGACCAATTGTTGTTATTAATAACATAAGCTAAATAGGAAAACAGCAAGTACCGATACTGTTCAAATGATGGAAGATTCCACGTGTTACATTTCCACGTTATGAAATCGAGACACATTAAACCGACCACGTGGTTTATTATTTAAAAGGATTTGACAATTGCATGGACGATACAGATAGCAGATTTCGAAGAAACAGCATGTCATTTTAGGACGGGCACACACAAATTAAAAAAAAAAAAAAAAAGAAAAAAAGAATATCATTGCTTTTGTACATATAAATCTGTTCTTTTTTTTTTTTCCTGATAAAGAGCCACGTCCTTTTATAATTTTCAAAATAGTTACAGCATTTCCACGATTAGATACCAAAATATGACTCTTCGTATTAATGATGCTTTGCTCCTATATTTTGAAAATTTATAATTCTTTCAAAATAACATATGAAAAATAATCTATAGTAAATCACATAAAACTATTATCTTTTTATATGTATAACATTAGTATATGAACTTTATATTTATAACAATTTATAAATATATACTGTTAACATGTTAAGTATGTCAATTTAATAGGTAAACTTATTTCATTTGCAAATTGGGTGGAGTACTCGTTTCTTACTGAAATTCTAAAAGAAGGTTTAGAACTTGGGGCGTTCATTCTTGATATCAATGCGGATCACACCTCAATAATGCTCTATAATAAAACAAGGACATGTAATAAAAGGTCAAGGCTCTCGTGACTTTAAAATGGAAAATTCATGAGATCGTGAAACTTGCATGTTTTATTTATGGCTACCGCGTCAGTCAGTTTGGTAAGGACAGTTTTAGAAAGGATAAAAATTATTTCCTTTCTTAATTCGGTAGGTTGGTGTTTTCTTAAATCATGTACCGTTTAATAGGGGCTGCTTTGACTTCTTAAGATATTTGATAAAGGTGTAAAGCTGGTTTCATATGCTAATTTAGCAAAGATTTTCATCAACACACAACTTGGCCATCAAAATTTCCGAAATATTATATTTACGGCGCTTAAAAAATATTAATATAAAAAAAATTTACATTAAATGCAACACCAAATCAATATGTTACATCAATATAAACTTATAAATATTTTTCAAAGTCAATTTATCATCTAATTTAGAGGTTAAAATATTAGCTAATATTTTACTGATCAATACTGGTCATAATACATAATAAATCAATTTTAAAAAATAATCAAAATAGTATATTATTATAAAAGACTAACTTGGTAATATATATGAGGAAAAGATTTGTGATATTAATATTTTCCAAGGGATATAAGCACAATATTTAATAACTAGTGGCAATTCCATAACTTCCCTGGTTTTCATGAAGTATTATTGTAATTTACATATTGTAAAAGATTATGTTGCCTATTATACATTGAAAAACGACCCCAAAAATAAGATGGTATAAAGAAGGACATGTTTCCAAAAGAAACATTGTAAGGCACCCATCCGATTCCTAAGAATGGAAGTGCTTAGACAGTAAGGTTTTGAGTTAGAGGCTCAAAACATGCAATGAGGTCTACAACCGATGGTTTTGATCCTTTTGGCAATTTTACCGCAAGTTATGGTTTATGATTGATAATTCTTTTTCCCTATAACGCTCCATTGTGGAAATGTATGAAAGAGAAATATTTGTTATGATTTGGAGTTAAAACATGATAAATTTTTAATTATTTCAATGATAGGTCAAAATCTTTTTAAAAATGCTGAGATGCAAAACTTGTGTAATACGAGCAACACTTTTTATGTGAAAGTGTATTTACTTTGCGGTAGGTGATATCGCACAGATACTTTGTATTTTCACGGTAAAATACATGTCTTATATTATTTTATTATATCTCCGTTCATTTTGTATATATGTGGTTTTTTTGGTGATCAACTTTGATATGCCAAATATATGCACAATTGCGAAATTGAAAGAACATAGGACAAATATCGACGTCCCGAGTTAGATACAATGTCTAATTACAACATTTTATTGGTACTAACGTATTAATCTCCCGATGGTTTTTATTATTCCACTCAAGAAATCTTCTGCTAGAATCATGAGAGACGCTATGTCAAATCAACCACGGACACACTCAACTTTAAGATACAAGGAAAAAAAGTGAAATAGTCGTGGCGAAATCTTATCTGCCAAGGCCATCTTAAGGGTTCTTAATACAATGATCTAAACTATAATACACTATGTCCTATCGAGTTAATAGACATGGGGCCGGGTCAAACCCAGCCCAAAACCAGCTCGAACCCATTGAGTGAAGGGCCTAATCTCTCTTGAATCAGTCAATTTCGAACCGATTCACTTGGTCCGACGGTTCGATGGGTTAATTTTCAGCTTGTGAACCATCCATTTTTATTTTTTATAAATTGGGAAAAAAATTACTAATAAATCACAAAAATTTAAAATTTTGACTATTTCACTCTATTAATTATTGGGCACTAAAATTAAAAATTCATATCCTATTAATTGTTGGGCACAATATTAATAATTTGCATTTTTAATAATACATAATTATTACTTTATACCTAGAATTAGTAAATTGAGTAAGTATTTTTTTTTTATAAATAACATCTTAAGTAAAGTTTGCTAATATAATTAATGTGGGACTTGATTTGTGACAAATAATGAACAATGTTTACTATGCTCTTTTATTACTTTGGAGGAAACTTTAAAAATAATATAATTTATGTAGGGGTTGGATTGATATTGTAAAGAAAATAGTATCTATTTAATATTTATAATACATTCGTTATTTTATATATAATATAAATATGTTCCTTATGACTTTTAATGATATTAAATTATAAATACATTTGTATAAATCATTAAAATATATTATTTATAAAAGTAGTTGCTCTTTTAAAAATTAGATAAGATCATATGAAACTTATGATATCTTATGCTTCAAACTTTTTAGTGGTTTATTTATTTATTTATTTATTTTTGAAAAACTCTTTTGATTGTTAATGCAATATATTTTACACTATAACTATCTACTTTTACCAACATTAAAATATATGGGTTTTAATAATTTTTTTTATAAACTCATATATTTTATTTGGTTTCGATATTAACTTTTAAATATAAGTAATAATAATCAATTTTATTTTATATTTTAATTAGAGAGAATATTTAAAATAAATTTATAAAAAAATTTATTATTTTAATTTTTAGATAAAAAACCAGCAGATTGAACCGCTGGTTCCTTAAACCCGAGTTTAGATTTATCGATTCGATGAGTCTAACACATTGAACTGCATTGACCTGCTAAACACAGCAGGTTAAGTTACGTTTTTAGTCAATGACTAACAGGTCCGGGCTAATTTCGGTCTAGTTCATAAGTCGAATTTGGCCCTTTCCTAAGTCTGATCGAGTAACAAACTGCTACAAGGTCCTCGTATACTAATAATCAAATAGTTATGTATAATGGCCTTTATAACTTAGATATCGTAAATACGATGGTCCTATATTACCATTTTTTCTTTTTCCATCCAATTAAAACATGTAAGTTGACATGATGACAATGGAATATAACTCTAATTCATCCGAGCTTGTAAGGGTGGAATCAATTTAAAACATTTCCATATAGCGGAGGAAAGAGAGGGAGAGTACCATGTGGCGGCAAAGAAGGCAAGAGGAATCATCATTTCCCAACCATTGATGCTCATGCTGCACGTTTTACG
The DNA here is from genome assembly GCA_024138005.1 of Lumnitzera racemosa. Classification (NCBI taxonomy): domain Eukaryota; kingdom Viridiplantae; phylum Streptophyta; class Magnoliopsida; order Myrtales; family Combretaceae; genus Lumnitzera; species Lumnitzera racemosa. Next base: position 126,937,429 of record JAMXBC010000001.1, read on the forward strand.
GGGAAAGTATATGAAATTTGGTTAGACAAGCGGTAACTTAAAAATAGGGACAACATTGCAAAATCTATGTGAATGTTGTTTTTACTGATTTCTTCCAAAATGGAATGTTGTATTTACTGATTTCTTCCAAAATGGATACTCTAAAGTTGTTTTTCTTTTAAATTTTTTATATTTATCTTTTTACGATAATGTTAAATAATTGAAATTGTAGAAAAAAAAGATATTTTAAAATTTAAACAATTTCAACTATTAATTTATAATTTTATATAATTTAAATTTGGAGTATCAATTTCTGACTTTTCCACGTAATAGACAAAAGGGATACATCAATTCACCGAACATAATATCTTATGTGTTAACAAAACCTGCTTTTATTATTTCTGAAAATACAGATCCCCTTCTTGAACAAAAGCAAACTTACAAACACCGAAATGGAGATGTATAACTATAATATCCTCAGTAAACTTTTACAAAATAAATATGAGTAAATTGCAAATATAACTCTTTATATTTACTTCATATGCACTTAACTCTGTATCTTGTAAATATTTTTAAAAAATGTGTATTTTAACTACTTTTGAAGGTCCAAATGTACATTCTTTAAAGATTTAGGAGTTTGATTGCACAATTTTAAGAATAAAGGGGTTAAGTGTATATGAAGCAAGTAAAGATAATGTATTTGTACTTATGCTTTTCTATTTTTTTTTTTAATTTTAGAAAGGAAAAATGATAACTAAAATAAAAACTTCGGTGAGTAAATAAATAAATAATTAATTAAAAAAGAATAATTTAAAATTTATAGTGAGATAATTAATATTTGAATAATTAAAGGCTACAAATATGTCGTATGATTCATACTTTTAAATTAAACCCAAAGTAGTACGACTTTTTTATGATATGATACCACTTTCTCTTAGAAATGGAAGAGATATTAAAATCAAAATGTGAGTAAACTCAAATTAGCAAAATTATGAGATTCAATTATATATACAAGTGGAACAAAATCTTTATAAATTTTTTGTAGGACCATTCACTTAGATCGTTTTCCCCCTTTCTTGAAATTTGTTCACTTTCTTCAAAGGTATAAATTCTATAATATGAATTTCTAGTTTTTAATTGCTCAAATATTAATTGTATATAATAAATTTTGAATTTTATTTCTTTTTTAATTGAATAATATTTATTAATTTATTTTTTTATTCATCGACTTTTTTCTATTTTGTCATCTTTTCTACCTAAAATAAAAAAAAATGTTAAATTGCAAACACGTCTTTACATATAGAGCCCTCTTATCTTTAAAATCCTGTGGTTAGACACCATGCTCAGTTTTTAGAGGTTTAAATGTACATTTTTAGATATTTGAATGTCAAAGCATAAGATTTCAAAAATAAAGAAACTAAGTGCATATGAAACGACTTGTAGTTTATTTAATAAACTTTCTAAATTACTGAAACCTGTTGATGAAATAAATATTTCTTATGTCCCATCTTTTAAAAACTATTATTCAACCATTTTTACCCATCTTGGGAGTACAAAAAATTATTTAAATAGAAATAAAGAGCGGGAAAAACCTTTCTCCCTCACCAGATTGAGAGCGCGTCCACCGCAATTGTAGCATTCTGAAGGAATCCGGTCATCAAAATTAGTATTCTATAATACCAATTCTCCAAGCTGCTCAAATTCATGCATCAACCGCAACATTAATAAATTTATGAAATATCTCCTGTTCACCTAAAAAGAAAGAAAAAAAAAGAAAAAAGAAAAAGCACACATAACATTAATAAAAAATATTGGTATATGGAAAATAATCGTAAGTGAACTGATAAGTCTGATAAAAATGCTTGACCTGATCATCACTGTTTCCGAATGACTCTCCACCACCTCTGATCTCAGCCAGTGCTAGTGAGTAATTCTTATATAAATCCAGTTTAGAATTATAAAATCTGTATCCATTTTATGTTGATCGTTCATATCTAAACCTCCATACAAAATTTCTACCATGTTAGCTGTTGCACTACAGCTCTTAGTTACTATAAAGGATGGGACGGAACTAGAATTATATACATTAATACAAGAAAGGTCATATAACTGTATCTAAGAAATAGTTCAACGAAGCTAATTCTTAGTAAGTCGTCGTTTTAGGGAAAAAAAAAAAAAACGGCTTAAAAGCAGAGGAATGAATTAATTATTTATAAATTATAGGAAGAAAGATCCAAGAGTGAGAATTAGTACCAAAGCGTGAACCCGGAAGCAGTGGATAGCTTCACAAACTCCCACAATCTAGAGAAGGCCTCGATCGACCAGCCAGTCCAAGTATCAGGGCAGCCACCACACGCACGGTACCCGAAGCAACCAAATACCATTACCCACCAAGACAAGTCCAATGCAATCGACAGACCAATCACTCCAAAACCAAACACATAAACACATAGCCAACTTGTTATTGCATTTACAACCAGACTGCCAAGAGCCACCCACGCTACCACAGTTGCTTTCAGCCGGCTCTGTAGAAACCGGTTAAGCGGGAATTGGAAGGCGACGCTGAAGTGCAGCGGTATCATGGCCACCGCCACCTTCCGGGATAGCTCAGCGACTTCGTTCGGGTGGCCTAGAAGTTTCAGAAGTGGAGTTGCGTAGACATATAATGGTAGTAACAGGAAACAACATAGGAAGAGAACTGCCCATGATCTTTGCAAGTATGTGCCCAGCATGTTGAATTTCTTTGCACCAAATGCTCGGCCACAAAGGGTCTCTAGTGCACTTGCCATCCCTAGCTACGATCATGTTAACCCATATATCAAATTTATTTACCAAGGTGTCAAGAAGTAGGCAATAACACTGTTGCCAATATATAAAAATGATTAATACAGTTTAATGATGTCAAAATTGATCAACATAACTCTTACATATATATGATTTCTTATATATGGGAATTACCAGGAGACCCATATTGAAGCCGACAATGACGGTTTTGGCAATAGAGATGGCAGCTAGCTCGACTTCTCCGAGGTGGCCGGCAAAGGCTCGGGTAATGACGGCAGCGACGCCGCTGAAGATGGTCGGTCCGACAATGTGCCACAGCTTTTTTGTTTAGATCCATACCCTCGTTTTGAAGTCTGATATATGTTGTTCATCTTGATCAGCCAATACTGATGATGAGGAATCCCAGAGAAGAGGTTGCGATTCAATAACACCTCCATCATCATCATCTTCATTGAAATTATCCATTGACGAAGGAGCTATATGTTACTTCTTCTCTATGACGAGAAATCGACGCATATCATCATTAAGAAAGATTAAAAGGGAGGGTGAGATTCAACGTTATTGTTGAAAATGAGGATACACATGATTCATACTGGGGCAGTGTTGACCTCGATTGGTTATGTGGTGTGAAACTAAATTTGTTAACTTTATCACTTCAGGTGATGCAACGACATGGATGAATTAATAATGTCTTCAGTATCTGACCATTGAACAGACTTTCTAAAATCTAATGTGCCAAATTGATGTCCATTCTAGGTTAGATCCAAGGAATACGGGCCATATAAATGAAATCAACTGGAAAATCATTTTAAGTATAAGGACTGCTTGGTAATTTTAATTCCTTGGTTTCCTTTTAATTAATTAATTTCATACCTTTTTCCCCCTATAGTTCTGGAAGCCCTCCGTTAATAGCCCCCAATAATACTAATACTATATATGAAAATACTGGTGATTTTTAAACTCGTAATAAATGGAGATATATATATATATATATATATATCAATTGTATTTTTAAGTATCAAACTTTTATACGCTATTCATCAATTTATATGGTATGTTAAGATTATTGAAGCTTTTATCATTGTTTGTCATCTATATAGTCTCCTTTCTCTAAGTTGAAAACAGTAACTCTCTATTCTCCTTGTTATATTTATCTCTCTCTCTATAATATATATATATATATATATATATATACATACATACATATAAGGCTCCTCCTTAAGGTAATTTCTCACTCTCAATTTGTTCCACTAATCATGTTACGGAATTGATACTCTATTAGCCGTCTTAATTGTTGAAAGGTATCAAAGTGGTGTGCACGAGGAGAAACTCCATAAGATTCAACAAAGTGTTTGTGAGTTCATGGATTTTGTGATTTGATAACACGAATATTAGTTGGTACATGTAGGTCGATGAAAGAGTATATTGAGCATAAGGTGCTTTCCAATTTCCCTCCTCATTTTTGTTTTGATTTCTTGTAGTATTTTTATTCTTTTTTGGTTTTGAGCACATTTAAGAATTAGGTTTTAATTAGTGTTAATAAGTAATTATACAATCATGAATAGTTTATACAATTAGGGTCATCATTAATTGCAATTATAAAAACTACTTAGATACATCATGTGCATTAGTAAGGAATCTGTCATTCCTTAGTTCTTGCCGGTAGTTTATTAAGGTCTATACGTACTGGGCCTACAAAATAATGTACAGTGGAGGGACGTTAGGGGATTGTTTGGCGTAGCCATTCCGATACTTAAGTCAGTAATGAGTTTTTTGTGGAATAAAATATTAAGTGTACAGGCTTAAAATGCAGAGTTTATAGAGAGAGTTATCATTGGTTAAATGTTTGATATTTATAGTAGAGTAAAGGTGGCCGTTGGAGATCAATTGGCAAGAGAGATCTTCTCCTACAAATGTGAGAGAGTAGAGCTGTTGTATCCAACGTATCCTTAATATTTAAGATGTGGCTAATTTATCCTTATCTTGTAGTTTATAGTTGTTATAGTTCTTCATGGACTTGATCTTGTAGTTTATAACTGTTACAGTTCTTCATAAATTTGGGCTATTAAGGGCTAGGCTTGAGGGCTATAGAGGTAAGCCTAACGAAGTAAGGCTTGGAGGATTTGGTCGACCTTGAGAGATCATAGGCCGCTCAGACGTAAGCAATCCGACTTTAAGAAGTTTGATTTGATGCCATGATGCTGACGTAATGAAATTGCAGATCCAAAGTGATGGATGATTTGAGGTGAGAAGGCCCAAAGTGGTGAGTCATCTTGGGCAGTGGTCTACCAATCTAAAAGTATGTGAGGCTAGGCAAGCAAGGGTGCTAAGGTGCTCCAATACTACAAACCAGTCTGCTTGAACAAGGCTTAATAAGGACCGAACGAACATAAGTGCGTAATGTCTTTGTAATGTTGACCAGGTGCAGATTGGATGGGCCCTGAAGAAGCTTCCTGTTAAAGGGACTTTTAAAATGTAACTTTTGCCTGTTGGTATTTCGTGGATTAAATGCGACATGACAGGTGTCACGTTGCAGGAGACTATCATGTAGTACATACTTTTTGCCCTTTTAAAGGTAGCCATCCAATCGAAATGCTTTCTATGTATCTGCTAGGTAACATTTCAATGGATTCGTGTTTATATGTATCCCCAGAATTGCCTATATGGCTTCCTAGGCGGTTTTCCTATAAATAGAAGGATTACAAAGACAAAATGCTTTTTTGTAATCTTTTCGCTCAGTTGTCATAATTTCTGACTTCACATTCTAACTCTCAAACCTTCTTTAAAAGCTTTAATTTTTCTTTTCAACAATTACAATCATGTATACTAACAGGGGTGAGGCTAATTCTTCTTCGCTGGAACTTACCTCCAGTTCAGATTCTATAAGGAGTGATCCTCCTCAGTCACAGGAAGGCAAAGTGTTATCAATAGCACAACTCAACTAACCCCCGAGGATGGTCGTAGAAGCGTTAGAAAAGGCTAGAATTATCAATGCAATCCTTAAAGACGTATATGTAGATATTCCCTTATCCCTCGCCAAAGATTTATTCGACGCTTTTGGTACGAGGAAGGGCCCTAACGGCTATATTAGCAAAAGCAAGGATTCTGCCCCCAGTTAGGTCATCAACAACTTCATCATGGGGTCGATACTCAGGTAGCATATTAGGTTACCGTATAGGGATGAACAGGTGGCCTTACAATCAAGGAGGCGTTTCGCGGTATTCAAGAAGTGATTGGAGTTGAGACAATGCCTCCCCCCATGTCATTTTGAGAGGAAGTTTTTCATTTAACACCGTTGCAACCCATCGCAAATACCTCTGAATAGGTGAAAGGTGTTGAAGGTATTCTAAGCGCTCTGTGAATACTTGGTAATAAGGGCTACTCTCAAGTTTTTCTACCACTTCTATATGTGGAAGAATGTTAGGGGGTGGCCTTTACTCCAGCTGCGCCAGGGAAAGAAACTATTCTGTGACCTTATCGATTTAGTCAAAGGCTAGCAGGATAAATATGTAATAGTAAAGCTACCCAAAAAGGTTGCCTTTTGGACCTGGTGGACCAGAATGGTCCATACAGGAGGTGAGAAGAGACTCGGTCCGAGCAATAGCGAGGCTATCGAAGAGATCTTGGCCTTTATGGAGCTAAGAGGTAGCCAGGAGATCAATGCTGTAGAGACCGTAGAAAGGTATTTCCTGCGCCCGATCTCCAAGCACTTCCCTAGCATTAAGAAAGCTTTGGTGGAGAAGCTGGTTTAAGGTAATGGTTCATTCCTAAGCGCCTGTTTGTTGTGCTAATGTCAAGGTGCTTCATTCGATGCCTATAGGATGGGAGGACTTCCTTAGTCATGCTGGTTACGACAGTGTTTTATAAATGGTAGTGGTAGTTTGCTTTGATTTGTCCTTGTTTTCTTTTTCTAACCTTTATATTTGTCTTCCTGTAGGCAAAAGCTTGGTTCCGAGGGTATCTCTTCCATCTATAGACGATTTGATGAGCCGACGCCAGGCGTGATTGAAGGTAAGTCAACCGATAGGGAAAGTGACAAGGCTATAGCTGAAGCCTAGAAAGACCAGCAAGTCGCCGCCGAGGTTTGTACCTCAAGGGATTCTACTTGTTGTTTGAGAGAAGTTAACGGTCATGGCACCTTTAAGCTAGCTCTTCCCATTCCTACTATCTACTCATTCAAACCTATCCTCGTAGGCGACGAAGGTGTTTATACGGAGGGGCTCGATGTGCAGGTGCTTTCACCTCCAAGGGTAACCTAGGAAGGAACCGAGGAAATAGCCGCCCCTCCTACTGCCGAGGGCAACAAGCGCAAGGCTCCCAAAGTACTAAAGGAGCTAAGTCCTGGGATGAAGAGGTAGAAGGCCTTAGCAAGGGACCTTTTAGCTAAGGGGAAGTGGAATGAGTGGCCCCTAGCTCATCCCTTCCAAAGTGTGGATGACGTTGGGGACAAGTTTTTGGACATCCTCAACAACTTCTAAAATATGGGATTTGGGCCAAACTCATTCATCGAAACGCCGTACACTTCCTTGGATGAGGTGTTGAATAGGGAAGCCCCCCAGATGGAGAAGAAGAGGGCTCAAAGAAAGATCCTGGGGTTGAAATAGGAAGTCTATGCTGGCAACTTGACGCTGCACCATCGGACTCTCAATTACCAAGCTTCAATAGGGTCTTACACCCCTAGTGATTGAGCTGTGCTAGAAAGGATCTCCCAAGAGGGTGCAGGGGACCCCATACAAACTGCAAGCCACTTGAGTACCATAATGCGACAAGTAGGTCTTTCATGCTAATGTGGTGTTGTATTTTAGCATCTGGTACTAACTTGTGCATTTTATTTTCATCTTGCAATACCACGGCCAAGTGCTCCTTAGGTTAAGCAAGTCCCATGCTACCCAAAAAGAGGTAACTAGATTATGGGAGGAGTTACATCGGCAAAAGAAGTGCTTGCTAGAGGTGGGGGCTTCTAACAGGAGGTACTTAAGAAAATTTTCTCCAGCTAATAAGTGCCTCCGCTGTTTTGTTGTGCAAGTGGCAAGGCTTTAGGCACTGTTAGAGTATGTGGAGTAAGAGAGGGGTAAAGTAGAAAGGGATGCCTGGAGGGTCATAGAACTGAAGGCTCGACTGGAGAACTAGCAAAAGATGAAAGCTCATCTCTCATAATGACTAGAGGAGGAGGGCACAGCTAAGGCTTGAATCAAAAAAGAGAATGCTAAGATGAAGGCTCTCGTGGCCAAGCTAAAGGTTGAGCTAGTGATGAAGGTGTTTGAATGTAACGACATTAAGGCTATATCTCTCGAGTTGGCCGGCTCGAAGGCCACTCTGGAGTAATAAGTTAAGGAGCTGTAGGGCAAGGTTTTGGAGATGGAAAAGATCATCTCCAAGATGGAGAGCGGGGAAGTCCTTAGCGGTGTTGCTACTAGGAAGGTAATTGCCGACTATAGGGCCACTAAGGAGTGGTTAGAGGAGTTGGAAGATCTGTCTACTGATTCTGCCCGCTTCACTAGGAGAGAAATCGTCTCCCATTATTTAAATCTGGACCTGAGCTTTGTAGATTTTCTGGACTCCCCCACGTTCATCGAGAAAAGGGAAGCCTTGGCCAAAGGGAAGGGTGCTTCTACATCCAGCCCTACTTTGGCAACTTAGCAGGAAGATGCCTTAGAAGCCATCCCTAGGGAAAATCTACCCGCAGGGGGGCCTACCACTCTTAATTCTCATGTCTTGTGCTCCCTTGCAACTTAAGGCCTATCAGTTGAAGTGCTTGTAGATCAGCACTCGAAGCAAATTGATACCTTGGATTTTTCAGAGTTATCCAAGCTACCTGATCCTAAGCAATAGCGAAGTTTTGTAATTCTTTTTTTTTTTTTTTTATTCAGGGTTGAGATGCCAGCCTTTGCTCTATAAATAAAATTGTAAAGCAAATAAATTAACTTTTTCAAGTCTTTCATTATTCTCTCTGTAAGCTTTGTAGACCCTTAATCAAGATTTTGTTGGGGGAGTTCCTCTGTACAAGGGGTATTTCCGCTTACCGAGGTTACCTTATGGGGGTCAAGTTGGTGGCATTTTGACTTACTCGATTCGTAAGAGTTCCTCCGTATAAGGGGTGTTTCCTCTTGTCAAGGTTACCCTAAGTTAGGTTGGTGACGTTCCGGCCTGCCTGAATAACTATTCGTATGCCTTTTTGAAAGGCTGGCAAGGCAATTGAAACAAAAAGAGAGATAGAGAAGTACACAATCAATTAAGAGCTTTTTATTTCGACTCAAATTGAAAATAAAATAGTACATGAAAAAATTTTAGTCAAAGTAAAGGTGTAAATTGTCGATGTTCCACATGCATAGGATAAGCTCACCATCCAATCTTTCCAACCTATATGCTCCATTGCCTAGTTTCTCCCTGACTCTGACCAAGTCCTCCTAATTGGGGGCCAGCTTGCCCTAGCCTTCTTGTGAACCAGTGGCCTCCAATTTTCGATACACTAGGTCACCGACCTTGAATTCCTTGTGTTGAACCTTCTTATCGTAATACCTGGTGGCTCGATGTTAGTATGTAATAACCCGAGCAGCAGCGAGGTCTTTAATTTCCTCGATTGTGTCGACGCTTGCTGCAGCAATGAGTCATTTAGGGTAGCATCAAAACTTCGAGTTTAGATATTGGGGAGTTTAAGTTCAATAAGGAGGACAACTTTCGACCTGAAAACCAGACCAAAGGGGGTCATGCCTATCGAAGTACGGTGTGTGGTCCTGTACCTCCATAAAATGTTAAGCAACTCATTAGCCTAAGTGCCATGAAATCGATCCACACGCTTCTTGAGGCTGTTTAAAATGACCAGATTGGTCACTGTAGACACCTAATTTTTGTCTTTCCATAGTCTTAATTTTTTATTTTTTTTAAAAAAGGGTCCTAATTAATAATAATAATAATAATAATAATAATAATAATAATAATAATAATAATAATAATAATAATAATAATAATAATAATAATAATAATAATAATAATAATAATAATAATTGACAAATGATGAAAATAGCAGAAAAAATGAGAAAAGGAAAAATTATAAAGATTTCTAGATTTTTTAGGAAGTAAATTATTTTAGGGTCAATAGTTTTATTTTTAGCTTAGTTCAAATTATTATTTTAGGAAGTCGTATGGTTTAATTGCAATTCAATTATACTAAAAATTAAGGCACAAGCTAATGGATAAGTACTTACATTGTCATTAAGTTAGCTTGAGGTCATAGGTTCGAATTTCACTAGATACTTATATGCCTTTTATTATTTTTTATCTTTCATTTTGTGAAAAGCGTTTAAGTGAATGGGTTTCAAATATAAATCTTTTAATTTTTTGTGAGATTCAAATTTAATTTCATTTAAATCGTTATAAAATATTTAAATTTTATTTTATTTTTATCGAATTGGGTTTAAATTGATAAACAATTTAAATTTAATTTGATCTTTATCAAATCAGGATTAATATAATATATACGATTTGATATGTTCTAAGATCTTGTTTCAAGCTTTATATATATTGATTGCGTGTTATAAAAAGGAGGGGATGACACACTCATCCAAAAAATTCATAATCACCTGTGAATTTATAATTCTCAACCAAACAACTCAATCCCTCCTGCGACTATCCTAAACTTCCACAATTAGCAAGCATCCAATCAATAGCAGTCGAATCCAAGCAAGAACAGCAACTTGTATATTCGAGAATTCTCTAAGTGCAACAGCTGCAACTGGAACAACACAGATCAACAATTCAGCTATTGCCACGGTCAACGAAAATCCAATCTGCACTCACGACAAGCTTCAGCAACATTCTGTCATTGTCCACCAATAGCAGCCATGTTCTTTGATCAGCAACACTGCTGCCCACGAACGGACGAAACATAAATGTCTAGTATGTTAGACAACAGCTGCATGACACGCCACTCCCTTGTGCATACAACAGCTACAATGTCCAGGATTTCCCTCCGCAATCAACCCTAACACCAACTCCAGTCAGTACTTCAACATAACCTTACTGTATTGTTGCAATAGCCTACTATCCCTCAATTCAAGCCATGTTGTACTCCACCGACCATACCAATCAGTTTACAACATATGCCCAAGCACTCTTTGTTATCACCATCCTCACACAAATAGCTTCTACACATCTACTGCAGTTTACATACAGCCAGCAACTAAGTGCAGGCCCACTATTGACGCGCTACTGTTGTTTACGCCAGCGACCTCCCATGTGAACCTTGCCGAAAACAACCGATGACCAGAATTTTGAACCCTACGCGATCAACGACTCCAATACACGTTCCAACCACAGCAGGCCCCTCTCGAACGCCTACAACGCGACTCTAATGCTCACTACTGCAGCAGTCCACAACTACAATTTAGGCTGCGCAACTAGACTATACTACCCTAGTTGTACTGAGGACGCAACTAAGAAGTTCAAGTACCTTCTTTACAATTTTGATTTCTTTTAATTGTTTGTTTTAGGAGATTTTTATTCTTAGTATTTCATGTAAATAATTGTTAATTAAAGTGTTTTAGTTTTATTGATTATGTAGATTAAGTATTAATTTGATCATATTGGTTTAATTGAAGGTTTATTTAATAAGCAGTGATATGTTTTAGTATTAGAATATATAGAGGTATCATATGGATTATTTTTTATAGAAAGTTATATATATTTTAGTTTAGAGATTGTTAGGATTAGTTTTTCTTTTAGGATTAGGTCTTGTTTAAGGACGCATTACATAGAAAGTCCTTTTTTCTTTAAATAAGGATTAGTAAAAGATCCTTTTAAAAAAAATAGGATTTTTAGAGAGCTTTTAAAGTAACAATACTTATGAGTTAGGACCCTTTTAGATTTTTTTTTGAATAAATTCAATCAATTAAACAAATGTAAACTTGGTTAGTTTTTGAAATTAAAATCAACCAATACACTAATTTTTTTTTTTAAAGAAAGAACTACGATTGTCTGATCCTAGCTAACGAGTATGTAGACACTTTCGGGGAGACGATAAAATATGTAGAAACTTATGTTTTTTTCTTTTAATTTTTAATTTTTAAATATTATAATTAGAAGAATAATACTAATTTTGGTAAATAGATAGTGGTACACGTTAGGGTTTAATAGGTTAACCCCCAAACTCAGAACCCTCTAGTTCTTCATTAAAATTGAGATCAAAGACTGGTAATCAAATCGTAATCAATCCACCTAATTGATTACAGTTTCTTCCTTTTTCCTGACTTCGGTTGGGTGGCGACTCCAAAAAATTTTTATAAATAAAAAAACTAAAATTTCCCGATTTTTTTAGTTGAAGATTAATATTAAACGGGTTAGGATTTAGTATTAATCGGAAATGGGAAAATCAATTTTAAATAAAAGAAACTGAAAAATCAAGCTCGATAGTGGCCTCTACCTATCCATTTGATTGGCCGTGGTCAACCGAAGTGAAGTGCATGGTGATGTAGTACTTGGTGTAAAACTCCCTAATTAGGGGTTATCAAATTATCGATCGTCGTCTATGATCAATATATGGGGGACTCCAAATCGGGAGAGAATGTTGTTTCTAACAAATATCTCTATACTCCTCTTCGTGATTCTGGCCACGGCTTTGGTCTTCACCCACTTCATGAAGTAGTCTATGACAATCATTATGAACTGCTATCCACTTGATGCTTTCAGGAAGGTACCGAAGATATTGACCCCCCATTGGGCGAACGGTTATGGGCTCATCAAGGGTTGGAGTGCAGTGCTGGGTGTGCGATTGATTAAGGCGTACTTTAGATACTACGGGCACTTCTAGGCTACGTCTTTTGCATCCTACCTTATGGTAAGCTAGTAATATCTAAGCCGTAGCACCCAAAGGTATAGGGCTTAAGACTAGATATTGTTGAGCCTCAATTTTCAGTTTCTTTTATTTTAATTTGATTTCTCACTTTTTGATTAATACTAAACCCAAACCCATTTAATATTAATCATCGACTAGAGAAATTTGGGAAATTTCATTTTTTTTATTAAAAAATAACTTTTAGAGTCGCCACCCGACCGAAGTTGGGAAAAAGAGAAATCGTAATCAATTGGGTGGATTGATACAATTTAGCTACCAGTCTTTGATTTCAATTTGAATAAAAAACCAGAAGGTTCCGAATTCGGAGACTAGCTTATTAAACCCTAACGGGTACTACTATCTATTTACTGAAATTAGGTTTATCATTCAAATTATAATATTTTTAAGGAAATAATGAAAACCAAAAGAAAAAGAAAAAGAATCTAAATTTTTATAGATTTTATCATTGCGCTGAAGGTGCCTACGTACCCACTAACCAAGATCAGACAATCATAGTTCTTTCAAGAAAACTTTAATGTGTTGATTGATTTTAATTTTGAAAATTGATCAAGTTTATGTTGTTAATCAATTTAATTTATTTAAAAAAATATAAAGGACTTTAATCCGTAAGTGATTAAAAAAACTCTCTAAAATACTATAACTTTTTTGTAAAAATTTCTTTTTATGAATTTCTATTTCTAAAAGTGCTTTTCTATGTGAGGATTTCTATGAAAGAAATCTAATCCTAAAAAATTCCTAAGCTAATATGTATATATATATATATATATCACTATTGTTAAACGACTACTAAAATGAATAAAACATAATATACGTATTATATATATATATGAAGAAATTAATACAAAAAGAATCTATTAAGTTAATAACTACTTATAACTAACTAAGGATCTAATATAATATAATAATAGTAAACGAATAAATAAATAAAAGATTAAGGAACCCAAACTAGACGTGTGATTTGACTATAGCGTGCTCGTGACGTTGATAAACCAACTAAGTGTGCTTGACGTGAATCGTATGTGATAGTTTGGCCTGCGTAAGGTAGTTGGCATCATGTTAGAACCGGCGCTATTGGGATTTGGATTTGGTTTCGCTGATGGAGCATGGAATTGCAGCAACAGGCGAATGCGGCTTGTGGCGAAGTGCTTGGATTGGTTGGTGTGTTGTGGAGTTGGGTGAGGTCTGATTAGTAAAAGGTTTGTACAGCGCGCGACTGGTAGGCGTGTTGTTATGTAAGTTACGGTTGGACTGATCACGTGTGTGGAGTTTGTCACTGGCGAGAGTGGTGTTTGGTTCAATCACCGTTGTTAACGTCGAGGGTTGCGATGGAGTGTTGTCAATGAATTTATGTATGTGCATAGATAGTAGGCAAAGTGATGGTGTCGTCGTGTGCGCTATACCGTTCTGCCGTAGATGGATTGATTATGGTGTGGAGTGCAGTCGAAGAGTAGTAGTAGTATGGCTGTGCGTAAGGGAATGGCTTGTGCATTGGAAGTTCAGGTCTTTAGTTGTCGACAATGGCTCAACGTGGGCTTGTTGGATGGAATCAGGCGGAACTGGACAGTAGCGTGACGATGCTGTTGTAGAGCAGTATTGCTGTTAGTTCGTTCAGCCGTAGAGTGTATGCTGATCACAACGGAGTTATCATGTGGCCTGGTTGGTGCATGCGTTTAGTTCATTCGTTGGCCGACGGAGGGTGATAAGTGCTGATTGGCATGGACTTGGTTTAAGCGTTGTATTTGTTAGACGTGGTGTGATCAGTGAGGGGCGTAAGTCGCAATATGCAATGCAGTGCTTCAAGGGTATGTCAAGGGGCAGAATGTTGTGTCAAGTGTGGCAGATCAATGGCGTGCGAAAGACGTTAGACGTTTGGGGTTACCTTGGATCTGATTCGTGTGTGCTGTTATGGTTCGATGTTTGTTGTAGGCCGTGAGTGACAGTGGAATGTGAGAGGACGATGGCTTAGTTGTGTATGTAATTTGGACGACGGTGTGTATGCATCACCGTAAAGGATTGGGGTGGGTTGAAGTTGAAAAAAACTCCTCTTTCTTTTTGGCATATGTATATTTATAAACCCAAACTAAATTATATCTATTGTATCTGATTTGATAAAAATTAAACTAGATCTAAATTATTTATATTAATTCAAATCCGATTTAATATAATCAAATTGGATTCGAATATTCTCTAATGATTTAAATCCAAACGAGAAAAAATTGATTAGATGTGATATCAATTGTTCAACCAACTTTTTTGTAAAAAAATAAAAAGATAAAAAAATAGCGAAAATCGAACCCATTACCACAAACTAACTCCATATAAAATACTCCACTACTTATCTGTTAGGCCATTGGCCTGCGTCTGGATTTTTAATACAATTAAATAGTGCTTAAACTACGCGACTTTCTAAAATATTTATTTAAACTAAGTTAAAACTAAAACTATTTTTCCCTAAAATAATTTACTTCCTAAAAAATCTAAAATTTTTTTTATAATATTTTGAGTTAGGACCCCATTTTAAAAAACTAAAACTATAATTACTAAGAGCAAACATCGAGTGTCTAAAGATATGATTGCTGCACACTTCAACATACAGCTCTTCCATGAGGCGTAGTCCTTTCCTTTCTTGGAGACATCGGAGGAGGGGGAGGCTAATTCTCCTACGGTATAGGACGCCATCAATTAGTGTATAATTGGTGGTGTGGTACCAAGGCTTCTTCAACTCCCTCCTATCTTCTGGCAACGTTCCCTCCTCCAAGTGGCTCTGGATGGCATCCATCCAGCTTAGCTCTAATGCCGCCGTAGTCAATTTCAGAACTTCATTTGGGCTTGGAGTTATACATTTTTTTTTTTTTGTAGGTACTCTATGAAGATCTTATTATCCTTCATTTTGGGCTTCCGTATGCTAGTGGAGGCCAACTTGGATAGCCAGTCGGCTGCTGAATTTTCCATTCAAGGATTTTCTCAATGTCCCAAGAGGAAAAGTCCGCTAAAAGCCCTCTCGCCTTCTCAAACTTGATGGTGTAACAAATGGTGACCTTATGCGGGCCAGTTAGTACAAGGCCCGTACCTCCACCTCAAGTAGTGGATGATCCATTAACATAGAGAGTCCAAACCCATTTTTCATCGCTGAACGGTTTTTCTTCTCCAATATATTCTACTACTAAGTCGGCTAGGACTTAAGCCTTGTAAGCCGTTCATGGTTGGTACTGGATTCCATACGTACTTAGTTCCACTATGTCCTTTATCATTAGTCTTGACGCATTAGGTTTTTGCAGCATGGTATGCAGTGGTTGGTTCGTGAATACAATCACCCGGCGTACTTAGAAGTAAGGCCTTAGCCATCTGGCAGTAATGATGATGGCCAGTGCAAATTTTTTTGCCCGAGTGTACTTGACCTCAGTCCCATGAAGTATGTAGCTAACGTAATATACTGGCTTGTGTTCTCTTTTGTCTGCTCTAACCAGTACAGAGGAAAGAGCCCTATCGCTTGCGGCCAGGTGCAAAAATGGATCCTCCCATGGGACAGGCTTGGAGAGGATTGGTAAACAAGCAAGGAAGTCTTGGAGTTGCTAAAAGGCAACGGTGCACTCTGAAGTTCATCAAAAATTCTTAGCATTTTTTAGGATTTTGAAGAACTCAGCGCATCTGTCAACGCTCTTCAAAATGAATTTGCTTAGGGCAATCACCATGCCAGTGAGCTTTTGTACATCTCGGACTGAAGTTGGGGGCTTCATTCCCTTAATAGCCATGATCTTCTCAAGGTTAGCCCCAATGCCTCTCTAGGTGACCAAAAATCCGAGTAACTTGCTAGAGTCGACACTAAAGGCACACTTTTAGGGGTTTAGCTTCATATCATGCGTACACATTTAATTGAAGGCTTCCTAGAGATCCTTGACATGATCAACCGACTTCTAGCTCTTGATAATCATATCATCGATATACACCTCCATATTGCGCCCGACTTAGGGCTTGAATAATTTCGTCACCATCCGCTGGTATGTGGCCACAGTGTAGTAGCATGTGCTATAGTTGGCGACGAAGGAGGTATGGACCTCATCCTTCAACTCTATTTTGATTTGGTTGTATCTCGAAAAGGCGTACATAAAGCTTAGGAAGGTGTGTCCTGACATAGAATTGATAAGCTGATCGATTTTAGGGAGGAAGAAACAAAATTTGGGGCAGGCTTTATTGAGGTCGATATAATCAACACACATGCACCACCTCCCATTCTTCTTTTTTACTATTAATATGTTTGCTAGCTACATTAGGTAGTTTTCCTCCCTTATGAAGCAGACTTTGAGCAGCTTCTGTACTTCCTCCTCAATTGTAGCCTGCCATTCTAAGGCAAAATGCCTCTTTTTTTGTTTGATAAGTTGCACTGTGGTGTTGATGTTGAGGCTATAGGTTGCTAAGTCAAGGGAAATTCCAAGCATGTCGAACACCAACCAGGCAAACCTATCTGAATTTGCCCACAGGAGGGCAATGATTTCATCATTCATTTCGGCTGGGGTCTCAATCTTGACTTTCGTTGTTTAGTCGGGAAAGTCGCCGATCTGGACATCTTCAGTTTTTTCTTCAGCTTCACCCCTCTCAATTGGTCTTTCCTATAGGCCCATCTCTAAGGCGAACATGCCATCGCTTTTGGCCGTATTGACATATAGCTCTCACGAGAGCTTTTGATCGTACTTGCATACTCCTACCCTCATAGGCATCGAGAATTTAGCAGGATGTGATCATCCCAAATGCATTTAGGCTTGGTCTTCCCAAGAGCGCATTATAAGGGGAAGGACAATCAATCACAACGAACTCTATGAGTCGTTGTGCTACATGGTTGTCATCGCCAAGTTCTATGTCTAGTATGACAATGCCCTTAGCTCGGACATTACTGCCATTGAAGTCGATTAGATTATAGTGGTATAGCTTCATCTTTACTAGCAACTTCTTCTTCATCCTGTCATATGTATGGAGGAAGAGTATATCGGTAGAGCTACCAGTGTCTACCATGATTTTCAGAACTTCAAATTTTAAGATCCTCGCCTCAATCACCAAAGCTTCTTAGTAGGGAGTGTTGACCTCTTTAAGGTCGGCGTTAGAGAAGGAGATGGAAGTGTCTAACTTTTGTCTCTTCTCCTTAACGGCCGGCACCTTTGATTGAGTGTTAACTGAGCTGTTAGTGCTCGACCGACTCCCAAGGTGTGAGCCTCCTATAATTACATTTATGATGCCATTGGGGGTACGATCATTGTGGCAGTTGTTATTCTGCTTCACTTGGGCATCCTTAGTCCATTGCTTCTGAAGTACCCTGTTAATGTCATCGTCGGACCGATCGTCGTTCCGTCGATGTGCTATGTGCTCATTGAAAAAGCCACGTTGAATGGAATATTCGACGGAATTCTTCAACCGAAAGCACTCTTTAGTTGTATGGCCGTGATCGTTATAGAACTGATAGTATTTGTTAGATTTTTGGCGACTAGGGTTACCTCGCATTTTCTACGGCATCTATAGTAAGTTTTGATACTTCACTTAGGAATAGACCTAGGCTATGGGTCTATTTAGAGGTGTGTATTGGCTGTAAATGGGAAGGGGGAGAAGGTCGCGCTTTGCTCGGCATTTCTTATTCCCAAAGCTTTCCCCTTTTGACCTACTCGGCATCCTTCTGCTGAGGCGATCTTTAATGGACAATTTCTCCTTTTCTTTCTTTCTACCCGACCTTTCTTGGTTAGCATCACGCCTAGCGCGAATGTTATCTTCCTGGTTGATGTACTTCTAGGCTTTGTTTCAAAGGTCGGCCAGGGTCTTAAGCTTACTCTTCACAAGCGATTGCAAGAAATCTTCCGAAGGTCTAATGTCGAGTTGTACAACATAGACAACAATTCCCTTATCCAACTGAGGGATCTCAACCACTGTGTTATTGAACCGGGTTACGTAGTCGCATAGGGACTTACCCTTACCTTGCCTTACCAGGTACAAGGACAAAGTGTCCTTAGACGGGGGGCTTGCTAGCCTTGAAATAGAGGCTGAACTTCCTAGCTAGCTCATCAAAGGAGCTGATCGAATTGTCGGGGAGGTAGTTAAACCACATCCATGCTACCTTCCTTAACGTGTCTGGAAAGGCCTTGCATAGTATGGCATCTCCATGATCGTGAAGGTTCATAAGGATACGAAAGTGGAGGAGATGATCATCGAGGTCGCCCGTACCATCATTCTGGTTCAAGGACGGAAGTTTTCTATTGAGGGGCAGTACTTTGTCCTGGATACCCCTAGTGAAGGGAGTCTTGTTGCTGGTGACCAGCTTGGTGTCACCAATAGGCTTGCTCCCTAGATACTCAAAGAGCCACCTTACCATCGCACAGAGCTCATTTAGGTTAGCATTGATCATCGAGTAAGCTCGTCGTGTAGTTAATTGAGCCTGAACTCCCTATGAGTCGGCTTCTTGCTCATTGCTAACTTGAGTTAGGTCGTATGTAGCCGCAGACCTTGTTGGTTGTGGTCGTAAAAGTGGATTGGGTTGCTAATTCCTTCCATTCTACAACTACTATTGGATGTTGTCTCGCCTAGTGTAGGCATCTGAAGCTTCGTTGTGGTGAGTTTGTTCGCGGCAATGCTCTACTTCTTCCAGGCAAGCTCAGAGCTCCTTGTTCTGCTCAGCATACTGTTCAACTAGGTTCTCCGTATGCTCTATGTATTCTTCCAACACAGCTCTTGAGAGGGGCTGGTTGCCCCTAAGTTAGTTATTCAATACTTATTGAGTTCCTTGCTCCTTATACAAAGACATGATGTAGAAAGGCTTGGTGTAGGTTATGTGTTTGGTGTGTTGAGGATTTCGGGTATAGGAATTTTCTTTCCTACAGATGGCGCCAAATGTTGTTCCTCAATTCTTACCTGTAGTTGATTAAGTTTATACGTACTAGGTCTGCAAAATAATGTACAGTGAAGGGACGTCGGAAGGTTGTTCGGTATGGTTTCTCCGATGCTTAAGTCAGCAATAAGCTTTTTGTGGAATAGAATACTAAGTGTGTAGGCTTAGAATGCAAAGCTTGTAGAGAGGGTTACCGTTGGATAGATGTTTGATATTTATAGCAGAGTAGAGCCGACCATTGGAGATCGATTGGTGAGAGAGATCTTCTCTCGCAAGTGTAGAAGAATGGAGCTGTCATATCCGACGTGTTCTTAATATTTAGGACATGGTTGTTTTATCCTTATCTTGTAATTTATAGCCGTTACAGTTTTTCATGGGCCTGGGTCACTAAGGGCCAAGACCGAGGCCTATAGAGGTGAGCTTAGCAAGGCAAGACTTGGCATATCTGGTCAGGCCTAAGAGGTCCCTACTTAAAATACCCTGTTAACAAAACCTATTTCATATCCTTAGGTATCATATCAATATATTAAGAAACTTTATTTATGAGAAACTTAATATTTTATCTTTGAGATCCTTTTAAAAGTTCCTTACATTTTATAAAAAGGTTTTTACTAATCCTAACAAGAATACTCAACCAATCGAAACTAATAAAAAAAATAACAACAAAAGCAATGTCCTTACATAAAGGAATATACCTTAACGAAGAGTTACTGTAATGAATAAGGCATGGCAACAGCTTTTAGGGAACACATCAAGCTATCCCATTACACAAGCTCTTAGTGATTATCAACAATCATCTCTTGATTGAAATTGATTGATTTGATAATGAGTTTTTGAGGATATATTTGGTTTAGAAGATTGTTGAAGTGGAAAATGGACTAAAGGTTTGTTTAGTGGAGTTTTTCACAAAGGTAACCAACCCAAGAGATCATGATGTTAACCATTTTTCTATCCTTGTTGACTAAGCATTAAAGAGAAGAACATTGCTAACCTCATGCCAAAGCTAATCAACTACCCCTATTACGAGGTCAATCATCTTAGCTTAGTTAAGGGCACTTTTGCCTTATGCTCCATTGGTTGACCTCATAGCCTTATGGATAAATCAACATGTATTCTTAAGGATCTTATTGACCAATTGAGAGAGAAATTGTGTGACAAAAATAATATTTATGAATCTTTAATATATTTAAGATATTATTGATTTGTTGTGAATTTACTCTTAGAAGTAATATTTCCTACCATTTATTTTGAAAGCTCTAAGTAGATTCTAGTTACATAGTTATTGTTGTATACTATTTGGTCACATAAATTAAAAAATTGACATGAACCTAAAAAAATTCAGATCAACAATCATTTTGCTAATTGTGATTATGGTTACACTAGGTATTGAGGTATCAAAATTAGTGGTTATGGATAGTAACTTAGGTGATGTGATGTATCAATAAGCTAGCAATCACGACGTATGAATCAGTGAATGGTTATGGAGTCTTTGTTAATGAAAGTCTTCAAAAAGCCAAGGCTATGTTGGTTGTTGCATCTAAAAATAAAATTAATTAGTCTAAATATTAAATAGAATCAAGAAAATGGCTTGAATTGGTTTTGGGATTGGTAAACTGGTTTGATTTAGATTGATTTGATTCAACTATCATGGGGTTTAATTAGTCTTGGTCCAAATTGTTTAGTTATTAATTTGTAAATGTTATTTCTATTATTATTAATTTTCCCAACTTCCCTTGTTTTTGTACCATTTGGCCTATAAGCACCTTTTTGTTACTAACCATGCATCAAAATAGTTTGGACATCAATTTCAACCATATCTTAATCTTAAAATTAGATCCAAAACCCAATTTAATGTGTTTAATAATTGAAGATTTTGATTGTTAAAGTAGATTTGATCAAAATCTACCTAAAAATATATTTAGGTAAATCTCAAGGAAAAAAAAAAAACTTTTGGGTAGAATTTTTTTTTTGTCCAAATAGATTAAATGAGGTTTTATTAAATAAACATCCTAAATGTTCACATGATCATTCAAGAATCACTTGAATTCTAAAATATTTTCTAAAATAAATTAATGTCATTAAACCCGGTCTGGGTAGTTGACCTGGACATGTGAGAATGTTAAGGGTTAAAGAGATAAACCGAATTGAATTGGAGGTTAAATCGTGGTTAGATTGAACTAGCTCTATGGAAAGATCAATTTGAACCAAGTTAGTTTGTATGAGTTAACTTAAGTTTAACAACACTAGAATAAATGAATAACACACTTTTGGTTCTAGCGTTTAGTTTAGAATCAATATTACTTCATATTGATTCACTAAAATCAAACACATTCAAATAAAAGAGTTACTCATTCATCAAAATCACTCATAAAGCATACTCCATGTTGCTGGAATTTCATTGAGTATACTTAAAGCTCAAACGCTCATTCATTAATCAAGATTACACATCTATAAAATTAAATTAACACATACATAATAAACATTTGTAGACACCTCATTTTTGTTAATTTTTTATCAATTTTGTTAATTAAGTAAGGTTAATAAATAAATAGAAAAACAAAAAATAAAAAACGAAAATTCAAAGAAAAAATGAAAAAAATAAAAAAAGAAATCAAGTTAGGTCATAACAAGTTGAGTCATTAGTCGAGTCGTGTCACATTGGAGTAAGTTGAGTTGTTAGATTAGGTGACAAGATAAGCTGAATTAATTAATTTTGGGCCAAACTAATATAAAATAAGTATTTATCTAATTTAAGGGCTTAAATCAGATTAGGGAATTATTGGATTAAATTCTAGTAGATCAAATCAAGCCTAAAAAGAAAAAGCCTGAGCTAATTAAGGCTTCTAGAAACTAAGATAAATCTTTGAAGAATCACAATTGTATCTTCTATATCTTTGATATGAAAGGTTTAATTTTGAGCTTATAAATAACACATTAGTTAGGGGATTCAAGGATGGTTTTTTAATTACACTCTTATATGTATACCTTACGCTTCGCCATGCACTGCTACATGTGCCACCGTACCCTTACGTACCGCCACATACCAAAATAACTACCATAAGCACTACTCATAACCACTGTGAGAACCACTACATCACTAATGCCATTGATGGCTAAAGCATTACCTACTGTCGCCCTAGTGTCGCCCAAAGTACCACTTACTATCGCCGAGTTACCACCCACGTCTTGCCACTGTATGTTTAAGCCATTGGCCGTAACGCCCACAACACCACCATTATCGCCTTCGCCTATGCCTAGTAGCACACATGCCAACACCCGTGCTCACCCGCGCTCACCCGCTGTCACCCATCGTACACCCCTCTTTTGCCTAGTATTGCCTGTCGCTTGCTCCTCACTTACCCAGTGTTGCCTTCGCTCGCCCAATGACATCCATGCGCGCCCTAAGTCACCGCTTAGTCACCTCGAAGTACACTCGCTGTTGCCTATCACATGCCCTTCGCTTGCTTACTATCATCCGTGACTTGCCCGTTGTTGCCCAGCACATGCCCATACTTACCCAACGTACGCACACTCTTGCCACAGCCTTGCTTACACGCTTGATTAACTCCGATACTTCGACGCTAGGTAAAATTTTCAGTAATTTTTTTAATTATTTTATTTTATTTATTTTTATTTATTAGTTATTTTTTTTCTTTTCCATTATTAATTAATTTTTTGTTTAAGTGTAGGTGTTTTTTTTATTATTTATTTTGAAAATTTTTTAGTTAAATTAAGTTTTTCATGAAAAATCATTTTTTACTAATATATATATATATTTGGCATATAAGGTTTTTTTATAAAAAAATCTATAATTAGATTTTTTTAAGTTTTTTTCTTAAAAAATAAATTGATAAAAATGTAAACATGGTTTAGTCTTCAAAATAAAAATAACCCACCTACTAAAAATTTTATAAAAAAAAAAAGAACTATAATCGATTTGATTCTAACTAACGAGTACGTAGGTACTTTTGGAGTAACTGTTTAAAATTAAAAGATAAAAACTTTTCCTTATCATTTTTAGTGACATTTTGGGAATTTAGGTATATTTCTAATATTTTTAAAAAAATTACGAAAAATAAAGCCCATTAATTTTTAAAATTTTTCACATGGTGACTTGGTCCTAATAAGTTAGCCCCCGAATATGATTTTCTAGTTCAATTTTCTAAAAGTTGATTTTTTTTTTAGAATATTTGTAGGCTAATGGTCAAATTAGGGTTTTCCTACCTGAAATCCCTAATTTATTTCTTTATCAGTTGAATTGGTTGGCAACTTCAATTTTTAAATATTTTTAAGAAAATCATTTCCTTAGTTTAATGTCAAATCATTTATATTAAACGGGTTGAATTTAATATAGGTTAAATTAAGAAAATCAAAATAAGGCTCGACAACATTAAATTTAACACATTTTAGCCTCCAAATCAAATCAAGAATCATCATCTAAACATGACAATATATGGAATAACAAAATCAAAATAAGAAATACACCTCTAATAATGTGTAGGTGGCAGTGCACATATAAACATGGATCAAATCAACACACCTTGTAATTATTCAATCATATATCCGATTTAACTTATCTAAGACCAAATAAAAGTAATCAAACACTTAAGAGTACAAAGAATCAACAAATGGAATCTTAAAATCAACTTACAAGTAATGGCTAACATGCATACACTTATTCCCATTCCTTTAATTAATTAAACGCTTAATTTAATAGATCTAGTAACTCAAAATCATCATGTTATCAACATTTACTTGCATCAGATCATCCAATAACATGATTAAACACCTACATCAATAATGGCACGTAACTAGGCTCACTACCACCTTCATTACATCTCATACTCACATTAAAGGGATAATCTAAGTAATAAATTGCAACTTTTAAAGAACCCACCACCGACATGTAGAACTACCTTTAAGGCTCTAGTTAAAGAATTCCTCAAATCTAAAGGGATAACTAAATCAAAGCACCCAATTAGCATCTATGCATTAAGATTAGATCACTGCATTAATATAACTATACTAGTAGTCAATTTGAGCTAAAAGATAGATTGAGTTATATATGGGTAATGGATTTAAGATTTACCCAAAAAGAAAAATTCTAGAAAAATAGTGAAAGTTAAGGTATAAGAATAGTGCCATTTACTATTTGTACCTTGGAACATATGATCTAATGGCTCATTGAATGCTACTTACCTAATCTTAACCAATCCTACATTAATAGATGCCTTGAGACTTAATTCAAGCTTTTTAGGCTATTAACTTGATAATTAACTTCCTTTTAAGTTTATGACACTACAAATAATTTATTTATTGCTGAAACCAAAATTTTGGTCTCCCTTGTCAAATTCAACTTAGGGATAAAAGGTTATTTTTTGAAAACTTGCCTAAATCGATCTCTTTCTTTTTGATAATCTTTAGTAAATCCATTTTTATTTGCTATATGACTTATTGACTTTGGATTGTTTTAAAATGTATAAGTCAGTGAAAATGTATAGTTTTAAAGCCAAACTCGACCTACTGTCGTATATCTTTCATATGATTTTGGAATCAAAATATCTTCTAATGACATATTTAGCTATATGATTCAATGGAGGAGTTAATATAAAATATAAGAAATCAGTGCTTAAGGGTAATTTTGTAAATCTAGAGTTGTAGACTTTTTTTTTATATTTATTATTTAGTAGCACACAGAATAACAATCTCATAAATGTAAGTAACATCAAAGACAGTAAAAGTTATTATGGTAAAGTTAGGTAAAAGTGGAGAGTAGTTGTGGAGAGTTTTGTGCATACCTATAAATCTTATTTGATTTCATAAAGTACCGAGCAGTTGATTATTATATTTTCAGTACATATATATAGTTGTGTAAGTCTACGAAATATGCACTTTTGAACACATATTGGTACGATACATGGGAGATAATATATATAATATAATAAATTAATTTATACATACATGCATATTTGTAGATATCATTTAAAGTTAAACACTCTATTTTATGTGCTTATGACAAAGTAAATTAATAAGAATGGAATATAAAGTATAAAACATACTATCTACTTATAATAATTTACATGTATATTAAACTGCAATTGGTTTGTATAGAGCATTATAATACATTGAGCTATGACATTATGTATAGACGCGCTAAAAATATGGTAACCTAAATATACTCCATAAAAGTTATAACACTTATATAAGTATAAAGGACTATGTTAAGGAGGTAAATAGGGTAGGTTTGCATTTCACTAGTCTTGTATCAGGTCTAATTTTTATTGTATAATGTATAAGATCCATAGACTAGATTTGAGTAGCACCTAAGAATTTTGGGAACGACCGAGTAGGATGCTCGATAAGTTGATTTGTTTACATGTAATTATATAGTTACTTTGGAGATGATAAGCTACCATATTTTGATGTAGTTGTACATAGATTAATTTCTGTATATGTGATGCATCTGTTTAATCTTACTTGATGAGTAAATATTTAAGTGTATTGCATATGGCATGTAGTGATGCATTTATATTTCACGATTTTGTTAAATGTTTATGATTTTTTTTTTTCATCGATAAAATAAGGTCAAAGTTAAGATCTTAAACAAGACATGCATTGCATTTTGAAATGAAATTTGATTTATCACCAAATAATGGTTTTTAGAATATGTAGTAAGCCACCTTTTTTTTAAGTTAAACTAAACTAAATAATGAGGAAGAAGGTTTTAGGAATGCGTAGAAGAAGATATTTAGGTAGAGTTGAAGTGTTTTTATTATATAAGCTTAGGTTTGATGTCAGTTGCTTGTATATAAGAAACTTAACTTCTCGTAGCTATGAATAACAAATGATATATGAATAACTGCTATGAATGACAAATGATATATGAATAACATTTCTTAATGAGTGTACAACATTGAATTATAACCTTAGTTAATAGTGTATTATGGCATCAAGCAAGTATCTTACCAGATGATGGGTTCTTTGCTCCTTGAATCATTCTTTTATGATTTTTTATAGGCATGTGTAGTCAAAGCATGGAATAGGCTAGGATTCTTATTAACCGTAACAATAAAATTGATTTTAAGATACAAATATAAGTTATTACCGAATGGAAGTTATTTACGATATGTAGTTCTTACCCTTAGCTACCCAAATTTTCAATGAATTTCTCTGTTGTCTTCTAAGGTTAGAATCATTTAGTCTTTCAATGTCTGATTAGTGATTTTGCTTATTTAGAGTCTTAAAACTCCACAGGAGAAGAGATTTAACCTTATATTTTTTTACACACGTCTATATATATATATATATATATATATATGCATGTATACTTCTATACCAAGAGGTCTAAAATTAATAATATGTTAGAGCTTTTCTAACTTTGGTAAATAGGGCAGTCGTCATGTATGGAACGAGGTAACTTAAAGGACAGATTCTATTAACCTCATTTTGGGGCGTATAGAGCGAATCATTGTAAAAGCCTTGGATGGACAAATGGGAGCAATCTAATGGAGGAAAAGATTAAGTGATGCCCTATCTATTTCAACTCTAGAGGAAAAAGGTAAAAAAAATAAAAAAAAAAAGAAAGAAAAGAAAAGAAAGAGAGAGTGGGGAAGTGTTTAACAATACCTTCCATTATGATCGAAATACATAAGAAATAAACATTTAGGATTCCCATGTAAAACTGCTCTCTCATGTGTTATAATATTCATAAAACAATGTTTGTAATTTGTTATTATATTTATTATACATTATTAATAATAATTTGTTAAATTAATTATTATAAGCCAACCATGAAACATATCAACTCTTGAGGGAAATTTTAACGACTTGATGGAATTACTTAAACAAAAAATCTTCAATATGCCGAGAACGTAAATATAAAAATGAAAAAACATTGGTCAATGATTCAAATAAGAAAAAAACGTGCACTTCGCCTTATCAATTTTATTTTGATTATTTACTTTAACACTGTTACCATTAAATTTAAATTATAGTTCCCACAATAATTATATTATGTAACTTACCCAACGAAAAATAGTTATAAATATCTCTTGATATGGTCTACTAAATTGATTAAGAGTATTTACATTTTTTCCAATTGGAACATGATTGATAAATGAGAAGAAAAAAAGTACAAACAAAGATAAAATATATCAAAACATAACCATCGATGAATTAGATGGTAAAATGGGGGGAAAAAGAAAAAGAAAAGGATTGAAAGAAAACGGTTTGAAACAAGCCATCCTGTAACCATTCGATTCAGTTTCGTGAATAATCTAAAGTTGTTTAATTAAAAACTAGAAAGTTGGATTTTGAATCAATCATAAAACCCAATTAGATATTGGTACTAACTTGTGTACCAAACTAGCATCATATTGCCCACTCCATATGATCATGATATAATCTACGGTGATGGAATATCAAAACTAACACTATGTTAGGATATCGGAGGAAGGAATTAGAGGGAGAAAATAGTTTTAGTTTGGGAAAGTATGGAAACAATGAGTGAATAAATTTATAGAAAAAGGAGTTTTCCATTGGCCTACAAAAACATTTATCCATAGTTAGAGGAAATATGACAGAAAAGTCTATAAAATAACTCAAAAGCCTTTCAATAAAAAAACATTTTCTAATCTTAAGGGTTTTTTTTTTTTTTTCTTTTTCATTGTCTTTTTTTTTTTTTAACTTCAACAAATAGGAAGGAAAATTTAAATAACTTTCTCTCATAATTTCTCCATTCAATTTCTTTCCTATCTAAATAACTATTTCGTTTATTTTATTTTACCTCTATTATTTACTTTCTCTAAATTTTTTTTCCTTTATTCCAAGCATTGTGTAAATGTATTCATTGATTGCAATTTACAAAGTACACCATTTTGATTTTTCAATGATGATAACGAAGAGAAAACATGCTCCACTAACATTAATCTCTCCGAAAGAATAAAAATAACGAATGAAAAGTCACAGGAAAATTCACAATATCCTAAATACAGGTATACAAATTGCATCTATATAATTAATTAACGACTATGAAATGAAAAATAAAAGATTTACGGCTTTGCGCTCAAAGGAAAAATTGTCTTCGTCCAGTCATCATTAGGGTGCCATGTCATCCAGCCCTCTCCCAGCATTCCTGCCACGTGGCAAATTAATCAAATCCTTAGACTCATCAACTCGTTCTCCTAAACGGACCCATCAACTTGTTCCTTCATCCTCAAAACTCTAACCTTCATGTCACTCACTTTATCCCATAATCCATCGTTGTTCTTCCTATTCCCAAACAACAAAACTAACCTTTCTCTGCAACTCTCCAACCGGGTCAACCAACTCAGTAATTGAGTCAACTCGGAACAGCAGCTCAAATGCTCCAATCTTTCGCCGAGTTCACAGAGTCGACTCAGAATATCAAAACGAGCAGACCCGTAATCTTCACGCACTAATTTCATCACCTCGTACACCAAATCATTCTTTTGCAAGTATAAAGATTCTGGGGATCCACCAATTTGTTCTATAAATCTTACTAAGACGTCCAATTCTCTCAGCAAATCGATACTCGAAAACATCCAAAGTTTCTTCCGTTTGTCCAAATTCCTTGAATGGAACAGCTTTTGTTCGAGAATTTCACCGTACCAACGGACCCAAGTGGATAATTCCCAAGCTTCCACATCCGAATCATCGCGAAAATGTGATAAGATGAGGAGCTTGTTAGAGTTAAGTTCATATCCCTCGGAAGACGGAAGGTAGCATAGGTGGTGGAGAGAAATGAGGTGGTGGAGAGAGATGAGGCATTTGAGGGCGACGGACGCATTGTTGGTGGAGTGGAGGCGCTCGATGAGAGCGGAGACGGTGGCGGAGAGGGTAATCGGGTGGAGGAGCAGGAGGTGAGTCGAGGGAGGGGTGTTGAGGGCAGTGAAGGAAGTGGCACGGAGGACAGCGCGGTGGATGGCGGCAGCGGACGTGGTGTGGTGGAGAGTGAGAGAGAGTTTGAGGAGTGTGAGCTTGTCTTTGAGGATTCCAATAAGGAGTCGGAGGTTCTTCATTGGTGGTCACATGCAGACAGAGAGAGATAGAGTGAGAGAGAGAGAGAGAGAGAGAGTGAACGTTGTAAGAACTTAGAAGGATGCCGCAAATATGACCGTTAAAAACGGTCACTTATTTAGTTGGGGAAAAAAGGTCGCCTATTTGGTGGTCAAAAGGAAAAAGCACCACGTGTCCTTTTTCCAATACAATTAAAGCACCATGTGTCCGGCTTTCGCTTTTCTTTTTAATGTTTTTTTTTAGTCGAGAAGTTGCTCATTGGAATTCTATTTTTATTTTTTTTTTCTTTCCCAGATTTATTAGTTCATTCAAAAAACTACATTTGGCTTCCTCGTAATATTGATCGGGGATGTAAAATCGTGTTGAACTAATGCAGTATTGTACAAGCTTGAAGGGAATAATTAATCCACTTTGAAGAAGTTTTCGTTGTTAATGGATGATATATGTTTTGGTGGTAATGGTGAAACTGCAGAAGGTTCCTAGTTTTGTCAATCTGCAGAATGTAATGGGTTGTAATATACACAATGTATTTCTGTAGTTAATAAATGAAAACCAACTTCTACTGAAATAAATAATAAATAAATAATGACACCTGTTACTATGAGGTATAGTAAACTCTAGTTTAGAGTTGTGAAAAAATTGTTAATGTTTAGATGAATTTCACTTTGAAAACAATTGGTGGATGTACTTGTACTCAGATTTACTTCTGAATATTACAACTCTAAAGTATAGAAATATGCAACGGACTTATTACATGTCAAAGGTCGTGGAATGTGATAAATATCACAGCAACAGTTTAGAGACTAAGTGGATATTTCTAAAAGTTATAGCACTGTAAGATTATAGAAAATCAATCTATATTTGACAAATAGTTTGAATTGTATATTTACACTCATTCCTCCAAATACTAACAAAAGAACAAACATTTAGGTATCAAGATAGAAGTAACATAATACATTTATTACTCATTATTGACAAATTTAGCAATGAAAGACGGTGTTAAAATTATCAATAAGTATTAGAATAGGTGCAATTCTATAAATAGGAAAAATGAATAATCAAAACAATCAAATAAAAGAAAAAAAAAATGCTAAAATGACCAATAATAAGTATTGATTATGTTATACTATGTATTGTATAACTATAACTTCTTATAGTTTGTAACTTTACCGTCCTCTAGTCATTGTTTTTTCTTTTCTTTAATGCGTCAAACTAAAATTTTGAATTAAAAAAAAAAGTATATTTTGAGAAAATTATTATTTACTCCATATAAATAATACATGAATCATCTTCGAAATTGTGTTCTGGAATTGTATGTCTATTTTAATTTTAATGGCAATACTTGTTATTTGTTTTAAATTGAAAATATATGCTTTATAATTGGTTCATGTGTGCTTCTTAACCTCTTATTTTTGTCATTGAATATTTAAACTCCTAAATCCTTAAAAAAAAAAAACCAAAGGTGCTTTTAAATCCACATATTATCAAATTTTTTTCCTTTACATAAATAACAAAAATAAAAAAAAATTAAGTATAATAAATATTGAAGTCTAAAAATAAAAAAGATGGGAATTCTCTCTTTCATGTGATTTATGTAATTTCTTTTTTATAAAATTTTCATATTTATCAAGGGCAAAAAATTTAGCCTTTATCCCAATTTTTGGGTACGAAATCTAAGATTTTGAATTACCGAAAGTGGAATTTTTTTTCACCCTATCAAAAGGACAAATTCCTAATATCGTCACATGGTTTTTTCATTCATGTTTCCATACATTAGAGACCACATCGAGCGCCACTTTGCATCTTTTTTCACACACTACACATACCATTGGTGGGAGCACCTTTAGGATCGTATTTGGAGACAATGAAATTCTGCCCGCTCTATAATGTAGATTTTTTCATTAAATATAAACTACTTAGTTTCCTTGCTACCAAATAATGTTTTTATGAGTTTCTATCCAAACACATGTATAAAAAACTTCTGATATGAAAATAATTCAATAAAACTGACATGTTATAAGGATCTCAATAAAATTTTTATACATATTAATGAATGAATGTATTTTTTAAAAAAATATTAGTATTAATATCAGTATCATTGAAGTTTTTTAATATACTTTCTTCACTTTTTTTCCCTTGTATGTGGCATGTAGGATTGGAGATGATATCCCAAAAAACAGAAGGAAAGAAAACAAAAAAGACATTTCATTGTGAGGAAAGTTAATCCTATTACAAATGCCATCAAATTTTAGCTTTAATAAGGGGTTAACAAAAACATCTGAATCTCATTAAAACAAGAAATGTTTTATGAAGCAAATGAATTTCGTGTTGAAGTTAAAGAACCACCAGAAATGGGCACGATATTATTCCATCCGTGCAGTCAATTGGTGTCTGAGATGTATAGGCCCTGTGAGTGGACTGAAGGTCACGGAGATCTGTTAACTAAGAGAAACATAAGCCCAAGAAATTACTCTCTATAAAACTGAGACGCCCCGTGTAACTTTTTTAGGGTCCAAAAAGGATGCCCTAATGCGGGACTCCGCCTACATTTTTGGTCAAAAGATGGCAAAAGTAGCACTGTAGAGTAAGGCTGACGATATGAAACCAGAACACGATAGTTCTAGTCACGACAAGATTTAAAAGGGTTAATCAAATTGGGGTATAAAAAAATTTGATACCAAACACAAATAAATTAAATCAGTTTAAATATGGCTAAATATATATCTAGTGTAAGTCCCAACAATTGTGTTTAGGATAACCGAACCTAAATTTAAAACCTTTAAGAAAAGTTATTCGATTGAATCCAAACTTTACGATTAAGATAGGAAAATTAAACGAAGTAAAACAATGAAATTAGATTTTAGAAATAGTGATCCAAAATCTCAATTTTACCCTTAGAAATAGGATTATTCAATATATTATTAAAATACTCGGAACCTCTAAAATCGAATTTGAATTACGACAAAAACATAGTGATGATAAGTTAATTAAGTTATAAAGTGAGATAATATAATATAATTTACTATATAAATATATTCGTATTTTTATGAGTATATCTGGTATAAATAATAATTATACTCATAAATTAATCTTAAATTACGTAATATTGTATATATATTGCGTTAAATTCATGAAATTAGTTAAGAAGCTATAGCTTAAAAATAAAATATGTGTTAGAAACATTAATATATGAGTGTAAATACATGTTATGCATGATGCATATATAAGATATATATATATGTATATTAATAAATATACAAAATATTAGCATAATATACATATAATCCTATTAAATAAAGCAAAAACTTATCTAAATGGATGCATCAACCTTGGATTCAACTAGAGAATTTCTATAGCAGCTTTATAGAAATCTAAATAGATGACTCACTAACAATTTAACAATAAAGGGACACTTCTACCTTAGGAAATAAGGAGGAAAAAGACTAAAAAAATACATATAAAAAAAATATTTCAGCTGACTCAAATGCTATAAGAAAGAAAGTGACTATAGACATACCTCTTTTAGCAAATTAAGATCTAGGGAGTGATAGAAAGCTTCGGGGAGTTCAGGAAATTTAAAAAAAAAAACCACAGAAATAGGGGAACCCATTGTACCTTACTAATACTAGACCCAAACGATCACATGACAATAAATCCAATTGGCCACCACCAGTCTAGGCAGTGACTAGGTCATTCGACATGCCCCCAATTGTCGCCAGCCACTAGAGATCCTAAGAACAACTAGGTTGATTCTCTATCCTGTTTTTAAATAAATTGTAAAAATTACCTAAACCACCTAGAAAATTATGAAAAAATTTGTACTTAGGTTATTTTGAATATGCTTTCAAGTGATATTTTCATTTTTGAAAAATTCATAATATTTAATATACTTTTTTAAGAATTTACTATTCATTTGAAATTAGAATTATAAAATAAATGTACTAAATGATGTTGCTTCTAATTGAAATTTTTTGTATAGGATGTATATGATATATAAATAATTGCTATGTAACCCAAATTTTGATTTGAATATTTTTAATATTTATTGCATTTTTTAGCTTAAAAATAGCTCGAAAATAAACTTAAATTGTGAATTAAATAGGAAATTATGAAATTAATTGTTGAAATTGACATGTACTGATCTCTAGTGAATAATAATAGTGTTGGGTCAGATAGAAATTAATTTGGTGTAAAAAAAATCATAATTGAGTAATTTAGGATAATTTATGGGTAAAAACGTAAATATGAATATATAGACATAGGTCGAAAACTTGAAACCAAGTGATAATTGAATTCCCCATATTTTTAGGAGTCTATAGAAGTTTTTGAGGAATTATTTGGTAACTCAAACTATTTATCATGAATTTATTTTGTAAAATAGCTTAATTTACAAGCCAGAACGTATTTTTGGTAATAATAAGTTAAAATGAATTAAATAGTTAAATAAAAACCATGTATAAGATTGCTGATCAGATTAGATTAAAAGTGTACATTTAATGTATTTACTGATATTTTCTGATCGGGATATACTATAAGTATATTAGGGTTAAATAATACTCATATTATAACGTTATATAGACAAATTAGGTAAAACACAATTTAATAACATAAATTATGTATAATATAATAATATTGATATAGATACATATAACTGTATTAAAAACTCAAACCACCCATTAAAAGTCGTTTTTAGAAACAGGACTTATAAAACGTGTCGTTATATTTGTACAAACCTAACGATACAAATTTTATGAAAATCAAATAATCTTAGACAATATAATCTAAAACTCTATCATATTCTATAATGTACGTATTTCAGCAACCATATCGAAATTAAAATATGATTTAATAAATTGAAAATATGTTTTAATGCAATCAAAACGATATATAATACGTCATAATATCAACAATTAACAATTTAACTCAATATATAATAATACGATGACTATATATTATAGAAATAATATATATATATATAACCGTTTTAGATCAAATCCTAATATTTTCGTAATTATTATGAAGACTGAATTTAGGTCTTTTGTATAAATAGAATCTTTAAGTACAAAAATGGTTGACAACTTAAGTTAGTAGTAGTAAGCGTCTAAATAAATAAGTTAGATTGTGGCTTTATCACCTGTTGGAATGCTATATGAAAGTTGGAAGCTCTAAAGTTAAACCAAATGACCGTAAGATCTAATTTAGTACACAAAATTTAGGATAATTGGTTAAAGGATCTGATAAACCTAAATGATAAACTATAGTTAGAAATATTAATAAAAATGACCTCGTAAACTTGAATTTATAAAAAGAAATAATAAAATAAGAGACTATAAAATTTTCAAATTTTAAGTATATTACTTATTAATTATCGAAAAGACAAAACGTGTAATTTAATAACTAATATATTGGTAGAGATAGATTATATATATACTAAAAATCATAAAATGACCTAAATAATAATTAGGAATGTTTACTTATACCTCACATGTATTTACGTGTAGATAAAAATATGCGAAATTATCTAAATTGCTTGAAATTAGCTAAAAACTTATTAAATAATTAAAGAAAATTATAAAATAATTAAGAAAAAATCAGAAAAAAATTCAAAAGAATAGGGAATGACCTAGATTTAGTCGTGCCAGGTTAGGAATTAAAGAAGAAAAATTAACCAATAAAAAACAAGTAACACAAAAGGCAAATTGTAAGAGAATTGAGCATTATCTTATCTAATTAATGCATAATAATTACTATAAGTCTCTATAAATAACAAGAAAAATTATAGAACTCATTTGGATAGTTAGAAGCTTGGAAAAATTGAGAGCACCGAAATTTAGAGAAAAAAATTAGGGTTTTAGAAATTTGCCCCAAATTTATATAGAAGGAGTAAGAAGGCCGAAGTCACACACC
Source organism: Lumnitzera racemosa (assembly GCA_024138005.1). NCBI lineage: Eukaryota > Viridiplantae > Streptophyta > Magnoliopsida > Myrtales > Combretaceae > Lumnitzera > Lumnitzera racemosa. Next base: position 126,972,849 of record JAMXBC010000001.1, read on the forward strand.
ACTACCACCTAAAACCAAACCACCACCACCACCACCCTACTCTAAACCCACCACCTAGACTAGCTGACACACTTGAACCGATGTTGGAAGCAAAAAAGCCATCGGATCAGGTAAGTCTCACATCTTTTTCGATTTTATAAAATTTCTTATAAATTATTTATTTTGCTTAGAAAATTATGAAATTTATTATTCTACGGTTTTATTGTATGTAGATTTAGGAAAAAATAGTGATTAAGTTTAATTACGTTTATAAATATAGGGTTATTAGGAAATTAAGCAAAACCGAGTATGATTAAAATTAGAAATAAATAGGCTTAGGAGTATAGTTTGGAGCTTAAATTTTTTTTGTAGAATGCTTAAGTGATATAGAACAATGCTATGAAGCCAATTTTTAAAAATTAATTTTTATAATTTTTAAGTAATTTTTTAGCCCTAAAATAATGAAAAATTGGTAATTTTGGATTAATTAGGTGATTAAGTGATTAATTACTAATTTAGATGGTAATTAGATATTTAAGGATGTTAATCTATGATGTGAAAACCTAATCCTAGTCTTTAGAGTGTTAAGTGTAATTAATATAGGAATTATATGGTAATTGTAGGAAATTAGGAATATGTGGAATTGGAATTTTAATAAATATGAAAAAAATTAGGTTTATTTGGATAATATAATAATAAAATCAGTATATAATAAATCTGAAACAAAATTAATTATAGGTAATTGGATAAAAAATATAAGATTTCCTCACATCGAGAGTAAATCCAGTACCCTAATTAAGATTAAGGTATACCAAATAGATTAGAACACTAAATTAAGACCCAATATGATATTAGAATACTCGAGCTTAATGTGATTAATTTCACATTAGGATTTGAGCGCATTTAGGATTCCTCATAGTCAAAGACAATGTAGAATCAAAATTGGAATATAATTTAGAAACTGAACCCCAAACTAAGGTAAAGTGAATCATTAGTAAATAATAGGTATACATGGAGAAGTGAGTTAAATTATAACTTAGAATATGTATTATCAAAGTATAAGTACTAAAAAGACGTATTTGTATTATAGGATACCTGAAGACGAACCGACCTGTAGTTAAGTGATTAGGTAACTGAGAATTCTAAGTAAGTTGGGTTATTACTTTATCGTATTAGAGTACTATTTTATGATACTTAGAGACTTAGGATTGTATATGATTGTGATTGTAAGTAATTATGCATGTGTTTGAGTATCTGAATTTGTATTGAAATTTGTATAGTAATTGATTATGTATTATGACTGGATTGGTGTGAAATTGTCTGAACATCTTAAATAGGACTTAATTTTAATCGATTCTAATGTCCTAAATTGTCATGTATTGCAACCTTTAGGGGATCATTAAGATTCTCTAACTAAACACCAACACTTTCAATAAAGATAGTGTTGGATAGCACCTTAGTTGAACTAAGTGACAGGAAAAGAGGTCGCGGTGAGGATGAGGGCATTGGTTCGAAAGATAGTCTTAGAAGGAGTAGTGTCTCCATTGCACAAACCTAGGTTTGGTTGTAAGCTATTGCATAACATGAAAACTCCTTAACTTGGATTAAAGCAGGAGAAATTTCTCTGATTTAGTAACAGACTGGACTGCGTTGTGTGATGCCACTTGCTTACTACATTGTATGAAAATAATTGTTTGATAATCTTGTTTGTGTTTGTATACATTCATGAGTCTTCAATTTAACTTACTGAGCTGTAGTTACTCATACCCGTATAGATTCTTTTGTAGGTCCTGATTTTTGAATACTCTAAGTAATATGCCACCTTACAACTATCCAAAGGTTAATTCTTTTTAAGCCCGGAGGTGTGAGGATCAATTCGCTTGGTAGTTAATGTATATCTAGAGTTTCCTTTGTAGCTTAAGACTGAAAGACTGATAGTTGATATGTAAATTAGTTGGCTGTTACGTTACTGTAGAATTTCTTGGGAAGTTTTATAGAATGTACATGTAATTATATATGTTAACGTAAAGTTCTTAATAATTACTATAACCTTAGCGAAACTCTTAATTTAATTGTTTACTTTAAAGCGAGGAGTCGTTAATGCCTTATGTAGATTATATCTATGGTAGGTACTGTGAGGCCAGTTACTATCATAGAATGGTTTATACGGCAAGACTATTGCAACTTTATGACTTCGAGGCGTAACAAAAGTATTTAGAGACCAAGAGTACTTCTAACTATATTTGTAGTTAATTGACTATACGCATGCTCTGTGTGTATGTGTGATAGGAGTTGAACTCCTTGGCGTACTGCTCTGCATGTTCACATTGTTTCTATATTGTATAAATTTGTTTACCCACCCATAATTAAAAACTAATATTTATTCGACTAAAATAAAACTGGACATGCATAATACCTATTAGGGGAAACGATTACGAGTACTAAGCCAAATATCAACTTCCTTCGATGAGGATAGCTAAAATGATTATTTCCTTATCCTTAGTCGAACTAAGTGACAAGCGATGAGGTCGCAATAAGAGCGGGAGTCGTAGTTTGAAGGTAGTTGTGGGAGGAGGGTGTTCTCTATTGCACAAGCCTAGGTTTAGTCTGATTTGAATTGTGATAAAACTCCTTAATCTAGGTTATAGTAGATATAATTTCTCTAACCTTACAGTGGACCGGATAACATTATGCGATGTTTCATTTGATTGATTGTATTGCATTTCATTTCATCATAATTCTAATTTTACTTGTGATTATATGGTATTCTTCTAACTCTGTCCCACTTACTGAGCTAGTTATACTCACATCCCTATATACTCACATCCCTATATACTCTTTTACATGTACTGAGTAAAGATCAAGATGTTCTGATAGCATCGCCCCTAGCTTGGTGTGCTATTGTTTAGGAAAATAAGGAAAGTGAAATCAACTGAATATAGGATTTAGACCTTTTTTTTTTTTTAGTTATGAGAAAACAAACTGGGAGTTCCCTAGGACACTCACTAATTTCCTAACTTATTGTATGTAAATTGTCAAGATTGTGATTTTAATAAGCTTTGATTGTACACTTCAACTTTGGAAGTGAAACGTTTATATAAATACTGTTAAGTTATGAGATAACAGATTGTATAGAACAGGTATTTATACAAACGTTTGGAAGGAATAGATTTTTTTTATTGTCTCCCTTGAAAGTCCAATAAACAATGTGATAAATTTCAAAATTAATACTATTGGTAATACTAATATCCATCTAAGTTATGATTCTACTTAATTTAATGATGTTATGTAATTTAAATTTTATAATATTACAACACTTCTTACTGCATCATAATTTAAATAGGCAAAAAAGTACGAACTTGTGTATAAATTCTTTAACTGTCTTCCTTGAAAATCTAATAAACAATGTAATAAATTTGAAAATCAACATTGGTAATAATATCAATATTCGTTTAATCCATGATTCCACTTAATTTAGTGATATTATATAATTTCAAAATTTCTATATTTAGTGAAATTTTGCTTTACTAAAACTTTTATTTGGATTGTAATTTCATATTGAATATGAAGATGTTATATCATTTTTCTTTATAAAGTTTAAATATTATTATTGTTCTTTTCCCTTGAAATCTATAAGTTCATTATATATTTAATTATAATTTTTAATCGATAAATTGAATAATATTTAAGATAAATGAAAGATGATATGGTAACATAAATTATCAGTCATAATATAAACAAATCCAATCCGAATACAAGATACGTTAGATCACGGGTTTAAGTTTTTATACACGATTAATAAATAAGTCGTGTCATAAGTTTAGTTTTATAGGACACAAATCTGTTTAGACATAGAAATAAAACATAATATGATAACATAAATTGCTAGCCTACCATAGAGGACCAGGTTGATTCATCAACTTTGCTTCCAGTTGCAAATAGGACTATAAACAAGTCGAGTTTACACAATATTGAACTTAAGTTCAAGATGGACTTGATTTTAAAGCTCGAACTACATTCAAGCTTGGTTGAGCTTAGAATCTTAACTTGAACAAGACTCAAAATGGCACTAAACAAGTTTCAGCTTAACATGATTAAACTCATTAATCTTGATTTATTTAAAAACACATTTTTTTTATAATTACAATAATATTAATGTTCAAACTCAACCAACATTTATATTCATCTTAAGCTTGATTAGGCTTGCATGTTAATCAAGCTAAGTATTATGAATCTCGAGCTCAATTCAATCAACTATTCAAATAGCTTAACCTTGAGTTCAACTTGATTTTTTTCGAATCAAACTCAAGTATATATCGAGCCAAATTCGAGTAGTTCACGAATAGTTTGACTTATTTACCCCCTAATTGCAAATATATGTAGCTTAACTCATATATTTAGCAACTTTATTATGAAACTAATGCTTTATTTTAATATGGATTTAGTGAATTAATGTGTTTGATTTTTCTTCCTCTTTAATAAAAAAAAGTACAATAGAAGTCCTTATATTTGTGCCAACAATCAATCGAGTCCATAATATTTTGAGAGAGCCATCCATATCCTTAAAAAGGCAATTTTCTATAGATTTTAAGGCTTTAATTTGCCTAAGTTTCCCTTTGGGGTTTTATTTTGACTTTTAAGGATTAAAATAGTTGCTCTTGCCTCTACCAATCTTGATTAACAATGTCATACCTATTAATCAAAAGTTACAAAATTTCATTAGTTGAATCAAATTCAAACTCATTTATCAAATGCTTAGTTAAGCTTCTACTTTGTGAGTTCTCTCTGTCTTGTAAATTTCGTGTAAATTAACATTTAAAATTTGGTATATTAAGAGATTTATTCTTAGAAAGCTTGTTCGAGAGTATAGCATATTATGGTAATTTGGGTCGTAGGAAAATGATTAGGATTTAAGTTGGGTTTTAGATAAAAAAAAAATAAAAAAACCTATTTTATTTTTGGTCTAGTATAAAATCTCATTGTTTTTGGTTGAGAAAAAAAAAAAGATTTAGTTGTGTTGATTCTAATAAATTATATCAAAACTAAGAAAAAGAGTTGGACTTCTACAATTTAAAATAAACCTACCAATTTATGGGTAAAATAATAACATATTTCCTTCTTTAACTTATCAATCTACTAATTGCCTGTCAAGGCCATTATAGTTTAGTGGCATTATTAATAGTCTCATATCAAGATTAATTGAATCCTCTTAAGTCTTACCACTACTCCCACCCTAAAAAAAAAAAATGTAACTTAGTTGGAAAAAAAAATCTACCAATTGCACTATTGAAGATCACTCATTCCGTTATGTATGAATAGTTGAGAAAGAACATATAATTAGGTCATTAAAGAGAGTTAGTTGAGTACCCCTTCAAGTACAAGGGATAAGGATAGTATATATCTTGATATAGAAGCAAGTACGATTCTAGGTGATTTACAGATTAATGAAATTAATGTTATTGAAGATAACAGATGAATGGATACTTCAAACAACTTCAAATTAGAAAATTAGTATATATTGGTAATTGTAACAACGATTGATGATGATGCTGACAATAATAATAAAAGAGTTTATGGTAATCTTGATGATGAGAAGACAGTAGATGATTAATGATTTGTTTTGGTTTCATGTATATGATAATGGTTTAAATTGTAATATAATTTATATTGATACTAATATTCACATTTTAGGTTTTTTTAGGGGGAAAAATTGCAAACCATGGATCGAACTACAAATTGAATTGAAAAATTGGCTTTTTTGCAAAAGGTTCGGTTTGTGCTTTGGTTTGAGTATGTATGAAAGGTTTGTGGTTTGATTTAAGAAAGCAAATAAAATCAAACAGTTCCATTTTAAAATTGAACCAAACTAGTTGGTTAAACAAAAAAATGTTCATGCAATTGTTTTGTGCTTTTTTATTTTATTTAATTAATTTTTATAGATTTTATCAAATCTTTAATATAGATTAATTATTAAGATTAAGTTGAGTAAGTTTCATATGAAATTTTATATTTAGAAATTTTTCTTTTTTAAATTATCATTTTCTTATATGTTTTCAAATGAAGGGTCTAATAATGATACTCTTTATGTGTTTCTCATCTCTTTTTCAACCTTTAGAGTATCTCTTTTGTCTTCTTTGTATTACTTTTGGAGAGTAGCTTCACTTCTCCTATCTTATTGTTATTTGTAGGAACAAAGTTTCTTATCCTCCTCTAATTAAGTTAGGTTTGTTAAAATATTATACAACGTTTTATTGAGAATCGTTATACATGATAAATGTATCAGAAATTAACAAAAAATATATAAAAATTTAATAAAAAGAAAAATATATTACTAAAGATAAAAATATTTAGTTAAAATTTCGTATAAATAATTCTAACCATGGATCGAATCAGTTTTAATTAGATTCGAAAAATTTATTAATCAAAACATATGGTTAGATTCAATTTAAAAAAAAAAAAAAGAGAATCATTATATTATGTTCAGTTGATAGAAGGAGAGTTAACCTATACTAAATCAGACTGTGCTTAAGTTCACCACTAGTATTTTTAGTATATTGACTTATAATTAAGCATTTGTACTATAGTTTACATTATAATCAAAATTTTTACCAAATTTCCTTCTTTTATCACATATTTTAAGTTTTTATAAATATTGTGAGCATATTTACTATTTTTGAAAGCTAATGTATAAAGGTTATAAAACATACATTGGTATGTTTAAGTTCTGCGTTCTTTTTGTACAAACCCTCCGATGATTTTTGGTAGGATGATGAGTTCAACAACTTAATATATCATATTATTTCTATAATAGGACATGAGTTATGGTATAGATATATATTTATATATATATGTATGTATATATATATATTTCAGGTTGTATTTTTATAATGTCACAATTGTGCATTTATTTTTCATAAAACTAATCAGAAATCAGTACGCTTAAATCATAACTTGGTTTAGAAAGTTTGGGATTAAGTAGAATTAGATGTGAAAAAGGATAGAGAAATTGAAATTAATTTTGCAAACTCATTAATTTTTAAAATGGCTAAATCTCGAATTGAGCCTTCAGATTTCAGTAGGCTCAGGTATACCATAAAAGCAAGGAAATTAGAGAACAAGTGGACTCAATAGGTTGTATCTATTTTTGAAAATAGTTTTCATTAGTAAATTAATATATAGGATTTTGAGAGTTGGTTAGTGCAAAAAGGAGTGAATATTCAAGCATACTTTATTTTATTGAGAGATTGACATCTATATCACTAGATTTTAAGAGTCTAAAATTGATATATATTCATATACAAGATTTGTTCTCCTACATATAAAAAAATTAATGGATGATTTATATATTTCTACATACAAAACACCTTCTTAGAAAAATATAGGGCATCTACTCTAACTACATCCTTAAAAAATAATCCATTTTTATTTTTGCACTATCATTTAAGAAAGATATTTATGTTATTAGAAGGGTAGTATTCATTAACTTATAACGGCTTGACATTACAGATGACCATTAAAACAACCATACATTGCGAAAGCCCCCAGTTTTTCATGCAGCGGTTTCCATGCGCTGCGCTTTCAGTCTTTCGCCAGTGACCACTCCTCCAGCCATCTGATAGAGACATAGTAGAAAAAGAACGTCTCCTGAGTTTTGTTACATGTCCAAGTTTTGTCGATTGTTAATATCGAATGCGACGAATAAGCAAGTCAATTCCAAGTGCACTTCCTGATTAATTCAATCGTATTTCCAATCTGAATTTATACTGCACATTTCGGCATTGTTCCCGTTTCATTCATTTATTTATTATTTTTCTGATAAAACAAATTATTCAATTCATCACTTGTCTTTATTTCGCTTCTTCTAATTATTCCTTTCCCACTTGATTTTTTTCTCTCAACATTTTTTATTTCATTGGATGAATTTTTATCGATCTACTCTCCCATCTGAGTAAGACAAATAATACGGCCGGCAAAAATTCTGATCGAAGGAATACTGCTTATTTGTTTTCTTGGTAGAACTTTTAATTATAAGGGTTACTGTTTTTTCGTATATAAGTGGATGTGGACAATTTCCGTCAGATATGATTTGATGCATCGATAACTACTGGATTAGTACACTCCATGTCTGACATCGGGCATGAATTGGGAGCGATTTATGTTCACCATTGCGGAAACTCGATTTCTCCTCTCTATAATTTTAGATATTTTTTTTATTTATTTTTCAAGAAAAAAGATTTTAATTTAAAAAATTTATAAAAATATAAAAAAATAAAAATTTTAGACAAGAACAAAAACTAGAAAATTAAGAAAGGTGCAAAAATAAGAAAATTTAGAAAAATACAAAAAAAAAAATAAAAAATTTAGTAAAAATACAAAAAAATAGAAAATGTAAAAAATAAATAAATAAAGAGAAGAAGTAGATAATTTAAAATAGAATAAGAAATTTTGAAAGTTTTAGTGTTTAGATCTTAAATAACAAAGAGAATTTTTTGGCCTAAGCCTCTATTTAAATCTAATTCAAACCAATAAAACCTATATATGTAATTTGATTACATATATAACAAGGTACAAGTTAATGATCTAATCGTAATATACTTAAATTTAGCATTTCATAAAGAGATAGATTTTGGATTCCACTCTTATACTAGGCACTTTGTGCCTTTTTTTATTTTTTATTTAAAGAAAAAGCCTATCACATGTTAAGAGGCCATTCAACCATGTTTCATATCTAACACACGATAGTCACTGATTGGGTGGTATTGTTGACATGGCATCCATGTAGCACCACTTCAATAGCTTTCTCTCCATTTCTATCATTTTCCCTACATTTCTCGTATAAACACAATCAGGGGTCTTCGCTTTGAATCCATTTTGATCCCTTTTTCTTTTGTGATTTCACCAAATTAATGATGAAGTTGTGAAGTACACATAACTTAGTTCAAATTGAACCTGAAATCTAGTCTTGATTTGTCCATTAAGTTGGTCAAATCTAACCTAGAAAAACCAAGAAAATAAGCTTTGTAATTTTAACTTCATCTTAACCTAAGCTTGATTCAAGCTTTTTCGAAGCTTCCAATCATCACATATAGCAAGATTAAGCTCCTGCAAATATGTTTTAGCTGTCGATTACATGGAAATTCCATTCAAATTGCACATTGAAGGCAATCGAATCCATGCGCATTCACTTTCGAATTCATGAGATTAACTACTTTCCATACTTAGTTTGAGCTCTAACAATATATATAAGAGCTTGAACGAGCGTTTTGATGACTAAACTCTCGTTCTCAAGCTCTCAAAGACAATCTCTCAACTCTCTCTCTCTCTAGAATAAGCTTTAAATTGAAGCTTTTCGAACCAAGATAACATTGCGGCCACTATCCCTAACTCAAGAGCTATTGAAAGCCACCCTTAGCAACTTTCACCATGGCCTATCAAGCTTTCACCATACACTTAGGGTTTTAAAATTACCATGACCCATTTGAAAACCTCCTTTCCACTGCACCTGGGTGTCAACCACCATTACGGCTAGACTCACCATACTCAAAAATCGCTGATCTAACTATTTTTCGAAACCTAACGACCCTTAGCCAGCGCGTATAACAACCACCACCACCACCACCAAACTTTTACCATTTGGCCATGGCACATGTTCTAGACCCCTTATCTGTAATGAATTACCCATGAAAACACCATCTCCGACTTAAAAATCCTGTTAGAGTCATCTAAATCAAACTCGTACCACCATCTTCTTCCTTCTCACTAACTCAACCTGAAATGCATGTAACCTGGCCACCAACTCAAAGTCTAACTTATGTGCTATAGCCGATCCAACCCGTCCATCCAAAGTCTAGCCTGTTTATTCCTTTTCTTTTCTTATATTTATTTATTTAGTTTATTTCATATATTATTGTAATAAAAAATCTAAAGTAGAAAAAAAAAAGGAAGAAGAAGAAAAGAAAAAATAAATAAATAAAAGAAAGGAAAGCTTTATTTTATTTATTTATTTATTTATTTTTATGCTTCAAGAAAAGAAAATAATAATAATAAAATAAAATAAAAATAAAAAAAGGTATGTTGTATCACTTAGAAAAATTATTTTCAAGAATAAGGTTGTTAAGTAACCCTTTTTCAAAATTAAGACTTGTTCTTAAAATTTTTCTAAAAATAAACATCAATTTATGACCATTTTATTAATATGAAATTGAATGGCTCAAGAATTTAAACCCAACCATTCTCAAAAAATAAAAGACATCAACAAAATCAAAGTTTTACAAGAAAAAAATAAATTACAGAAAGTTTGAACCCTATTAGAGGGTACATAGGTACCTATGAATGACTTAAAATAGAGAAATCATTTTATTCTCTTTTATAAATAATTTCAATTTGTTATTTTGTTTGTATAAATAGAATTAGTTTATTGTAAATTTAGAATTAGTTAAGAAGGATAATTTGAAAAATAAACTTAATTTCAAAAAGATTAAAAGTGGCACTCATTAAGGATTTAAAAGGTTAGCCATCTTACTCAAATATCTAGTTTTCAAAAAACCATATTTCAAAATTGGTTTTCATGTGGTTCAATGTGTAGATTCAAAGTATTTTTTTAAAATATGTTTAAAATCAAGTCTTTCTTAATTTTTAGTTGAGATTTAATATTAAATAAATTATATTTTAATACTAATCGAATTAAGAAAAATAATTAAAAATTGAGAAAAAATCAAGCTCGACAACCATAACAATAGTTGATAAGATTAGAAGAATGAACTTTATTAGGGTTCTAAGCAATGTAATAGTTCATAATACAAATAAACACCCTTATTAGACTAACCTTAGGTGAATAAGATCCATAATATAAGTAATTAAAAATTGTAAAACAAATTTGCAACTATAGTTTTTGGAAATTTTTTTTTTTCAAATCTTGTAAGTTGTTTAAAAAGTTGTTCAAACATCATATCAAGTCCATTTGAATAAACCTGGACAATAATATTAACTTACATTCCTTGACCATTGTTATAATATAATAATTTTAGGAAATCTTTTGCTATACTTGTTTGGTATACCTTTTCACGTCATATAGTTCATGAAAGCCATCACATAAATGCCACCTTTTTTATAACTACAAGTTGAGAATTTTTCTATATAAAATAATATATGAATTCAATTATTCAAATTTTAAAAGATAGAAATGAATAGTGAAATCAAGATCAAGACTAGTCCTGTCAAAATAGAAAACGTCAGCGTAAAATCTCCTATGAGTTTATATACAATACGACTCTTCACTTTTCTCATTTTTTTTACAATTTTGATTCTTTTCCCACAAGATTTTATTAATCTTATTTTCTAATTAATAATTTTCTATAGATTTTTTTTTTTCATCAATGCCTTTTTATTACTAGAAAGACATACAAAAGTTGTGACTTTTACATAATTCGATTCAAAATGGTGCAACTCTCGTCATATAATGTCGTATTGTCACAACTTAAAAATGATTATAACTTTTTCTAAATATTATAGCATTTTATATAATCATTAATAACAGTATAAAATACAATATATAAAACATTTTTATATAACTAAATAATAGAATTCATGCAAGCTTTCAAATATGAATTCATTAATAGATTAATTATAAGAATCTTTTACATGAATATTCTATATGTCTATTGCATGAATCACATAGGGTTTTAACTGGCTTTATTATGGTATCTTGAGCCCTCTTTCTTTGAAGTAGCTTAGCAACAACAAATAACGAAATCTCATATCTTTGTTGCACTTCATCTTATGGTATAGCAGGGACAATCGAATGAACTGATGCACATAACTTTTATTCTATCATTTCTAAGGTAGCTCTAATGATGCTTGAACATCCTAGCAAAGTGAAATATGAACAATCACTCTTCAAATAGGCTTAGACTTCCTTTGGTGCATCGCCAAAAGGGTTAAATTAACAACTCTCAAGCTCTAACTTTTGTAATTGGACTAAAGATACTAAATTCCTCTTAATTCTTTCATTTTTGTTGAGTTTGTATCTTGAACTTATTTGAGACTTATGTTTTCAAAGAATTACTAGACAAAGAAATGAGCAAAACATGTTAATGATCAACTAAAGGATGTCAATGGTCAACTAAATAATGTCTATGGTTGACTAGAGGAGAGTTGTGTTTGACTAAGGGTGCATGGGGCTTTGGCAGTTTTTTCTTTTACTTCTTGTTGCCTAAGTAATTTCTACTTTAAAAGTTGGGGTTTTCAGGCTTCTTATGACTCCATATATGTTGTTATATGTATTAAGTAAGGTTAAGACTAAGAAGGAGCCACATAAATCTTTAGAAACTTAGTTGTGGCATGTGAGAGCATTGCTCAGGATAGGTTAAGAGAAACAACGTATCATGTTATTACCTAGTAGATCATTTGTAGTCTGGCTTTGCTTCTTCTTAATTGATTCTTTTAGGTTTTCTATTGATATTTTGTTTAACATATTATCTCTTTTCTACTTATTATGTCTTATTTCTGTATTCAATTTGATTAAAGAATCTAACAATCCAAGGAAGAGTCAAGGAATAAACCAGATCTGGGATTGAATGGCTAAAGGGATGAAGGAGTGCTAAGAAACTAAGGAAGAGTTACATAAGGGCTATTGTTTGGATGGTAAGGTAGCCCCATCTGAATGGTAGCATGATATATTCTGCACATAGAAAGATATTGTCCACCAATCATATAACAAAAGTGAAACCAGCTAAATGATAAAGGAACCTTAAGCTAGCATGCATGCAGACAATAGAGACACTACCATTTGAATGTTAGGCCTAAATACTTTAGGGCAAAGAATGCCCATACCTACTAATGTGTTAGGAGCTCAGTAATCATTTACCATAGGAAGTAAGAAGTAATAATTAGGTAGATCCTTTGAGGTATTGAAGAGTTAGGGAATAGATAGGTTAGTAAACACAGTAGCGTCCATAAAGCTACTTGTAGGATGTAACGTACCAACGAATACAACATGACTTAGTATTTTGTCAGATACGACACACAAGCTAACATTACACTCGCTATCAATCTTAATTTACTTGGTAAGATTAGATAAAAGTGTAAGAAAGGAATGTACTAAGAGAAGGGTATTTCGCAAGAATAAAAATATTCATTAATTGTAAGGTGTAAGATGTAAGATGTAAGATCATTTCAGATTCAAATGATAGGAGACTATTTATACTAAGTTCCTAAGTAACAAGGAAATGCATATAATTACACTAAAGGGTAATATGAAATAATAACGTAGTATATTTGTAAAAAGGATAAACGATACAATTATTGTAATGAGAATATTGTACACTATTAGGAAAAGTAATGGACAAGTGGCAACCTGTCAGTGGGTTTGTGTTGTCAAATCTTAGGGTATTGTAGTTAAGTTGAGTTGATGTTAGGGTTGCTATTGCTAAGCTATGCTAAGAACTATTGAGGTGATTAGGTTAAGCTATAGCTTAGTAAGATGGAAAAAGAAAGGTCGGTGCATAAGGACCTCTGATTTGACACTTGACAAATTGGCCTTGGCACTTAGCGGGTCTCCTAGGTACTCAACAAGTCGGTAATTAGGCAAGAATAAAAACAGAGCAAAGCGTGTCTGAACTAGGGCTTTAGAGTGTTTACCCATAGCTCTTCTATGTATAGAAACTCTTCACTGGCAAGTTGATAAGAGAGGATCCTCTTGGTGAGAGATTGTATGTATTATGCCCCAAAGTGGCAAAGTCATAATAGTCCTGCCATATAAATAATTCTAAGACAGAAGTTGATCTTTTAACCACTATCATAGAGTTGATTTATACAAGGCATCTACAACTAACTTGCTTCGAAGAAAACAATTTACAAATTAAATTTGTTATATACATGTGGAAGTATAAAAACATACATTAAGATTCTAATATTCTAGGTAATGTATACATAATTTACTAATCTATCCTTACTTAGGTTATACACAATTGAATATTAGAAGATTCAACAATAAGAACTAAACATCGGGAACGTATCTAATTATTAATTTTATTTCCTCACTCCTTAGGATCTGATAGTAGAGTAGGTAGCTTTGGATTAGTTATGTTGCCACTTCCTAACTAGCACCTACAATAGCATCTATGGGGATGTAAATAACTAACCACTCAGTAAGTTGGGATGGAAATTTAAAATTATATATCAAGCACAAATAATGTTATCAACCAATTATTTTTAATGCAACGCAACAAGCAAATACCATCGTACAACGTTATCCAATCCGTCGTGAGATTAGAAAAATTATAACCGTTTTAATCTGGGTTAAGGAGTTTAAAGCACAATTCAACAGCTTATGACTAACTCAGGCTTATGTAATAGAGACACCACTCCTCTCATAACTATCTTTAAACCACTGTTTTCACCTTTGTCACGATCTTTTCTTTAGTCATTTAGTTCTACTAAGGATGAAAAAGGGATCAATTATGCTATCCAGCGCTATTGGTTTTGAAGAGGTTGGTATTTAGCTGGAGAACTCTACATTTCCCTTAATGAGTTGAAATGCTTGACCGGTTAATTTTATAAAACTTATATTATTAAGTCCAGTTAAGGTGATCAATCCATACCACACAATATAAAACACTTGCAAACCAGTACAGCAAGCATATAATATATAGTACATTCAAGAACATGCATGCATAGGCATGTGTACATTTAAACTATCTATAGGCACAAATAAGTATAATCTTAAGCCTTTAAGTACTATGAAACATTACTCTGAAATACAATTATGGATCGATCCTAACTTACCTAGATGTCTTGCTTTCTCACTTAAGGTGTGATTCGCGACGGGCCTTCATTGATAATTCTTATAATACAAAGGTCGTTTTAGTATTTATATAACCACTTTATATAAACTTTATTCTGTAACTCTTATTATTATCTTCAGTTTAGAGTTTTATTACATCTAATTATTTAGATTTTAAGTCTTTTATAATTATTGTCATTTTAAGTTAGGTTCTAATTCAGTTTCTGATTTTGTTTTTGATTCAACCTCTAAATCAAGGTCTAATTTACCATTTGGTTACCCTTTATTTATAATTCTTATAAATGTCTTCTAAACTTTTTCTTATAGTTTATTCTGGTGAATATAATCTTTAGTTCAGATTTTGACTAACTCTCTAATATACTTCCATAAACCCTAATTCTAATTCTACTTCTAAATCAGATTTTGATTAAAGAATAATCTACATTTTAACGTAACCACTTATACATATGTATATATATACATATAAGCTTTAAATTATTAGTTTTTAGTTTAAAATTATAATTTTACTCAAATATTTAAGTTCTATATCTCTTATAACCGAGTAAGTCCTAAACTAATTTCTAATTCAATTTGTGAATCAGTTTTTGAATTAAGTTTTGTTTTAGCTTTTAATTACTATTTTTATTTGTAGACCCTAAGAATTCCTTTCGAACTAATATGTGAAATTCATTTAACTATACTTAAGTATCATAAATATCCGTTTTAGCTCCTAACCAGTGTTTTGGTTGATATAATATAATATATTTCTAATTTAATTATCGAATTAGCTCATTATGTGAGAATAACTTACATTTTTCACATAATTTCCTAAATTCACATTCCAAATCATATTTATATAATATTCTTAATATTATAATATTATTAATTTTAACCCAATATTTTCTACTCATTAATTTCATATATTTACATATTACCCATTGTTACCTAATATGTATATATTATGCATATATAACATTCTCAACACTTTAAATATCATCTCTCATCACCAACTAACATCTAAAAAATGTTTAAATACATTCTAAATAAGAATTTATACTAATTTAACCTTAAATCGCAAGATTAACTTAAATATGTCATTTTTAACTATTATTTATTTATACATATTTACTGCATAATACACACAATACTTACATCTAATACCTTAAACATCACAAATATCATCCTAAGATACCTAATTACATGCTAAATCAATGTTTATACTAAATTAACATTAAACCATTAAATTAAGCCAATAAATTGTCTTTTATGTATGATTTTAGGGCCTAAAAATTAAGTAAAATTTTAGAAAATTAATTTTTAAAAAATCTCTACATAGCACTGTCATAAACACTCTAAATAGTTTATTGATTCGTTGGTTATTGGAATTTGTTTTATACATTTTTGATAAATAACAAGTAATATACATATAACTTAATATTATAATATTTAATTATTTATTTTCCTAAATCCAAACTAAGGAAATTACTTTTACTAATATTTCTAACTCTGTAGTAAAATTTGGGCTTAATTAGATAATTTATACGATTGCCCTAAATTTTACAAACTATTTCTTAATTGATTGATTGTAAGTTGATCATTAATTTTTTTAGGACCTCATAGTAGGCTTGGGAGGTAGGTATGAATGAGAGGTCTAAAGGTTGGTAATTCATCAACTCCTTAAGGTTGTTGAAGATTTGCCATCAAATTTTGGTCTTCTTCTCCTTCTAACATATAGGGTGTCAGCTCGGTGATGTTGAATGTTGGAGACACTCCATATTCTTTAGGTAGTTTTAGCTCATAGACATTATCATTGACGCATTGAAGGATCTTAAAAGGGCCTTCAACTTAGGAGATAGCTTGTTAAGTCTCTTCTTTAGTAACCACTCCTTATTGAGGTGAATCTAAATAAAGTCTCTTAGGTTGTAGATAATTCTCCTCTTACTTCGATGATGCATCTCAAGGATCAAACTCATAGAGAAACACCATAACATAATGAACTGAAAGAAAAACAAAAGAGATTAGCAAAATTCGAGTAACTTTCAATTGGATATGATACATTAATTGATTCTACTCAACTTATAAGCTATTAGATATGACTCACCAATCTGAATTATAAGGTCACTCGTCGTTACTTCTTGCTAAAGGAAATAGATAAAAGTTAAGGAAAAATGAGAACACTAAGGTTGCTCATAAAGGAAACTTGTATTAATTCTGATAATATATTGGATGATGTTTGTATACAAACAAATGAGCTTTATATACTAACCCCACTAAGGTTATAAGCATACATGTAAAAGATAAAAGGGTAATTTATAATTAAGATATATGAATGATATTAAAAAGGGTAAAAGAGACAAAAAATATTCTGTACAAAAAAAGTAAAAAATCCTTTTAGAATGTTGTGTCAAAAGACACATGTTGCATGTTGGTTGGTGTCTTAGAGCTCGATTAATCTAGGATGTCTAGATCCCCTTTAGGTTGGGCATCTCATACTTGGCTTAAATAAGGGTAGGATGCTGGTTGGCTCAAGGGCTTAACTCATATAGATGTTTTAGGCTAGTCAACTTAGATGTTATTTGGGTCATGGTATGGCTGCTTAGTAGGTTGGCTTGTGTGCTCAACATAAGACGTCTACTCAGCAAATTTAAAAACTATGTCAGTGTAAGTGAGAGTTTAATACTTAGGTCGACAGTAGAGTGGAACATAGAGGTTGAAATAGGAATTCTTATTTTT
Organism: Lumnitzera racemosa; assembly: GCA_024138005.1. Taxonomy (NCBI): domain Eukaryota; kingdom Viridiplantae; phylum Streptophyta; class Magnoliopsida; order Myrtales; family Combretaceae; genus Lumnitzera; species Lumnitzera racemosa. Next base: position 126,990,343 of record JAMXBC010000001.1, read on the forward strand.
GATGGGGCTTCAAGCTAATATTCTCCATATGAGTCATAGGAGTCCTTTAGGTCGGCTATGTGTGATTAGCCTGGGGAGTTTATTCTTATCATTTACTTGGGAGTCATAAAGATTTGTCCTCAAATCCAAAGTGGTCTTAGGCTCTTGTTTTTTTGTGTATCTATAGGGTCTTCTAGTTGGTGGGGAATCGAGTTAGATATATTGAAGGTGGAAGAAACACCATAGTTCTTGAGCAATTCGATCTGGTAAGTGTTGCGATTGATCTTTTTCAAGAGCTTGAATAAACCATCAACTAGTAAAGATAGCTCACTTTATTTGAGATGCAAAATCACTCTCAACTGAGCTAAATCCATACCAAGTCTCTTAGTTTGAAAGAAACAATTTGACGGTCATGATTACCAGCCTTTTGTTGTCTTTAGTTGAACTTAGCAATCTTCCTTGCCATATATTAGAGTAGCTCTTGTAATTTTTGGGCCTAATCGACTCCATATTAACTCTCTTTAGTAGCTGTAGGGGTATCAAATTAGATCTAAGGGGATAGTGGGATTAAAGCCATAGATGACCTTGAATAGAGTCTTCATAGTATTGTTGTGGACAGTTTTGTTGTATACGAACTCCATAACTAGTAAACACAGATCCCAATCCTTTAAGTTATTTCTCATAACAACTCTAAGTAAATTACCTAGTGTCCTATTCACCACTCCAGTTTGGTCATTAGTTTGAGGGTGGTTATTAGAGCTAAAGACAAGTTTGGTCCTAAGTCTCCTTTATAAAGTCTTCCAAAAATAGCTCAAGAATTTGGTATAATGATCTGAGATAATAGTCTTCAGCACTCCATGTAGTCAGACAATCTCCTACAAAAACAAATCAGCAATACATTAAGTATCATTACTTCGGTGGCACCGGATGAAGTGTGCCATTTTGCTGAAGCGATCCACCAACAAAGATTAAATCTTTTCCCTTGAATGTCTAAGGCAACCTTAGGACAAAGTCCATGCTGAGGTCATCTTAAGGTAAGGTCGGCATAGGTAGAGGCATATACTCTTTAGGTGGTTCCCTCTTTCCCTTTGCCCTCTTGTATATTTCACAATTACTGATTACCTTATGGACGTACTTGGCCAAAAAAAGCCAGTAAAAGTTTTTTTTTTTTTATAATAGATTAGCTATTTTAGTCTCTCCAAAATGACCAAATAATCCATCATTATGAACTTCCTTAACCAACAGCTCACGTGTCGAACTTAGTATACACAGCCTTCGATCCTTAAATAAATAGCCATCTTTGAGGTAATATCCTCCAACAGTAACTCCTTTTCTATACTGCTCTACAATAGGGTGAAAATGAGGGCCATGAGCATACTATTTAGTGATAAATGAAAATCCTAGTAACTTCGCCTATAAGGTCAACAAGGTTAATCGATGTAACAAAACATCGGCAACTATGTTGGCACTTCTTTTCTTGTATTGGATCATATATGAAAAACTTTCTATAAACTCTAGCCACTTTGCTTACCTTTTCGAAAGTTTATTCTAACTCTTAGGATACTTTAATGACTCATGGTTAATATAGATTACAAACTCTCATGGTAATAAATAGTGTTGCCAAACAGTAATAGCTTTAAAAAGAGAATACAACTCTTTCTCATATACAGAATAGTCTAATGTGACACCATTGAGCTTTTCACTATAGTAGGCAACTAGGCATCAATCTTGCATTAGTACTACTCTAATGCTAATGCGTGATGCATCGCATTCCAGCTCAAACGAGTTATTAAAATCAGGTAGAGCCAAGACAAGGTTAAAGGTAAGCTTTTCTTTGATCTCCCTGAAGCTTTGTTCAGCTTAGTTGTTCCATTAGAAGCCTTCACTCTTTTTTGTTAGCTCGGTCTAGAGGGCTTCAATTGTACCAAAGTTTTTAATAAATTGCTTATAAAAAGAAGCAAGGCCATGAAACTTTGAACTTTAGTGACATTCTTTGGTGTTGGCCACTCCAAAACAGTTCGGATCTTTTCCTCATCAGCTCAAACTCCTTCTCTACATACTACATATCCAAGAGAAACTACCTCACCTAAATAGAATGTACACTTTTTTAGATTCCCATATAACTTCTCGGTTCGTAAAATATAAAAAATAGCTCAAGGATATTGAATATGGTTGTTCAGGTCAGCATTGTACACCAATATATAATCAAAGTACATGACCACACATCGTCTAATTAGAGGGTGCATCGCATGGTTCATAAGCCTCATAAATGTTCTTAGTACATTGGTAAGTCCAAACGATATAACCAACCATACATAGAGACCATCCCTCATCTTGAAGATAGTCTTCCACTCATCACTTAATCTCATGCGAATTTGATGGTAGCCACTTCACAAGTCAATCTTCAAAAATATCTTAGCACCATAAAGCTCATCTAACATGTCATCGAGCCTTGGTATTGGGTATTTGTACTTGACAATGATATGGTTGATTGCTTGACTATCAATGTACATGTGCCATGAATAATCCTTCTTTAGGATAAGCAGAGTTGGTACAATACAAGGACTCATGCTCTTCCTTGCATATCCTCTTTCTATGAGCTCATCCACTTACCTTTTCAGCTCAGCAGCCTACTCAGGTTCATTTTATGAGCAGGTCGGTTTGGTAGGGTTATACCTGGTTGCAAATCAATACAATGTTCAATGCCTCGGACTAGGGTTAGTAATTTAAGTAATGCTTTAGGAAACAGGTCAAAAAACTCATCAAACAAACTTTAGATCTCATCAGGCACTTCTTCAAGATCCCTTAGTTCTAATAACCTTCAGATCAACAAAAACATAGGCTCATCGGTCTTCTCAACATCTCATAGCTCTCTCCTACTCATCACTAGGGGTTTCTTCTTATTAGCTTGGGTAAGCTAGGTATAAGTCTCATTTACTTAGGTTGATGTCATAAGTTGTAGTAGAATCTTTTTCCAGTCCTTAACAAAGGCACAGGTATTGTTGCATTCGTTGTAAGTAACACATCGATTGAACAACCATGTTCTTCCAAGTAATAGATGTGAGGATCCCATTCGGGCAACATCGCATACCACTTTGTCCTTATACACATTACTAATACTAACTGGCATGATTGCTTGATTTGTGACTTTCGGAGCACCTTTGTCATGGAGCCAATGTAACTTGTAATGTTGGAGGTGTTTAGAGGTCAACGGTCTCAACCTTTACACAAAGAACTGTATGACAACGTTAGTACAAATTCCTCCGTCTACTATGATGGTGCATAGTTGTCCTTTGATGGTATACTTCATATGGAATAGATTCTCTCTCTAGTCTTCCTCGGAGCTTAGTACTCGTCTCAGTACTAAGGTCATCACATCTCTTTGGTCAGAATAGATACAGGTCTCATCTTCTAACTCGACTTCACCCTTCCTAGTACTCTTCTCTTCCTCTGGCTCACTCTCATCGGTGTTATCCACTACATGTCTTTGGAGCACCATAGTACGTTGGTTTAAACACTTAATAATCATGTGTCCAAAACCTAAGAATTTAAAGCACTTTACCTCTATGGTCTTTCATCCAGAGATTTGTTCCTTCTCATATGTCCTTGAGGTTAGCCTAATCTCAATTCTACTTAGCCAGCTCATTCAACCTTGCTAACCTGTTTGGCTTTCATCAGGTTGGTCATATTTTTCTTTGGCTCGGGAAGGCCTCCTCAACTTAGCATGAATAGGTCAGTGCAGAATAGGGGCTCAAAAAAATGTCAACTTATGTTAACTTAGAGCATTTGTTCTCTATTTTTCGACCCTCTATGCTACCTTAATTGCTTCTTCTATAATATAAAATCTCTATACTTCTACGATGTTGCAAATCTCATATTTAAGTCCAGAGATAAACCTCGATACTATACAAGCCTTTGGTTTATCTATGTTGGCTCGGATTATCAGTATATGAAATTTTCTCACAAAGTCATCAACAGATCAGCCTCTTTAGCAAAGTTCTTACAACTGGGGAAATTTGTCCTATAAGTAGGTCTCAGGCACAAATCTATCCCTCAACAATCTCTAAATCTCATCCCAAATTCTTACTCCTTGTCTTCCATCTCTTGCTCTAGTCGCATTTAGATTCTTTGACTACATAGTAGCATATCTAGAAAATTCAAGTGCTGTAAGTTACACTTTAACAGCATCAGTATACTTATAATAGTCTAACACTTTCTCTACCTTCTCTTCCCATTCCAAATATTCATTTGCATCTTCACTTCTACAGAAGGGCAAGATTTAGACCTTAACATTGTCAAGTCTTTGAGGAGCTCAGTGTCCTTGCTTTTGTGCTTAGTAATAATCAGCCTCTTCTTCATCCTCTCCATACTCTTCGGCATCCATTTCCTCATTGTCTTTCTCAATCTCCTCTAACTCCAGTCTTATTCTAGCAACTTAGTTCGTAAATCCTCTAGCTCGATGGGGTCGAACTGGGCGATTAGCTCGGCCATGGCCATAGCGTCTCTCTAGAACATTCTTATGTAGGTTACGATTCGGTATACCCTATGGTGTTGTTGGTTAACTTGTATCATAGTAACCAAACTCTTAACAAGATTAGCGAGTCCATCAACCTTATCATCAACTAATCTAGAAGTGTTACTATCATTATGACCATGACCAGTATAAGCATCACTACTCAAGTCACTATTAATACCTTAAACACTCAAATTCGACTTAGTGTGATATTTTTCCAACAGATTGACAACAAAATACAGAATAGAGACTTCTATTCTCTACCTAAAACTTCTACTAACACACTCATAATAGCTTTAACACCTAATACTCACTCAACTAGGACAGAAATGAACTCGATTTGTTTTTGTAGTTAAAAACAAAGTAACGATTGGAACTACACTTACCAACATATAAATCTTCACTATACAGCTCAAAACTTTAGGACTTACTTCATATAAACACATTGAAGTAGCTATAGAAAGAACACAGTAGCCACTAACAACAAACATGAACCAAAACTTCACTATAACTTTATACACTCTCTCTTGAACTATACTTACCAATATATAAATCTTCACTATACAGCTCAAAACTTTAGGACTTACTTCATACAAACACATTGAAGTAGCTATGGAAGGAACACAGTAGCCACTAACAACAAACACGAACCAAAACTTCACTATAACTTTATACACCTTCTCTTGAAACCATGCTCTGATACTAATGAAGCTGATTTGTCTCTTAGGTCGAACATACGAAGAAACACCACAACATAATGAACTGAAAGAAAAACAAAGAGATTAACAATATTTGGGTAGCTATCAACTAGGTATGATATATCGATAGATCCTACTCAGCCTATAAGCTGTTAGATATGACCTACTAATCCAAACCATAGGGTTACTCGCTATTACTCCTTGCTAAAAGAAATAGATAAGAGTTAAGGATAAATGAGAACACTAGGGTTGCTCACAAAGGAAACTTATATTAATTCTAATAATGTGTTGGATGATGTTTGCGTACAAACAAATGGGGTTTATATACTAGCCTATTAAGGTTATAAGCATATATGTAAAAGATAAAAAGGTAATTTACAATTGGGATACATGAATGATACTAAAAAGGGTAAAAAACATAAAAAATATTCTATACAAAAAAGTAAAGAATCCTTCTAAAATGTTATGCTAGAAGACACGTATCGCATGATAGTTGGCATATAAGTATGATATAATTTGGACAAAGTCAAGGAAAAGAATCAATAGTTGGGGCCTACCTAATATGGTTGAGTTCAAAGCTTGGTCAATCTAAGATGTCTAGATCTCCTTCATTAGGTATCTTATAGCTCGGCTTGGATTAGGGTCAGATGCTGGTTAGCTCAGGGGTTCAATTCGGATAGATGTTTGAGGTTGGTTTACTTGGATGCTATCTAGGTCATGGCATGACTGCTGAGCAGGTCGACTTATATGCTTGATAGGTCGGCACATTTTCTTGACAGCTTTAGAAACTATGTTGGTATATGTGAGAGCTTAGTACTAAGGTTGGCAGTAGAGTGAAACATGGAGGTCAAAATAGGAAATCTTGTCTTAAATGGGGCTTAGAGCTAATATTCTCCATACGAGTCCTTGGAGTCCTCTAGCTAGGCTACACGTAATCGGTCTAGGAAGTTGATTCTTATCACTCGGTTTCTTTATTCTCTTTGTTTGGCCATAGTCTTGGCTAATTGCTTGGTAGCCTTCTGTTGCAGTTTCTGAAACTCCTTGCGTACTGCATACTTCACTGACTTTCTCCTTGAAAGGTTGAGCTCGTAATCATGTCCAATGTCATGTTTAGATTAAGTCTATAGACGATCTTGAAAAGTAGCCTTCTTGTTGAGCTATCGGTAGAGTGATTGTATGCAAACTCGATGATGGACAGGCATAGATCCCAATCATGACAATTCTTCCTTATAGTAGCACGAAGCAGGTTGCTTACTGTTTTGTTCACAACCTCTATTTGGCCATTTGTCTACGGATGGTAAGAAATACCAAACATGAGCTTAGTGCCAAGCTTCTTTAATAGTGTTTGCCAGAAAAAGCTCATAAACTTCAAATCACAATATGATACAATAATCCTTAAGACTCCATGCAGCCACACGATTTCCTACAAAAAGAGATTAGTAATAAATAAAGCATCATTAGTTTTATGGCAAGGGATGAAGTGGCTCATTTTGCTGAACCAATCAACAACTACCATAATAGAATCATGTTTTCGAGGTGTTTTAAGTAGGCCAAGCATGAAATCCATACTTAGATTGGTCCATAGCTACTCAGGTATGGCAAAGGTGTATATTCTTGATATGGCTCCTTTCTTTCCTTAGCTTGCTTATATACCTAATAATGTTCAAGAACTCTGTACACATCCTTCATCATCCTAGGCCAATAGAAATGTTCTTTCAACAGCTCAGCAGCCCTTTTCTCACCAAAGTAGCCTGCTAAGCCCCTTGTATGGGCTTCCAGAACAAGAAACTCCCTGGCAAAATTGCTTGGCACACAAATTTGCTTTCCCTTTATTAGAAATCCTTGGCTTAGATAGAACCTAATAGGGATTACGGACCTATCATGCACTCTTAAATTCAAAGACCTACTTATATGATTCGCCGAGTTATTAGAAGGGAGCTTAACTTTAAAGAGCAATGCATTCTCTAATCTAAATAGCTGAGTTACTCTACTTTCAACCTCATCTGAGAGACTACCGAGGTAATCAGCTTGTTGCTGTCCTGGCCCCTCTATAATACATCTATCCAAGGTTAAATACCAAACTAACATACTGCCAACCTAATACATTGTTGAGGCTGAGCTGACCCTGATCGCGAGCTAACCAATTGAGGCCTACTCGATAATGGAACACCTCTTGAACCAACCCTTCCTGAATCTGGAACATTTGAGTTGCTAAACTGCCGACCTCAACCTGATCTGCTTAAAACCTGCTTTGCTTAGCAAGCAGCATCATTGGGACCACATAATGGACAGCTGACACGTGCCCTATTTTCTAACATCCATACTATCCTTTTGTAATTGATTATTTTTTTTTTTTGGCTTGATTATAACTCTATCCTTATAAATCATTCTTTTTCCTTTACTAGTAAGAACCTTTTTGTAATTTATATTAACTTAGGACTTACTGTAATTGGGTCATATAAATTCTTGTAAATTGCAATAGCCGAAGTAGTTTATACCATTGATATTCAAACATACTCTCATGAGTTAAGTGCTTTCTATTTACTCTCATTTACTCTTATTTGATCCATTATTGGCATGGATTAGAGGCGAGTATCCCTTAGCCACACTTGTACGTAATATCAAGTGTAACTTAAGCTCATGAGAGGCGTTGGTGTATCATATCCATTGTCGATGTATAGGAACCCTTACTTAAACCTTTGACTACCATTTACTTTTTGGATCATTTCGCAGTTCTGACCCATCTGCTTGGATTGTACGATGCTAGATGTTGTGTGTTCATCCACATCATTCTTGTACTATCTTGGTATTAGAGCTTAGCTACCTTTAAGCAAGTTTATATTACTTTATACTCTAAGAGATTTATTATTGTTTTCATATGTTTTACAAGTTTTGTTGCTATCGTGATTGTTTAAAGAGTGTTTAGTGTTAAAGAAATTTAGTGCTTTGTTTTCCCCTATTTCTTGTTCGCAAAATAGAGTGTGGGTGTTTGTTGTTCTATTGTTGTTAAAATGGCCAAGGTCAACAAGGAAGCTTTACATCCCAATTAGTAGGTGACCAACTAGATAGACTCGGTAACCTAGTGGCTAGTTTGGAGGCTATCATAAATGAAGATAGGTAACGATTGGAAATGGTCCATATAGAAGACTAGCCAATGAACAACTTGAGAGAGGCAATGGTTAGTATAGCCAAGCAAATGCCCTAGTTTGACCGCCCTTAGCTATGAGAGTGGATAAAGTTGTTAGGTACAGGCTAGCACTCAATGAAATCGAAGAAGTAGATGAGGAAGAAGGTGATGAAGCGGAGGAGTATTATGAACCAAAGAAGAGGAATATTCGAGCTCCTAGAGTTGAAGGGTTGAGAATGCGTATTCCAAGTTTTTTTGGAAATAGTGATGTAGAGGACTACCTGGACTAGGTAGATAAAATTGAGAAGTAGTTTGAATGCCATGAGGTGCCTAAGAATGCTAAGGTTAAACTTGTTGTGCTAGAGTTTATTAGCTATGTTACCCTGTGGCAAAAGAACATGTAAGCTTCCTGTAGAAGAGAAAGAGAACATAAAGTTAGGAGTTGAGATGAAATGAAGAGAGTCATGATGAGAAGATTTGTTCTAAGCTACTATTTTTAAGATGCGTTTAAGAGGTTACATGAGTTGAGATAAGGTGGATTGAATGTTAATGCCTATGTGAAGGAATTCCAGATGTTGATAATTCGATATAAAGTTTTTAAGCTTAAAGACCGAACTATGTCTTGATTCATTAGTGGATTGAAGTACAAGATTGGAGAAATTATGAAAACCATGGACATTAGATCACTTAATGAAGCTATCCAACCTGCCTAAAGAATCAAGAGACACTGATCGGGGAGATTTCAAGCTCCTATTAGTTGACTTACCCCTAGTAGACCTGCTTCGGGTAAACTTATGCGATTAGAACCAAGTAATGTTGTTGAGACCCAACTTATTCAAGTTACCCGAGCAGAGAAGAAGGAGATCCCAAGGAAGTTTGAGAAAAGCTAGATCTCAGGAAGGAAGACAAATAAGATCAAATGTTTCAAATGTTAAGGATTATGACACATGTCTGCCTAATGCTCGAATAGAAGGACCATGGTGATCCAAGATAAGGTGCTAAGCATTGAGGTAAACAATACTAATAAGGAAGTGGAAGAGTAGAAAGAGATCGAATAGACTGAGTTATTTGAAGAGGAGGAGATCATCTATAGTGAAGAACGTAACTTTATGCTTGCCAACCTGGTATTAAGGAGAACAATGAGTGTGAGTCCTGTATCTTAGCATAAGTAGTGAGAGAATCTATTCCACATGAGATGTAAGGTGAATAGGTTGTTGTATACAATGATTGTTGATAATGGCAGCTGCCCTAATGTAACATCCACTTTCATGGTCCAATAGTTAAACTTACAAACCAAACCCTATCCCAAGCCTTATGAGTTGCACTAACTCAGTAACAAATCAGCCTTACAGGTAAACAAACAAATGTCAGTACCAATCAATATTGGGAACTATCGAGATGAAGTGCTTTTGGATGTGTTGCCCATAAGTACATTCCATATTCTACTTCGATGACCATAGATGTTTAACCGTAGTGTAAATACATGTTCCTCGAAGCATAGGGATCGGAAGGTGAAGTTGAGCCTTATGACTGCCGAATAAGTTAAAATCATGCAAACTCAATCTAGCCAAGTTTTAAAGAAGGTTGCTTTGGTGATGACCTAAACTAAGATGGAGCTTGAAAAGCTAACCTATCTATTAGTTAGAAGGTTACTTAAGATGAGGGGATTCAAAGAAGAGATGCTACCTACTAAGGTGAAAACCTTGTTGGAAGAGTTTGTCGACTTGTTCCTAGGATAACTGCCTGAAGGTCTGCCTCCCCTCTAAGGTATTGAATGTACAATTGACTTGCAGCCAGAAGTTGTACTATCGAACAAGCTTGCCCATAGGTTGAACCCTGAACAGGCTACCGAGTTGCAGAGATAGGTGGATGAACTAGTGAAGAAAGGATATGTGCGAGAGTCCTTAAGCCTACATACCGTACCAGCCCTATTGGTACCAAAGAAAGACTGGACATGGAAGATGTTTGTGGATAGCCGAACAATTAATTGCATTACCATCAAGTACAAGTATCCTATATCAAGGCTTGATGATATGTTGGATGAATTGAATGGAGCAAGAGTATTTTCTAAGATTGATCTCAAATCAGGATATCATCAAATTTGAATGTGAAAGGGAGATGAATGGAAAACCACATTTAAAATCCGTTATAGATTGCATGAAAGGCTTGTGATGCAATTCGAACTGTCAAATGTACTAAGTACATTCATGCAACTGATGAATTATGTACTCCAAGAACTAATAGATAAATTCGCGATGGTATATTTCAATGACATCCTAATCTATAACCTTGATCTAGAGACTCACTAAAAGCATCTTCGAGCAGCTATTTTGAAACTTTAAGCTGAAAAGCTCTATGCCAATATCAAGAAATATGACTTCTACCAACCTAAAGTGATCTTCTTAGGGTTTATTGTAAGGGATGGTGGTATCCGAGTCAATGATGAGAAGATAAGAGCGATTACTAAATGACCTGTGCTAACTTATTCAGTTGATGTGCAAAGCTTCCATAGCATGGCATTATTCTATTGTAGATTTATAAGGAATTTCAATACCATTGTGGCTCCACTTACCGAGCTATCTAAAAAGAATGTTGAGTTTAGGTAGGGGGAGAAGGAGCAAAGGAGTTTTGAAGAAGCAATGGAGAAGTTGACTACAACCCTTGTTTTAGCTCTGTTGAGCTTTGACAAAATATTTGAAGTACAGTATGATGCATCTGGACTAGGAATAGGTGCTATGTTAATGTAGAAAGGCCGACCTATTGCCTACTTCAATAAGAAGCTTAGAGGAGTAACGCTCAACTATTTTTGTTTATGATAACGAGTTCTACTAATTAATTTGAGCATTGACTATGGTAACATTACTTGCTACCTAAAGAGTTCATGATCTACATTAATCATAAATCTTTGAGATATCTAAAGAGCCAGCTCATGTTGTCTCGAAGGCAAGCTAAATGGGTCAAGTTCATTGAAGGATTTTCATAAATCATATAGTACAAGAATGGAAAGAATAATATAGTGGCTAATGCCCTATTGAGACGACATTCCCTTCTGACCAAATGATAGACCCATCTATTGGGATTTTCAATGATAAAGGATTTATATGTTGAGGATCTACATTTTGATTTGATCTATGTTAGATGTGAGGAAAGCCAAACACTAGATGACTATCAAGGGAGGATGGATATTTATTTAGGAAAAGGAGATTATTATCTTGACCCGTTCCATGAGAGAGCTATTAGTATACAAGGCAAATAGAGGAGGATTATTTAGATGCTTTAGCAAGTACCAAACTCATGAGGTACTATCTTCAAGATTATTTTGGCTAAAGATGACAAGGAATGTATAAGTTATGTTAAAATGGTATATTACTTATAGAAAGGAAAAGAGTTAAGTCAAGCAAAGGCAATATTTACCATTGCCGATCCTAACCACACCATGGTTCGAGCTAAGCATGGACTTTGCTTTAGGTCGGCCAAGGACGTCCCGAGGGAAGGACTCCATCATGGTGGTCAGGGACTCTTTCAACAAGATGGAAACTTCGTGCCCTGTTTTAAGACTAACGACGCTTTGGCTATCTCCTTTCTTTTCTTATAGGAGGTCATCAAACTTTAACAGTTCCTAAAACCATTGTTTTAGATTGAGATCAAAAGTTCATGAGCTACTTTTGGAGAACGTTATCGAAACAAATGGGAACCAAACTATTGTACAACGCATCCTATCATCTAAAAATGGACGGACAGACCGAGGTTATCAATAGGATTGTGGGAACTTTACTTTGGGTCACTGTTGGTTAGAACATAGCCAATTGGGATTTATGCCTGCCTATAGTTGAGTTCATCTACAACAAGACCACCCGTAGTGTTACAAATATGTCACCATTTGAAGTTGCTTATGGGTTCAACTCTGAGCTTCCATTAGACCAGATACGCCTTCCAAGCTTAGATGATGATCAATTAATTGTAGAGAGATTTAAAGCCATCAGAACAATGCACTAGAAGGTCGTTAAACATCTAAGTCGAGCTGCAATTAAGCTCAAGAGATGAGGTCAAGGATAGAAGAACAGATAATTTCAACTAGGTGATTTGGTCTAGATCCACCTTAGTAAGAAATGATTCCTAAGTTTAAGGAAGAGCAAGTTATCTTCTAAGGTTGATGGACCATTTAAAATGCTTAATGCTTACAAGCTTGAACTGCTTGAAGAATATGGAGTCTCTGACTCCTTTAACATTGCTAACCTCTACCCATATGCCCTTGAAAATGAGCAACATAAAGCTAAGCCAAATTTGATCCCAAATCTTAAATAGCCTAGAAGAGATGATAGGGATCGCGAACCTATCATATACTCCTCAACTCCAAGACTCGTTCCTATGGTTTGCTAAACTATCTGAGGGGAGCTTAACTTTGAATAGCAATGTACTCTCCAATCCGACCAACCGAGTTACTTTGCTCTCCCCTTCATCCGAGAAACTATTAAGGTAATCGACCTGTTGTTAAGCCAACCCCTCCATAATACATTTGTCCAAAGCTATGTATCGAACCATCATACTATTGACCTAATACATTATTGAGGCTGAGGTAGCCCTGATTGCGAGCCAACCAGTTGAAGCCAACCCGATAATACACCACCTCTTAAACTAACCCTTCACTAAGACCATAGAATGGACAGTTGACATGCACCCTATTTTTTAACATCTATACCGTCCTTTTGTAATTAAATATTCTTTTTACTCGATTACAACTCTGCCCTTATAAATTATTCTTTTTCCTTTACTAGTAGGAATCTTTTTGTAATTTACACTAACCTAGGACTTATCCTAATTAGGTCATATAAATACTTGTAAATTGCAATAACCATAATAGTTAACATAATTGATATTCAAACATACTCTCATGAGCTAAAGTGTCTTTTGCTTACTCTGTTTACTCTTGTATGATTTATTGTAAGCGTAGATTAGTGGCGAGTGCCTTCTAGCTACACTTGTACGTAATATCAAGTGTGACCTGAGCTAATGTGAGGCATTGGTACATCATATCTAACTTTAGTCTCACAATTCGGACTAATCCCCTTAGATCGTGTAATGCCAGATGTCTAGTGTTCATCTATGTCGTGCCCATATGAAAACTCATCCACTACCCCTTCAATGTTACACTTAGCTAGTAAGAGTCCAAAGTATGGATCATGTTCACGTTGATTAGATAAGGTACTAAACTCACTAGCCTAAAATGTCGTAATAAGAACAAGTCGATAAGAAAGGGCGTTGGCCACAATATTAGAACTCCCCTTCTTGTACTTAATGACATAACAAAAGGTTTTCGAGTACTCAACCCACTTAGCATAGCATTAGAAAAGTTTTTGTTGTCCTTTGAGATACTTGAGAGATTTATGGTGAATGTAGACAATGAATTCTCTTAATAGTAGGTAATGTTGCCAGTTTTGAAGTGCTTGAACAAGGGCATAGAACTCCTTATCATATGCTAAGTAATTCAAGGTGGTACCTCTAAGATTTTCACTAAAATATGCAATTGGTTAATGCTCTTGCATGAGAATAGATCCAATGCTGATTCTGGATGCATCACATTCTAGCCTAAAAACCTTGCTAAAGTCATACAGTACTAACATTGGGGCAAAAGTCAACTTGGCTTTGATCTCCTCAAAACTCTTTTGATGTTTCTTAGAACATTTGAATTCAGAGTTCTTCCTGGTTAACTCTGTTAGCAAGGCAACTATGGAACTAAAATTCTGAATGAATCTTTGATAAAACAAAGCTAGACTATGAAAACTCCTTACTTTTGCAACATTAGTCAGTGTTGGCCATTCTAGAATAGCTTGGACTTTCTCGTCATCAACTTTAATTCCTCTACCAGAGACAATATATTCGAGGAATACCACCTCGTTGTGACAAAACATGCATTTTGTCAAATTGCTGAACAATTGCTCAGTACGGAGGAAATCAAATATAGATCTTAAGTGCATAACATGAGAAATGAGATCGATACTGTATACCAAAATATCATCAAAGTAAACAATAACACATTTACTAATCAAAGATCTCAAAACACAATTCATAAGTCGCATAAAGGTACTTAATGCGTTTGTAAGCCCAAATGGCATCATCAACCACTAGAACAAACCATCCCTTGTTTTGAAAGCAGTCTTCTACTCATCTCTCAGTCTCATTCAGATCTGCTAATAGCTACTCTTCAAATCAACCTTTAAGAATATTCGTACACCATGTAACTTATCGAACATATCATCCAATCGTAAGATCGAATATCGGTACTTGAAAATGATCTTGTTGATAGCTTAGCTATCAATGTACATTCTCCATGAGCCATACTTCTTCAGTATTAAGACAATTGGTACAGTACAAGGGTTTATGCTTTCTCGAAAATATTTACACTCGATCAACTTGTCAACTTGTTTCTTTAACTCAACTGCTTGCTCAGGGTTGAGCCTATAGGCAGGTTGATTAGGTATGGTAGTTATAGGCTAGAGGTCGATACAATGCTCTATACATTTGATGGGGGGTAAACCTCTTGGTAACTTGGCAGGAAACAAGTCCACATATTCTTGGAGCAATGTCTGCACTTCGGCAGGTAATGCTTTGACTTCCTTTAACTCTATTAGTCTTCTAACTAATTAGAGTATGCATTATTCCTTCTTAACATCTTTACAAAATTAGGCTTCGGAAATCATTAAGGACTTCCTCTATAGTAATCTGGTAATCTGGTAATCTTCTCTTATGATTCCTAGACCTCTTTGGGGGCTCATTGAGATCAGTATAACCTTCTTTCCATCCTTCTAGAACATATATGTATTCCTATACCCATCATAGAGTACCTTAAAATCAAAGAGCCACGGTTAGCTTAACAATATGTATAAAGCACACATGGGTAGGACGTTATACAATACCTCATCCTTGTATTCGTTATTAATAGTAATCGACACTTTGACTTGCTCAGCAATAAGAAGACCTCCCTTCTTACTAAGCCAATGAATCTTGTAAGGTTTAGGGTGAGAACAAGTCAACAACTTTAGAGCCTTCACCACGCCTTGTGTTATTCATTTGTGCAACTTCCTCCATCTATGATCACAACGCATAGGTTGCCATTCACTTAGAAATTCATGTGAAAGAGGTTCTCTCTCTATTTATTCTCATTGGCAATTGTTAAGTCTCCTAATTTAGTTTTGATGATAACAAAACATGTGATAAGTTATTACTAATATGTTTATGAAGTGTGTAGATATATCATGATATAACATTGATTAATTTTAAAAGAAATCACAATGAAAAAGGTTAAAATGTGTTCAACAAGTGTGTAGGTCAATTTTACAATGAAGTCAATTTAAGGAAGAAAAATAAGTTTAGAATTATGCTGGTCAGAATGTATGTTAGAAAGTATATCAATAACAGATCAGAACAATGTGGATTGTGTAGAGAATCGAGATTAGCTACTATTCCTAAGTTATTTTTTTAATAATTTGAACAAATTAAGTTGGACAAATTTGCAAGAAGGCTTAGTTACACCTTTTAGGTATATTAGGAAAATATACTTAATTTCGTTCCACTAAAGTTGGATTTAGTCAATGGGGATTTTAAATTAGATTAATTTAAATACACTCAAGAATCAGATTTGTGAAATGTTTGATTAAAGTTTGATCAATATATTTTAGAAAGAAGGTATTCTAACATTTTTAGCATGGTTGGTTAAGTTTGGAATACATTAAGGACATTAACTGTAAAAGGATTTGCTACATTAGTATTGTATATTAAGTTCAAATATAATTCAAATTCTTTATGAGGATTTATTGGTTAAAATTATGCTTGAAAATTTAAAAATTCAGTGCAAATTTTTGCAAGTTTTTCAAGATAAGGTTGCAGCTTATTTTATTTATAATAATTCAAGAACTTTAAGATATTTTTCTGTAGATAAGTTTGAATATTATAGATAAATTCAACCAGATTTTTTATGAGAGTTTTATTTCAAAATTCAAATAAGAGATGATGAAGCTAAGGGATAAAAATAACATGTAGATTTTTTGGAGATATATTCTTTGAATTTAAATTATGAAGACATGGTGGAGATTTACAAGGAATTTTAATTTCAAAATGAGTGGGATATACTTATATGCAGAAAGAATAAGTTTTGAGCATATTTTTAAGCTTTTTGGTGGAGTTTATTAAGTAAAAAATATAGTAGATATTTTTTGACATGCTTTTAAGGATATATAAGGAGATATATATTTTCCACACTTGGTGAAGTTTATCTCTATAACAACATTTAAATTAACAAGAGGATCATATGCTATTATTTGAAATTCAAATTTGAATTTCAAGCATAACTACACGAGATATTTTCTCTACTTGGTTACAAAGTGCTTGGTCAAGATAACAACAAAAGAAGATATCTCCATATCTTTTTCAATTAGCCATTATTTTTATTGCTATACCGAGGATTAATAGAATATAAATTGAGCTGCTAATATATTAAGTAAAGATCTTAATTTCAAAAATTCTCTCTGTGTAGACTATAAAAAACTATGTTGAATAAGTTTCTACTCAAAATTCTACAAGGCTCGATGCATTTTCTTTAAGTTTGCAACTTGTTGTTGAGTAAAGGTACTAAGTGATCGATGTACAACAATGTAATGTTCCCCTAGTTCAGGTCAATTCTGGATGTCAAAATCTTCAGTAGGGAAATACTCGGCTGAGTACTTCTTTGCTGAGTCACTTCTTATGCCTAGTTGAATGACTGCCAATCTCTCTGTAGTACGTTAAGTTATAGATTACTCACTCGCGTCCGAGCTAACCAATGACTCACTTGCGAAGAAGACGAGATAGAGAGACCTCAGATTGACTAAGCTACCTTTGCTCGGACAAGCAAGCTGATCGTACTTTTTGTCTGCATCTTCCAATGACATCACTAATATAACATCTCCATATGTACTGAATCATGTGTAGAATTCGTTACACCAATGATCGTTTTCCTTGAATATTCATTTTTGCCCTTTTATATCTTGTACATTACTTTCTTAGGAAATGTCCTTTTGTCTTTTCCCTTTTCAGCATGTTGCCTTAAATTCTTAGGTATAAATACCCCTTGTACTTGTAGCTGTAAACATCAGATTGATTATCATTAATACACTTGAGTATTTTTCCTTCTTTACGTAAATACTACTTGTTTACTCTCGGCATTACTCTTATTTTAACCCTTGAGCAAGGCTAAGTGGCAAATAACCTCACCAAATCGATTCATACGTCATATCGAATTATGCCGTAAGTATTTGGAAGTTCCATGATGCATCATATCCATTGAGGCTATTCGTAGGTTTTTTTTTTCTTACTTTTCATTTGTATTTGTCCTTTCACATATTCCTCATCACTTTCTTTTTCAAGCTTTCGGTAAGCTTAGACCCATTCAGTAACCGACCTTATCTATTTTTGGTTATGGTCAGCATTAGGAGCCAGTATATAAACCCCATTTGTTTGTATACAAACATCATCCAACATATTATTAGAATTAATACAAGTTTCCTTTGTGAGTAACTTTAGTGTTCTTATTTATCCTTAACTCTTATCTATTCCCTTTTGCAAGGAGTAATGGCAAGTGACCCTATAGTTTGGACCAGTGAGTCATATCCAGCAGATTATAGGCCGAGTAGAGTCGATTGGTATGTTATATGCAGTTAATAGCTGCCCGAATTTTGCTAATCTTTTTTGTTTTTCTTTTAGTTCGTTACGTTATGGTATTTCTCCGTGTGTTCAACCCTGGAGACGCATCACATACATTTTGTAATTTCTTTCACCACATTACTACATCCTTAGAAAATTCTAAAGCAACTACTCTAATACGTACTAAGTCTTCATAATCATAGAAGTTAAACATTTTTTTAATCTTTTCCTCCCCATCTAGGTAGTCATCAGCACTACTAGATCCATTAAAGCTTAGAATCTACACCTTAATGGTTCTTCATCCTCCCCATACTCCTCATCTTCATCCAACTTAAGTCTCTTCTTAGTAAGCCTTTTAATATGGGGTAGAGCTTAGTTCATATTAACAGCTTCTGGTGCTCTATGTTTAGCTACTTATCTTCTTGGCCTATCTCTTACATCTTGACTCATTCTTTAACTCTCTCTTAGGGTTTAATCTCTATTACCCTTTGTACTGATATAGCTAACTTGGCTACAATAGCAACATAGTCTTGCAATTTCTCGTCAATAGTTTGTAGGGTCTATTAGGTAACATGATTACAACTATGAGCATCACTTTTAGCATTATTAATCTCTCCTTAAACACTAGAATTCAACATTCTCAATATAAAACCTAAGGAAGTTCACTACTCAACAGAGATTTTTCAGAGCAATCTTACTTCATTTATCATGTACCATTTAATAACTATCCATCTCCTATAATCAAATATAAGGACCATATGATAATATAATTCCACTTGCCTTAACACTACATAAGGATCTCATTATCCATTTCATATTCATTTGGCTTCACTCATACTTAATTATCACTCCAAATTATAATTCTTTAATTCATGATTCATTAAAGACCTAAGAATTCTTAGTTTGATTGTAACCTCATAATATTATTCCTTCTACTGTTCTTACACATATAAAAGACTTCCAAGATTGTCTACAAAAATACATTTGATCTTTTTACACTCCCAGCCACAAATATGTCAATCATCATTGCATTTGCACATGTCCAAAAGTTTACACTTCATCGAGAAGCACTGTTACATCCATTAAAAAGATCGTTTAGATATCCACACATATAAATAACTAATGCAAGGTCAATTCTAATTCTTAAGAAAACACGATCAACTATCATACCATATCCAAAATTCAAATTACTTATAACAACTATTCATTCAAAATAATTCTACTACATTTGTCTTCTAATTAATTCAATATCATTTCCACTTGTTGATTTGATCCTTTATATTTCCATAGAATAAAATCAGAAATAACGATCACTTCATATACCTTTTCATCATTAGACTCCTTATTATTATTATTATCATTTATCATCTCCTATACTGCATTCTTATTTTATATAAGGTTTATTCATGACTTGGGTTTTGATTATACCTCTAGTATAGGTTTTGATTCATTTCTGAATCGGTTTCTAACTTTTCCCTCTCAATGTTTTGTCTTCTTAGAATCCGTTTCTATACCATTCTTTATTTCATTTCAATTTATACTACCTCATATTTATACCAAGCACCAAGCTAAGATCATCTCATAAATCCTATGAGTTTCAGATTCACCTTAATTTTTTATACATATCACCACATCTCTCTTGTTCTAAAACTCAAATTGATTTCCACTATTGTTCATGAGTCTCGTCACTTCATCGCATCACATTGATTACAACACAAATTCATCAACAAACTTCTTAGCAATTTCATCTACAATATTAGCATATCCAACCGATCGGTTCTATCAAATTTCTTTACACCTCCACTCTATATTAACTCAAAGATTACACTTCATTCAACCTAAATTATTTCAATAAACCACCAATTCTTACATATACAAAACACTTCTAAAATCGATCACCTAAGATGCATCCAATCCTCTTTCACATTCTTACTCACAAGTGTATAATACATCATAGCATATGTACATATTTAAAGAATATATATCCATTAATGAGCACTACTGTATCTATTAAAATATCAATAGGATCCTAACTTATATGAATAGCTAATCATATGATCAATTCTAACTTCTAACAAAAATATAACCATCTAGTACATTGTATTCATCATTCCAATTTCCACCACATTTATCTTCCCATTCATTGAGTATCATTTTCCATTTGGTGATTCAAGACGTCATACTTCAATAAGAAAATCAGAAGTAGTACTAAAATCCTCAATACTATTATCAATTGTCACCTCATATACTGTATTCTCATACTGCATATAATTTTAATCTACTCCAACTAATTCAAGAAAATGTAATAACCATTCAATAAATCTTTTCGGGGTTAATCGTCCAAGGATATATGATGTGTTAGTCAAAGTATAAGTTGTACTAGCAGAATAGAGTATCTCATATCTCATTAACGTCATCTAAGTTACAATCTTTCACTTCCAAACCATCCTTATTCATCAAGTCATATCACATGATCTCCATTATGTTAAAATTCAGATTAATCTCTATTATCATCCATAAGTCTCATCAATTACAACATAACTTCGGTAACAAACTCCTCAATAACATATTCTAACTTAATCAATTATCATATTGTTCTCCATATCTCAATTGTAGATTTCATCATGGATTCTTCTTCATTCCACTTGAATCATCTCAACTACTCACCTCAACTAATCACCAATTTCTCTACATGATCCCATCACCAGAGTTAACTTCGATTAACGCCTATCTTAATGTAGCGTTACGGTTACTACTTATCCTATAATTTGTAGTTCGTTACTTTAATATCCCTTTATTTCTACCCACTCTCAATGTACTCCTAAAGTGTCTAATTCTTTTAATTGTTCATTTCAAAGCGAGTTCAGTAAAACTATGCTCTGATACCAATTTAGAATTGTCACGCCCCGAAGCGGCAGAGTCGTAACAGCCCCGCCGTGTAAACCATCCTAAGATAAAAGTTGGCCTTACAACCGCTATTTTAGACCTGATCTACACAAGGCGTCTACAACTAACCCGCTTTAAAGTAAACAGTTTGTAATTTCAATAAATCATTTACCTAAGAAAGTGATAAAAGTTATATATAATCACTATAATTCAGTTATTACATTATTCAGCAATGAAAAATAATAACATATGTGTTGATTCTTCAATGTTTTTCCTCACTCCCCAGGATCCAGCAGTTGCTAGCTTCAGAGTAGTTGTTGCCGCTTCTTAACCAGCACCTGCACGACGTCTATAGGGATGTGAGCAACCACAGCTCAGCAAGTTAGGACGGAGGACTTAAAACTATACCATACACACAACAAGGTTTTCAATCACTTATTAAGTGCAATGCATGTGCAAGCAAATGCCATCGCACAACGTTGTCCGGCCCGTCGTGAAATTAGAGAAATTACGCCCGCTCTAATCCGGGTTGAGGAGTTGCCGTTAATACAACAGCTTACGACCAAACCCAGGCTTGTGTAATGGAGACCTTGCTCCTCCCGTGACTACCTTCGAACCACTGTCTTCACCCTCGCCGCGACCTTCTCTCCTGTCACTTAGTTCGACTAAGGATGAAGAAGGGATCATTTTGCAATCCTACGCTATCCCTTCCGAAGGGGTCGGTATTTGGCCGGAGAGTCCTAAGTTCCCCTAACGGGTTGCCATGCATGTCCGATTATGATTGCTGGTCGGATATTTAATTAAGTCCAGTTTAGGGTGATCAATCCTTTCATACAAGTCATACAATATGTGCCAAGCAACAAACAGAATCATAGCATCACCCATAATCAAGTACATGCACACATTCTCTATCTAACAAGCACAACCAAGCATAATCTTAAGCCTCCAAAATACAGCATTGTATTAATCCCAACTTACCTCAACTCCTCGCTCACTCACTCGAGGTCCGATTTGCTCAGGCCATCGCCGATCATCCCTATAACACGAACGTGGTTTCAGTATTTTATATAATATTATAAGTTCATTTTATCCGATAACGCTTATTATTAGGTTTTGTTTAAGGTTAAATATACCTAATTATCTACGTATTAAGTCTTTTATAATTATTTTAGGTTTGGGGTTAGGTTCAGGTTCGGTTTTCGCATCGATTTCTAAATTAGGTTTTTAGTTCGATTTCTAAGTAATGTTTTAGATTCCAACCCTAGAAATCTGTTTCAACTCATAATGTGAAATTAATCACATTACTTCCCGATCTCCTAAATACGATTACTACCCCTAGTCCGCATTTTATTCCATCCGGTACACTTAAATCCGTATTAGTGTACCGAATTTACTCATGTTGTGAGAAATTTTTACATTTTTCATATAATTACCTAAAATTGAATTTTGTTTCAGATTTGTTATGTTCTGATTTTCATTATTTTATTATCTAATTAAACCTAATTTTTCCATATTTATTAATTTTTAATTCTACATATTCCTAATTTTCTACATTTACCACATAACACCTTCATTACTTATACTTAACACTCCATATACTAGGATCAGGTTTCCACATCAGAGATTAACATCCCTAAACATCTAATTACTATCTCAATCAGTAATTAACATCCTAATCACCTAATTAACCCTAAATCACCCAATTATTACCATCATTTAGGCTAAAAATTAACTTAAAAATTTGAATTACATTAAAAAAATGGATTCATACAGTAAAAACATGAGCATCCACAAAAATGACTCCAACTACTCTCTAAGATCATTTATTTCTAAACCGAAATGTGCTCGGTTTTGCATGATTTCTTAAGGACCCTACATTACGGGACATGTTTTCATCTAAATAATATTTTTCCTACAAACTACATACAAAAATATCCCAGAATAACAAAATTCATAATTTTATAATAATATTTACTATTTTTAAAAAATTTCACAAGAATCGGGCTGGAATTTGGACTCACCGGTTTGGGTGGCTTCGGCCACCGCGGGCTGCCGTGGCCTTGTCGGCCGGCCTGGGCACTGCCACCATCGTGTGGTGGTGGTGGCCGTCCACTCCCAGCTCCTCGTCTGGTGTGGGTTCCCTTTAAAATCCCTAACTGCACAGTTTTTCTTTTTTTTTTTTCTGGATTTTCTCTCGATTTTTTCGGTGTTTTGATTTTTCTCAGATCCTAAATTGACCAAAGGACTTCTGGAATTTTTTCCCCTATTTATAGACAATTTTAGAAATTAATGTGCATTAATTTGATGGGATTTTGCACCAATTCCATGATTTTTGGCTTTTTGTTTGTCAAATTCTTATTGGTTTTTTTTTTCTTGCTGACCACGACCTTATCTTGTTGCAGCTTATCCTCTTCTGATTTTTCTGATTTTTTCTATAATTATTTTGTATTTTTCTTTAATTATTTGCTTAGTTTTAGGCTAATTTAGGTAATTATGCATATTTTTATCTACACGTAAATACATGTGGGGTACACGTGAACATTCCTAAATATTATTTTGGTCATTCTAAAATTTTTAGTATACATATAATCTATCTCTAGTAATTTATTAGTTATTTCATTACACTTTTCGCATTTTCAATGATTAATACCTATTATGCTTAAAATTTGAAAATTTTATAGTCTCCTATTTTACTATTTATTTTCTTAAATTTAAGTTTACGAGGTCATTTTTACTAATATTTCTCTCAATAGTTTATAATTTGGATGTGATCGGATCCTTTAGCCGATCGCCCTAAACCTTGGGTTCTAAGTTCAATCCTATAGTTACTTAGCTGAACTTTGGGGCTTACAGTAACTTCCATGAAGCTGATCATAGGATGTGATGCACTAATGAATACAATACAACTTAGTATTTCCCTTGATATGATGCATAACCTAACACTAAAGTCCACTCACCACTAATCTCGAGCTACTCGGTAAGATTAGATAAGAGTATAGGAAAGGGATGTACTCAAAGAAAGGTGTCTTGCAAGAACAAGAATATTCATTAATTGTAGGGTGTAAGATATAAGATCATTTCAGTTACAAAAGATAAGGGATTATTTATAGTAAATCCTTAAGGCAACAAGGAAATATGTGGAATTACAATAAAGAGTAATATAAGATAATAACCTACTACATTGCTACAAGGGAATATGTATAATGATTTCCCATACAAAATAACAACCTTCTGAAAGAAGCATGTATTTTATCTTTAAGTACACATGTAACTCTTTTCAATTATATCTAGATCTCATTGCCTATATGATTTCTTAATTATCATGCATAATATCATAAATCGATACCTTCGAAATATCAATTAACATTAAAAACACATAATTGAATCAAGAAGATAGAAAATTTATTGAAAATTATCAATAAATCCAATAGTCACATGAAACCCTAAGTTCCACAATCCTAAATACAAGAATTTTATGCTATCATGATGAAATTAGAAGAAAGTTGCAATAAAATCAAGAAATAAAATATGAAAACCCCTTTTGTTGATGAAAATTCTCGTCAATCTTGAAATTGGATGATGCTTCCACCATTTCCCTTCTCTTCTCTTCAAGTCTTTTTTTAATGTTGAATGTGAAAAGTGATGTCTAAAACACTCACGAGTCCTTATAGAATATATGGGGAAATTTCTTTTTTCTTTTTTTTTTTTTGTCACCAGACATGGCCTGAGACACAGTTGTATCCTTAGGTCATGTAACTCACTGACTTTAGGCGCTAAAATCATCATGGGTGAGACATGGCCTAGGGACATGATTATATCACTGGGTTGTTTAACTTATTAACAAAAAATTGCCACTTTCTCCTATAGTACGGACATCACCTAGGGATACAATTGTGTCCTTAGGTTGTGTAACTTTCTGATCATCATCCTTGTTTTCCTTTGATAATAAGCCTCCTAGTTGGACATAGTTGTGTCCTGCTTCGAAACTTCTTAACCCATTCATTTGAACTTCAAATTGGTGAAACTTGATTTATTTTCTTTTTTTTTTCAATCCGAAAATGCATTCAAATCGTTAAATCAAAATTTTACTCAATTAAGTATCGATTTTTTTTACAAACAACCAAAAATATAAAGGAAATGCTATAAAATCACCATGTAATGTGTATTTGAAATAACAGTTATCAAACTTCCCTACACTTGAGCATTTACTTGTCCCTAAGCAAATAAATCAAAGAAAAATTTTTGGGACGAGAAACACTAATTAAAATTTATCACCACTTAGGGAACCGGTAAACAATTACACTTAACCCGATAAAAATCAGGAAATCATCTCCAATTAACTTGCAATAATGAAGCTAATCAATGTTTCCCTTAACCATTTAAAAATTTCACTCACCTATATTCGAATGCTCTAGCAATACTTAATACTGAGGTTTACTAGTTAATCTATGCAAGTCAAAGTTTACCCGAGTAATTTAAACAAGGATTCCTAAACTCGAAATTAGATTTAACATCTTGCCAGCTGGGAAAGAGTCATAAAATTTTTGTCCACTTAACTAAATTGTATAAAATTCTCTCCTCAATCTCACTAAGCACCATAATCTAGAATAAGCACATTTTATATCCACTCATCCTCTGATCATCCCCCTAGTTTATGCTTTTGTTGGGAGGTTTTTAAATTGACTTTATTTAAGCACAATTAGTTTTAAATGATGGTTGTGTTGGTAACGAGAAAGGATCTCACTCTTTTGACAAATTAAGATCGATCCGTACTAACTTAGCCCTCACATTGGTAGTAGGAAAAGATCTTACTCTTTTGAGGGACCAACACCAATCCATACCCTTTTCTTTTTTTTTTTATGCTTGCATTGGTATTAACATTAGAATTCAACCTTGCTCTTTTGACAAACTAAGGCAAATCCTTACCAATTTATCTTTTTTTTTTTAACTATTCATGCACTAAATATTACTTTCTACCTCCAATTATTGTAATATTTTAGGGGTTTCCCAAAAGAGGAATTTCATTTATTTGTTTGCTAAGGATTATAGGACTTTAAAAATTTCTAAGAGAAAGATATGCATGAAAGTAAATTAAAAAATAATTATAATTAACTCTTAAATAGTGATGTTACTCCAATATCAAGTCTTAGAGTCTCGAGCTAAATAACTCGTAACTTTACCCTTTAAAGATTTCACTAGTCAATTCTAATAAAGTATAATAAGATCAATAATTATTGGAATGAAATAGTTACTTTAGCTTGTTTAAACACTTCAAATTCCAACACTTGTTAATTACCTATTACAAGTTAACTTAAAAACTAACTGGGTCGAATGTAAATAATTGGTTTCCTAAATGATAAGAAATTCATATATATATCCCTTCCCTACGCTTTATAACATACATTGTCCCTAATGTATGACTAAGAAAACACAATAAGAAGATATGAAACAATTACAAAACACCATAGAGAAAAAGGGAATAAAAAGGGAAACATTAATAAAAAAAAGAATTAATACTTCCCTGCTAGTAGAACAGTATGTTGAAATGTCCATATCTAAGACTCCATCATCATTACATGTTCGATTTGTATATGCCTTTGCCAACTAACTGTTGCTAAACAAAAACTAACGAAGTGAAAAGAAAAGAAAAATAAAATAAAAACGAAAAGAAAATGAAGGAAAAGTCTAACTATGAAGGTAAAGCATAATAGTGTTGGCAGTCAAATATTACAGACACAAAAAAATAAACTAAGAAGAGGGATCATAATCTCTATCTCTATCATCCTCATCATCCGGTGCATTTGCCATTTCCTTATCGTCCCCCTGGCCATTGCCCTTTTCTACTTCTTTGCTGCCCTTTTCTCCCTCGTCACTATCGTCCCACTCTTCACTCTTACTGTCTTCATCATCCACATCTGATCCTTTCATTTTGAGAAAATTTTCCAATTTGTCTTGGCGAATGTGAAGTTTATCTATACTTTCTTGGATATAGTGAATTTTAGACATCAAGATATCAAATTTATCCTTAAAGCTTACTGAAGGCGAGCTACGCTTGTCAACCTTAACGTCTAATTGATAGAAGGTTCATAAGTCGAAAAGTTTTAAGCCACATGGGAGCAACTTGATCAATGAAGGTAAGGGAAGGCTAAACTACAGCTTTAATCCCCATAGCCCGCACTAGTAAAGTGATATATGGGTCATAGAAAATATGCTCCTTCTTCCTTATAGTGGTTGCTTGGTAGTGGAAAAGTTTAGTTAGCTTAATAGCTAAGCTGATTGGGTACTTACAGATAATATTGTATAGGTAAAGGCAATCTTTGTTGGAAACCACACTAATGTTTTGGCCTTAGCTGGTCAATGTATGTGTAAAAAGCTAATGAAGATACGATATTCAAGTTTGACCAATTGGGAAGCTTTGCTTACTGTTGGATCATAAGTGTCGCCATCAGCAATTTCATCCAAAAGCCGCTTGGGGGTCGATCTATGCTAAAAACAACAACTTAAGTGCTAGAATTCTTCAGTCTGCATGAATTTTTCCTCGTAGAGACCAAGATACTATCCTAATTGAGCTATTATTATGTGAAAAAGCCTGCCATTCAAAGTGAAATGTATAGAAACATCGTTTTTTCCTTCTATAATTTTAGATTTTTTTTATAATAAAATAAAGTGTCCTAATTTAGAAAAAGTATTAAAAATAAAAAAATTATAAAAATATATATAAAAAAAAAGAAAGTAGAAAAATAATAAAATAGAAAGTTTGGGAAAATTATAAAAAAATAAAAAATTTATAAAATTTAGGAAAATCACAAAAAAAAATTAAAAAAATTAGAAAAATCACAAAAGTAGAAAATTTAGAAAAAATTTAAAAATATGAAAAGTAAATAGTTTAAATAGAATAGGGATTTTTTAATTTAGCTTTAGTATTTTTTTAGGCCTTAAATAATAAAAAAGATGAGAGAGATATTGAGCCTAGGCTTAAAAATCAATCTAACTCAAGCCACTCAGTCGATATAAGCAATTTGATTGCTTATATAGATAATATACAGGCCAATAGTTTGACGGTACTACACTCTGATTAAACGTAGCAATGGAGCCAAAGGTCTTAGGTTTGAAAGCTACTTACCGCGTATCGAGATAGCATTAGCACCATGTAAGCATTTTTTCCCCATTTTCTTTCTCTTTCCTTTCGTTTCCTAGAATTCTCGTAGTCTTCCTTCCTGAACAGTCCACTTTCGAGCTTAATTTAAGGCCTTTCCCTTTTCAATTTGACTAAATTAATGAGGTCATTATAGACTCGACATGGAATACTTTGAACGGAGCACAAGAACACATGTGGATTCATAAGTTTGGACATTCAAATCATTATTGAAAAATAAAAAAAATAATAAAAAACAGAAAATTAAGAATTAGCATTTAGTCCAATTTTCAATTTTCCAGTTCAAAAAGAGCCAACACTGCAGAATCAGAGGGAGCTTCACAATCGCACATAAGCTACAATAGCTGACCCAAACGCATAACAACAGCTAATGCAACTCTCCTCTCTACCATTGAAGCCACCTACGCACCAAGCAACATACTGTTCAACAAGCACAGCACCAATGCACAACTACTCTCCACTGAGCACCGACCATTCAAACCCAATTCTGTCTGCTCCATCGTCCAATCGTGCTACTGGATTACGATCCACCACTACAGCAATTTGCAGTAATGCTTGGGAACAACGAGCATCGATGCCAATTAGATTACTTCCAAACCACCGTCGGCCACTGTCTCACACTTTACTATAGTGCACGTCCCCACGCACAATAGCATTCTACCCTAATCCTTGTCCGCACTTAGCCAATAACTCTTTCATTGCTGGACCACTCTCCTGCAACCAAGTCGATCCTAACTAACCACCATTGCTGCAATTCACTGTAGTGACACACATACAACCACACCGCACACTTCCCCAATATCGTATACGACAGTACTCTCCATTGCAGCAACCACCGTAACCCCAAGCACCCTCCGATACCCAAACCTTAACCAAAATAGCAGTAACCCCTTCGAAACAACCACCACTACTATGTGCCTACGTGAAACCACTATCACTATTTGCATCAACGCCGCCCAAAACCCCTACCCACACTTTTTCCTCGCATCAAACCACCATCAACCATAGTGGTTACCAACCGCCACCACCATACGATTTCAAACGCCTATTAAACCACCACCAACAACCGCGTCACTTCTCTTATTCCAATATTTCCCAATCAAATACACATAAAAACCTTTTTTCCCATTTGATTTGATCGCCATACCTACTTCGAGCCGCCCTTGATAAGCATCTGCTTCTTCTTGCTTGCATGTCCACGTGCAGGTCACGTACGACCTAGATCCAAAACCGATGACTTGAACCCACAATCTAGTTGTTGTTATCCGAACCAAATCCTTCTCTTGTTAGAGTCTATTATTTTGTTTTTTCGATTTTGCATTGTAATTTATTTCTATAGTTTATGTCATATTGTAATTTTAATAGAAAAAAGATCCCAAAAAAGAAAAGGAAAACAACAAAAAAAAAAAACCCAAAAAAGGAAAAAAGAAGAAAGAGAAAGAAAAAGAAACAAAAAAGAGAAAAAGCATAGTCTTACTTTTATTTAGTACAAATAAAAAAAAGAAAAAGAAAAAATGGACAAATTGGTAAATAAATGAGTCTTATCACTTAGGTAAAATCTATTTTTTAAAACAAATAAAAATAAATCAATTCTTTTCAAAATTAAGATATTTTAGAACTTTCCAAAAATAAACAAACCAATATAGGACCCTTTTAGAAATGTTCAAAGTAAATTAAAAAGGTTAAGAAACTTAAATTCGACTTCTTGTTAAAAAAAAAAAGAGAGAGATTAACTCGCTAATGTTTTCAGGAATGAACTATGGAACTTTGATTTCGAATAGCGGTTACATAGGTACTCATATGCAAATACGGGGTAACTTAAAATATAAAAAAAAATTTGTCTTTTGACCTTTTATAAATAGTTACTCAATTTATCCTTTTTTGTAGATCCATCCTAATTTACTTAGTTGCATGTCAATAGATATGATTGGTTGTTTTTGTAGTTGTAATCTCAAATTATAAGGATATATTGAAAAGTGAATCTAAATTCAGAAAGTTATAAGCAATATCCAATTAAGGTTTAAGAAGATAGCCCATAAATCCAGAATCTTTTATTTTCAAAACTTTTTTGTTAAAATCGGTTTTTCAAGTAGCCAATTGATTAGGTTAAATTGATCTACCCAATCGATTTAATCTAACCTACTCTTTTTCTTGACTCTGATCAAGTGGCAACTCCAAGAATTTTCAAAATACATTTAAAAAATTTAGTTTTTCTTAGTTCTTAGCCAAGAACCAATATTAAATGTATAAGGTTTAATATTAGTTGAATTAAAGAAGATATATAAAACTAGGAAAATATCAAGCTCAACAAAATGAAATTTACATTTTAGGCCCGTGCCACCAATGCTTTCTCTATCTAACCAATATGTGCATAAGAACTCCAAAGTTAGCTCCTTATAAACTAGAGCTTGAAGAGATAGGAATCGCTCCTAAAAGGTTCCTTTTAACAATTCCTTCATTTCATTTGTTAGCTTTAGTTGGGCAATAATATCCTAATCTAAACAAAGTGTTTCACTAAATGGTTTGTTCTTGAGTAATCTATAATGGATTGATTGGTATTCTACTTAAAATTGCAGCATTGGGTGCCCTACTTCAGGGAGAGTGGCCAATGATTTAATAATGGCACCTTCTTGCGTAGAAGATGATGTCTCATACTTGGATTTCCTCTAAACAATTAGCTTTTTGCAATTTTCCATTCGGTACCTAAGAAGAAACATAACACCAAATCAAAAATGCTCATCTTCTTCACACTTAGTTCAAACTAAGAGAGATTCATAAATGAGTAGAAGTAATGGATATTAGAAGAAATCTCATTGGGACATTTGAACAAACATATAGAGTATGCCTACAAAACTAGTTGGGTTAAAAGAAGTGAATAGCAAAATCATTTGACTAGTTATACATTTGACTCTTCATGAGAAGAAGCCTTCCTAAGACTTCAAAGACCCTAAATGACGTAAAATCATTCTCGACACTTCTAACCCTAAGTGGCTTAGTGGAATAATTTACATTGAATTTGTAGCCAAATTCGTGTTTGATAGATTATAGAGTAATATCTACCAACAATGTGCATCACAAAAGTATGTAAATCCATTAACATAAAGAAATCTAAAAGCTATGTTCATGAGTGCTATTTGTGAAAGACACAACTGTATCATGAGAAATTAGACAAATATACATGTTTATCACAATAAAATAAAGTCTAGATGAGTCTTTATACATGACTTTGACCCAAAACTAGAAAAGCCCTAAATTTCCTTCACTTAAGCATGCGTAAATAATGATGAAATCAAAGCATGAACAAGAGATAGCATAAAGAAAAGGAAAAAGAGTAGAGTGTAAGATGAACTTACTTAGATGGTATTAGATTTAGGCTAATAAGTGTAGATTCTCTTAGAAAGGGAAAGGGAAAAGAAGATTGCCGTATGTGCTCATGTTTGAGAGAGGAGCTGTGAGAGTATGTGTATGAATTGTGGCTATGTGTATGTGTATGTGTGTTTAGAATTATATAGGGTGGCCAAACACGGGCATAGGACACGTTACTGGGAAAAACACATACACAGGACATGGTTGTGTCTCATGCCCGTATAACTCACTATTTTAGGCATGTTGTTAAGCACTTGGGCGAATACGGGCTAGGTCATAACCATATCCCATGCCCGTATAACTCACTATGTTGAGCATGGGGTCAATGATCCTAGGTGAATATTAGCTAGGACACAACCGTATCCTACATTTGTGTAACTCATTGCTTTAAGTGCTCAATTCTATGCCTAATTTGTGCATAGCTATGTCAATAGGTCATGTAACTAACTGGTGTTTTTTTTTAACTTTTATTATTTTTATTTTGATTTATGTATACCTAGCCTAAATGCATGAATTTAAATGTAAATAAAAGAAACTTCAAGAAATAAAAGTACTAAGTTAGAAAATGAATCAAAGAAATCTAATCAAAAAATTAAACTATAAATAAAAGCTTATTGTGTTGCACTTATCAATTTTGAAATTTCATTTAACTTTTGGGGCATTACCTTAGGGACCCCATAGGGGATGCTATCCCCTTGACCCCTATTATGTACATAACGCAACATAAAAGCAAACTTAAACCTATGACTAAAATTGAAACAAAAGGGAAACAAATAAAAGAAGCAAGGCAATGTTAGATAAAAACAAAATAAAATGAAATAAACTAAAATAACTAAAGTGCGAGCAAAGTAAATTGAAGTAGAAAAAATATAAAAGATGAGTTAAACATGGGTTGCCTCCTAAAAGCATTATAGTTAACATTGATAGCTCGACAGGATGTGTTTGTAGCTCATGATTGTTTAAACAAGTAGAGATAAGACTCCTCTCGCATCTCACTTTTAAACTCTCCATACTAGTATAGATTTACCCTTAAGCAATTGGCCTTACCAATTCCATTTCATTGATGCATGACATCCATCGGTTCTCTCCTTATCACACCACTTGTCAAATTCATGTAGCTCAAATTTCTTCATTTTGTCCACTTTTAGCTTAGATGCAGTTGGCACCGGTAGTTTTGATCCCTTCACCACAAAGATATGTTCCAAATGTTTTGTTACTTATTTTGGTTCCAATACCCATGGCTGCTCTTTGGAGGATCTTAACCTAAAATCCTTGGGCTTATGGAGTAGTTTAACCCCCTTTTTGCCCACAATGGGTTCACAAACTTCTATTTAAGCTACTACTTATGTATGATTAGGATTGGTCACCATATTTTCATCTCCCTTTTCAATATTAGCTCGAGGAATCTTCAACAAGTCTTTCCTGTACACATATAGATATAACGACATTAATGGCACCAACATTATGACATGTGTCCTTTAAGTTAAGAAATTTGTTAATTGCTTTTGGAATGTTAAAAAATATTTCATCATCTTCGATCGTTAATATAAGCTTATGCTCACTAACATAAAAAAAACAGCCCTAACAATGGGTAAGAAGGGTCGACCTAAAATGATTGGCACCTTAATATCCTCATCCATATCAAGCATAACAAAATCTACAGGAAAGATGAATTTATCTACTTGTACTAAAACATCCTCTATGATGCCTCTAGGGTATGTAATAGACCTATAAGCTAATTAAAAACTCATGCGCATTGGTCTAAGTTCTCCTAACCCTAGCTTTTTGAACAATTTATATGGTATCAAATTTATACTAGCTCCTAAGTTTGTCAAAGTATTATCTACTAAAAAATTTCCAAGCACATAAGGAATAGTAAAACTCCTTGAATCTTTTAATTTTTGTGGCATTTTTTCTGGAGAGGGGCTAAGCATTCCTCATTCAGGGTAACGATTGCAAGCTCCTCCAACTTCCTCTCGTTCGATAGAAAATCCTTTAGAAACTTTGCATACTTTGGCATTTGAAAAATAGTGTCAACAAGAGGTAAGTTAATGTGTAATTGTTTGAAAAGATCAAGGAGTTTACTGAATTCCTTATTCTGATCAATATAATTCTGCTTATGGCATCATAGATATAGGATGGGAAGCCTGTACTCCTTTATTTATGGTGGTTCTATACTTTCATTTGATTTTAGTAGCTTTATGTTTTTCTTACTCTTGACTTCCACTTCCTTCTTTACTACTTACCCACCATCCGTCTCCTCAACTTATAGTTCTATGGTGCCAAAAACTTGATACGAGACCTTATGTCCCAGCACAATACTCTCTTGCACCATTAGGTGGCACTTCTCCCAATTGAGTACAAGATTAGTCCTTCGTACCTAGTTAGTACCTTATCTAAATTATTCAAACCACGGTCAAATGAGTGGATAAGAACTAAAAAGTCATCCATAAATACCTCCATTATGTCCTTAATCAAAATATCAAAATTAGCTATCATGCAATGTTAGAATGTAGCAGGTGCATTGCAAAGGCTAAAAGGCATTCTTCGGTAAGTGAAGGTGTCGTGAGGATAAGTGAAGATGGTCTTCTCTTGATCTTCAGGTGCAATAGATATATGAAAATAACCAGATAAGCCATCTAGAAAATAATAAAATATATGTTCAGCTAGTTGTTCTAACATTTGATTAACAAAAGGTAGAGGAAAATGGTCCTTGCATGTAGCATCATTTAACTTTCTATAATTAATACATACATGCCATCCTATTACATTTCTTATTGGGATCAATTCATTTTTTTATTAGGAACTACTGTCATCCCACCTTTTTTTGGGACAACCTACACTGGACTCACCCATGAGTAATTAGAGATAAAGTAGATCATACATGCATCAAGGAGTTTGATAACTTTCTTTTTGTCTTTAGGGCTGCACTACTGGCTTATGGTTATCTTTTATCAAAATCTTATGAGTGCTAAAGGAGGGATTTATACCTCAGATATTAGATATTTTTCAAGCAATGGCCCTCTTATGCTACTTAAGTACTTTCAATAACTTTTCTTTTTGTTCCTCTTCCAAATTGGATGCTATGATCATTAGTAATTTGGAATCCTTCTCTAAGATTGTGTATTCTAAATAGTTAGGCAATTGCTTCAACTCCAATACCGGTAGGTCCTCAATTGAAGGCTTTAACTGTGTTTCCTTCATCTATTCAATCTCTTTAAACCCTTTCTCAATAGAGATAGGTTTATTAGCCTCCAGTTGTGTTATAACCTCAGATTGAATAGGAATCTCTGAAGCTTCTTCTATACCTAATTGCAAGCAATTCTCCAGTGGATCCTTAGAAAGAACTTCCTACATACAACTTGAGATAGAAGTGTTGGTAACATCTAAAAGATAGCAAGTATCATCTTTATCCATTGATTTTTTCGTAGCCTTTGAAATTTTAAACATGATCTGTTCGTCTCCTACTCTCAAAATGAGCTTATAATCAATTATATTAATGATAGCCTTAGCAGTAGCTAAGAATGGTTTACCTAGAATACGAGGCACTTTAAAATCTTCATCCATGTCTAATATCACAAAGCTAACATGAAAAATCAATTTACTTACTTGGACTAATACATCCTCAATAATGCCTTTAAGATACATCACGTACTTATCAACTAATTACAAGCTCATGCATGTAGGTTTTAGTTCCCCTAATATTAGCTTCTTAAAAAATTTATAAGGCATCAAATTGATGCTAGCACCTAAAGCTTTATCAACTAACAAGTTACTAATTTGACAAGGAATTGTAAAACTCCCTTGGTCTTTCAGCTTCTTGGGCAGCTTGTTTTGCACAATCACCAAACATTCTTCACTTAATGTGACCATAGAAAGCTCCTCAAGCTTCCTCTTGCTAGAGAACAAATCTGTCAAGAACTTAGTATACTTTAGCATCTATAACAAAGCATCAACAAGAGATAAGTTAATATGTATTTGCTTAAAGAGATGCGGAAACTTACTGAATTGTTGGTCATTGCGATCTTGCTTTAGTCTATGGGGATATGGGATGGGTGGTTGGTATTTCTTCACCTTAGGTGGCTTTGCATCTTCCTTAGCTTTCACCTCCTTATTTCTCTTACTACTCTCCTCATTGTCCTTCCTCTCAACTTGCAACTTTTCCTCGCTTAGAAGTGTCACTACCTTAACACGTTCTTTTAGATTAGTCTTCGTATTTCCCAACAGTATCCAATGTGGTCTTTTAGAAATTAACTTTATAAGCATACTAATTTGGTTCTCAAGGTTGCAACTAGAAGCCTCTTGATTTCTCAACGATGATTATTGGATAGTTAAGCCTCATTACCTTGAATCTATTTAGTAAGAAATTCTTCTAAACCAGACTTCTTCTCTTAAAGAAGGGAGGGGGAGGTGGTACTGATCTTTGAAATCTAGGTAAACCCAAGTTTATCTTCTATTAGCCTTGGTTCATATTTTCTCATGAGAAATTAGGATGATTCCTCCATTCAGGATTATAAGTATTGCTATAGGGGTTATTTTGTTGCCTAGGTGGATTTCTTAAATAATCCATCTATTCTATTTGTTCTTGTGCTCCATAACCTTGCATGCCAAAATCACGTACATCCGGTTGTACTTGTTACCGGTCGATAGAGAGTGCATCAATTTTCTTGCTTAATAGATCCACCTTAGCTACCATAGTAGTGGTTAAGCTCACTTCATAAATTTTTGCAACCTTTTGCTTGACTTTAGTATTTTCCTATTGATAATTGTTCATTGTCAGTTCTTTAATTAAGTTTTGTACTTGCTTAGGTGTTTTTGTGTTCAAAGTACCTCTTGCAGATGTATCAATTATTTCTCTGATAGATAAATTGAGACAATTATAGAAGGTTTGAATTTTTATCCAAAGTGGGGGGCCATGATGTGGGTACCTCTTAAGTAAGTCCTTCAACTACTCCCAAGTATCATGTAGAGTCTTGACTTCCAATTGGGCAAAACAAGAAATGTTGATCTGAAGTTTGGTAGTCTTCGCAAGTGAAAAATACTTCTCAAAAAATTTCTCTACCAATTCATTCTAAGTTGTGAATGAGTTCCGTAATAAGGAGTTCAATTTCTACTTTGCTTTACCCCTCAAGGGAATAGGAAATAACCAAATTTAGATAGTGTCATTCATGGCTCCATCAATTTTAAATATATCATAAATCTCTAGAAAACTAAAGATGTGAGCATTAGGATCTTCATCTTAGAGGCCGTTGAATTGAGCATAATGTTGTACCATTTATATGATATTCGGTACAATTTAGAAGTTGTTAATAGCGACGGTCGGTCTTGTGATACTAGAGTCAACCCTGGTAAGTGTAGGCCTTGAGTAGTCGAACATAGCCCGATTTGCTTTATCGCCGTTGTTGGCCATAGGTCCAGGATCTTGTGGTAGATCTTCTTGATTGATGAATTAATTGTTGGCCTTTTCACCTTCTCCTTTAGCCTTAACAATAGACTAGTCTTCTATGGTAGTCACAGTTTGTCTAGTATGTGATCTCAAATTTTAAAGGATATTTCTCTCAATTTCAAGATCAAGTTCTACAAAATCTTCCAAGTTGCTTTGGATCATGTACTATAAGGGCAAGAAATATAGAATCAATCGCAACTCAAAACAATTAATGGAAAGAAAACAATGAAAACAAAGAAAAAGATGGTCAAAGTAATAAAGTAACTAGTGTTCTTAATATTGAAGTCCTCGGCAACAGTGTTAAAAACTTAATATAAGGTAAGTGTACCTATTAAATTCTAATATAGCCAGTATGAGTCCAAGTCAATCTCTCAGAGACTTCGAGTATTGATAATAACCTTAGCTCTATTATCTAACCAAGAAATTTTGATGGGTTGAATAAATTAAAAATACTAAAATTAACAAACTAATCTAATTATGAGACTTGACTAAGTAATTTAGAAAGCAACAGGATTAAGAACGACTTCAAGAAGGCAAATAACGTATTTAAGAATTGTTTCCCCTAGTGTTTAACATGTGACCACTAAAAATCTATTTAATTTTATCTCTATTATTCTTAATAAGTAGGATTCACAATTAAAGTTAACACTTTTCTCAAATATATTAACCTTAATCCTAAATTATTTACCAGAATATCTTCACTTAGTAATATAATTTAGAATTGCATTAATGTACAATGAATTTCTATACAAAAATAAAAACTTTTTAGAAGAATCATGTATCTTATCTCTAAGTACATATGTAACTCTCGTCAATTATTTCAATATCTCATTACTCATATGATTTCTTAATCATTAAGTATAATATCATAGAATGATACCTTAAAAATATTAATTAAAAATAAAAACACATAATTGAATCAAGAAAGATAGAAACTTTATTAAAAATTATTAATAAATCCAATAGTTACATGAAACCCTAATTCTACAATCCTAAATACAAGAACCTTAAGCTATTATGATAAAATTAGAAGAAACTTATGGCAAAATCAAGAAATAAAACATGAAAAACTCATTTTTTTTTTATGAAAAAATCTTCAATCTTGAAGTTTGATGATACTTTGCTTTTTCCCTTCCCTTCTCTTCTCTTCAAGTCTCTTCTATGTTGAATATGAGAAGGGATGTCTAAAACCCTCATAAGTCCTTATATAATATATCAAGAAATTTCTTTTTTCATCACCAAACACTAGCTGGGACACAGTTATGTCCTTAGGTCGTTTAACTCACTGACTTTAAGCGCTAGAATCATCCTAGGTGGGACACAACTTAAGGATACAGTTGTGTAATTTACTAATAAAAAATTGCCCCTTTCTCTTATTATATGGATTGACCTAAGGACATGGTTGTGTCTTCATGTTGTGTAACTTTTTGACCATTAGCCTCGTTTTCCTTTGATAATAAGCCTCCTGGTTGGACATGACATAACTCATTCATTTGAACCCCTAATTGAGAAAAACTTGAATTGTTTTCTTTGTTTTCAATCCAAGAATGCATTCAAACCTTGATATGAAAAAGTTACTTAATTAAGTATTAATTTCTTTAAAAACAACAAAAAAATATATAAGGAAAATGCTATAAAATTATCATGTAAAGTGTATTTAAAATAAGAGTTATCATAAGCCTTAGAGGAGGGCATGAGTAAAAGGTTCAAAGGTCGGCACCATCCAGATAGCGAGTGTTAACTAGCCAAATAGGACAAAGGGGCTTCTTATGTAGATAATGCTCATTCACACCATCTAAACACCATCCAAATAGTAGGCCCTTTCTAGTGACTATCTAGTTATTTCTTGTCTGTATTTGTTTTAATAAATTTCTAATTAAGTTATGTCATTAGACTTGTAGGGGGTTATTTAGGGTTCTAAAATACTTCCACTTCAATTAGAACTCTCATATTTCTTCTCTTGTATTAAGAACTCATTTAAGTCTCTTTAGTGATTATTGAGTATCCTCTTTAATCTTGTATTCTTATAAATCCATTAGGAATGTGGTGAATCGATTATTGAATTCATTAGCAATATTGACTCTTTTTTACACTCTAAATCTATTGTAATGCTTGGTAAATCATTTAACATAAATTTAGATTTGAAACTAGTTTGTATTGGTTCCAGTGCAATATTTCTAACTTTACTTATGTCAACATCCTCCTTTATTCGCCTTTAAACACTTAAAAACCATAAGTAGTCCCAACTTTGTTGAGTTTACGTACACCAACAATGTATGTCAGGCTCAAGCCTCTTACCTTTGTACATATCATATTTGTTTGGTGTCAAAGCTTTAAAGGCAACACACTTGGTGAGTTCGACTTGTTCTTCATTTTTCCATTGAGAAATTATTGCATTGATTTAAGGAAAGTTGCTTCTTCAGTTAGTGTTAATAATAATTGGTTTTATTGTGGGTGTTGTGAAGTTGTTAATGCATTCGGGTATTGTGGTTGAGGTTGTATTGTCAAGCCTAATTTTTTTCTCTTGGTTCTTTTTTAAATTAATTTTCTTTAAACCGAC
This sequence comes from Lumnitzera racemosa, assembly GCA_024138005.1. Lineage (NCBI taxonomy): Eukaryota > Viridiplantae > Streptophyta > Magnoliopsida > Myrtales > Combretaceae > Lumnitzera > Lumnitzera racemosa. Next base: position 127,029,749 of record JAMXBC010000001.1, read on the forward strand.
TAGTATTAAATCCTACTTGTTTAATACTGATGATCAATTGGGGTTTAAAGAAAACCGATTTTTATTGTATTTTTGAAAATGTTTGGAGTTGCCACCTGATCGGAATCGAGAAAAAAGTTAAGTTATAACTAATTTGGTGGATTAGTTATAACTTGGCTACTGGTTTTAACAAGAAGACTAATTTTACAAAAAGGTTTTCTAAAACAAGAGATCTAAATCTAGGAGCTATCCTATTAAATCCAAAATGGGTGTAACTTTTCATCCAATTTTAAATTAACTTTTTAATAACACCCTTTTTTTAATTTCTAAATGACTAATCATATCACGTACGACTAATCTAATTAATTTACACTAATATTCACAAAAATGGAAAGAAAATAAAATTTTTCATATTTTAAGTCACCTCCTACTTACATACGAGTGCTTACATACCCATTATTCAAAATCAAACTTTAATAGTTCATTTCGAAAAATATTAGTGGGTTAATTTATTTTAGATTTGGAAAATGGTTGAGTTTACATTTCTTAGCTATTTCATTTTACTTGAGAAAAATATAGGAAAAGGGTTTATTCATGTTTGTTTATTTGGAAAATGGCTTTTCTAAGTAACAAAAATGACTTACTATTATCACTTTTATTTTATTATTTTTTATCTCCCTTTTTTTATTTCATTTTATTCTTATTATTTATTTTTTATGTATTGACTGAGATAATAAAGTAAATAAAAAAAGTTAAACTTTATACATTTCTCTTATTTCCTTCTCTTTTTTTTTTTTTAAATTTCTCTCTTTCTCTCTCTCTCTCTTTTTTACAATTATAATAGAATTTACAAGAGATGAATAAATAAATAAAATAAATTACAACATACAATACAAACATAAGAGACAATTGAACTTAGGACTTAAGCTACATCGCGAGTTGGATCTTAGGTAAACAGGTTGGGTCGAGTCGAATAATGAATTTGGGTTGCCAAAAGAGAGAAGAAACAACAATAACGGGTACTTCGCTCAATGGCTTACGGTAAGAATTTTAGAGTAGTGATTAGAGATTCATGTGTTTTGTGTTGGGAATTAGGGGTATAGAGTTGATGCCATAGTGTTTAGAGCTCGTTTGGTGGTGTTTTGGAAGTCGGCTACAGGTAGTGGTAGTGGTGTAAGTTGAGTGGTGACTATTGGAATTAAGGGAAGTATTAGGTTAGAGGTTATAAAAGGTGTTGAAGCTCTTGGTAGTATTGGTTTGCTTCAAAAACCATCGAAAGTAGCAGATTTTAGAGATAGAAAGAGAAGCTCTTGAGCTAGAGAGAGAAAACTTTGATTATTGCATATAGGAGATGTTTTGAAGCTTACTTAACGTTGAAACGTGATCCTGAAGTACTTTTTATACTAATCTTAACCCAAAGAAGTTCGGGAAAGTCCAAAACATCATTAAATTCAAAAATGAAAATTAATGGGTCTTGTTTAGTTTGATTCGATTTTTGCTTGATACTAGCTAAAAATGAGAATCAAAATAGAATCCTAGGATGCTCTTTGTTGCGTAAAACAACCAATAGAAGCTTTGATTTTCATTAAAGGATTTGAATCAAGCAATTTCAAATTAAAGCAAAAATTGTAATTTTAAGTTTTTTCCGATTTTCAAATATTATTTTGACCAAGAAAATAAATGAATTTGGACATAAAATGAGTACTATTCAAAATTATTCCATGTCTTCTGTTAATTCTTGCCTTTTACTTGATAAAATTTGGTCAAAAAATGAGTTCAATTGGGTAAGAAAATGCTGGAATTTCATGACTAATTTTCTTCCATTATTGCGGTTTTATAAGCTCACTCCATGGATGCACTACATGGTACACATTTACTCAATTAAAAAATAAGGTACATAACGCTTGGTTGAAGTGTCAAACCTGTGACCTATTGAAAGCTTTAGAATGTCTGAAGCCATTCTACCAATGGCAATTTTGCTTGCTATGTTATGCAAATAAAACCTTTATATCTTTTTAAAATGGCATGGGCCAAATCTCAAATAGAAAGACCAATTCAATCTGAATTCAAGCCTTATTCAATTGGTTCTTGATAAATTAAAAATGCAAAACCTTCCCTAAGCAAGCTTAGTACACACATTTTAAATCTAAAGTCAATTTAACAGTTTTATGGACTTTGATTCATTAATTGTGTAGTTAATTCAAAATTGATTTTTTTTTTCATAAATCAACCAATTTAAATCCAATCAAAGCACCGTTTGAAGTCATGATTAGCTTAAATTAATTCCATTTTCACGAACTAATAATATTTTAAACCAACCACTTTTTGAATATTAAATTAAAAAAAAAACTTAATATTCTCAAAACTAGCTCGAAACCGTTAAATTGCATATGTGCATTTTGACTTTATTTGACCCTAAAAATAAAATGAAACTTCTAGTAAGTCAAAGACCCTAAAAATGACACAAGACCCTAAAAAGAATGCTACTTTCCTAATTATTTTTATATTTTAATTTTTTTAAAAAAATTATTTTCTAAATTTCTTTATATATATTTTTTTGAAGTTTTCATTTTTTGTGCTTTTTCCTAGATTAGGACCCTTTAACCTATTCTAAAAAATTAAGAAAAAATAAAAGGTGACAAAAATGATGTGTTTACATGTATGTGATTGTTTTAAGTTATGATTACATTGTTGAAGTATTATAAGAGTATTGTTGCACTATAATTGATTATAGTTGCTTGTAATTTAGACTAGATGTTTGTGGAAATATGCATCATTCAAATCAATTGAAAAAGTAGCCATTGTAAAAGTATCAATCAATTAATCAATTCCAACAAAGTAATCATTGATGTTCTATATATTTAGGTACACAAACATACACATCACCATACATCATTTGTTTCTCATTTCCATTCATAGCTACTACTTTCTTCACTCTCTCATATAATCATGTCAACTAATAGCTCTAATTCTAAGATGAAAAGATTAACTAACAAAGTAGTCAAAGATTTTTTTTTTTTTTTAGACCAACCAAGCAGACCTAATTGTTTCCACACATCAAATGCTCCTAGAGATATGTAGGAGATTTCCAAAAGAAGGAAAACGAGTACATAGATAGAGATTAAGTTGAAGGAAATAGTCGCTTATATAACGACTAATTTTCAAACAACCTAGTATACATAGATAAGCAATTTCGGTAAAGATTTCATATGAGGAACGCTCTATTCCTTCGAATTGTACATGTACTCCAAAATTTCTCTCCATATTTCAAACAAAAAAGGGATGTTGTTGATAAACTTAGTGTTTAATCACTACAAAAGTACACCACAGCTATCCAAATATTAGCATATAAAGTGGCAGGCGATTCTTTGGGTGATTACATATGTATAGTTGAATGCATAATTATAAAACGTGTCAAGAAATTTGTTTAAGGTATCATTACTTATTCCAGTGATGAGTACTTACGCATCTTGCTCAATTTATGGAGTAATGAGGATTTCCAAGCATATTAAGGAGTATTGATTGCATATAGTAAGAGTGAAAGAATTATCCAATTACATAGCAAAGCATATAAACTTGAGGTGATCATAGTTCTCTAAAAATCATGCTTAAATTAGCTACTTTATATGACACTAGGATATGGTATGCATTTTTTAGTGTCCTAAGCTTAAATAATAGTATTAATGTGCTAAACCATTTATCCCTATTTGATGACATTTTAGATGGATGAGCTCCACCATCTTCCTTTATCATAAATGGAAGAAATTATTCACTAAACACTAATAATGAGAAATTATTCAATGTTGCTTGGGCTTTTGGAGGTTTACAGTCTTGTTTCCATATAGTCTGTAAGCTTTTAAGATTTTGGAATCAAGAAGATATAAGAATAAAAGCACATGATTCTACATAATATGATTATTGAAGATGAAAGAGATAACCATAACTTCAATTTCCAAATCTCAAATTATAAATTGCAGCACAATGGTGAATCACCACCTTATGTCTCTCACAATTATTTTAGAGATTATGTAACATATATTCAAAACAATGTCTGGCTTTGTGATAGGGTAAAGCACTATTAACTTAAAAACAACTTAATTGAACACATATAGTAGCATTTCAAACCTACTAATTATTATGAAATTTCTATCTATGTCTACTTGTATTGGTGTTAAGTTAATTTATTTCCAATTTTACATATTTCTACTTGTATTAATGTTAAGTCAATTCATTTTCCAATATTTAAAAAGTGTCATTCGATCAAGTAGATTTAAATTTAATTAATTATGATTTGTAACGTAATAATTCAATATTCATATAATATTAATTAATGAAAAATATAATATTATTAATATAATAATATATATTATATTGTACAAATATTACATTTGTTGATACTAAAATTACATTTATAAAATATTAAAAGTAGTGATTTAAAAGTTGCTATATAGGCCACTAAAATATAAAAAGTATTAAAGAACTTTAGTGAAGAAACATAAGGATAAAGTGCAGGATTTGAAGACATAAGGATAAAGTGCAGGATTCTTCAAAGTGTAAAGTTTCTAAAGAAGTTAATATAGTAGAATTTTTATAGTCCATCTACTTCATTGAATAGAATAAAGAAAGAATAAAATCAAAATTCTTAAGAAATACAACATATAAATAAATATGTAATAAAATTTTAATAATTAAATTTTTATCTATCTATTTTCCTCCTCACTCAATCCCTAAAAAAAAGTACATCAACATCTCTACCAGAATTAACCAACAAAACCGTCTCCATGAAATCATCAACACCCACATTTAAATGGACATCAAAATTACTTCTTTTTGTTCGCGACATTGATATTCTAAATATCTGCACCTATTTCATCACCCACGAGTCTTTCCACGATACAATGTACCAAAATCATTGCGTTAATGAGAAAACCATTTAACAATGAAAGGAACATATATGACAACGGAAACGTTTGTTATTCACTGAAATAAAATTGAAATGATACATTTTGAATAGAAAGAGAATTCATATGGTGACATCGAAATGTCGGATCTGATATTGAAAAGGATGTGTAAGTGCGAGAAACCACGTTGACCGGAGAGATTTGGATCGGGAATAGAGAGAGAAAATGAGCAGACTGATGTAGAGATCTGGTGCAACGACGATAATGGATTTGTGTGGTCAGATCAAATATGAATGGTGGTCGTATAGTTGGGGGGCATACTGTGTTGGTGGTGTACTGTTCAGATTTGGTATGAATGATGGTGGGTTGGTGGTGTACTGTGATGGGCTTGCTGTGAAGATAACAACGTAAGATAGGCTTTTTCTCTTTGAACCTCTATTAAGGAATCTCAATTCCTAATTTAGAAATTGGCATTTTATTAGGAATTGCAATATAGGGGAAATGAACATGATAATTAGGGAGAATAACAAATAAGGAGAGAACGAAATTGTTATCCTCTAAAATGTTCATAATAATATTGTAATAACAACTGCGGGTATTTTCCTATGCCTACCGTATTCACTGCGAGAAACGAGATGACCGAAATTCACATGCTTACATTCTTGATGACATTATCGTCTCAATTCCTTAGTCGCATGATGCGATAAAACCAACTTGTGCGACCGAACAGTTTAGGGTCGTGAGCTCTCTGAAGAAAATTTACTAACAAGTGGGGGTAACTCGAAAAATAATGTATATAAAAAATGATTAGGAACACCAAACAATCAAATAATCTCATAAGCCAAGCCTAACTTTCTTAAATATATAATAATTATTTCAAAAGTAAAAAATAGTAAAAAAAAAAAAAAATCGACGCCGTAATATAATCTTTAACCTATTAGGCAGAGAATCTCCAAACCAGATGCCAAAACAAGCCATATGCACGGAAAGTTTCGAGAAATTTGACGTGGTTTTTACTTTTCCTAGCATAGAAGTCAACATAATAAATCCATGGTATAGAAATCTGCGTACCATAACGGTTACTACTATTATTTTGTTGCAATATTTAGCGTCATATTATACGTAGACATTATATATATCTATATATTCATATATCCCCCAATATACTCACTTTTAATTTTTTTTTTCTTCAGCTAAATCCTCAGTTTTAATTAAGCAAAACGCGTATATAACATCGACGCTTACTAATTTTTTTAACTCTACACTTTCACTTCAATTATATAATAATGAATAACTATACAAGTTTCATAAATATACGGCACATTTTGATGATCGATTTCATAACTGGGTGAACGACCCCAATAAGTTTCAGGAAAGCTGATTAGACATGTTTAAGATGGGTACAATGCTAAGGAGTATTGCCTATGAATAAGCTGCAATATAGTAAGGCTGTACCTAATAAACTGGAGAATAATAATAGTAAAGAAAATAAATATATAGATTTTACATGAAAAACGCTTAAATAATTTAAGGTAAAAACTACGAATAAAAGTAAAAGAATTTTATCATGAGAAATTTAATATTACATTGTCTCTCTATTAGGAAGAAGAAAACTATATAAAATTCTCTCTTTTATGATAAGAGAAAACTCACTGCTCTCTCTTCTTTTTTACTTTCTAACACAAGAAGTGAAATGTTGGAGATTGTTAAATGACTTTCAAATGCACAAATTAAACCTATTTATATATGAATTCTTCTATGTGAACACCACATATGAATGCATAAATTCTACGTGGTAAAAATAGGCTATGCATAATAATGTAAGTTTTCAACTCATAGCTCATTTTGACTTGGTAAAAATTATCTTCATTTCCCATTTCTTTTTGTCAATGAGCATTAATAGAGCTCATTGTTTTGACAATCTCCCATTTGAAGATTTGACTGAGAATTAGCTATATCTTCACACCATTATTTCTATCTTGCTATTCCATGTTGCTTACATTTTTGTAAGGCCACAAGAGGATTAACACCATATAAACTTCTCATTGTTAACTACCTTTGTCATGAAGTCTACAATGTTGTCCTTGGTGTGGATCTTCTACATATCCACTGTTCCTTCTTCAACTTTCTCATAAACAAAGTGATATTGAATCCAAATTTGTTTTGTTTTTGGATGAAAGGTTAGATTCTTTACAAGATGTAGTGTACTTTGACTATCACAAAACAATGAGGTTGTCTTTTATTCATGCCTAAGTTCCTTCAAGACCATTTTCAATCATATTGCTTCTTTACTAGCTCGTATAGCTACTATATATTCTGTTTCTATTGTTAATGTTACCACAACTAACTGCAACTTTGAAACCTAGCTCATAGTTCCACCAAGAAGTGTAAACGCATAACCTGTAGTAGATTTGCTTTTATTTAGATTTTTTGCATAGCTAGAATCAACATAGCTTCCAACAATCAAGTGTGATCTTCCATAACATAATGCAACATTTGAGGTCCCTTTAATATATCTTAAGATCCTCTTTATGGCATTTTAGTGCTCCTTACCAAGATTTGTCATGTACCAACTAACCACTCACACTACATGTGCAATGTCTAATCTTGTACATACCATAGAAAAAATTAAGCTTCCCACTGCTGATGTTTATGGTACTTGACACATCTCATTCCTTTCCTCTTCATTGTTAGGACTCATGCAGGAGGTTAACTTGAAATTAATAAGAAGCGGGTAGAGATTGGCTTACAATCTTGTATATTGAAATGCCGTAAGATCTTCTCCAAATAGTTCCTTTAAGAAAGTCAAATCGTCTTATTATTTTTGTCTCGATGAATTTACATCCCTAGAATCATATTTGCTTATCTTAAGTCCTTCATTTCTAACTCCCTAGCTAATTGTATCTTCAACTCTTCAATATTATCTTTGTTAGGGCTTACTACTAACATGTCATCTACATACAATAGCAAAATAATAAAATCATTTTCTCCAAACCTCTTGTAAAATGCACAAGGGTCTGCATTAAGTCTATTGTATCCAAGATATATTATGAAGGAATCAAAATTCTTGTACCAACACCTTGATGCCTATTTTAGATCTTATAGAGATTTATTTAACCTGCAAACTAAGTTCTCCTTTTCATTTTTCCTCAAATCTTTCTGGTTGGAGCATATAGTTGCTCCATGAAGAAAAGTTGTTTTTACATCTAGTTGCTCCAAATGTAAATCAAACATAACACACATTGCCAAGACTACCTGAACTATTGTAAGTCAAACCATAGGGGAAAATATTTCATTGAAGTCAATCCCTTTCTTTTAAGAATATCCTTTTAGCACCAATCTTGTATGATACTGCTTCACTTAATCATCATTGTTTCTCTAAATCTTATAAACCCATCTATTTCCAATGGGTTTCCTTCCTTGTGATAGTGGCATAAGCTCCTAAGTTTTGTTTTTATGAAGAGCTTCAATCTCTTCTTGAATTGCTATCATCTATTGAGATGCATCTAAACTATTCATTGGTTCTTGGAAAGTTAACGGCTCTCCATCCTTGGTTTAAAGATAGTATGCAACATTGCTTCTAATAACATAATTAGAATGCCAACTTAGTGCTTTCCTTGGACAACTTGACTTCCACATGTTTGGACCTTTAGGATTATTTGCATCCTGTTTGTCATGCTTTGGTGCAACTTCAGAGGAATCATTTTGTTTAATCTCCTTCTTTACTTGTAGAGTTATAGTATCTAAATTTTCTTTTGAAGTGTTATCCTTTTTCCTTTGTAGCTTATCTTCAGTGAAGATAACATCTCTGCTGACGACAATCTTGCAGGCAGTGGGATTCCATAGGCAATACCCCTTTACACCATCAGCATAACCTAAGAATAAACATTTCCTAGATTTTGGATTCAACTTTGTTGTTTCTTGGGCATTGTACATCACGTACACTAAATTCCTAAATATATAAGTTTGTATAATCAACTGGTTTACTAATCTAGATCTCCAATGATTTCTTCTACTCAATTGCTGTTGATGGGACCGATTTATCACATGGAAAGCAATGGTTACTACTTCTGCCTAGAATGCCTTATCTAAGCTTACAACTCCCAATAGTACTCTTGTTATTTCTAATAGAGTCCTATTCATCCACTATATCGCTCTACTGTTCTACCACTCTACTTTATTGAAGAGTATATGCTGTAATGAACTATCTTTTAATGCCTTCTTACATAAAAAAGTTATCAATTTCATCACCAGTATATTCTGCTCCATTATCTGACCTTAAACATTTGATCTTATTTTCATATTCAAGTTTATTGTGGTCTGAAAACTTTGAAGACTAAAAACACATATGCCTTCCTCTTGATAGGATACATTCAGCATCTCTTAGAATAATCATCAATGAAGGATATGAAATACTTCACTTTGCTTAAGGATGGAACTGGTGCTTGCCAAACATTAGAATGAACCAATTTTAGAATAATTTTGCTTCTATGATTCAATGTATTAAATTTCAATTAATGCTACTTACTAGTAATAGAACACTCATAGAAAGGTAGTGAAATCTTTGTAAGACTAGGAAGTAGATTTTCCTAAACAAGAACTTTTATTCCTTATTCGGATATGTAGCTAAGTTTTTATGCTACATCATCGTAGATCTTTCAATGGACTATTTAAAGCAACTGATGCTTGTACTTCTTGTAGAGTTTCTCCCTTTAACATATACAAGTTTGTAGCTATCTTTTCTCCCTTCATAAGTGAAAACACTCCTCTAACTAATTTTATGATCTTGTTTTCAATTTTAACTTTGCATCAAAGATCATCTAGTTGTCCCAAAGACAACAAATTCTTCTTCAAGCCCTCCACATGTCACATTTCTTAAATAGTACGTATTGTGTCATCATACATCTTCAGCTTGATGCTCCTGATAGTAACAATCTTTAAATCACAATCATTATAGCTATACACAGATCCTCTTAAGATAGGTTTATAATGATGGAACTATTTTCTCTGAGAGGTCATGTGAAAAGTACCTTCTAAATTAAAGAGCCATATATCAACAAAACTTTTCCTACTTTTAGTTGTCTCTACTACTTCACAACATAAAGCATTTCCATTATCTAAAGTATTTACCAGATTTCCTTGAGGATTAGAACTTTTCTTTTTTAAGTTCTAACAATCTTTTAACAAAGTTATCTATTTCTATTTCTCATTCAATTCTAGTGGCGAAATATGCATTCTGATTAAGTTAAATTAGGCATAGAATAAAGCTCTCGAAAAAGATATGTAGATTTCTTCTTCTTTAAGTGACCTTTCTTATCAAAATTGTAGCATTTTAAATTCTTTTTATTTATTGACTTTAATGTACCGTGATTTTGGCTCTTACTTAGACTACGTTCTATTGATCTCCCTTGCATCACCATTAACACCTCCGCTTGTTGTGCACCTGTTTATTTGTCTTCCTTGTTTTTGCTTTAACTTTCTTCTTTTAGAATAACGGTTGCAATATCATCAAAGATTAGGTTATCTGCAAGGGCATTCTTTGTCAAGTTGATAATGAGTTGATTATATGAATTAGGTAGACTACAAAGAATAGTTTAGCATTTTCAATTGACTTTATTTGGTAATCTAAAAATGTGAGTTGAGAAAATAGAGTATTTAGTGTGTTGATATTCTTTATCACCAAAATGGATGCCAAAATCCGAATAATAGATACAATTTGGTGAGATGATCCTAAATCTCCTTTATTGTCTTCTTCTCCTCTATACTTGACAATACCCCATTTGCTAAATCCCAAATGAAGATTTGTAATAGTATTCCTGTCTTTACCATTTCACTTAGCATCATTTGTGAACTTTGCCGGCCTTTGGTTGATAGTTGCTAGGCAATTTTATCTTTGCAAAATTACCTTCATTTTCAATTTTTATAATGAGAAATTACTCCCATTAAATTTTTCAATCTCAAATTTTACCATCATTGCTTTTACTATAATTATTGAGCCAATAAACTAGCTTTCAATATTCCATACATACTATTATTGTGTATATGAATAACGCCTAATACTTAACAAAGAGTGAGTAATATTTAACTTACTTTTTGATGTGAAGGATCCACCTTTTAGTACCATGGAGCATATAATAAGTAAATATATACACTCAAATTAGGCTCTTATACCACCTATTGCGAAATATTGCCTATGAATAGGCTAAAATAGAGTAAGACTGTGGCTAATAAATTTGAGAATAATAATAATGAAGAAAATGAATACATAAATTTTACGTAGATAATCCCTAAATAATCCCTAAATAATTTAGGGTAACAATCATGGATAAAGGTGAAAGAATTTCACTATAAAAAATTTAGTATTACAATATCTCTCTATTATGAAGAAGAAAACCATGTAAAATTCTCTCTTCTATAATAAAAGAGAACTCACTACTCTTTTTTCTTCTTCACTTTCTAATACAAGAAGTGAAATGTTGAAGATTGTTGGGATGATTTTTAAATACTCAAATCAAGCCTAGATGAATTCTCTAATGCAAACACCATATATGAATGCATGAATTCTACATGGTAAAAATGAGCATGCATAGTAATGTAAATTTTAAACTTATAGCTTGTGTAAGCTTAGTAAAAATTGTCTTCATTTCCTATTTCTCTTTCTTAATGAGCATTAATGGAGCTCATTTTTGTTGATATATAAGTGTTCAATAAATAAGGAATTTGAGGAAATTGATGTAAATTAAAAAATTTCAAAAGTACTCGGTGTATTATATACATATTCATTAATATATGTTATGTAACTTATATACATAATTAATATTCATAAATACTATATCATACATGTTCAACTACACTATTCATTATACTTTACATAATAATATGATAACTCGAATTGAATGTAACTTGATTAAAATTGAAAATGATAAAAAAAATCATACTCTTTTTATGTAGACATACTTGCATATGTACATGTATTTTGATATGTATTTGTCTAATATAATTAATTTTTCATTAATTTATTTCTATTATTTACATTAAGAAAATTCACTACTATATTTAGTTCATTTTTTTATTGGGTTTAATTGAAAGAAAAAAAGAATATACTTGATTTTTTGCACTTTCACTTTGCATGCTTGTATAATTGCATAACTTTGTTATTTTCTTTTGATGAAATTAACCTGAATTTTCATAGTTTTTCAATTTGTAACTTGTGTAATAATTTGTTTAGTTATATAACCTCACTCCATCGTGAAAATGTTATTTTACTAATTTTTTTTTTTTAAAAAAGGATGTTAAAAGAAAACACTAAAAAAATTAGGTATGTCTAGAAAGTATTAGTTTGATTAGCTTTATAAATCTAGAAAAAAAAATAATAATACCACACGAGTTACATGGTGAAAAAGACACAAAAATTTAGGTTATATAAGTGCAGAAAAGGAAAATATTACAAGTTTATAAAGTGAAAAGACGTATTATTTTGCTATATAGCTGAAAAATAAAAAAGATATTTAAAGTGAAACTTTGTAACGAAATGTTTTCATTTTTACAATTGAACTTTTTTTTGGTTTCTCTTAGTTTTGATCTCTCCTCTCTTTTTCCCGTTGATATTTTCCCCCTCTCTTTCACTAAAGTCGCAACACCTCTCGCATAAATAAGGTGGCTAAAACCTCCTTGAAAATTCCAGTTAATCTGTGTGTTAAGAAAGTTTTAATCGATGGATTATTATTAGACTAACAATAGGGACAAAATATGTCTTACACAATTTTCACGACTCCGTCAACAAATAATTAAATTAATCAACTTGCACATAGGTTAGGGTTTCTAGTACCGTATTTCGCGGCATAAGCACATGCATGGTATGGTTTTGGTTCAACACCTCATAATATAAATGCACGTAATTTATTAGATTGTTGCACTGAAAACTCATGTTTGGATGTTGGACTGCTTTTGTTTCTCCTAGGCGATGGGTTGGGTTAATATGTGGATCCTACTCTCTTGGGTACTACTGCAGTACTCCATACGAGGACAAAGGTATTTTTTGGACATGGGAGACTTAGCTTTTGTTTAGTGCCCCCCAAGTTTAAGTAATATTCAACAAAATAAAAATAATATAGATCTCTATTCCCGTTATTTGCATAGGTGGACGCAAAACTATACAGTCAAGGGGAGAGGGAGGAGAGAGACGGGTGATTGATTTAAAGTCATATTAAGATTTATCTAAGAAAATAATATATATATATATATATTCCTCCTTTACAATTTTTTTTTTTTCCGGAACTTACGAAGACAGGGCCCTTTTCGGCCTCTGCCTGAGTCGATTCCTGTATAGGCAACCAAGTGGGGTATGACCTCGGATTCCTCATCATCTAATCACATCCATCGAGTCCATTACGTATCTTTCAAGTCACCACCACTTTTGCCATCAGTTTCTATATATTGTGTATTCTTATTCAATTTATGGGATTAATGTAATAATCTATCACTCAAATTCAAGGGCATGATAAACCCGCTATATACCTATACCATAGTATGAGCGTGCGAAGTCTAGAAGAGGCATTATTGTACATTTTATTTTATTTTCCAATTATAATAGATTTCACCATGTACAACAATAAGTCCAATTTCATCTACAAATTATCTGCTATCTACTCCAAACGCCTCTTCGTCCAGATCATCTCAATAATCACGGTAGTTTTTATCCTTGACATCCCAAAGGGTGTCCCTTTCTAATTATTATAGCCCAAGGTTAGTGTTTGACTTAAAGATCTTAGATTATATGATTCATGCCACGCTTATCGATGGAAAATACGATTCCCTTTGATATTATTATTCGATTCAAGGATTTTAGATTATATCTATCGATTGTGTTGGATATGGTTTTCACAAGTCTAATATTACGCGAATCAAATCGGTCGACATTTGCGGATCTGAAAGTGGTCCACCTCTTTCACCTATGGCGGTTTTCTTTCATTCAATGATTTTCAGCTATATTTTAGTTGCAGAAGTCCTCATTTTAACAAAAGCTACGTATCTATTTATATGCTGCGTCTTGTTTATTATTATTATTATGAAACACATTGAGGAGTAAAAGATCAAGGTAAAAGCTCTCTCATGATCTGCGACTTGCTTGCGTGCAACTAATATCCAATTAATTAAATAACTCAATCTTTTATTAAGAAGTTAGCGGAAAAAAGAATATAATGAGGAAAATATTAATGGATTCTTTAAACATGCTTGTTAACTGCTAAAAGAAAAAAGAAGAAACTTTTATATCTGTTCATAAACTTGCTTTTATGTGAAATTATAATTAATACTAAAAAAACGAAATAAAGCTTCTGTTATAAAATTCGTCAACCAGTGTCTAACTCCGGTTAACAAACCCATATAATAATCCTCTAAATTAAGCATATGATACTTGAAAATCCGATGAATATTCATGAAGTACATGATGGAGATGAGTATGAATAATACAGATACTCAGATGGTGTCAACTTCAACAATGTGGGCATATACTGAAGGTAAAGTACCAAAGGAGTTGATGTGCTCGCGTAATGTGATACTCTGCACAGTCACTTGATTGCAACCCGAATTGTATTTAAAAAATATTGAGGAATTCCAACAACAGTATTCTAGTTGAAATATTCAATGAAATCTCACGGAACGAGTTAACTGGATAATAAACAAGTATGTACTTGGGCAAGTTGCGCTGTGAGAGTGTGATCCCTTTGAAAACTTAATCTGTCATCGAATCTAATAAATTATGATTTTGGCGATACGTTCAAAAGAATGCCAGTTGGTTTCGGATTTTTCTCTAATTCTTAATACCATAATATAAAACATAAACAAAAAAAAAAAAAAATCGTATAATGTGTAGCTAGAATGAATTGGAACAAAAACCTTGGTGAAAAATAATAATAAGGTTGAGTAATATTCTCTTTGGAGAAGAACCCAAGAAAGAAGGTGGAAGAAACCCCAGAGAATGTCTTACTGAAGTGTGTAATTTGAGGAAAATAATAGTGGAATAATTAATTAGTAATAGAGCATATTGATATTTGCAAAGGGTATAGTAACGTATTATTTGAAGTAGTGATGAGAGAGAATTTTATATATATATATATTTTTTTTTTTCATTTTATCAAAATAAAAAATTATATGGGAAAGTACACCAAGTGTTGGGAAAGGGAGTTAAAGCAGAGAGTCCACATCGTGGATGATTACAGAGATGGCTGTTTCTGTGGTCACATGGATTCCTCTGAAGTCTGAACGCATCCGACGTCTGAACTGAGCTGTTGCTGTGATGTTTTTTTCCTCATCTATCTCTTTCTCTATCCCTGTTGTCTCTTATTATAGCCCTCTGCAAAAGTAACTAAATGTTATTAAAAAATAAATTATGTAAACGAGATAAGTGTTTTCATATTTTTGCAATTTCACTAAATTATGTTTCATCTCTTTGGAATATGCAAGATTATACTACTTCCCGTTGAGTAATAGTTAATTTTTTGGTTAAAAATAACATGTGATATACATCTACCCTTCAAAAGGAGTTCGAATCATATATTTCTTATATAGAAACCCTTGACAAAACATTGCACATGGAAATTTATTGATTTAAAGTTTGAATATAAAAGTATATAGTTTTTATGTCGGATTTAGATTTTTTTTTTTTTTTTTTTTTTTTTTTTGCAAGATGTGTATGATTTAATGTTCGGTTTAATGATACACGGATATTGCGTGTTATTCCTGATCGATGACTAATTATTGCTTGATGTGAACAATAAAGGGTGGGAGAAAAAGACCAAGATACAGATGAGCAAATTACAGAAGTGGAAAAGCAATTGGACATATTTATAATTCATCCATTAACTAATTAAAATTTTTCATATAATCGTAGTAGTCAATGAGATTATTCATAGTCTTATGGACTTGGAGAAGAATCTCTGGGTCATCATCAGGTTTTCGTCATCTTTCTCTTTTTACATCCCAAGTGTCCGACAATATTATTACCAAATGAAACTGCATGTCACATCTAGTTAGGCACCTCTACTATTTTCCACGAAACAAAAATGTTGCCATCCTATGCCAGCCTTATTTTATTTTTGTCTATTTTTCAGGCTACTTATTTTTAGGATGTCCATGTCCATTTGTATGTGACCGTATTAGCCTCGGGAGTCCTAGCACCCAATATAGACGAAAGTTGTATGAATGAAGATACATGATCGCCTTTTGAACTAAAACTAATTTGCACTGACATTAAAAGGACAAAAGCTATGGATTATAATTGATGGATCAGAATGTGAGTGAATCTTTTGTCGGAAAATCAATCTTTTAAGCTCATAAATTTTCTGAATCTACGCAGATAGTTGTGAGATATATTAGACATCGCAAATAAAGCTAGGCAAGGATATGACCAATTTTTTTTTTTTTTTTTTTGGCTTATTGAAGAGAATCTTGTCCATTTTTTATGACAAAAACTCAGTCATATGGACTATCATTTATTCCATTTCTAGAGTTTCAAAATGTTGAAAGAAAAGGGTTATAATAGGTTATAATAAGTATTCGTTCAGTGGAGATGGATGTACAAGAAAGAAAAGAAAAGAGGAAAAGAAAAAAAAAAGGAAATATCGATTTTGTTTTCTGCTTGCGAGTGTAAGAAAAAATTTGAAGGATACGAAATGTAGCATTAACTTTCCTATTGTTCATTTCACAAAATATAAAGGAAATAAAAAGAAATGAAACATGTCATACTTCAAATATGAAAAATTTGGCAAATTAATCATTACTGTGTTCATTCTTGTGGACAATGTCTCAAGAGGCATGAAAGCCCTTTCAATTTTTCTAAAACTTCCACTAATTTCCATATTTTATTATCTTCTCTCCAATTTAGAAGAGAAATAATATGAGTTTAAATAAAAATATTTCTATTCATTTCTCTTCAATTCTACAAATTATACCTTAGTTTGAACCTACTAGAAAGAGAGTCTCTATTGGTTTTCACAATTTACCTTTTCATTCCCTTATTTTTTCCTTTAATTCAAATGTTGATGAGCAATTTTGGATTATGGACTCTCAAGACTCATTCCAATTTACAACTTATATGGGCCTATCTTAACCCATGTCTAACTTATTAAAACATTAGTCTCGATCTTGTTTAGGATTTTTACTTTGGGACCAAGCTTCACCGCATATTATACATTAGAACTCAATCCCTTAGTCTCGATTCTAACTTGTGGCACCCATGCTCAAGGACATGTCAACCTATGGGAACTACTAACTTCCCTTGTCACTTCTTAGGGTCTTGGATCATATTTAAATAAAAAAAAAAGATACATTTTTCTATTTAGATAAGATACAAGTATATCCACTTTTCGAATATATCTTTATCTTGTATACTATTTGATAAGGGTCAAACCTTAAAAGTAAGACACTTCACATATACACTAGCTTACTTGCTTTCTCTCTCTACAACCTTGTACAATTGGAATTTGGTTATTCACCATGTTCGAGGTCTCCGCTAAGCATTCTAAGCCAACACAAGTCTTTTATTATTTTTCTTTTAGTGCATTTAGGAATGGACTATAAATTCATTGGTAATACGTTTACGTTGGTTTAATTTGTTGATCCACCATGAAATGATCTAGACGATGATCCATTTGAAAATATTGAAGATACAATTACCACATTACTAAGCCCGCCAAAAGTATATTGACTTAAACTTTGAGGTAATTACACTAGATAATCCTAGTGCCTTTTTATGGTATTTCATTTTGTAGATATGGGTCTACACTTATGGCATAAAGTAAGAATCTCTACTGACAAATTTCTTAGAACACTAAATACATTAGTAAATTTTATCTTTGGTATTTCTTAAAAAGCTATACTCGTGAAAATAAAAATAATTAAAATTAGCAATGAATTGATCAAGCCATACCAAGTACCTGATTTGATTGTATGTGATGATAGCCCGATCGATGGGTTTCGTGATTTTCTTAAGAACCCTATGGGGTTGCGGTAGGATTTCATGAATTCTTCAAAACTTCTAGAGGATGTAAACTCGGTACGTAAAGGATAAGAAAAGAAAAATACCATACTATTATAAAGGACAAGGAAGTAATGTTAAGTTGGTTTGCTATGTGTTTTAATTAATGTCTTCTATTCTTTTGGATATTATCTTTAACCACAAAATATGAATTGTAAAGCATTTAGATTAAATTGGATAAGCTTATAATTCAAGTTTGGATGAGATTTAGATATCCTGTAAGGCTATAGGAGGGTCACAAGATATTTTAAAATAACTTGTAGGTTTTGAGATGATCGCGGAATACTTAATAGGGTATTATGCTGGATTCAGTTTTGAAATCTTCAGGAGTTTAACAAAAACCTTGACATTGTTAGTATTTTCCATATTATCTACTCTATTAAGAGGTAAGAGGAAGTTTAGGACTTGAAATCCGTTTGTGCTTGAATATTATAGATTATTACTAAAATCTGCTTAATATGATATCTTTGTTTTTTCTTTTTTCTTTTTTTCATATCAATTCATTATCCTCATTTATAACTTTTTCTTCATTTTTTAATGTCATTATTATGTAAAGCCCCCATGATGTGCAGAAAAAGGTCTAAAGTGCATATCATAGCTGATATGTTAAATAGTAATTTCCTATAAAAAGACTTGCAATCATTCGTTATTTAGGAATGCGGTATTATGGAAACCAATTATCAGTTGTATCATGTTATACAAGTCATACAATGATTGTAGCTAATCTAAAAGCTATTATATCTTCTCCATAAAGAAAAGACTATATTTCTTCGACGTATAATTAATGATTGTAGCTTATCTAAAAACCAATTTCGCGTTTCTTTTCTTTCTTTCTTTTTTTTTTTAAGCCTAATCAGGTACATATATTAAGTATATAGTTATTATACATGATTTATAAGAAAAGGGTTTAAAATATTTATCTAAATATCTCAAAGCAGACAGACCAACAAAAACTGAAGTGTTAATTTTTGTTTTTTTTTTTTTTTTCCCTAGAGTATCTAAACAATAGCATATTAAAGTCTATATATAATTCAGTACTTGTCAGTCGCTAAGTCGGAGGAAAAATCTAATTTTCTAAAAGTTGCATATGATCTATCCTCGCTCTCTCTCTCTCTCTCTCTCTCTGTGTTTGTGTGGGAATACTCTCACTGAGTGCTCTCGGGACAACGACTGAGATCTCACGTGCAGCGTGGCTGTAGCTCCTTTTGTTTTGATATAAAGGAGTGTTTAGAGCCTTTCGGGTTCTCTTCATATTTGGGATGACAAAAAGGCTTGTTTATTTTGGTCCTTTGAGTTATACAGTTCTTGTTCATATCCCATAACTTCTTCCATGATTTCTCTGTGGTTCCTTTGAAGTAAAGCAAAACGTACTCACCCCATCTCTCTCTCTCTTACTGCTTCTCCTTTCTTCTTCCTCCATTTCGTTTGTCTTAAGCAAAATTAAGAAGAAAGACAAGATAGTAGGAAAAGTTAAATACTTTAGGACCGATGGCTCTAGAAACTGTGATATACCCACTAAACCCTTTTAGTCATTGTGTCAATAAGGAGTATTATTACTCTTCTTTAGTAGGAGGAAGTGCTAATTGGGATCATGGTGAGTTAGGTCTTGAACTTGAAGAACAAGAAGAAAAAGGTCTATATGGAGTTCTTGATAATAACAATAATGATAACAACAACATGGACCAAGGTGTTCGTCAAAATCACCATCCATATCATCAAGCCAATAATTGGGACTCTTCAACATCTCCTCCACTCATGCAAAATGCTAACAACAACAGCAGCAACAATACTTGGGACCAGCCCAACTCTTCTTCTCCCGACATCACATGCACCAACCACCAAATGGCGCCGACAACCACTGGAGCCCGCCGGAAGAGGCGACGTTCGAAGAACACCAAGAACAAGGAGGAGATCGAGAATCAAAGGATGACTCACATTGCCGTGGAGCGCAATCGACGGAAACAAATGAACGAGTACCTTGCGGTGATAAGATCCTTGATGCCTCCGTCCTACAGTCAAAGGGTGAGTGTTAAAATTTATTACAACTAGCTTGGTTAAAAATATTTCATTCAATTTTTGTTTTCTTTCTTTATATGGCTCAACTATTTGATGACATTACACACAGTAAGTAGGTATTGTTACTGGCACGTTCAGTTGATATACATCCAAAAGTAAAAAGCCATGTGTAATATTACATTGTATTGTGGCTTGATTAAATAATATTTGCGAATGTGTATGGTCATGTCATCTTGAAACATCGGCCAAAGACCTTCCTTGCACTTTTTCTCGGGATTCTCCTCATTAATCTCAAAAGTTCTTATTTCTTCAATTTTCTCGAAGAAAAAGTTTAATTATGAAAATTTGCTTTAATAATTTTGTTGGAAATATCGGACATACCATGCAAATTGATCAAACTTATTGTACATGTATATGTATTGTAGGAACACGCTCCCATGATATATTTGCCTTTAATAAGATCTATGCATAATATGATTCTAAAAAGTTTAATTTAACTATTCTTTACGTAACTATATATGACATTTCAAGTACCCTTATCATGGAAATATATAATTATAAGAATTCTACGATTGTTTCACTAATCCATCCACATTCTTATATTTTGATTTTTATATTTAAAAATTTTATATTATGCTATGTGGAGTTTAATTATTGCAAATTTTAGCTTAATGATATAGACAAAATTAAACGAGGTTATGAAATGCCAATAATTGAAACGAGATTTGATCCTTAAGAGATCTCTTCATGAATGTGCAAACAGTTCGCTATTTATCGTATTATTAAAATGCTGGAGGATATAATATATGTCATGTTATGTAACAGCAGATCGTGTGTATCAACAATAATGAAATTTGACTTTTTGCAACAAATAATACATGCTGTAGACGTAGTTAGTGACTTACGTAGTTGTGATATAATAATGCTTTGAAGATTAATATATTTAAGATGCCAAAGGAAATTATATTTGCATGAAACCTTTTTTTTTTTTTTTTTAATATTAGGGTGACCAAGCATCAATTATTGGAGGGGCCATCAATTTTGTGAAGGAATTAGAGCAGATGCTTCAATCTATGGAGGCCCAAAAGGGAACAACTAGCAGTAAGTTGGACAAAAATAGCCCCAGGATGGCTTCATCTCCATCAACACCATTTGCAGAGTTTTTCAGCTTCCCACAGTACTCCACTACTAGGACAACCCAATCAAGTGAGACGATGGTGGCAGCCGACAACCACCAGTGGGCGGTGGCGGATATTGAAGTGACCATGGTGGAGAGCCATGCCAATATGAAGATATTGTCTACGAAAAGACCAAGACAGCTTTTGAAACTGGTGGCCGGCTTGCAAAGTCTTAGGTTAAGTATACTTCACCTTAATGTCACGACTGTTGATGACATGGTTCTCTATTCACTTAGTGTTAAGGTTAGTCAATTTTTCATATTTTAGTATTATGTCATCATATTATACCTCGGATAGTTTATATATATAACAATCCTTTATGTTATATGTTATTTAAATGATTTTTGGACAATATATATATATATATATATTTTTCTTCATCTCTTTTATTTAATTCTAAATATGATTATTGTTTTGGGGTAGGTGGAGGAAGGATGTCACTTTGGTACAGTGGATGAAATAGCAGCAGGGGTTAATGGACTGCTGCATACAATTGAAGAGGAAGCAACAAGTGGATGTGCTTTTTAGCTGAAGCTTAAATCAACAATATCCCTTCCTTAGACCCAAACATGTTTGCAAAAAATGACTATGTTTTTGCTTCTTCATTTAGTTTCTTCTTTGGTTATTTCTTACTTTTCTTTTTTTATTCTTCTTCTTTTGGTTTCCCCCCTCCCCCTTAGTATCCGAAGCTGTGAAAAACTAATTTCACAATTTATTGCATGCCTATTTCCTGCTGGTGTGTTAATATATGTGTACTGCAACTTCTCAACAATGCTAAAACATACTTGCATAATGTTATCCATAATTTGCAAAATTGATGTTCGTATGACTCTGCATCTAAAAGTTATATATATATATATATATATATAATGTTCCAAAAAAAAAAAGGACTTTTAACATTTTTCATATTTATTATTCACGTAAATGTCTGATAAATACGTGTTCTGAACCTGGATGAATGGAATGCCGGTTTGCAGGAACATATAATGCAGATTAAATCAAGATTTATTTGTTTTAAACAAAACTTTATTTAAAAGATTAAACATAGAATCTTAACGGGTGTTTCATCCATTTATTTATGTATAAATAAAATATCCACAATATATAATCAATAACTTCGAAAACTTTATATATTCTTTTTGAAAAATTTGCTATAAATATCTTCTATATTTGTATCATAAGTCAGTTAAGTCCTCTATTATAGTTGAGTCATTCAAGTCTCCTAAGTTTATAATAAGTCCATTTACTAAGTGGATCATTTAATTTCATTTATTTATTATTGTTGTTGTACCAATTGAGTTGTTATTTTATTATTTCCTCTTATTTTATTTTATCAGGGCTTACACGATATAATAACATAAATGGAAAAGACCAAAGTAACTCACTTGAATCGAAAGGATTCACTTGAATTCTAGCATAAGTATACGGAACTCAGATAATTCACTTAAAATATAAGATAATTAATTGACTTTTATCATAAATATGGAGAATTTTTATTGTTGTCGTTGCTTCTTTTTTTTTTTAATCAATCTATGGTCAGTAGTTACGAACTGCGTCCTGTGTCCTTCATTACGGCAGTTGAAAAGTGCGTTTTCTTGATTACGGTGCTCCTGCAGGCTGCATAGTACACTACTCACATCTCCCTGCACAAATCATAGGGTAGAAGGTGATTAGATATATAACCCAAGACTTAAAACCCGACCAACATGTGCATTTATTCGACGAGCGTAAATACAATATAGCTTGTCTGTTTCCAAAAAAGAAGAAAAAAAAAAAAAAACATAGCTCGTACTTTTTAATTGAATTGCACACACATATAAATAAGTGACCACAGACACGTTAAATTTGGATGTATATATAAAAGATATGTGGTACAACTGGAGTTGAGTTGGGGCATCATAGCATATATAGGGCAGAGAGATTGGTTAATAGAAAAATAATGATAATAAAATAATAATAATAATAATAATAATAACATTAGCAGGCTGAGCAAGAATATAACTCTGACGTAGCGTAGGGCTAGATCTACGTAAAAATGGCCTCTTTCTTTTGGCTCATTATAGATCGAGCATTCACATTAGCCTTCCGTTTTTTATATTCACCACACTACACAACCTACACGCAATCGATTAAGGTACGTCCATTTCCTAAACATTTCGTAAATTACGGTGCTTTTATGTCCTTTCTTTAAATATTACCTGAAAATCAAAATCAAACTTACCCACATGTTTATCCAGCCAATTACAAGATATTATTGTTCTTGAGGAGGTCTCGCGACATTAAGCGTTGCGAATAAATATAATTTTTACATACGTTTTTATACATAAATGTATTAGGGACTTTTCCTACATTATTAATTCTAAATTTGATGACAGATGTTTCTAACATACCAAATAAATTATAACGATCGCAATCACAGTAGCAAAGAACGAGAAAACTTTACTTGTTTGAAAAAATAAACATCATCTTTTTGTATTGATGTTCTTCTCAACCTAGTCATTTATGATTCTCTTTTCAATAATTTGTTATATTTTATGTCAAATAGTATAGTACTAGTTTTATTAACGGAATATGTATTATTCTTTGTTTTTTAGCTAATTACATCATATTATAACTAGGAGGAATTAAATATGGTTCATCCCATTAAGAAATTAATGTTTATATGCCATTAGCCCTCAACAGCCTTAATAATATGCGCTATTCTTTTAAATTAGTTAAGAGATAATAAGTGAATATTATAACACAGCATCAAAGTTTGTTAATAGACTTTAAGAACCGAAAACTTTGGTTCAGAGATCCTTTTTCTTTTTCTTTTTATCCAAAAATTGATACAATTATATAAACTTTTCGGAGGACCTTATTAATTAATGTACCAATAAAATAGTTAACAGGTTTATAAAAGAAAATTTTCATATCCACAATTAGTTATAAGTTTTATTAAAAAAAAAAGAAGAAGAAAAAAGAAAAAAGTTATAAGGAAGGTTGAAAAAGTCGCTTCAATCTGATTTCACTCGTTAATATTTTCATTGTGATGATAAGAGGATGAAAAAGGAATGTGCAATGTCATTAAAAAGTTGTCTGATACCAAGGATATGTCCAAGTACTTTTAGCGAAATGCGAGGTCAGGCCACCTTCCAAGAAAACGCAAAAAGCTCGCTGCCTTTTTCTTTATGCTCTTTCCTTGAAGAATGCACATAACACTTTACATGCATCAACGCATTTTTGTCCTGCATCAACGTTGCCATTTTTTAAAATTTTGATGTGCATTATATTTTTATAGATTTTTTTTCAAATCAATTTCAAATCATGTGTTTCTTTTGAGAGCAGAACTTATCAGAAACAGGGTGCAAAACAAATTATTAACCCATGGATATATCAACTTGTTCTTTTTAGTCACTTTTTTTTTTTTCCCCCTTTCTTGACAGTTGTCCGTTCGTGGTCGAACAAATTGCATTGCAAAACAAAACGAAACAAATCACGAATAGGGTCTTACAAGTGAGTGTTTGAGAACTTTTATGAAGAGCCTGAAAGAGAAACCTCAACTTTCTTTTGATATTATTGCCCATTTTATATAAAAGCAGTCACATGAGAAGATAAACATAAAAAATATCTAGTTTTCACTTCTTAAATAGTATTTAAGCTTTTATCATCCTACCTCTTCATCAGTAATACCGTTTTATAATATTTTTTGTTTATTTATAATTTTTAACTTTTAGTGTTCACACTGGTTTTTTTTCTCCCCCAAATATGTTTTCAAGAGATATGTCTTTTATTAAAAGATTAGTAAAAGATGCAACTCCATAACTGTAGGTACTTTAAAAGATTGTAACTCACGTATATCTTGTATGTAAACGTAGAAAGACTGCCAACGGACATATCAAATTGATAATTTAAATTAAATAATAATTATAACATGCAAAACAATTTATGGACATGTATTTAGGATGTAACTGGGATGGATTTTGTATAAATTGAATCCAATATGATAAATTATAGGATTTCCCAAAATCTAAGAAATATTAGGAATGATCTTCTAAGGTAATGATCAGGTTGGATGGGTAACATGTATACTTATATGTACTATATGTATTAAAATTAATTCATCCTATTATTTTTTATGGAGTTCATGTTCATTATCGAATTCTAAAAAATCAACTGAAAATCCTATAGATTTTTTAAACAAAATATATAACCTGTCCCAAAAACTTTATTTATTAGCACCTGTTCGCTAATTACAAGTCAGTTGATTGACAAGGACCATCTTGCTTGCGTCCTCATACATTGTTATTGATATATTAACAATATCACAATCTTTTAGTTAATTTTTTTCATATATACATTTGTATATTCTTCTATACACTTTAAATTAAAGCCTCCTGCGCGGATTAATTGTGTATGTATTTGTAAAATACAAACATCCTTTGTTCTTAGGCACACAAAACCAAAAAAAAATTCTCTCTATTTTCCTTCAGATCTCTGGAAACTCTCCGGGCGGTGGTTGGATTAGGGAGCCACGCAAAGCAGCGAGGAAGTGCATAAAATGAGTAGCATCTCCCAGAAATAGGTTATGTGAAAATGGATTTTTCAAAATTCTTTAGGTAATGTCATAGAATTTATAGTTGAGATTCTCTAAATTTTTAAAAAATTTCATAACATCATCTTCTTTATAATATTTTAAACTATTGATTACATAAGCGGATCATGAAGAGATAACTTTAAGAAAAAATTTTAGATGATCAAACTCTGGAATTTTATTGGTCTTGTTTCATATATATAAAAGCAACGAGATGGAAAGAATAGTATAAATGTTTTTTTTTTTTTTTGACTTCTTACTAGTGCCTTAAGAATAACCACTAAAATTTTGTTGAAAATATAATCCTCTTTCCAATATTCATCAAGACCTCTAAAGTTAAAGAACAGCACCGGTTCAATATTCTGAAGAAAATCATTAGTATGTGTTCAGAAAGCACTTGTTAATGTCCATACAGAGGGGTGCGAAAACATTTTTTCCAATATGGTAAAAAATTATTTTACTGTTAATCAAATGATAAAAAGGTTTCTTATTTGGACCTATTAATTATTGCTTCCAAGGTACTGGTTAAAAAAAAAAAAAAAAGAGTTGAGGAAAAATAAAAAACCTGTTGCACTAAAAGAACATAATCATATATCTCAATACTGTTTGAAGAGGTGAGTTATAAGAGTCATAATTAATTCTTTTAAGAATAAATTGCAAATACATCCTTTTATGTTTGTTTATTTAGCCTTTATTTTTCGAAGATCCTATTTTACTATCTGCTCTTTCATATATAATAAAAAAATCATAAATTACATAAACATAAAGGCAAAATAGTGATTTTTAGAAATTTAAAAACACCTTTTTTAAGGGTGTGGAGATCTACACACTTAACTCCAAAGATAAAGGGTTAAGTGCATATGAAGCAAATGCAATGAGTGTATTTGCAATTTGCCATTTTAAAATTTAATATGTCTACTTTAAGTTCAAGGATTTTCTTATTAGTGTCTACATTTTCCGGTAATTTATATATTTCGTATTGCAGTTAAACTTTTAGCATTCTAGATCAATGTTATACAGATATATAGTAAGCATTTAACAGTGGCAGGAATAGAAAAATTACATGTACGAATTTTCGTAATGCATACATAATGTGCAAAAATATTGCTTACCGTAAGTACATATTTTCTCTTCGTTTCTCTTGTCAATGATCACATTAGAAGAGTTTTAATGCTACGTATCGCCCCTTGTCATTAAGGGATCATGTAGAAGACTGAGGAAGTATGATGTGTTATCTTATGGGATTAATAGTCCATTCATAAATTTGTGGAGGACCAAGGAAGTATGATGTATTCTTGTATGAGGTTAACAGTCAATTTATTTTACCAAATGGAATAAGGGGGGTTAAATTACAATTTAATCAAAATTAAATAGATATTTAGTAGTTATTATATTTCTATTATTTTATTCAATTCTCATAATAATAAATGATGAATAAGACATAAATAAAAAATAAATTATCCAATACACCCTTAAAATTGCTATCTTCTCCATTTCTCATCAATATTGTCAAATTTGACTCCAAAGGCCAGTCTAGATATGTGAAAAGGGCCGAGGGTTAAAGGGTTGAATCAAGTTCCATTGAAGATCTAACCAAGGTTGATGAAAAATAAAAATATAAGTCATATATTAATCGTTAAAGACAATATATATAAAATACACAATCAAGTTTGTAATAAGATGAAAGTTGTCAAGTAGCCATTAAACCAACGTAAAAGATATACCCTGAATGATATATTGGTCCAAATAATCCAAACTTGGACCAAATTCAAGCTAATTAAAAGAAGAAGCTCTAATTAATGTAAGATCTAATTATTGATCTAATAATCATTTTTGTTTTGGACCAAATTGCCATTAGTTTCATATGTGATAATAATTTGTAATGATTGAAATAGAGTAGGCCATTGCCATTAATTTTTCTCACATATTAAAAAGAAAAATTAGAATTAGCATCTAGAACCATGATGTAGATATTGGGATTTTTATTTTCAATCTTTAGTAATTTTGGATTTAGGGCTTAAAAAAGCATCACTGACAAATGAAGGTAAATGTTTACCAATAATGAATTCAAATAGCTTCATTAAGCAACATCCATTAACAATTAACAATAGGTTATTCATTAATAAATTACGTAATCATCATTATGTTCTTAATAGGCTTACAATAGTGGAAAGCCCAACCTACCTTCAATTTCTATTATCAAATGACAATGTTTGATAAAAAAAAAATTAGGGTCTTGTCTCCTAACTAAAGATCTGGTTCCATATACTTCCTTGTCACATTCAACAGGTACAATTTACTCTTTATCTCTCTCTCTTCTTTAACTCTTATTTTAGTTCTTGTATATTTTTTTAAAGAAATTTCTAAGGTTTCTTAATCCTATTATCTTGATGCATTAAACATAAAAGTAATACCAGATCTGAAATTTTCTTGTTGAGATCTATTTGTTGATAGCAATTTTATTGGTAGGAGTATAACTTTAGGGTTTCATGTGTTTTGTTTGCAAGTTACAATTGTGAAATGGAAACTAATGGAAAGGATCAAGATGGAAAAGAACGAAAAGAGCAAAAATGTTTTTAAGATTTCGAGTACCCAACGACTCTAAAGAAACTTTCTCTTACTCAAAGAAGGATGATCCTTCTCTTCTATTTGTTATTTTGCTTTTATACTATCTATACTACTATAACTAATTGTAATTGTAATCTGTTACTACTACTGTGTTGTACTCTTATGACTCCTGTAACTGTATATACGAGCATGTAACATTTAGGTAAAATAGTCTTTAAGGTACTAAGGTTGTCTCCTGCTTCTTGTTACTTTGCTTATTCTCATGTTTGTCATATCATCTTCCCCTCCTTCATAGAATAGTGACCTTGTGTCCAAGGTCAAAATTCGGGTAATCTTAAGAAAATCATGGTAATACACTCATGTAGCCTTTGATTGATCTAACAATTCCTATTGTACAAGTAGTTATGGTATAGTTTGACCTTATCTTTGAATGTTACGTAAGTCCAGAATTACTAGAGGTC
Source organism: Lumnitzera racemosa (assembly GCA_024138005.1). Classification (NCBI taxonomy): domain Eukaryota; kingdom Viridiplantae; phylum Streptophyta; class Magnoliopsida; order Myrtales; family Combretaceae; genus Lumnitzera; species Lumnitzera racemosa. Next base: position 127,058,461 of record JAMXBC010000001.1, read on the forward strand.
TTACCAAAAGATGATCAGTGATGACCCCTAGAGAAAGAGATTTAGGTACATCTATTAGTCCTTGTACTTTTTTCAATAATGAGATATGAAAAACAAAATGTATTAGAGCTTGTTCTAATAAATCAATCTTATAAGCTACGAGACCTACCCTCTCCTTAATCATGAATGATCTAAAATATCTACTTCTAGCTTATAAGACAATTGGTTTGCTACTGAAGTTTATCAATAAGGTTGTAATTTCACATGCACATAATCCCTAACTTGCAGCTCCTTATCTATCCTCATCTGATTAGTAAGGATCTTCATCCTGTTGCGCTTTTTGTAAATTCTATTTGAGCAGTCTGCAAACTTCATATCTATCCATCAATTCTTGATCTACAACTTCAATAGCACTCATCCCTTTAGTATAATTAGGGATTCTAGGTGGCTTTCTCCCATATAATGCCCTGAATAGTACTATTCCAGCACTAGTATGATAACTAGTATTGAAGTAGTATTCTACCCAAGGTAAGAACTTTGGTCATTCTTTAGGTTCATTCATCACAAAAGTTCGCAAATAATGTTATAAACACCTATTCGTTACTTCAATTTGGCCATCAATTTGGGAATGATAGGCCAAACTCATTTTCAACTATGTACTACTCTACTTAAAAAGGTCTTGCTAAAAATAACTCACAAATATTATATCCTAATCCGAAACTATTGATTTAGGAATGCAATGTAACTTAACCACAATATCTACAAACAATCTTGTGACTCCATTAGTTATGTAAGTTGTTAGCAAATGTCCTAAATGAAATTATTTTGTGAGTCTATCCACAATAACAAAAATAACTGAGTATTCTTTAGATATGGGTAACTCAGTTATAAAATCCATCGAAATGTCTTCAAAAACTTGTTGTGGTATAAGAAGAGGTTGAAGTAATCCTATTGTACTTGTTATCTAATTTTTAACTTGTTGACTTATATGGCAATTCTTCACAAATGTTCTTACATCTTCTCTCATTCCCTTCTAAGAAAAAGCAGTCCTTAATCTCATAAAAGTTTTCAACACTCTCACATGTCCTCCGATCGGTGATGCATGAAATTCTGATATCAATGATGGAATAATAATAGAATTTGGAGGAATATAAATCCTTATACCTTAGTATAGAAATAGCTAGTAAGTGAAAATCTTACTCAAATTGCCTTTATAAGGCATCAGTTGCTTTATTGTTTGGTCTTAGTTTATATTGAATCTTATAATTATACCCTAATAGTTTTAGTAAATATTGCTACTGCTTTGGGGTTTGTATGACTTGAGTCAATATAACTTTAAGGCTTTGTTGGTCAGTTATGATGATAACACGTCTTTTTAACAAATAATAACTCCACTTTCTCACTATTCCATTACAGCCACTAATTCTCTCACATATGCACTGGCTTTCTAAAGTCTTGTATTAAATTTTTTACTAAAATAAGCTATTAGGTTAGCCCCTTAATATAGTACAGTTCCCAAACCAGCTATTGATGCATCCATTTCAACTATAAAAGTCTTTTGAAAATCCGGTAAAGCCAAAATAGGGGCTGTCATTAAGGCATCTCTTAACTTGATAAATGCTATAGTTGCTTCTTCATTCCAATAAAATGAATTTTTTTGTAACAAATTTGTTAGTGGTGAAGCAATTTTAGCATAATTTTTCACAAACTTTTTATAATATCCCAGAATCTCTAAAAATCCCCTTAGTTTCTTAAGATTACTTGGTTATGGCCACTTTTGTAATACCATAATTTTTTCTAGATCTAATCGTACCCCTTTTGTTGATACTATATGTCCCAAATAGTCAATACCATTTTAGCCAAATCAACACTTAGCCTTTTTTAAGTAAAAACTATTCTCCTTTAAGCATTGTAATGCTTTCTCCAATTGATCTAAGTGTTCCTCAAGTAAATTATTGTACATTAAAATATCATCAAAGAAAACCACTATAAATTTCCTTAAATAAGGCTAGATAATACTATTCATAATGCTTTGAAAGGTTGCTAGCGTGTTTGACAACCCAAAAGTCATTATTGAAAACTTGTAATGCCCTTCATGAGTGTAAAATGCCATTTTATGTATATCATCTGTGATGTGACCCGCAATTAAGGATAGACAAGGCCGATAGCTGGATGGTTCCAAGCTTTGCTGAAAGCTTGAAAAGGGTAATAGGGAACGTATGAAAGAACGAAAAAGCGAATGAAAAGTAAGTAAAACCCATGAATAGCTCCAAAGGATATAACACACTAATGGAACTTCCAAGAACTTATGGCATAACTCGATATGATGTACAAATTGGTCCGGTGAGATTACTCGCCACTTAACCTTGCTCAAGAGTTAGTATAAGAGTGAAATGAAAATAAACAATCAGTGTTTACAAAAGAAAATATCATGTGTATTAATTGTAATCCGATGATTCTAGCTATAAGTACAAGGGTATTTATACCTGATAAGTTAGGGTAACTTACCTAAAAGGGGAAAAGATAAAAAGAATATTTCCTAAAGAAGTAATGTACAAAGAATATAAATAGTAAAAATGAATATTTAAAAAAATAATAATAATTAGTGTAACAAATTCTACACATGGCGGAGATGCATTAGTGATACCATTGGAGGATGCAAACAAAAGAGTACAATCAAATTACTTGTCCGAGCAGGGGTAACTAAGGATTAGTTCGGGGTCTCTTTCTCAACAAGGGTGATGCTAAACAAGTGATCGGCTCAAACATGAGTGAGTAAGCATGAGAGGTTTAGAAGATGTCTCGGCATTCTATTATTCGGCCCATAATCTTTGAGAGATAAGCAATCATTCAACTCAACATGTAGAGTGGCTTAGTAAAGAGATATTCGACTTTGGTAGGAGTTAGCTGGAGTAAGAAGATTCGCCTTGCCCGCCCCTTTAGTCCTCTGGCTCGACTGCAGGTCAAAAGCCCAGTAACCTAATTCCTATCAATCTAGATTCATGTGAATTTGATGATATCCAACCTTCAAATCCATTTTACAAAAAATAGTGGCTCCCTCTAATTCATCCAATAACTTACCTATAGTTAGAATTGGAAACTTACCCATAATTGTGGCTTAGCTTAGGGCTCTATAGTCAATACAAAATCTCCAAGAGCCATCTTTCTTCTTTACTAATAACATCGGTGAAGAAAAAGCACTTGTGCTTGGACTTATTACTACCAAATACAACATCTCTTGCACTAATTTCTCAATTTCCCTTTTTTTGAAAATAACAATAGCAGTAAGGTCTAACATTTACAACTTTTCTCATCTTTTAAACAAATATGGTGTTACATTGATCTAAGAGACGATAATGATGAAGGAGTCGTGAAACATTCTCGAATTTATCCAATACGTCTTCAATAGATTTATTGCTAACGGTACATATGGATGATTGCACTTTCTAAGCCACCAAATGAAAAAAAGAAAATAAAAAAGCTACATTTTTAGACTTAACCGATTTACTTAATTGGTGATGCTCTATTTGCTTCATCTGCAAGTTAATATTACTTTGTAATTTAATTCTTTTGCCCTGCACTATAAACTCCATTGTTAATACTAAGTAATTAATGGTAACTGGCTTAGAGTGGTTAGCTACTGAATTCTCAAAACCAAATATGCTCCCTGAATTTTGAGTACATAAAAATCCACTATGAACTTCTCCTTCTTCAACATTAACTATACATTTCTGCACACATTAGAACAAACTAGATTATCACCAATTTCCTATCATCATAGAGAATTGTGGAATAGCCATTATGAACTTCTCGTCATATTCTTCATATTCTCATTGATTCCTACTATCATCATCCACATATTCTCTTATGTATCTTCCATCTATCCCATGTGTATATCAAGTCCACCAATCTTTGTATCAATCAACTCTAAACAAATGTCATGCTTCCATATATCTTCTTGTAAAGCCATTATACTTCTTGTATTATTTGCCATATATGTTCTTGATCAAAATCAACAAGAGCACCAAAAATGGGCTTCCAATAGTAGAAAGCTCGGCCAACCTTCAATTTCTACTATCAAATGAAAACGTTTGATTAAAAGAAAAAAATTAAGGTCATGTCTTCTAACTAAAGATTCGGTTCTAGATACTTCCTTGTCACACTCAACAAGTATGATTTACTCTCTCTCTCTCATTTCAATTCTTCTTTTTTTAGAAATTTTTAGTGTTTCTTAATCTTGTTATCTTGTTGCGTTAAACACAAAAATAATACCAGATCTAAAATGTTCTAGTTGAGATCTATCCATTGATAGCAAATTTATCCATAGAAATGTGACATTTCTAACTAGGGCTTCATGTGTTTTGTTTGCAAGGTATGATTGTGAAATGGAAAATGATGGAAAGGATCACGATGGAAAAGAACGAAAAAGAACAAAAACATTTATGGGGTTTTGAGTACCTAGCGACTCCAAAGAGACTTTACCTTACTTATGGAAGGATGATCCCTCTCTTTTGTTTTTTATTTTGCTTTTGTACTATCTAAACTACTATAACTGATTGTAACTGTAATCTATAACTGATTGTAACAATAATCTACTACTATGTTGTATAACTATCTTTGTAATCTTGCAACTCCTGTAACTATACATATAACCATGTAACATTTATGTAAAATTGTCTTTAAGGTACTAAGGTTGTCTCTTGCTTCTTAGTACTTTGTTTGTTCTCGTGTTCGTCATATTAATTCTATTATCGTCAAAGTAGAGAGGCGTATTTAGTTATGTTAATCTAGTGATTTTGATTTTTAAAAGAAATACGGTAAAGGACTTTTACTAAGCGTATAACTAAAACTTGTAAACGCAATAAACTAATAGCCTACTGTTATGTAATCCCTCATGTAGTCATGTTTGGCCATGAATTATGAAGTTATTCGTTTTTGTATTTTACTTTTTCTCTTTTCGTTTTTGTTTTTTTTAATATAGGTGTGCATTTGGACCCATTAGACCCAATCAGGTTAACTAAGTCAGAGTTGAATCGACCAAGTCAAACAGGCTAATTTGGGTCAATGCTAAAACGGACTTAAAACAAGGACAAGGATAAGGACGTCCCCATAGTTGGTTCCAATTAGGCTAAACTAACCGGGTTAGGCTAAGTGTAATGACTCAAAGCAGCTTCATAGGGGATTACTTATCCTAAGATTGGCTTAGCCTGTATACACTTAATTTTAGAGTTCCAATAAACTTCAAGCCACTACATCTAAATATGCCTTGATGATTAAAGTTTAGTCACCTGGTATCTGGATAAAGGGTATTACATTAAGTTCGGCAACAATGCTTTTTATAATGAATGTAGACTCAATACAACTTATGATGATGGGGTATTTATGACAAAGAAAATAAATGGGACATTGAATAGTAATTTATGATTTGGGGAAATTAATTACCATTCAATATTTTGAATAATAGGAATTCATTGGAAAGAGCCATTTGGTATCTAAAACTCATTGAATTCTATAATAGCAATTTTATGTAGAATAAAAGGTGAATGGAACAATCATTTCCTCTTAACGGACATTTAATAATTGTTAGAGTTGCATATTAACATGCCTTAGCAAGAGTTTAGCTAGTATTGACATGGGGATTTTGCATGATCATTTATTGTACCAAATGAGTAACCTAGTTAGAAATAGATTCTCTAAAATATTTTAGGTAAGTTGTAAATTCAATGATTAAGATTATTTAAAATTTCGAAATATTACCATAATGTTATTTTTTTTTTCTTTTTATCTCAACTATTTATTACATATAATAACTTGTTAAAATGATGACTTTATGAAACTCAGAAAGAAGTAACTTTAGAGGATCCAAATCCGATCTAGTTATAAGGGAAACAAGGTGCCCAAGTGATATGACTTTTGAGATCGCTAATACTATCATCATCCAAAAAGAATTCTTTTTTGACAAATCTATAATAACATGTTTGATTTATAGAATGAAATAAAGTAAGAATAGAATTATAATTTTTAATAAATATAACAAATAAAATAGTTATTATTTTATTTGATTCAACTTAAAATTATATTAACAATCTGATGATTTACTACATTATTAGATTGGGGTTTCGACTGTGCAAACATGTCTATGATGGTTCTATTTCATGTCAAATTCCTTTTATGCTGTGGGATCAAGTTATTGCTACTGAAGGTTAAATTAAAGTTGCGTACAGCATAGGTCCGAACTGTCTCAAATCTGTAGATTTCCTCCATGGTACGGACTTGTCACGAGTCCCTGGGGACGGTCAGACGGACTCAACCGTCATTCGTCCTCTTCATCTAGTGTTAAATTCTACTCGAGGATCCAAACATATTGACCCATCACAGATCCAAATCTATTTGATATTCTACTAGCATGAAATATATCCTTATAAAAATACATATGAATAACTGCAGTTTCATATCCACAATATAATGAAATTGTTGCCTCTAAAAATTAATGGTATAATATATAGATCATTAATTACATGCCTTATTCCTTTAAAGGTTCATGAATTTGCTTCATGAATGTCTTCCTTGTGAATTGATTATCTTAGCATTAGGGACCGATGCAAAACCATACAACTAAGGGGGTTGGATTTATTTTAATTAAGATGATATTAGAAGTATCTGTAGAAAAATATTCGCTTGTTATTAAAATTATATTGCATCTTATATGTATATATATATATATATGCATATATCTATATATATGATTTTATTAATGATTGCACTTAGAATATAAGCCTTACAATTAGGTGTTTATGGTTCGATTCGTAAAACATGGGGCAATAAGGGAAGTTATCCAATTAAGTCCAAATTTTACAATGAAGAAAGAAATATTAATAAAAATGATTTCATGAGTTTGGATTTAGAAAAATAAATAATAAAATAATTAATTATTATAATATTGAATTATATGTAAATTTCCTATTATTTATCGAAAACACAAAACGAATTCTTATAACTAACGAATTGATATAGATAAATTATATGCATACTAAAAATTATAAAATAACATAAATAATATTTAGAAATATTTATTTGTATCATATATGTATTTACATGTAGGTTAAAATACATGAAATTACTTAAATTACCCAAAATATGTTAAAATAATATTAAATAATTAAAGAAAATTTATAAATAATTAAAGAAAATTCAAGAAAAATATGGAAAAGTGTGAAATTGTCTAGAAATGTGGTGTGGAAGGCTAGGAATAGAAGTTGAAAAATTAACTAATGAAAATTAGCCAAATAGAAAGTGAAAAAGGAAGAGATAATGGGCATGTGACAATTGGAAAATGGAAAAAAAAAAAAAAAAACCTAACCACCTCTATAAATTTAGAAACCACATATTAAACTTCATTTTGGTCAATTAGATACCAAATAAAAAATAAAAAATTAAGAGAGCTTAAGAAGAGAGAAGAGAGTATTTTTACAAAAAAAAAAAAACATAATAATGTGCATTTAAGGCTTATAAAGGGAACCCACATTTGAAGACCACCTAGAGAGAAATGACCGCCACCACTAGATAGTGCACCCCACGCCTAGAGTTGTAGACAATAGTGGAGCTACCACTGGTGGTTGGAAGTTTGTCAATTGGTGAGTTCTGATTTTTCTTCTGAATTTATTTAATTAGGTAAAAATATTAAATATGTATGAAAAATTATGAAATTTGGTTTTTGTAGGTATTTTTGTATGTAGAATTACAATATCAAACCATATTTTTACAATTATAAGCACTTATATAGGTTCCTTAAGAGCGAGCCTAATTTTAATGAATTTTGTATAAATTTTCAAAAATAGTAAATAATGTTATTTTAAGTTAATTTTTGGTATACATATTCCTTATAAGATATATTTAATTTACATGAAAATAATTTTTGATAAACCATACATTTAGTATTTATTAAAATCATTTTGTTGAATCTACTATATTTTTCATATGAAAGAAATAATAGGTTTTAAATTCAATTCCTTGATGAATCTAATTTGTAATGACTTTTAAAGCTTAGTTATAATTTTGGAAATATTTAGTTTGAATCTTATAATTTTATTTGGTCATTTACCTAATTTAAGCTAATTTCTAGCAAAATCGGACCTAAAATTGATATATCGGAAAATAAGATATGCTAAACTATCTTAGTACTTTTTATGATCATAATATAACAACTATAATTTACTAAGTATAATATATTTTCGATAGATTTAATGGAGATTAGATACTAATTATTATATATTTACCTTGCGTTTATACATAATACGTACTAAATATGTAAGTAAAGGAGTATATTTAAGTTAATTTTGTAATTTAGGGTAATTAGGTGTAAAATTATGATTTAGGATATAATTAGACATTTGATATGTTATTAGATGATGAAGGATGATATATGTAGTGTTAGAAATATTAAATAAGTGATTTAGGAGTGAATTATGTAATAACACATAATATGTAAATCTAGGAAATTAATGAATGGAAAATATTATGTCAAAATTGAAAATATAATAATAATAATAATAATAATAATAATAATAATAAATTTGATATGAAATATAAATTTATATAATTATATGAAAAATATAAATTTTTCTCACATTAAGAGCTAAATTAGTTGTTAAATTAAGATTATAGTGTACTGTAAAGACTAAAATACTAGTTAGAGACTAAATACAATATTTAAGATACCTATAAGCCCTAAATGTAAGCTCTATAACTATAGAATCCAGTTTAATACGTAAAGTTTAGAGCGATCAGCTAAAGGATTCGATCAAGCCTAAATTATAAAATAAAGCTAAAAATATTAGTAAAAGTAATTTCGAAAGTTTGAATTTAAGAAAATAAGTAATAAAATAAGATAATGTAAAATTTTTAAATTTTAAGTATATTACTCGTTATCTATCAAAAATACGTAAAATGCATTCCAACAACTAACAAATCACGAGAGATAAATTATATGTACACTAAAAATATGAAATAACATAAATAATATTTAGGAATATTTATTTATACCATATATGAATTTACATATAGGTATAAACATGAGAAATTACTTAAAATACGCGAAATATGTCAAAATAAGATTAATTAATTAAACAAAAATCAAGAAAAATGAGGAATGATCCAAATTTGAGGCATGGCAACTTGTAAAGAGAGAAACAAAATTGACCAATTAAAATGCAATAAATAGAAAGTGAGAAAAAGATAAGATAAGGCTCATGTTACCTCAATTTAATGCACAAAAAAACCCCAAGATCTCTATAAATAGCCAAATTTTTACAAAGGCTCATTTGGTTAGTTTGAAACTCTAGAAAATTTGAGAGCACTGAAATTGAGAGTGAATTAGGGTTTTTATAAAGATTAGCAAAAATCTGTATAATTAAGGGCTTAGAGGAAAACCAATACCCAACAAGCACTTGGAAGTGGATGGCCACCACCACCACACGGTGGCGGTAGTGCCCAAGACGACTGATAAGGCCTTGGTGGCTGACGGTGGCTGAAGCAGCCAACACTAGTAAGTTTCGATTTCTTCTCGATTTTTCTTAAATTTTTAAAAATGTTAAAATATTTGGAAAATTATGAATCTTGTTATTCTAGGATATTTTAGTGTGTATATTTAGAGAAAAATTTTATTTTGATGAATTTACGTCTAGAAATATACTGTCCTTAAAAAACTGTATAAACTCGAACTTTGTTCAAATTAGAAATAAATAATCTTAAGAGTGTAGTTTTAAGCCCAAAATTTTTATATAGACTACTTAAGAGTTATATAACAGTGTTATGAAGTCCTTTTTCAAAAATTAATTTTTTAAATTTTTATATAATTTTTAGGCCTTAAAATGATGCATAAATGGGTAATTTAGAGCTAACTAAGTAATTAAATAAATAATTACTGATTTAGTGCATAATTATTTATTTTAAGATGTTGAAATCTGATGACGTATGATATTGTAGCATTTAGGGTATTAGATGTAATTATTAGGGTATTATATAGTATATATGTAATTGGTAAAAATGGTATATTTTAAGTTAATTTTGTAAATTAGGTTAATTGGGAGTAAAATATGATTTCGGATGAATTTAGATATTATGAGATGTTAATTGACGTTGAGAAATGATATTTGAAGTGATAGGACTATTAGATACGTATATTATGTACGTAATAGGTGATAATATATAATATGCAAAATTAGAAATATAATAAATAGAAAATGTTAAAATAAAAATCGATAAGATGATAATAATAAAATTATATAATAAATCTGATAGGAAACTTAAATTATGGTAATTATATGAAAAATGTAAAATTTTCTCATATCAAGAGTAAATTTGGTAGTTAAATCAAAATGAGAATATACCGCATGAACTAGAACAATGATTAGGAATAAAAAGTACTATTTAGGATACCCAAAAATAATGTGATTAATTTCACATTATGGATCGGAATAATTTCCTAGGTTTTACGTATAAAATTCATAATCGAACACCGAGTTAAAATCTAATTTAGAAATCAATTAGGAAATTGAATTAGAACCCAGCTCAAAAATTAAGAATCATTGTAAAAGGCTTAAAAACCTAAATAAATGGGTATATTAAACACTAAACAAAAGATAACAATAAGCTATTGGATAAAACTAATCTTTAGCAGTTATATAGAAAACTAAAACAATATTTGTATTATAAAGATTTTTTACAATAGCCAATACGAGACGCACCTTGAGTGAGCAAGCGAAGAGCTCAAGTAAGTTGAGATTAATATATTACGGTATTTTAAAGTACTAATTTATAGTACTTAGAGGCTTGAATTGTATATGATTATACTTGTTAAATAGTTGACCATAAGCATGTGCTTGTTTCTGAGTTTAAAAATATGATTTTGATTATTGTTCTGGCTTATATTATGTGATTTATATGAAATGGTTGATCATCCTAAAGTAAACCTAATCGAATATATAACTTGTAAACATAAATCGGACCTACATAGCAACCCATTAGGGGAAACCTAGGGTTCTCCAGCTAAATATCAACCCCTTCAAAAAGGATAGCGCTATATAGTATAATTGATCACTTCTTCATCCTTAATTGAACTAAGTGACAGATGAGGAGGTCACAGTAATGATGAAGTCAATTGTTCGTAGGTAGTCGTGAGAGGAGCGGTGTCTTCATTGCACAAGCTTAGGTTTGGTCATAAGTTGTTACATTAACGGAAACTCCTCAACTCAAATTAAAGTGGGTGCAATTTCTTTAATCTCATGACGGGTTGAACAACGTCGTGCAATGGCATTTGCTTGAACAGACATAATAATTTGGTTGATAACTCTATTTGTGTTTGCTGTATGGTTTCAAGTCTCCATCCCAACTTATTGAGCCCGCCCACATCCCTATAGATGTTGTTGTAGATGCTAAATAGGAAGCGCTTACAATTACCTTGGAGCTAGTAACTGCTGGATTTGGGGAGTGAGGAAATACATCTGAAGCACAAATATATCTTTAAGGTCTTAGCTTTTATCTAGAATCTTTTATTTTCAAATAATGTATTACTTAGGAAGTAGAGGATAATAAAACATTATTTGTAATACTTAAATCTTAGTATTTGTATATATTTCCATACTTTCTTAGGTAAATAACTTATTTAATTTATGAACTATTTACTTTAAAGCGGTTTAATCGTGGACGCCTTATATAGATTAAGTCTAAGATAGCAACTGTAAGGTCAACTTTTATCATAGAATGGTTTACAAGGCAGGACTGTTACGACTTTACTACTTCGGGGCATGACAATACTCGAACATAGTATGATTAATTTCATATTATAGTTCCAAATGAAATCTTAAGATTACATATAATACCTATAGTTAGAACTGAATTAGAACCTAAATCGAAATTGGATTCACAAAACGAAATTAGAACCTAGCCTAAATTAAGAATAAGTGTAAAAGAAAAAACTCGAATAATTAGGTACAACAAAATACTAAGCTAAAGATAACATAAAGAAATATCGAATAAAGCTTATATAAGATAGTTATATGAGTACTAAAATAACATTTATATTATAGAGATTATTGACAATGGCCTGTGCGACTCACATCTTGAGTGAGCAAGAAGGGAATCCAAGTAAGTTGGAATTAATATGTTATTGTATGTTGGAGTACTAATTTACAGTATTTAGAGGCTTAAAATTGTACTTGATTATGTTTGCTAGATAGTTGACTGTATGCATGCTTTTATGTACTTATTTCTGAGTTTAATGATATGATTCAGGTTTAGTGCTCTGGCCTATATTTGTGTGATTTGTTTGAAATGATTGAATACCTTAAACTGAATCTAATTAATATGACTTATAACTCTAAATCGAACATGCATAGCAACCCATTAGGGGAAAAATTAAGGCTCTCTGGCCAAATACTGACTTCTTCGAAAGTGATAGCATCGGATAACATAATGAATCCCTTCTTTATCTTTAGTTGAACTAAGTAATAGGTGAGGAGGTCGCAGTAAGAGTGAAGTTAATGGTTCAAAAGTAGTTGCAAGAAAAGTGATGTCTCCGTTGCATAAGCTTGGGTTTGGTCGTAAGCTAGGGTTTGGTCGTAAGCTAGGGTTTGGTCGTAAGCTATTACATAACATGGAAACTTCTCAACTTGGATTAGAGTGGGTATAATTACTCTAATCTCATGACAAACCGGACAACGTCGTACGATGACATTTGCTTGTACATGCATTGCATTTAACTAATTTACATGTTAACCCTATTTATGTTTAATGTATAGTTTTAAGTTTCTGTCTCAACTTATTGAGTGATTGGTTGCTCACATCCCTATAAATGTTGTTACAGGTGCTAGCTAAGAAGCAGCTATATAACTACCCAAAGCTAGCAACTGCTAAATCTTAAGAAGTGAGGATAATAACCTGAGGAGTAATCGCACTCTCAAGTTTGGATTTTATCTTGAAAACTTTTAATAATAATTTATGTATTTCTCAAATAGATTATAATTAGGCTACTAAATCTTATAAACATATTTAGATTATTTTAGTGTAAACATGTATTTTTCATAATTTCATATGTAAAAAAGAAAAAAAACATGTTTATTTATGAACTGTTTACTTCAAAGCGGATTAATTGTGGACACTTTGTGTAAATCAGGTCTAAGATAATGACTGTAAGATCAGCTTCTATCCTAAAATGGTTTATACGGTAGGATTATTACGACTCTACCGCTTTAGGGCATGACATGGAATATATTCTAAACTTTATGAAATGGAAAAGTTCATATAAAAAATCATTAAGAGTATTTAATACACTTTGTAAGAGATTAAAGAATAAAATTTTTACCTTTTCATTGTAACATTTGTACTAATTGAAATCTAACCATCAATTTATAAAGCAAAATTAATATATAACACTTGTATAAATTTTGTTTTCAATAAACATATATTAGAAAAATGTTTGAATTTGAAATTGCAAGTAGAGCAAAAATAGCAAATAGACATAAATATAAGTTTTTTTTTTTATTTCCTTTCACGATAACTTTAAAATTTGTTCTATTGGTTATGCTAAAATAAAAATTCATTTAAGGTATTACATAATCAATCATTCAACAATCCACATTCATTTTCATAACATTAGTAATAAAAGAATGCTATTAAGCTAAGTTATAACCAGTATTTTTTATTAATAATTTATGCAATAATATCGAGACAATTAATAAGATGAGTAAAGTAATGATTATTTATGGTGTACATTAATAAAAAATTAATTTATCTAGTTAGATATAACTTTATAATAATGAACTCAATGCTAGTAGTTATTATAAAAAAAAAAAAATAGGTTAGAAGAAAACAAAAGAAAATGTTACTTAAGTAATAAATATATCTTGAAAAAGTAAAATGCTACTCGTGAGATATGAATTTAAAGCCTTCCATTTATAAAATATATACGTAACTACTTAACCACGCTTAATATTGTGACATAAATTACTCTGTAAAATATATGGTATATAATTTTTTCTTTTAAAAAATTTAAAGAAAAATTAACTTTTTTCTTGAGTTGGGAGCGTTGAACCACTTTCGGTCTCTCCCAAAGTCCATCCATGCTTAGCATATGATTGATAATTCTTCCCTAATATATACGTATAGAAATTATAATGCAACTACTTAAGCAACAATAAATGGTTAGCCCACTAAGTTTTTATGTTTCATAAGATTCCAGATTCATGACCTAGCTAGAAGATTGCCATGATAAGTCACCATTACAAGCCCTTTGAGCCTTAGATATGATTGAGAGAAAAGTTTGTAGCTAAATGCTTAGCCTTCTATTTTTTTTTTCATTATTTTTTAATTTGGTGTCTATATTTTGTGAGTCAAATTTATTTTTATATTCTTTTTCTTAACTTTTTCTCCCATAAAAACAATTAATTTTATTAAATCTTAGCCATTATCAACATAGGCATCAAACAAAGCACCATAAGATGAAATACTCTGAGAATAAAAAAGGATGAACTTCTAGAGTGGGGATGGAAAGTTATACCACCAATCCTAAGGACACATCCCTCTCTTAGTAAATGAAGCCACCCAATAAGCAACTCTTTTCTAAGAACATGTACGAAAGAAAAACTTGTAGCCCTATTAGCTAAAGGGCCCTTTATTTTTGACATGAGGAATAATAGCCTAATGCAAATGCTGATATTGCCCATTAACTACTTGAATAAGGCCTATCCTATTGGATTCGAAAATAACATTATTCCACTTTAACTCACAAGCCATCTACATGCCTTTTGAAAGTACTATTGCTTCTACCTCCTCGATATTAGCACAAGTGACAACTCTAGCTTTCCATTCGATAACTTAGCCTAGATCATTTCTAAAAACCAATCCCTATAGCCGTGCGGTTAAAAGCAAAGCCCCAAGATGCATCCATGTTTGCCTTGAGATAAGGATTGATTGGACAATACCATAGCTCTATCATCTCCATTTGTTGTATTGTATCCCCAACGTCTTCTTGCAAACCCTTTTCTTTTCCTTCCTAACAACTAAAAAGAAAAAGCTAGAAGGCAAGATTACAGCTTTAGGATCTAATTTCTGCCCTCGTACAAAGCCTTGTATCTCATTTTCCATATATTCCAAGCATAAGATATTGATGTTTCTCTCCATCTCCCTACTTAAACCTAGATTCCTCTACCAAATCCATTACATCCTCAAACATCAAGCAAGTTGCAAGCTTTATCCTTTTCAACTCTAATATCAACCCTATTAAACGACACTGTTGCAGTCCACTCGTACAATAGCAGCATATGTTCAATGTTTTCATTATCACCATAGAAAGGGCACAAGTAAGATGGAGTGATTCTTCACCTACAAAGATTCTTAAAGGTTGGTAACAAGTTAAAGATAACATGCCAAAGGAAGTGCTTTATCTTCAATAAATTATCTATATTCTATAATCTTTTCCATTAAGTTTTTGAAACTACATGAGATGATGAAGGCTCAAGATGATTATGGATCTATGTTTCTTCCTTTAGAAAGTAATAGGCAAACTTCACAGTGCAAACTCCTTGTTGAGTAAAAGGCAATATTATAGAATCACTCTTATTCAGATCTCTAACAGGTAAGGCACGAATACTCTTTAATTCCTTAGGATCCAGGTATTGTTTTAACAATCTAATATTCCACTCATTGATCATAGGATCTATAAAGTGATTGATTTCACACCTGACTGTAATGTTTCTAATTGAAGTCCAAAGTTTGTGCCTCTCTAGTGAAGGTAACCATCTATCCTCTCATATTTTTATTTTGTGCCCTTTATTCAACTCCATATCACCCCTTCAAACAAAGGTTTTTTTCCTTACACTAAACCATTTCAAGCCCACAAAGCCTTCCTTACCTTTGTACCATATCTAAAATCATCATGAAGGGAAGTACACACCTTTCATGACTTTAGCCCATAATGCTTCAAGGTTTGCTTCTAAGTACCAAGCTAGCATAATACCGGATTAAATAAGTACAAGTCCTTCAACCTAACACCATCTCTTTCCTTAGGCATCGTCCAATGTTCCTAACTTTTCTACTGTGTCCTTTGCTCTTCTTTCTTTTGCCCTCATCAAAAGTAAGCTAGTATCGAATTAATCTTATTACACTACCTCTTAGGGAATCTAAAGCATGTCATAGAGTAAGCATGGATGGCCATGGCTACTAATTTAATTATAATCTTTACCTACCTTACTAAGCAAGTGTTGTTTGTAAGACTCACAATCAGGAGTTCAAGATTTAGTTCGTAAAATTTAGGGCAATCGAGCAATATTGTTCGATCCAACCTAAATTTTATGATGAAGTTAGGAATATTACTAAAAGTTATTCCGTGAGTTTGGATTTAGGAAAATAAAGAATAGAATAATTAATTATTATAATATTAAATTATATGTAAATTTCTCTTTATTTATCGGAAACACATAAAATAAGTTTCGATAACAAACTAATCGATAGAAATAAATTATATACACACTAAAAATCATAAAATAACATAAATAATATTTAGGAGTATTTATTTGTACCATATATGAATTTAAATGTAGGTAGAAATATGCGAAATTACTTAAAATGCCTGAAATATACTAAATTAATACTAAATAATTAAAGAAAATTCATAAATTATTAAAGAAAAATCAAGAATAATTAGAACAAGCATGGAAATTTTTGGAATAAGGCATATCAAACAGAAAATTAAAGTAGAAAAATTAACCAATAAAATTTAGCTAAATAAAAGTAAATTGGAAGAGGATAAGACTTATATCAAGTAAATTTAATGCATAAAAAATCTCTTAAAGCTCTATAAATACCCAAATTAAATCAGAAGCTCATTTGGTCTATTTCGAGTTGTAGAAAATTGGAGAGAACCGAAAATTAGAGAGAATTAGGGTTTTTCAAAATATTACAAAAATTCCATATAGTAAGGGCAATTGAATCGAACCCATAAACCACCACCAGCTAAAACCGAACCACTACAACCACTATACTCCATACCCAACGCTTAGACTGGCTGACACACCCTAGACCGCTATTGGTGGCCAGAAGTTCAAAAGTCTAGTAAGTCTCAAATTAGCTTGATTTTGTGAAATTTATTAAAATTATTAATTTTATCCAGAAAATTATGAATTTTATTATTTTGATGTTTTATTATATATAGATTTAAGGGAAAATATTTATTAGGTTTAATTACATCTGAAAATATAGGGTACTTAAGAAATAATATAAAACCAAACATATTTCGAATTAGAAATAAATAGGCTTAGAAGTGTAGTTTTAGACTCAAAATTTTTGTGTACACTACTTAAATGATATAGATTAGTGCCTCGAAGCCCTTTCTTAGAAATTAATTTTCAAAAATTTTAAGTGATTTATAGGCCCTTAATATATATAATTAAGGATTTTTAGGGTTAATTAATGATTAATAGAACAATTAATGATTTGATATATAATTAAGGATTTCAAGTTATTCATATCCTATGTGGTATGATAATTGTGATATTTAGGGTGTTAGATGTGATTTTTAGGGGTATTATATAGTAAATATAGGTAATTTTGATAATATGTGAAATTGGAATTATGGTAAATATAAAATATTAAGTTAAAATGAATAATATATTAATAATATTTATACATATTAAATCTAGTACAAAACTTAAATTTAGGTAATTATAGGAAAAATGTAAAATTTTTTCACATCGGAAGTAAATTCGATACATTAATAAAGATTAAAATGTACCGAGTAGAATAAAATACTGATTTAGGACCAAAAGTGATAATTAGGATACTCAGGCCTAATGTAATTAATTTCACATTTATGTTCGAATTGTATTTTTAGGATTTACGTATAATACTTATAGTTAAAACCGATTTAGAACCTAAATTGATTTCGGATTCGAAAATTGAATCCTTAACTAACCTAAAATGAATTGATGATACATAATAATATACAAATGGAAATCTTAGTTAAATCTTAATCTAAAGTTGATATATAACATAAGGATATAAATACTAAAAGAGTATTTATATAGGAGACGCGGAAATAAGTTGACCTACGATGAGTTGAGTGAGCAACCTAAGAATTTTAGATAAGTTGGGATTAATACATTACTTTATTTCGGAGTACTAATTTGTAGTACTTGAAGGCTTGAAATTGTACTTAATTGTGCTTGTTAGACAATTGACTGTGCGCATGTACTTGTTCTGAGTTAATGATATGAATCTGGATTACTGTTCTGGCTTGTATTTGTGAAAATATTTTGAAATGATTGAACACCTTAAACCGAATTTAATTAAATATTTGACTCATAAATCTAAACTAAACTTGTATAGCAACTCATTAGGAGAACGTTAGGATTTTCCAGTCAAATATTAACCCTTTCGGAAGCGGTAATGCTAGATAGCATAATTGATCACTTTTTCATCTTTAATTAAACTAAGTGATAAGTTCAAAGGTCGCGATAAGAGTAAAGTTAATGGTTTGAAGGTAATTATGAGAGGAGCAGTGTCTTAATTGCACAAGCATAGGTTTTGTTATGAGCTGTTGTATTAATGAAAACTCCTCAACCCGGATTAGAACGAGTGTAATTTCTCCAATCTCACGATGAGCCGAATAACATCGTGCAATGGCATTTGCTTAAACATGTATTGCATTTAAGTCTTCATCCCAACTTACTGAATTATGGTTATTCACATCCTTATAGACGTTGTGTAGGTGCTAGCTAAGAAGCGACTTACATTTACCTTGAAGTTAGCAACTGCAGGTTCCTAGAGAGTGATGATATAAAACCGAAGATATGATACACTCTCAAGTTCGAAGTTTATCTTTAAAGTTTTTTTTTTTATGTATTTCTCAAGTAGATTATGTTCAAGCTACTAAATTTTGTAATATATTCATATTATTTAGAATAAATATGTATTCCTTATAATTTCATCAGTAAATAATATGTTTATTTATGAACTATTTATTTCAAAGCGAGTTAGTCATGGACGCCATGTGAAAATCAGGTCTAAGATAGCAGCTAAAGTGTCAGCTTCTATTCTGGAATGGTTTGTACAGTAGGACTATTACAACTCTATCACTTCAGGGCATGACATTATTTCTAAACCTTCATTTTTTTTAATTACCTTATCATTAACAAAGGATAAAGCTTTATACTTTAATCTCCCCCATTGGGTAGGTAACCTTAAGTAAGTGCTTGGATTAGTTGTCGATAGAATTCCTACAGCTTTAGCAACTTCTTTCTATACTTCAATCGCAACATTTCTACTGAAATAAATGCTCGATTTATCCACATTCACTTCTTATCCTGAAGCTAAACAATAAGATAATAAGATATCCATCATCTTCCTGACTTCGTCTCTCATAGCTTCCATGAAAAACAGTGAATCATCTGCAAAAAATAGGTGAGATAATCTAAGACATGTTCTCTTCATAGAGATGCCAGATAAATTCCCCTCCTACATGTGTTTAGAAATCCCTTTAAACAAAACAAAAGCAAGTAAGATAAGCAAATAAGGTGACAAAGGTTCAACTTAACATAACCCTCTCCTTAGCTTTACCTTATTGATTCTTTTCCCATTAACCACAATATTGAATTCAATAGTGCATACACATTGCATAATCCATTCCACCCATTATAAAGCAAATCCATATTTAAGAAAAACTTTTTTAAAAAAGGGTCACTCGACACTATCATAAGCTTTACTCATATATATTTTTAAAGCACAAAATGATTTTTTCCCTTTTCTCTTATTATTCAAGAAAATGAAAAACTTCATACGCCATTAAAATATTGTCATGAATAGTTCTCCTCAAAATAGATACACTTTCATTTTCATAAATAAGCTCTCTTAAGAATGGTTTTAAACGACGGGCCAAGATTTTAGAAATAATTTTATATAGAAAGTTCCAAAGGCTTATATGTCTAAAGTGAGACACCTGTTGGGGATGCGGCTTTTTAGGGATTAAAATGAGATCAGTAGTGTTGAGTGAACAAGGAAATTTACTTGCTTGGAAGAAAAGTTTGATTACCTCTATTACTGGTGTCCCCATTATCTTCTAAAGCTTATGTTAAAATAATCCTGAAAATCCATTAAGGCCTAATGTTTTGGATCCTTTAAGTTGAAAGACAACCCTCTTAATCTCATCTTAATCCATATCACTACACAATTCATTGTTCATTTCATCACTCACCACACTATCAACCTACTGCAAGCACTACTTATCGCTTTCACATCCTATTGAATTAAACAACTTTCTAAAATAATCACTAAAAGCTCTTGCAATTTCTTACTCATCCTCCAACCATGCACCATCACAATTTTAAACCTTCAACACCTTATTTTTACTTCTTCTATATAGGGTTAAATGATAAAATAAATAGTATTTTTATCCCCCAACATCATCCACTTAGATCTAACTCTTTGATGCCAATATTTTTCTTAATTTTCCCATACTATGTTAAGTTGTCTAAATAATCTCTCTTCTTCTTCCATGTCAAGCCATGCGGATCACTTTGCAAATTAGTGATTTCTTTTATCAAGCGGTCAACTTCCTTCCTATTATTTGGAAATTCATTCTTACTCTATAGCATCAATTCCTTTTGACAAGAATCTAGATTAAGCAAAACATAATCCCAGTTATATGTAAATCTATCCCTTTGCCAACTCCTCTCAACCACTTTTTGACACTTTAGAGATAAAAGCCACATATTTTCAAATGTAAAAATTTTTCACCCTTAGAATCCTCGGCATCCAAATGTACTAACAAAGCAACATAATCCTAATCATACGTTGGTATATGCTCACTCTTACAAGTTTGGATATTTCTCTATCCACTCTATAGACTCAAGTCCTCTATCAATATGCTCTCTAATCAACACCCCATTTTCTCTTTTATTAATCTATGTGAATTTCAAATCTATAAATCCCAAATCTTAGAGATCCATATCCTCAATCATTTCCTTAGGTCCATTAACCATCATTCTTTGGATGCTTTTGCCACCTTCTTTCCCATGCTTGTAAAGTAAAGCATTGAAATCCCCACTACATAATTAGGTCTCATTTTTTTGTGGGCCAAAGTCTCTTAATTTGTTCCAAAGCCTTCTTTTAAGCTGAAAATTTGCAGAGGAATATACCCATGTAATGTGTTCGAAACATTCTCCATTTGCACATCTTAAAAGTGAGTCTATTACATAATCATTAGCATAGCTAGTCTCAATAAGCTGTTATTCCACCATAAGGCAAAGCCACTAGCTAAACTTCTTCTATCCACATAAAACCCTCCTTTGTATCTCAAATTATTCCTTAACCACTCTAAATTACTCTCTTTATTTTTTGTTAACATAAGAAAACAACCGTAGGATTATACTTATTTATTAGGCTTCTTAAATTTTGAACTTTCTCGGGAGACTTAATCTTTGATAATTCCAACAAAATAGCTTCATGCCGTATGTGGCAATTCCAAGCCAGCCACCACCGTCTTTAAAGTCATAACTGGATATCGGGACTTCCACGTAATTATTCATTTAACAAAATTCTTCTACAGTTTGATAAGTAATCTTGACCTGTTTTCTAATTCCCCCACCGTACTTTCTTCCCTTACTACTTTTATTTTTTGGGCTTTTTCCTTTTTTTACGTATTTTTCTAACTTTTGTTTTTCTCTGTATTTTCTACATTCAACTCCTCGAGCACACCATTCTCCACTTTTAATTTTTTTTCACTTCAATAACTTCCTCCTCCCCTTCCCAATTTCATTTCAAGTTAAGATTTCCCGTAGCAACTAATAATTTTCCAGGTGGTAAATCACCCGTTGATTTTGCTATCGATGCAGATTGCTTCGGGGTTACCACTGTGTTGTGCAGAAGTAAGGAAGACAAGTTGACTTGTAAATCAAACAACTCCCGACGACCGTCGTGGTCTTGTTTGAAATCAGGTAAGTAAATACTTTCTTTCGCAAAAGAATTATCTTTGGGTCTTTAAGTATGAATCAGGGTCAAATGGTTGTTAGTTGGAATTGGAATTTTCAGATGCTGCGTAGTAGTGTTTGAACTTTTGTGTCCGGAATGTGGACCGAATTTTTTGGTTTAAGAACTTGGTTTGGTGAAGAAACTGTGTTTTTTAAGGTAGGGTTGACATCTTTAGGTAAAGGTTTGGAAGTAAGGGTTGCATTTGTACTATGAGCAATTATGTCATTGTCATTGGATACTTCCCTTTGTTTACAGCTACAACATCTAACCAAATGTGTTAGGGTTCAGATTATCTTTTTCTCCCTTCCTACTTTCACCATCTCCTTCACTACTCCCACTTCTTCACACTATATTAGCTCTTGAACCCAGACCCATCCACTCAAGCTTCGTTAAGATGACCAAGCACAACCAAAGCACCAATCATCGAGTCGTTCACATTTTAGCAGCACTCTGTATTTAGTACTCGGCCCCTTATTCACTCACACATGCGATTTATGAGGAGCATCGACAGGGATCTTAATTCTAGCACTAAGAAAAGCTCTCCGCTCATCCTTCTCCAAAGTGATGGGTTCAATATCAACTACCTCACCAATTCTTCCACCAATAACTTTCGCATTAGATTGGGTCATATTTTCAAGCTTCAATCCATGGATTACATCTAAAGGAATTTCCTCGAAGTTCAAATGACCACTCCATTCGGCTAAAAACCATGCAATATCCCAAAACTGACTATATACTATCCTCCATTAATTTTATCAAAATTGGTTCGATTAGTCTTATTCAGTAGGAACATGTTAGTACAGATATATGAAATGGAATGAACTCCAAATCCTCTCCGGGCAATCTTGTTGAGGATATTATTAAAAATTATCTTCGCCACAATTAATATCTCCTTTTCCTTGATAGGTTCTGATGACTCAACACCATGATTGACTAGGAGCACTTCATCAAAGTCAGGAGGAGTGGGGTTACTAGCATCTGAAGTTGAAGCCATACATCTGGAGACAAAGTAACAAGATAAGTTTTTGTACACGAAGAAAACTACAGACTCAATTACGAAATGAAAATTACTAGAATCACAAAGAAAGGTCGAGCGGATGAAATGAGAATGTGCAAAAGCAAAATATTGACAAATGATCGAAAATCTAGTAATGATGTAAATTCTGAATTTGGAATGACTCTTCTCTATTCGCTATTTTTGTTCCTTCTTTTTTTTATTTTTCTATTTTATTTTATATTTTGTTTTTTGGGAAATCGAATGAAGATTTGTTAGGCCACAAAGTGTATCGAAATGAAGAGCTGAAATTCTAAAAGACGAATGCTCGAATTAGTTAGAATCTATTCATGTCATATATGGAAGCACACAAAATTATGAATAACAGAAAGGAAAGGGAAAGAGAGAGAAAAAGCAACCCAAAACCAACACTTAATTGGTGTAAGCACTCTCCTGGTGAGAGAAATCTCTGTCTAGAAAGCTAGAGGGAGAACCAACCGTGCAGTGTAAATTACTTGTTGGCCTCTTTTCTTTTTCATACTAGTCGTTGTGGTGATTCAAAAGTTTAATCACCAAAATCCTAAGAGAAAAATATAGAAAGTTCAAAGAAAAGTTTAATATACATGTATAAAAAAGAAAGCTCTAGCGTCGCCACCACTTGAGTTCAGCGAACATAGAAGAGAAAAATAAATGGAATTGCTCCGACCCCTTCTCAACTTGTTTATTGGACTCGGTTAAAGGGGAGAGCATATAAAGAGAAAAAGGCCCCCTCATTCTATTTGGCTCACACACAAAAAATGGCTTACCATTTATTTGTGCTTTTGGGCTCCAGTAAAAGACATTTCTATCCTACTTATAATTTCATTTGGATCGAAAGAAAATAGAAAAGTGCAAGTACTTCGGCCGAGTTCCGGGTCTATCCGAGGCTTATTCAATTTTCTGCTTCGGCTAGGCCGTGGGAAACCTAATGAGTTTCTCTCTATTTACTCAATACTTTCTTAATTAGATTAGACTTTTCTTAATTATAAACGAGTTGAATCAAAACAATACAATAGCAAACTCGCACTTGAGTAGATTGAGTGTAAAATTTTGAGTTTGAACTCAGCTCAAATTTCTAGAGACAAAAAAAAAAAAAAAAAAACAAAAAAACTCAACTCAAAATGATACTCATCATTTAAATTCCATTCAAGCTCAATTAACACCGCAAGATAATCTAGTTAAACATTTAGAAGTTTGAGTTCAATTCAATAAACTACTCAAATAATAAATTCATTTTCAACTTACCTGTTACTAAGTCAAACTTAAATAAATATCAAGTTAAAATTGATAGCTCTCGAATAGGATAAACTCATTTACACTCCTAAATAAGGGCTAGTAAGAGATAGAGAGGTTGAAATGGGTTAATGCCAAAATATGTTCATATCATCATCAGAATTGATAATATAAAAATATTGGTTAGCGTAAAGTTTCAGCCTTTAGATTAAGAACCCAATATTTGTTGAAGTTACTCAGCACATTCAACATTTTGTTTGATATAGTAGATAGAGACTGAGAGTGTTGTGTCTTGAAATGAAGTGATCGGTGAATTTATTCATTGAGTTCATAAATATATTCTTGCACATTTCTTAACAAAATTTATTGCTTTTCTTCCCCCAGACACTATAATTGTTGGAAAATATTAAAACAAACCACTGCTATTTGCGGTAATATCAGTAGGGAACTTTCCAAGTGGTTACATACAGTTTCCTTTGTTGTTTATCTGCTTTTACAATTTACATGAAGTTGATACTTCTTGTTGTACAGAATTTGAACTGCATTTGTGCAAAAGCAAACGCTTGCAATGGCACTTTCGGTGTCTACAGAAGTGATGATTCGTTAAAACCACCTGAGATGAAAGTTCTTTGTTTGAATTCCGCATCTTATGGCTATAGGGTAACATATCGATAATATATTTACACTACTTCCTACATATACAACGTAGTACATGTTGGGTTTAAGTCGATGTAACCGGTACTCCTGCAACGTCTACGTTGTTTAGCTTCAGTCTTCAGCGGACTGTAAATGTTGTTGACTCCACAGAAGATTGAGGAACATGTCCAGAAGAAAGCCCTGTGATTCTGCGTTTCCACCAATCATATGCTTTTATTTTCGTTACATGCTGAGGTTCATGTAATATATACAAATAGGTAAATGCATTAGTGAGGGAGAATTATAGTTGTGCACTTTCACCCCAAGAAAGCCACTCACTGGGGCTAGGCAATTTGGAAGAACCAGCCTAATGGTTGCCAAAATTAAACCGAAAATAGGAAGTATATCGGTACAGGAGTGATCGGTCCATGAACAACTTATGTTGTGCTCCTAAGATGTCGATTTTAATAGGGAAGAATTGGGTTCATGCTCCTACTATGCCTAGATAAGAAGAACCCGCTGCTGCACGAGTGTGATCTTGTGATCAAGGTAGGAATTTCCTGCAATAAAGAACAATTAGTTTTCGTAGACACTACCTCTCCATCATCCTTGGCTTTCTGATCTTCCAAGTCTTTTGAGGCATGGTCTAGACGAAAATTAGCCAGAAAGGAAGTAGTCCTTGAAATCGAAGCTGATGAAGATTGAACCAAAACCGAATTACTAATCGGTTTTACCTCTTCTTCCATTGCTTGGTGGTTGTCACCGGGTTCACCAACGATTTTCATTTCAGAAATCTCATGAGGTTGATCCAAGCCCTCCTTGGGAACTCTCTCATTATCTTCTTCTAGGATTTCATCTGCATCGTCTCTTGGAACTACTGAATCCAAATTCTGGACACTCCCCATTTCACCATTTACCCTCAAATCCTGCCCCTGCAAATCTTCACGTAAATCCGAATTATGATCCTGCTGATCAGTCACCTCTCCTGGAGGCAGAGGAGAGGGCCTCGATCCATTGGAATTACCTGATTCGGATAAGATATTTGCACGACACAATGGACAATTGGTGTGAGACCTTAACCAAGTGTCGATACAAGATATGTGAAATGCATGACTACACTTTGGCAATAACCGAACTGTTTCACCATCTTGAAATTCATTCAAGCAGACAGAGCACTCTGTTCCTTCAATCAAACCTTCGCTCTTTTTATACCTGCAGATAGTGATCGAGTTTATAATAGATTGTTGCAAACCTATGGTTGCGATGAACCATATTGGATGATCCACATGGTTTTCATCTAAGAAGTCTTCATTAGAGTCATCTAGAGAGGCAGCTTCCATATTATTCCTAGGTCGTTGAAAAACCGAGGATTTTGTTATGATGACGTAGAAAAGGACCAAGATTAAGGCTCCTGCCGAGGAAAGTGTAATGACCAAAGGAGAGATGTGAGTACCTTTGTTGTGAATCGTGGCGTGGAGTGGTGGAGAAGGAGGAGGAGGAGGAGGAGGTTGTGATGGTTGTACCGGAGGTGGAGGTGGGAGAAAGTAGAAGTCCGGGCAGTTGTATGGACATGTGGGATCACAAAAGTCAGGACATGTAATGGTTTGGTTTGTTGAGGAAAGTGTAGGGAAGAGCTTTCTGTTTTTTATCTCCATTAAAGGGGGGTGTAAAAGGGACTTAGGACAACAAGGAATGGAGGTAGAAGAAGACTCAGGCAGGAAGGGAGAGAGAGAGAGAGAGAGTTGATGGTGGAAGGCGAGTAGGGGTAATAGTTTGGCGAGGTTTAACTCAAAGGGAAGAAACAATGTCGTTTTCAAAGTTAAGTAGAGAGCTAAATCATAAGCATAATCAGAGGTTTGCCAATTCCACAATTTCCATTTCTTGAACGATCGACCGTATTTGGATATGCAAAGCCTTATGTACTATTTAGACAATTCAAGGTTATTTTATGATTACTTTTGAAATCGAGTCTCACGCCTTTATTACAAGTCAACGGAGTCCAATACATGGTTTTTTTCTGAAAAATACGACAGATCGAGTACCATCCCTATTAAATGGATGAAAATTGTAAAGTTTAGAAAAATTATTAGAACTCAATTCCTTATTTTTATGAGGATTAGGACTTTCACATGTATAAAAAATCTCCATAACGGTCAGATAGTATAAACGATGTTTTATTTTCGAAAACATAACTTTAACTTGCTTACTTGTCATATCAATTTTTAATCTAACCTTTTTTATATATTAACATTTAAGACGTAGGAAAACTTAAACGAATTTGGAATTTTATCGCTTATATTTGTATATAATTCACGACCGATTGCTTTGACAGGCAGTGTAATTTTGCCTCAGCCAATTGTGGAAGAGTTGGGCAGTTGATAAGGACAGGAACCTTGTTTATTGAAGAATTTTTCGGTCACATAGGTTTCTTGAAAGCCGGCTGACTATTATTACTCAGAATACATTTATATGGAAAACAAAAGCTGATGGTTTCGTACGAAAGGTGCTTTTACTCCACCATTTAATATGTTAGTTCATGTTTATGTTGTTGAATACTATAAAAAATATTAAAGAAGTTTTTGTTTATGGAGTGAAGTAAAACTAATAAAAGATGCTAATCATGAGAGGTGTTACAAAGCCTCTTGCGGATTCTCTGATTACAAACACCGGACTGGACCAGTTTCAAAACACCAAAAGATTAAAATAGGAAAACAATTGTTAGCACGGAACTTATATTATGAACGATGATATGCCTGTTGGATAAGTAATAGGCTATATATGGCTACAGGAGAGATGACGTATATGGTACTTAAAAGGTAATCAAGAGAGATGTAATAGAAAGAAAGAGTAGGTCAACTCAATTAGCTCGTAATGCTTTATTCAAAAGACTAAGTGTTAGATCATTTTTAAGTCATAAATCCGATAGCACGATAGCATTTGTGTAAAATTCTCTTATTCAAATGAGAAGGGGGAATGGATATTTATAGAAATTGGTTGTTAATGCCATCCATTAGTTTGCAATGACAATCAACGGTCAAAATCATTTCCTTCCTTAATGGACTACAAATGAACTCCTTTTTAGGGTTTAGGCTTAGTAAGGGTCTCATTTAACATGTGAGTCATATTAAAAAATGTTGGTATTAAACAGATCAATCCAACAACAACAGGCTTAATTCCAAACCCATCAAGTCATATCTCACTCAATCATCTCAATTATCATGGATTTGACTTAGTAGACCCTATCATCTTAACAAATAAGTCAACTATATCCCTTGAATGGGATTCACTCAAAACCTTACCAGTTTTGTACAACCCATTTACTTGCTCATCATTATTCCATTGGTTAGAGATAGATGGACAAATAGATATCATTTCTCTCAACCTTTATGCATTAATCCCTTAATAGAAAGGTACATGATTGGGAAACAATTGTGAAGATTGAATGATCGAAATTGTTCCAATTAGCTATTCTAAGCTATTTGTAATTGTTGTGGGCATTGTGTCAAATGTATAGAAATAATTATGGATTCGTTTTCGATATAGATATTCTCATAAGTTCTAGCATTGTTCGTGCATGTGTGACTTTGATTGCTCGAGGTTAGTCAGCTTTTAGATATTGTCTTAAGTGCTTTTAACCCAAGATACGAATGAAAAGATGCATTTTTCAACTCAAGAGTATGGGCAAATCCCCATAAGAGCGATAATAAATGATAGCTTCTATGTTTTATTTTCTGTTTGTATTTTACTCAAAGCACAAAAAAGGGACATGTCTAACCCATAAGTTAATATTCCTATGATATATCTAGATGTTGTGGTGCTAGATTCAATTCGATGGATTGTTGCTAATGTCGGTGTTATTTAGTGGTATGAATACTAATTTCCTAATAAAATGGATCGAGGTCATTTTTATCATCCTCTAAGTTGTAATACGATAGTAAAAAAAAAAAAAAAAAACAATGATGAATTGTTAAAAATTTTTGGTATATGAAAATCTAACACTTCAATTCAAGATGAAGCGGTAACCAAGAAAATTAAGAAGTTACGAGAGAAGAGGAGTAAGAAATCTTGATTGGATTCTCCCACGATGAATTAACATTATAATATGTCAACATTTATACTATCAATTATTAATCTACTAACTTTTTTATGAAGCTATTACTTTGGTAAGGAAGCTAACTAATTTTCTATCTAAGATACCAATGGCTAGTCTATATTTATTCTTAAATTACAACGATTGTAAAACCTTTGAAAACGAATTTGTCCTTAGTGTTCCAGATGAACAACCAATCATAAACATGGAACGAGCCTTTCTATTTGTCAAAGAAACAATAATGCACTAAAAAATGGTTCTCCAATTTATACTTAAAGAATACCATCATTTGGCATGCCCTTGAACTAAGTTCATGTAACTCGAATACTCTCCATTTTTATTCCCTCGATCTCCATCAATTTCAAAACCAATAGTTGAGATTATCTAGATTTTAATCACATGATATCATGGTGATATCATTCTTTTCTTATAACCACAACCATTGATTACATATTACAATATTTGGAGAGAGAAAAATGCTGAAAATCGAGAGAACATAAATGGAAAGGATCCATTTCAAAGCTCACAGCAAGGCTATTTCACTAATTTGAGAAGGGTTTAGGATTATTGCAAAATTGGGTATTTCCAACCTATCTGCTATTATTACGCCTGTTTACTTTACTATGCTCTCTTGTTGTTCAAATGTGGCAATACTAGTGAATTAATTTATAAAGTTCTAATTTTTTATTGCTAATAATGCAATGTTAGAAACTGATTACATTGGAACTTAGCAACAACAAAACATATAGAGCATACATACATGCATAAATTCACTTTAAGTTTCCTTCACTTTATTTCTATGTATCACTCACAATGTTTCTTGCTCTTTCATACATCAAGTTGCACTATACAATATACTTGTACTCTTTACTCTTGAACACTCACTTATTCTGTTTTCACACATGCACTCCACATACATACTCTACTGACTTTACACTAACTCTTTCTATTTATGCACTGTTTAGTCAATTAATAACTTCCTAACTGCTCTATTAATTAAGTACAACACTCAAGACTTAATGCCAACATTTTAATAAATTTGTATTATACTCTCCAATATACCCCCTTAATATAGATTTTCTTAACATCTTCTAGTGATCTCGTTCCAATCAACTTTCTTAGTCTTTCAAACCTGTTTGCTCTTAATGGCTTTTTTAGTATATTAGCTTGTTGCCCTTTTGTACTGCAATACAATAGCTTCAGCTTCTCTTGATTTACTTGATCTCTTAGAAATGAAACTTGGTTTCTATGTGCTTACTCGTTTCGTGGGCAGTAGGATGTTGGGCTAGATTTATAGCTAATTTGTTATCAATCTTCAATTCTATCGACTTCTCAATCTTCATTTTCATCTACTCAAACAAAGTTGCAATCCAGATAGCCTCACATGCAATAGTAGAAGCTACTATGTATTCAGCTTCACAAGATGACAAAGCTATTATTGGTTGCTTCTTTAAACACTAAGCAAAAGAAGAATTTCCAAACTTAAACATGTGTCCTATTGTACTCCTTCTATCCTCCTTATAAATACACTAATCCAAATCAATAAATCCAATTACACTACTATCATAACCAATACCTTTCTTTTGCAACAAAATGCCATAATCGAAAGTCCCTTTCACATATGTATCCTTGTTGCTACTAACATATGCAAAACTTTAGGACATTCCTTAAATCTGCTAATCAGGCCTACTGTAAAGGTAATATCTCACCTACTATTGCATAAGTACCTCAATGATCCTACTATTTTCTTATATAAGGTTAAGTTTATTGGCCTTTCACTTTCATTCTTCACTAATCTAGTACTCATGTCAAATGGTGTAGCCACAACATTGCATTCTAACATATTAAATCTCACCAAAATGTCTCGAGCATATTTAGATTGATGCTGTAACACACCCCTTCAACCTCAATAAATTCAAAGCCAAGGAAATATGACAATTTACCCAAATTCGACATTTCAAACTCCCACTTCATAATCCTCTTAAAATTATCAACATCCGATTCATTACTCCTAGTAACCTAGAGATCATCCACAAATAAACACACGAGTAAC
The DNA here is from genome assembly GCA_024138005.1 of Lumnitzera racemosa. Classification (NCBI taxonomy): domain Eukaryota; kingdom Viridiplantae; phylum Streptophyta; class Magnoliopsida; order Myrtales; family Combretaceae; genus Lumnitzera; species Lumnitzera racemosa. The sequence goes on from JAMXBC010000001.1 coordinate 127,089,502, forward strand.
GGTTCAACATTTTCTTTTAGTTCAAAATTATCAAACTTCCTTTTCTTCACATAGACTCCATATTCACAACTGCATTTTTCAAATCTCTGTTGTACTAGGAACATATCTACTCTTTTATTCCATGCTTTTATGGCTTGCTTCAAGCCATATAAGGCCTTTTTGTTTTCACCCCCTTTTTATCTCAAACCCAAGTGGCTGTCTCACATATGCTTCTTCTTCTAATGGGCCATTAAGAAAAGCTGATTTAACATCCATTTTGTATATTGGCCATCAATTGTAGCTTGCAATTGTTGCTACTAAACTAACAGTCTCAATTCTTGCAACCGAAGAAAATACTTCATTGAAATTCAATCTGGCCTTTCATAAAAATCTTTTAGCTATGAGTTTGGCTTTATATTTAGCAATAGAGCCATCAAGTTTCATCTTAATCTTATAGACCTGCTTCACATCAATAGGCTTCTTATGATTATGTAGTTTAACCAAGTGCCAAGTCTAATTTTTCTTAATGGATTGCAATTCCTCTTCCATGGCCTTTGTCCATTTCGGATCTTTAATAGCTTGATCAAATGTCATTGGTTCTAATTCAGCAATGGAGCCATATGAACCAAATCTCCTTCAGTCATGATCACATTATCTAAAAACACCTCATAGTCCTCAAATCTCCTTAGCCTATGTCTCATTCTCTGCTCTTTGCTAGTAATTCGTTGACTTTGATCAACAACTACTCTTTATTCTTGACGTTGAGAATCATTTAATTCATCCTCTTCATTCCATACATGTAAATCCTTTGTTTGAATAAAAGAATCTAGCACCTCATTGTCCCATTGCCAAACACTTTTCTCATCAAAAACCACATCTCTACTAATGAATACCTTCCTAGTTATAGGACAATATAACTTGTATGCCTTAGAGGGATGATATCCCAAGAAAACTACACTGTACTCTTATCATCTAACTTTTTTCTTCTCTCATCAGGTAAATGGCTAAAACATACATTACTAAATATCCTCATATGCTTCACACTTGGTCTCTTTCCTATTCACATTTCCTCAGGAGTTTTTTCAACTATTCTTTTTGTTAGACATCTATTTAAGATGTGTGCTGCAATCACTACTACCTTTTTGGGGCATTTTCTTAATGTTCAGCATGCTTCACGCCATGTTTAACAAGGTCCTATTTCTCCGCTCAACAGCACCATCATGTTAGGGTATGTAAGGAGCTTCTCCACCACCATCAGTCTATGAAACTTTAATTCGTTTTCCACTTTGTCTCTCAACAAAAGACCCAAAATTTTCAAAAAATTTCAAACACTTTACTTTTATTTTGAATCAAATAAACCTACACTTTTTGACTAAAGTCATCAAAAAATGATACAAAGTATCTATTACCTCCAATTGAAGTGATGTCAATTGGGCCATAAATGATGTGAACCGTGACAAAAAATAAACAAGACCTGTCGCTAGATGGGTTCAAGTTTATAAATAGCTCGAAAAGGGCTAATGGGGAAAGTGCAAAAAGAGTGATAATGATGAATTAAATAGTAAGTATCGAGTCTGAATTTTCGATTTCTTTCATTTTAATTTGATTTCCCACTTTCTGATTAATACTAAACCTTAACTCATTCAGTATTAATTCCCAACTAAAGAAATTGGGAAATTCCAGTTTTTTTTTTATAAAAAATAACTTTTGGAGTTGCCATCCGATTAGAGCTAAGAAAAAGAAAAGAAACAGTGATTAATTTGGTGGATTGATTACGATTTGGCTACTAGTCTTCAATTCTAATTTAATACAAACCAGAATATTCTGAATTTGGGAGCCAACCTATTAAACCGTAACGGGTACCACTATCTATTTACCGAAATTAGGTTTATTTTTCTAATTATAATGTTTTTAAAGAAAAAAATGAAAAATAAATAAAAATAAAAATAAAAAAGAACCTAAGTTTCTACAAATTTTATTGTCACCCCGAAAGTACCTATGTACCCGCTAACCGAGGTCAGACAACCATAGTTCTTTCCTAAAAAATTTTAGTATGTTGGTTGATTTTAATTTTGAAAGCCGACTGATTTATGTTTTAATTATTTCAGTTTATTCAAAAAAAAAAATCTACAACGGTCTTAACTCTTAAGTGTTTTTGTTTTATAAAAAAGATGCTCTAAAAAATCCCATTTTTCAAAAGGATCTTTTATTAATTTTTGTTTAAATTAAAAAAAAAAAACAACTCTTTATGTGACAAATCCTAATAACCCCTAAATTAATACATACAACTATCTACCAAAAATAAAATAATTCATATAATATGCTTATGTAAAAACTCATAATAAAACTTTTACACTGACATAATCATATATATTGTGCGTACTAATAGATAACATAAAACTAAACTTAACAATCCCTTATCTAATATCTATATGGCTTTATATCTATATTACTACTAAACAATAATTTACCTAAATAAATTAACAATATCAAGAAATTTTCTTAACATAAAAACTAATACTAGAAGTTTCCTAAACTAACATATATATACTATTAGATAATTAAAGAACTAAAACATAATAATAATAATTAAACAATAAAAAAAATCTAGCAACCAAACCAGACTATTGTTCCTATTATGCGTGATTGCAACGTAGGAATTAATGTTGTCCTAAGTTGGCGTCGAGTTGCTGCTGGCATCAGTTGCTAACTAGCGTTGATCGCTTGCTGGCGTTGGTCGCTTATTGCAACGGTCCGTGCATGGATGCGCTTTAGAGGATGGTGGCTGTGCTCGTGTGCGAGAATGATGCGTTCGCTACTGTCATGGTAAGTTTGGGTGAAGTGCGACTGTGTTTGATTGGTAATGTGCGCAAGTAGGGACGGCTATGAACCGTTGAGTGATTTGCTGAACGAGGCTTGGAGGCTTGCTATTTTGGCGATTGATCAGTGCGACGTAGCAGTGAGAAGCTAATTCTGTACGTGTGTTGGTCGCATGTGCAGCAGTATAGATGGGGCATCAATGGTAATGTAAGGCGTTGGCTGTGCAAAGTACAGTGGCTTTAGAGTATGAGCTTGCAGATGAGTAGTGTAGATGCTGTTCAGTAGTGACAATATGGGGTGTTAACAGCATTGGTTCTGGTATGTTTGGCTAGTGAGGATGGGGCTAAGGGTGAGGGGGTTGTCTTAGCATATGACTATGTATTCGGGGGGTATGGTGTTTGTTGTTCTGTTGCAAGTTGTAGCAACAGTGGTCGGTTGGGTGTTTGATTATGAACAACAGTGGGTAATTGTGAATACGAAGGACGAAGGAAAGAATTTCAGTTCTTTTATGGAAGCGAGGGTGTAATTGTGTTCTTTTTTATACCGCGTGATCCCAATTATAAAGCCTAAAACAAATCATATCAAATCGTATCTATTATATTAATCCCAATTTGATTTGATAAAGATCAAATAAAATTTAAATCATTTATATTAATTTAAACCCGATTCGATAAAAATTAAACTAGATTTAAATCTTTTATAATGATTTAAATCAGATTTGATATAAATCAAGTTAGATTTGAATCTCACAAAAGATTAAAAGATTTAGATTTGAAACCTATTCACTCAACCGGTTTGCACAAAATGAAATATAGAAAAATAAAAGACACATAAGTGCCTAGTAAGATTCAAACCTTAGATTACTAGCTAATATCCAATGCCAAGTCCATGTGCTTATCCGTTAAGCTGTTGACTTGTGTTTTAATTTTTAGTACAATTAAATTGCACTAAAAATACGTAACTCCCTAAAATAATTATTTGAACTATGCTAAAACTAAAACTATTTGTCTCTAAAATAATTTACTTCTTAAAAAATCTTTAATTATTTACTTTTCTCGTTTTTCATTTTTTTGGTATTTTATCATTTTTTCAATTTTTTTTTTTCTTATTTTTAAGTTAGGACCCTATTTAATAAACTATAACTATAAGGGTAAAAAATCGAGTGTCTACAGTAAGCAAAACCTACGAACAACTTTAGAAGATATGACACAACAATAAAACTTTCGAGGATTCACGACACAATTTGATATGATGTACGAATTGGTCTAATGAAATTACTTACCACCTAACCTTACTTAAGGGAAAGGATAAGAGAGATGCCGAGAATAAACAAACAGTATTTACGCAAAGAAGAAAGTACTCAAGTGTATAAACAATCATCTTACACCTTACAAGTATAAGGGTATTTATACTCGTAAGTTAGGGCAACTTGTCTAAAAGGGAAAAGACAAAAATGACATTTTCTAAGGAAGCAATGTACACAATAAAAAAGGGTAAAAATGAAAATATAAGGAAAACAATCATTGGTATTACAGATTCTATATATGATACTATACACGTGGCGATGCTGTATTGGCGAGGTTATTAGGATATGTAAACAAAAAGTACAAACAGGTAGGTTTATCTGAGTAGGGATGGCTTAGTCAGTTCGGACTCCCTCTCTCGACTTCTCAGCAAGAAAGATGCCGAGTAATTAATCGGCTTGGCACTAGAGAATAATCATCAACTCAGTAGACTATGAAAAAACGGGCAGTCATATGGCATGATATTAAAGGTGACTTGGTAAGGAAGTACTCAGCCTCAGTAAGGGTTGGTTAGAACAAAAGATTCGTTGTACCAGCCCGCTTAGTCTTTAGGCTCAGTTGTGGGTTAAAGGTCCGGTAGCCTAATTCCCATCATTCCCTTCGGGTTGTTTTGGATTTGAGATCAAATATGAATGATGTTCACTCAATTCTCCGTCAGGATGATTTAGACTAAGGTTGGCAATGTTAAAGGCGTTAGAAACCCCATAGTCCTCAAGTAATTCCAACCTGTAGGCATTGTCACTGATTTTCTGGAGGATTCTGAAAGGTCCTTCTACTCTTGCAAATAATTTGTTCTTTCTCTTGTTCGGGAATCGTTCTTTGCTAAGGTGTAGCCATACTAATTCTCCCGGTTAAAATTGTTTAGCCAACCTACGCTTAGTCTTTTCTTGTATTCTTCTGGCAACTTGGTCAATGTACTAAGTGATCTTATCATAAATGTGTTGAAGAGATTGTGCTCTAGCTATTGTGTTAAGGTCCCCTTACGCAGGTATTGGTACAGGGGCATGGTCGAGGGGTAACTCGGAATTGAATCCATAGACCATCTCGAAGGGAGTCTACTTAAAAGTGTCATGTAATGTTCAGTTATAGGAGAACTCAACTACTGGTAGGCAGACATCACAATCTGCTATGTTCTTACTTATTGCAGCTCAGAGTGGTGATCCTAAAATATGATTAACCACTTCTGTTTAGCTATCAATTTGAAAGTAACATGAGGTATTGAAAAGTAATTTGGTTCTTAGCCAATGCCACAAGGATCTCTAGAAATGGCTTAAGAACTTCAGGTCTCTATCGGAGACCATATTTCTCAACACGTCATGTATCTACATAATCTCCTGTAAGAAAATAGATATAATAGCCAAAGCGATGCGAGTCTTGGTGTACTAGGGTACGAAGTGTACTATCTTATTGAACTAATTCACGATGACCATTACAGAATCTTTGTCTTGGGTGGTTCGCGGTAGTTCAAGAATAAAATCTATGCTCAGTTTAGTCCATAGCCTCGCCAGGATAGGTATGGGCCTCGTTTTCTCCTACTCGGCTTGGCACTTGGCCTTCTTGCATACGGTACAACTTTTGACAACTTGATGCCCATCTTTCCTTATTCTTGGCCAAAAGAATCGGCTATTTATCAATTCACAGGTCCTCCTTTCCCCCAAAATGTTTGGAGAGACCTCCACTATGAGCTTCCCTGACTAGTAGCTCCCTCAGTGAACAAATCGACATGGATAATTTCCTACCTTGGGAATGGTAGCCATCTTCTACATAATACTTGTCTACTGTCCTTCCATCCATGCATCGCAAAATTATTGGTCCAAAGTAGGGATTGTCGGAGTACTGTTCTTTGACACTTGCAAACCCAAACAGTATGGTCTACAGTTTTGATAAAAGCACATATCTCCTCGAAAGAGCATCTGCAACTACGTTGCTCTTTCTTGTCTTATACTTTATCATAAAATTGAATCCTTCAAGGAATTCAACCCATCTTACTTACCGCTTTGACAACTTGGTCTAACTTCAGAGGTACCTTAACGATTCATAGTTAGTATATATGATGAATTATCTCAGTAGCAAATAATGTTGCCATATTTGCATTGCTCGAATCAGTGCCAAAGATTCCTTGTCATACATTGAGTAGTTTAGCTATAATCCTCAGAGCTTCTTATTGTGGAAAGCAATTGGTTAGCCTTCCTACATCAGGACAGCACCTATTCTAATGCCCGATGTGTCGCATTCCAGCTCAAAAATTTGTTAAAGTCAGTAGTACTAACACTAAGGCGGAGGTCAACCTTTCTTTTATGTCGGCAAAACTTCTCTCCTCCCTTTCTCCCCATCAGAAATCACTGTTTTTCTTTATTAGTTCAGTAAGTGGTGTAGTGAGGGTACTGAAATTCCTGATGAACCTTCTATAAAACGAAGCCAGTCTGTGAAAACTTCTCACGCAGCATAAGTAGTAAGAATCAACCATTCAACAATTACTTGGATCTTCTCATTGACTTGCAAGCCTCCTCCACTGATTACTAACCTAAGAATACTACTTCCTCCTAGCAAAAGCAATACTTCTTTAGATTGTCGAATAGTCTCTTAATACAGAGGATATCTAGGACTGCTCTGAGATGTTCACTGTGACTCGGCATGTTGATACTGTAGACCAGGATGTTATCAAAGTATGCCACAACACAATTCCTTAAGATGTCTTAGTATATGGTTCATTAGTCTCATGAAAGTGCTCGGGGTATTCGACAAGCCAAGGGCATGACCATCCATCTGTAAAGTCCATGTTGAGTCTTGAAAGCAGTCTTCTACTCGTCGCCTAGCCTCCTGCGGATTTGATGGTAACTAGATTTAAGATCAATTTTACTGAAAATCTTGGCTCCACTCAATTCATCCAACATATCTTTTAGCCTCAAGATCGGATACCAGTATTTGATCATGATTTTGTTCACGGTATAGCTCGGCTATCCACACACATCCGCTAAGTTCCATCCACTTCTTTCTCAACTACTTCCTCACCATCCTTCTTTTCCACCTGCAGTTTTCTACCACTTCTCAAGGTCACTGCATTAACATGTTCCTTAGGATTGACCTCGGTATTCCCTAGGAGTATTCCTTGCGGTCTTTCAGAGATTAGCTTCGCAAGTTGACCAATTTGGTTCTCAAGGTTGCGATTTGAAGCCTCTTGATTCCTCAGCGAGGATTTAATGTTGGATAAGCGAGCCTCATTGCCTTGAATATATTTTGTGAGAAGTTCTTCTACACTGGAATTCTTTTCTTGAGGAAGAGGAGGTGGAAATGGTCTCTGAAATCTAGGTGGGCTCAAGTTGGTCTTCTGCTAGCCTTGGTTTTGATTTCCCTATGAGAAATTAGGGTAATTCCTCCATCCTGGATTGTAAGTGTTACTGTAGGGGTTATTTTGTTTCTTAGGTAGATTTCCTAGATAATCCACCTGTTCCAATTGTTTTTGTGCAGCATACCCCTGCATACCAAAATTACTTACATCCGATTGCACTTGTTGAGGGCCAACTGAGAGTGCATCAATCTTCTTACTCAATAGGTTTACCTTGGCTGCCAAAGCAGTGGTCAAGTCCACCTCATAAACTCCCATGGCCTTTTGCTTGGCTCTAGTGCTTTCCCACTGATAATTGTTCATCGCTATTCCTTCGATTAGGTTTTGTGCTTGCTCAGGTGTCTTTGTGTTCAAAGTACCTCCTGCAGATGCATCAATTATCTGTTTAGTGGATAAATTAAGACCATTGTAAAAGGTTTGAATCTGCATCCATAGTGGGAGGCCATGATGTGGGCACTTCCTGAGCAAGTCCTTAAACCGCTCCCAAGTATCATATAGCGTCTCCGCTTCCAATTGAGCAAAACAAGAAATATCATTCCGAAGTTTAGCGGTCTTTGCAGGTGGGAAATACTTCTCCAAAAATTTCTCTACCAATTCATTCCAAGTTGTGGTTGAATTTCGTGGTAAAGAGTTCAACCACTGTTTTGCTCTACCCCTCAAGGAGAAAGGGAATAGCCGCAGTCGAATGGCATCATCCGTGGCTCCGTTGATTTTAAAAGTATCACAAATCTCTAGAAAGCTAGAGATGTGGGTATTGGGATCTTTATCTTGGAGACCGTCAAACTGAACATATTGTTGCACCATTTGTATAATGTTAGGTGCAATTTGGAAGTTGTTAGCTGCGATGGTTGGCCTTGCGATGCTAGAGTCAGCTCCAATAATTGTAGGCCTTGAATAATCGAACATGGTCCGATTTGCTTCATTCCCGTTGTTAGCCATGTGTGGTGAATCTTCCTGCTCAATGAATTAAGTGTTGGTCTCTTCACCTTCTTCCTTGATTTCAACGATTGACTCGTCATCAATGGCCGCGACACTTTGTCTAGGTCGTGATTTTAAATTTTGAATGGCAGTTCTCTCAATTTCAGGATCAAGTTCTACCAAATCTTTCGGGTTACTTCGAGTCATGCACTGCAATGGTAAGAAATATAGAATCAATTGCAGCTCTAACTAATGAAAATATACAATGAAACCAAAAGAAAAAAAATGGTTAAAGTAATAAAGCAACTAGTGTTCTTAATATCGAAAGTCCCCGGCAACGGCGCCAAAAACTTGATATGAGGCAAGTGCACCTATCGGTTTTAATATAGCGGATGTGAGTCCAAGTCGATCCCTCAGAGATTTCGAGTATTAATATTAACCTTAGCTTTATTATCTAACCGGAAAATTATAAAAGTTTGAATTAATTAAAAATACTAAAATTAACAAACTACTTTAATTAAACGACTTAATTAAGCAATTGAAAAAGCGATAAAATTAAGAACGACTTCAAGAAAGTAATAACGTATTTAGGAATTATTTCCCCTATAGTTTAACATGTGATCGCTTAAAATATATTCGATTCGGTTTTTATTATTCTTAACCGGAGGGATTCACAACTAAAGTTAATACCTTTCTCAAGCATATTAACCCTAATCCTAAATTATTTACCGAAATCTCTTCACTTAGTAATATAATTTAGAATTGCATTAATGTATAATGAATTCCCATACAATTAATCAACTTTCCGGAAGAAACATGTATCTTATCTCTAAGTATACATGTAATCCTCTTCAATTATGTAAAGATCTAATTACACGTGCAATTTCTCAATTAACATGCATAATATCATATATTGATATTCTAGAAATATCATATATTGATATTCTAGAAATATCAATCAATAATTAACGACATAATTGAATCTAGTAAAGATAGAAACTTTATTGAAATTTCTAAATCAATCCAAGAATCACATGAAACCCTAGGTTCCATAATCCTAAATACTCGAATTCTAAGCTATCATAATGAATCTAAAAACGAGTTTCATCAATAATATAAAATAAAACATGGAAACCCCTTTTGATTGATGAACAATCTCTCTAATCTTGAAGTTGATGTTGTTCTGCCTCTTTTTTGATGTTGTTCTGCCTCTTTCTTGATGTTGTTCTGCCTCTTTCTTGATGTTGTTCCGCCTCTTTCTTGATGTTCTCCTTAAGTCTCTTTCTCTTCTCTTGTGTCTCTCCGTTACTGTAATGTCTCTCATCCCTTTTGAAACCCTAAGATATCCTTTTATATGTGTATTATAAAGATTCTGTTTTCGTCACCAGACACGGCCTGGGACACGACCGTGTCCCCAGGTCGTGTAACTTTCTACATTAAGGCAAAGTTTTCTGCACAACTTCAAAACTTCATAACTTCTTCATTTGAACTCTGATTTGAGTGAAATTTGATTCCTTTTCTTCGTTTTCAATCCTAGAACGCGTTCAAACCTAGAAATCAAAATTTTACTCAATTAAGTATCAATTTCTTTAAAGAAAACAAAAAACGTGAGGAAAATACTATAAAATCACCCTATGAAATATGTTTAAAATCCGAGTTATCACTTGTCTTATTACTAGACGCTTGCCTCTTCTCATAAGTTTAGGTTAGCCTTTCTACTTGGCTCTAACATCAAACCTTCTACTCGGCTTGGTACTAAACTGAGCTTGGTAACTTGGCTATCCAGGTTGGCTAGTCGACATTCTGGTCCTTACTTAGCTCTTTCTTTGCCTCTATACTTACTGGGCAATCCTAACAACTTCATTTATTGTGCCAAATCATTAAAACTCCGCAATATCTCGAATGTCTCTTCTCAACCCAATAACAAATCTTGAGACCATTTGCGCTGGTGGTTCTTTCATTTCACAATATATCATAAGCATTTGAAAATCTTAAACATACTCATCAACAATTTTGCTTCGTCTGAGCTCCTGAAGCCATGTAAAAGTATCTTAGAAGTATGTTTCCAACACGAATCTATTCCTAAGCACTCTCTTTATCTCGGGCCAAGTGTTAATCTCTCGATACCCCTCTCATCTTCTCATGCCTGAAAATTATTTCACTACATGGTGGCATATTTAGAGAATTCAACAACAGCAATTCTCACTTTCTCATAATCTTCATATTAATAATAATCAAACACATACTCTACCTTTTCTTCTTACTCTAGATAATCATCAACATTCTCAAACCTATTGAAACTCGAAATCCAAAACTTCACATAGTCGAATGCTCTAGGGACTCATACTCCCTCCTCTTCAAAATACTCTTCTTCCTCTTCATCAAGCTCTCTCAGGTCTATCCTTTACCTCACTTGTCTACTAACTCCTCTACCTTGAACTAATTGAGTTGGGTTTTAACCTTTAATAGGTTGAGCAGCTTATGGAGTGTTTTGCATGGCCTCATTGGGTCAACAAGACAGCGCATGAACAACTTGAGTCAAATCTACCAAGAGATTAGCTACCTCATCGAGCCTCTCATTAGTATTTCTGAGAGTTCCCTAAGACTAACGTCCATGGTAGACAACTCCATTGTCATCAATAGTACCAACATTCATATTTGGGTCTGTCATTTTTCCTCATAGAGTCAAAATTCAAACAAACACTTTAGAAAGTAAATAGCTAATAACAAAGCAATCAAATGAACACAGTAACTTGCTTTGTTTGACATACGCAAAATAAATTATCACAGAACTTTAAGAAGAACTAACTACAGTTCACACAAAAGCTCTGCTCTGATACCAAGATGATACGAACCATGACCAAGAATAGACAAAACCGATTGCTGGATGGTCCAAGCTTGCAAAAAGCTCGAAAAAGGCTAAAGGGAAAAGTGCAAAATCAGTGATAGTAGCGAATGAAATAGTAAGCAAAACTTACAATTAGCTTTAGATGATATGACACACTAATGGAACTTTTGAAGACTCAAAGCACAATTTGATATGACACACGAATTAGTCTAATAAGGTTACTTGTCACTTAACCTTGCTTAAAGAAAAGAATAAGAGTGATGTCGAGAGTAAATAAATAGCGTTTACGCAAGGAAGAAAGTACTCAAGTATATAAATGATTATCTCATGCTTTAAAAGTCCAAGGGTATTTATACCCATAAGTTAGGACAACTTGCCTAAAAGGGAAAAGACAAAAATGACATTTCCTAAGGAAGCAATATACACGATACAAAAGGGTAAAAATGAATTTATAAGGAAAACAATTATTGGTGCTACAGATTTTACATATGATACTATACACGTAGCGATGCTATATTGGTGAGGTTGTTAGGAAATGTGGACAAAAAATATGAACAGATGGGCTTGTTTGAATAGGGATGGCTTAATCAGTCTGGACTCTCTCTCTCTCGGTTTCTCGGCAAAGAAGATGTCAAGTAATTGGTTGACTCGGTGCTAGATAATAATGATCAACTCGGCATACTACAAAAAAATGAGTGGTCATACAACACGACATTAAAGGTGACTTGGTAAGGAAGTACTCAGCCTTGGCAGGGGTTAGTTAGAACAGAAGGATTTGTCGTGCCAGCCCCTCTAATCCTTAGGCTCGGCTGCAGGTCAAAGGTTTGGTAGCCTGATTCCCATCAATAAAGGTCTAAGTATACCACTTTTAATAATCCCAAAGTTCTTGGTGAAATTTGTTACTTAAACTGACCTCTTAATTGTTTGCCCAACTGATATGCTTTACAAACCTTCTCTTGAATATGAATCTACAGCAAGCCTAATACCATTTTCATATTTCTAATTTGACACAAACTTTTGAATTGAGATGACCATATCTCATATGCCATAACCAGCTCTCATTCTCAACAACAGCAAAAAGACTTTGATAACAACTTGTAAGCATGTCAATCTTGAATGTTCTATTTTTATTTAGGTAAGATTTTAGATTCAGCCACCCCTTCTTATTGTGCATTGTCAGCTTCTTATTACGCAAACTTATACTATATCCTTTCTCTAAAAGCTATCCTAAACTTAGCAAATTATTCTTCATGTCAAGCATATGCAATATGTCTAATATATAAGAATACTTTCCATCTTTTTGTTGAATCAATATCTTGCCTATACCTTTTACCAAAACAACACTATTACCCGCGAATTTGACTTTATTGTTGCAAGATTCATCAAGCTCAACAAATCACTCCTTATTTCCAAACATGTGGTTTAATCATCCTATGTCTAAGTACCAAGAATTGGTATTAAAATTGTCTAAGATAACTGTAACCATCAGGAGAACATGATCTAAATCATCTTCTTCTTGGACATAAGCAATCCCTTCTTCTTGATTCTTTAGAGGCCCTTTAAATTTCTACATACATTTGCAAAATGTCTAAATTTCTGACAATTGTAGTACTAGATGTTTCTTTTATCAAATATCCTTCTCATGCCTCTTCCATACAAACCACCACGTCTTTGAGCACTAATCATATCAAGCTTAGCATGATCACCAAATTGTTCTTATTCACATCTTTGATTCAAGAAACTCTTACCATGCCCCTTAGCACTACCTCTTCCCCATCCTCTTTGAACCTTAAAGGAATCTGAACCACTTCGTTTAATTTGAGCTTGAAGTGCTTGCTCCAAACTCTTGTTGGGATTTCTTTCGTTCATCCTTTGCTCATATGCTTCTAGTGAACCTTGCAAATCTTGAAGCTTCAAATCCAAAAGATCTTTGGATTCTTCAATTGCAACTACCCCAAAATCAAATTTAAAGGGTTAGAATACAAAGAATTTTCTCCACTATCATTGCATTTGTCATAATTTCTCTATTAGATTTTATCCAATTCATCAAGGATACAACATGAGTACAATAATCATTCATACTCTCCTTAGATTCCATTTGCAATAGCTCATACTGCCTTCTTAAAGTTTATGGCCTAACTTTCTTCAACTTGTCAGCCCTTTTATAGCATTTCTCAAAAACATCCCAAGCTTCTTTTATTGTTTTAGCCAAGGCAATCTGCTCAAAATTTGATGCCTCACCGCATTGATGGATGTAAAAGAGAGCTTTACAATCCTTCTTTTTGGCTTCTATATAAACCATATGATGAGTGTCAGACACTATTTCACCTAATTCTTGCAAGCCACCATTAACAATATCAAGCACTTGAAATCCAAAGATAACACACATCTATATACACCACTTGTCATAGTTTTGCCGTCTAGAATAAATAACAAGGTCACTATATTTCCCGTACCACTTGCCATTGCAAAGTACACACATAACCCTAAAAAATTCCACAAATCTTGATCTTGTTCCTTGCTCTAATACCACTGTTAGAAAGTTTATTACACTAAAAATTAGTAACAGCAAAATATATAAAGCATACATACATGTATAAATGCACTTTAAATTTCCTTCACTTTATTTCTGTATATCACTCACAATGTTTCTTGCTCTCTCATATACTTAGTTACATTGTACAATACACTTGCACTCTTCACTCTTGAACATTCGCTTGTTCAATTTTCACATATGCACTCTACATACATACTCTATTGACTTTGCACTAACTCTTTCTAATTTACTATTTAGTCGGTCAACAACTTCCTAACTGCTCTATTAATTAAGTAAAACATTCAACACTTAATACCAACATTTTAATAAATTTATATTACACTCCCCAATATGTAATCCATCTTCCTTAAGGAATTGTTTGCAACTGCATTTAGTTGAGATAGTTTCTTCTTTGGTTGCTTCATTATCTATGAGGTTAGACCAAACTATAGCATTAAGCACATAGTTAATGCTCTATATTGTTTTCAATATGGATCCAATTGTGTCTTCATTGAAAGCACCTTTTGATGCAATTATGGTAATCGCAATTCATTAATTAGATAAGGTCAATGCGTGATTCCTATAATAAGGACCGTTTAGGCTATGAGATATGCTCCATTTATATCAAGGTTATAGACTTTCTACATATTAAATCAATTGATGCCCATCGACTATAACATTTCTGAAGGAAATTATAGAGGGAGGGGTATGATTTGCTGCTGTTGCAAGTGGAATGGTCATGTTATGGCAAAGTACTTGGAGAGATTGAATCATTGCCAATGTGAGATGATAGAGGTAAAGTAGGCTTCAATGTGTGGCAATTATTGAGTCAAAGGGGATCTTGAGATGAAGTCTTAGCTTTAGGAGCATATGTGTTGTAAGAAAGATTTATCCTAAGCTTGCAAGCCTACATAAAGCAATTCTATGCACATGGACAGTGGTCGAAGGCTGAAAAAATGTAGGTTAAGAAGAGTACAAATCAAACTTTATGATGGGTTAATATCTAAATGTGAGGTGCATCTTAGGTTTGGCATGTAACATCATATCTCATATTATAATGAATCGTACTAGATAATATTATAATGAGATCTAGTTGTATGGATATGATTATAGAGGTTTTGATGGTGATGAGAGGATTTAACTTTAGTAATATATTCCTACAATAAGAGAAGGTGATTGTTGGTTGTTCTGTTATAAATGTCAATCTAAGGTTAAAGGATTCTATGAAGATGTTAGTTGTGATGAAAGGGTACATCTTAGTAGTGATAAAAAAGATTTCCTCTTAATCAATTGGAGTATTGTACAGAGTCTTAAGGTGAAGAGAATCTAAAGGAAAGCATACTTTGAAAGGTTTAGGAATTAGAAAATATGAGTAAAGAGATGCTAGTAGTACTAAGTGTCATAGCTGAGCACGTATGTTAGAGTATGTCATAACGTGATTTAGATATAGGATATCGAGCTCATTGGTTAGCATAATACACTAGATAGACAAAAGATAGAAAGTTGGTAAGATTAAATTAGAGAGAACTCCAATGAGTTAGAGCTCAAATGTATATGCATACACTGCTTTATGTAAATTCAAGCCATGGTGACAAAAAGTTAAATTGTCTTGTATTTAGATGATGCTCAATTTTAGAGAGCAAGTAGGTGAAGAAGAGGACCAAGGGAGAGTCGAATAATGGATTAGAGGAGGAAGCAACTAACCACCATTAGAGGCAACTGGTTGTTGGTCCTCCATAACTGACAATCGTAGGTTCAGTAGATCTTACTTGTTGTGTAAGCCTATGGTATATTCATGTTTTATGTTTCTTGAGGCTAAGTTATTTCTTATAATCTTTATAATAGTTTAGACTTCTATAAATTCTATATATTTCATAAATTGTATAGGGTGGAGAAATAGAGTTGCAATAATCCTTAGGATTTAGTGAAAATATTGCTTTGTGATTGAGTGAACCTAGTATTATTGCTTATTACACCGTGGAATGGTTTTTTGGTAGATTATGGTGGATTTATATATTATTACCATTGCCCCAATAATATATTAAAAACTACTATTTCATTTGACTTACAAAGTTTGTGGTATCTTATTAGTGTATCATGGTACTATCTAATTCCTTCTTCTAAATAGAAATTTCAATAAGAATGCCACTAGGGTGGGAATAATTGCAAATACACTTCCACATCTAGTGGTGGGATGCAAATATATTAGTTTCCCAATTAGATGAACCAAATTCAAATCCTTCGTTCTCCCAATTATAATGTAGATGATAAAAAAAAAAATCTAAAAACGTCCATAACCTAGGAAAAACTCACATATTCCACCAAAGTGGCTAAAACCTAGAAACCGTCATTAATGGACAACAATCGGCAACGCTTATAGTGGTTAAATGATATTTAAGAGATACATACATACTTTTAGACATAATTGGGAGATGTATATTTTAGGAGTTTATGGGTCTATTTATACTCGACCCACCGTTTACGTTTTTGGTGTGCATTTGTGATTTGCCTAATTGATGATCCAAGTACATATTTTTCGACTTAAAATTAAATATGCCCTACACCATGGTGTATCACCAGGCGAGATGGCACTAATGCTGTTGCCTGTTCAGGAATTTTTCCTACGCCACAATTCTCCGTAGGATTGGGACACCGCCTGGATTCGTTATTCCCTGTGCCGCGACCATCCATGATTACACTCTAGCGATATCTTCAATTCACCACCTATGTTCTTTTGTGGTTTTCAATTTATGTCCATGTGTCAAATTCTACTTTTTATGGTTTGTTTGTCTCATTATTTTTTATATTTCCAAGCATTTTGTTGAAATGCAGCTAAACCCCCTA
This sequence comes from Lumnitzera racemosa, assembly GCA_024138005.1. NCBI lineage: Eukaryota > Viridiplantae > Streptophyta > Magnoliopsida > Myrtales > Combretaceae > Lumnitzera > Lumnitzera racemosa. The sequence continues at coordinate 127,106,097 of JAMXBC010000001.1, forward strand.
AATTCTTAAAATGTGTTTTCTTTTCTCCTCATAACTTTTGAAATATGCATATACTTTCCAAAATGTTGTTAAAACCCCAAATTTTTATTATATATACCCTTCTAACCACAGTTTGAGATTTCATCAACAATTTTTGGAATATGTACATATTTTAAAAAATTATAAAAATGTGAAGTTTTACATTAGAAATTTAACAAGTCTATTTGTATCTAATTAATAATTTTAGGCTCTTATCTATATGTTCTATGATCTATAATAGAAAATAAAAAGTACAAATTTAATCCTCAACATTAAAGCAAATATTTGTAAATGAGGATTTTTATTAGTGGTGTTAACTTATGCATTACATAATGACAAGTGGGGCAATTTTATTGGTACAAGTAATTATATAAAAAATATAATAAAGTTACATAAATTAAATAACATTAATGAAAATTTTTGAAAAAGTAAAAAAAAAATGAAAAATGAAAGAAAACTAGAAAAAATTGTATACATATAAATATATATTATATATGTATATATATTATTATTATTTTGCTCATATATATACATATATATATTATTGTAATCATACACTTTTTGCCTCATATACATTTTACAACAAAATCCCATAGATAATTAGGGTATGTATGAAAGAATAATAAGGGTGTGTTATTAATAGGATTCTATGATACATATTATTTAAAAGTTGTTCTTGATGAGATAAATATTTAGAGAGGATATAAATATTTAGACCAACACGTTAAATAATCCTTCGATTGGAAACCTTCATATATCTTGTATATAGAATATGGTGCTTTAGTGTCATTAAATGTAATATTTATTTAGATTGTAAATAACACGATTATTGGATATAGCATGAAATATAGAGGATAATAATGAGTCAAGATAAAATTCATTACTTTCTTGGATTAGGTAGTCAATATCTAAGGCCACTTGGTTGAGATAATAATAATCTATAAGCTTGTAGCTACAGTAATTTTATTAAGTCTATTTTATCTTAGAAATTAAGTGAAATGATTAAACATTGACAAAATTACATACATTTGTTTAATTAGAATATCATTTGATAAAAAGATTTTATTACGTAGAAATCGGTTCATAATAATTTTTGGTTCATAACTTTTCTATTACATTGAATAATCAATAACTATTGCTAAATAGTTACCTTAACTTATATTAAAACAGACACTGCCTTCGTATATAGAAATTTAGATATATATATATATATAACAATACAGTTAACACGAATTAATTGATTGATTAAAATGTTAGTGGATACTTTTCTTAAGTTTATTTTTTAGGATTAGAATTTATTTATTTATTTCGAGAAAATGAAAGGATTATTTTGAAAATAGCCTAATGGTCGAGTATTATAATGGCTTCTATATTATTGTTGTTGGCAACACAATAGTTTTATTACCCTACATATTATATACATGGTAATGGAATAATATGACTTTTAAGGCATTAAAGAGTTTTCAATATTATTAATATGAAAGAGTGAAGCCTTTTTATGGAATTCTTTGACCGACATTTTGATGGAAAAGCAAAAGTCTTTTTAGTTTTTGATCTGACGAAGAGAAAAAGAGTCCGGGCTTGAGAGTTCTTTATCCTTCTTTTGAAAACCAAAGTTGATAGTTGAGAATTTCAAGAGAGTATAATTTCCATAGAGTTGTCTTATTTTCAATAATTTTTATTTTCTAAATTAAGTGATTTACATTCTAAGTATTAAATATTTCTATTATTAAGTGTATAAATACCGCTAGAGAGATTTTATTTGAAGTTCTTGTGATAAATATTTGTGACAAAACAATAGATTAATATTTGAATCATTTAAACTCTATCTTAAAGAGAAATCGGTTTTTTGTTACAAGAAAAGGTATCTTTCTTATAAACTATTGAATTGTGTTTTATTTTATATGTCATATGTAGATTTTAAGATAGGTTTTGTAGAAATTTTTTAAATTTTACTAAGTTTTTCGATATAAAACCTAACAAACTAATTGGTGGATCATGACACACTAACTAAAATAAGTCGATTAGCTAACCCCCTAAGGGAGTGGTTAGTCACCCTATGATCACAACACGATTGAAATCAGATTAGGTTTCGTTTTTCAAGTTCTCTTTTTCTCCCTCCGTTTTGGACGCATCACCCGCCACTTGTGGTAAGTCACTACCCACCTAAGCTTATTGTGGTTGATCCAGCCAGGGGTGGCTGGATTTCTTTCTTTTTTTTTTTTCTTCTCAAGTTTCAAGTTTTCTTTTTTAATTTTTTTGAACTTTTGAACTTTTTAATTATGAAATTATATAATATATATTATATCATTATTATTATTATTAATTTTTATTTATTTTCAGTTTTTTAATATTTTATTTCCATTTTTCTAGTTTTTGAATTTTTTTATTTTTTTAATTATTTACTTAATTATAATATTATATTTTTAGCAAAATTAATTGTGTCAACTACTCAAATTGCAAAATGAGCCAATCTCTGGTTGAAAATTAACTCATTTGTAAATTTTTGTAAACTTGATTATTAAGATACAAAAAATAAAAAAGTTTAATTATAGAAAAGTTATGGAATGTTGAAGATTAAATTTGTATTTTTTTAATATGAAATCTTAGATGGGGACTTTACAATAATAATTAAGAGATTTTGAGTTTTACGTACCGATTATGTCAGACTTTATCAAATTTGTCATATACCTGATCATGTTCATACATTTCGGTGGAAAGGAAAAGTATGCTTGACAAATACTATGAATGCATTTCTTCATATACCATAATTTAATTCCCTTTGTAGGGAGAGCAAATACGCACAAGTGCATTTACGAGAATAAGAAAAAAATCATTTGTTAGTGTTTTTTCTACTTTCTGGTAGAATGTCTTAGTCGTGAGGACAATAATTTATGGTAAAGCTAGTGAGTTTACTGTGTAATTGTCAATAATGCCAATGAAATGTCACTGTACAGGGTTGTTTGGTGCTTAATTACTTGAGGTTGTGAAGTACCTGACAGGGAAATGGATCTTCTACCTATAATTAATATTTGTGAGAATTTGTTTCTTGAAGCTAGTCGTGGGTCCAGAACAAGCTAATTGTTTTTGACATAAGCGAAGGAAGTGCCCCAAGAAAGAATCACAGAGAAAATAATATAACAATCTTTTCTATAATAAGTTTTTAAAATTTTATTAATATTTATACATCACTTATTAAGTTAATAAAATATATTTTTATTTTCAGAGGATACAGAGTGAGACATCTTACTTATACTGTAGCTTTACGTAGAATCTCTATTTTATATACAAGAGTATCCAAATTCCATGATTTATGACAGTAACATATACGTTTGAAAAGATAAATAGATAATATATTAAGAGAAAATCATGATATTTACATATTTAGATGACGTAAAAAAAAAAAATAAGAAGAGTGGGTTTCCATTGATTAGCGTAGTTATCTTTCGAAAAATTTTGCAATAACTATTCATTTCAAAATTCTCTTTTGTGATGTAGAGTTGTTTGATAAATTTTGACATAAATCAAATTTTATAATTGGATAAGTGGGGATCCTCACTTTAATAATGAAGATAAAAATATATATATTACAGAAGTATTGAAAAATACACTTAGGAAATAATATAATAAAATTTTAATAGATTGAAAAGTATCCTTAGTAGATATAATTAAATTCGTAAATAACAATATTTAAGCAACCGATCAAGAAATTAACCACCTATGGTTAATGACAAAAAGGTAGCTCATTTTTTTCTATCCACTTGTTTAAGTAATATGAAATAAAACCTCACGATGATAAAATTTGACTAGTGAATTCGAGTTCAAATTTATTTTCAATCAGTGTTGGACTCACACTAAAGTTATATTTAATTTTAGGCTAAAGAGAGCTATAATATTCAAGCACTCTTTTCTGGTATATAGAAATATTCTTATATTATAAGAACGGGTAAAATATTTCACCAATTCTAGAACTTGCTGAATAACTTACAAGATCGGCTTTAACACGATTTCTTGGCCAGGTGGAGGGAATGCATGTATATGCCCCACTCCTTTGCATTAAACGGGTTGCTTTCCACGTGAACGTGCCTGTCGCGAGCAACATCCCTTAGTTTTATTTGTTTATTTTTTTAAATCTGACGAAAAAGACTGGTGGTAGCGGGTCTATAAAAAATATAAGAAAAGTGTTGAGAAATTTTTATGAAGAAATTCATAAAGATAGTGATGAATTCCTTGAGAAGAAAATTCTTTAAAATATTGATATGACATAACATTTAAAAATATAAAATGCATTCCTTACTAATAAAGATTCTCAACATCCTATAGGGTATAAGTTTTGGATGGATTTTAAATGGAGTACCATTGTTTCTATTTTAAAATCTTAAGAACCTATACCTAAATGGTAAGAATTGGAAGAAGATTCTATGGTGCAATTATTTCAAAGTGACTATATGTTACAATCTCTTATGAGTTATAACAAATCGCCTTTGTTTACAGTGAGTAAAGGCGATTAACAATATAGATGAAACTGTTGACAGAAAAAATAAACCTACCTATGTACCATAGAATTCTCTAAAGTTGATATCTTAGCAAATCTTGTGCTATTGTCACGAGCAAATTCCCCTACTCAATCTTGTATGGTACTTAACATTCATGATCATACTAAGGAAGATTAAGTCAACCTGTAGTATACTCACAAGGTTTAGAGAGAGAAAGTAAAGAAAGAAATTCTGAATACAAATTGTATTCACTCAAAATGACTAGTACTTTACAACCAGAGGGGGAGGGGGGTGTGCAGGAGCACCTTTATATATACAGAAAACCTCTACAAATAAATGATTAAGATTAATTCAATCTACCCACTTACTATTGTACAAGATTTTGGACATCTCTGGAACCTTTTAGAAATTTTCATTCTTTAGAACTTTCCATCTTCTAATAGGCTAAGGCTTCAGTCTTAAACCTTAGGAATCTCTTGGGAATTGCCTATTTTAGGAGGTCCATAACATTCTCCTCCGCTCAATCCGACGACGCCCTTGCCGCTCATCATGGAACTTTTGAATCTTGTCTTTGAATCATCATAGTGCTTCAGTTGGTTAGTCTTTCCGTCCAAATAATCATATACTCATGCCTAGGAGTTTGTTCATGTCATCTCACATATCTATCAACTATTATCTCTTTAACTTTTTTTATCAAATGAATCCTATACTCCTACTGGGGCTCTTTGTGATACTGTGCTTATGGGGTCATCCTCATCCTTATAGAATAGTTTTAGCATGCTGACATGGAAAACCAGGTAAAATTTCAATTTGGATAGAAGTCCCAATTTTTAAGACACTTATCATACTCGTTTCACAATTGGGAATAGGCCTTCATAGTGCCTCATTAAACCTTTATGCAATTGACCCTTCGTACATTGTATTAAATATAATTTAATAAGCACTTTGTCACCCACTTGATATTCTATTGACCTACGCTTCTTGTCTACAATCTTCTTTATTCTCTTGATGGCTTGATCTAAGTATGTCCGAGTTAAGTCATGATTTTCCTGCCATTCCTTTGCATATTTATATGTAGAAGGGCTGGACCACATTTATCCCATTGTTACCATATTAAGAGTTAGGGGTTGCCTTTCTAAGACAATCTTGAAAGGACTTTTACTGGTAGACTCATTCTTCTGTAAGTTAAATGAGAATTGTGCTACATGCAATAACTTGGTCCAATTACATTAGTTAGCTCCTACAAAATGCCTTAAGTATATTTTTACCAAATTATTCACCCGCTCCGTCTGACTGTCCGTTTAGGGTGCAAACTAGTTGCAAAGTTCAACTCAGATCCTAAATGTTTAAACAATTCCATCCAAAACTTCCGTGTGACTCGTCCATCTCGATCACTCATGATGTTTCTTAGCAAGCCTCGATACTTTATGTTGGTCCCGTATAAAATATCAAAAGGGGTAAGGGTAAATTAATATCTTTAAACTTTATGAAAACTTTTTTGATATAAGAAAAATAAAGTTACCAGTCTTAACAACTTATATTGGTGAATAGTGATATTTTAATAATTCAATACACAACAATTAATAAAATAAATTAAATGAGTAAGAAAGAAGAATATTAAGCTAAAGATTTATAGAGCTTTAGCCTTCTGCCTAATACTCTCTTCTAGCTCCACTACTGAAGACCCAGTTTACTTTACCAGTACCTTCCACTTAATCAATTAAATAAAATCATAAGAAGATTATAAGCATTCGTTGCTCATGAACTTCACAACACTTTGCTCTATCTATTTAAGCTTTTTACAATTTAGGCTAATACGGATCTACAAGTACAATTTAACTTCTCTCAACAACAAAGTTTACATATTACAAGTGAGAATAAGAATACAAATCTCAAATAATTTCACACTAAAAAGAAATAACGTTTGCTATATAATTTGCTTTAGTACAACTTTCTAAAGAAGTATCTAAAAGACTTTCTATGACTTTTCAGAAGATAGAATCTGATCACTAATTTTTGTGTAACAAAAACATTTTGCTTAAGTTGTAAATGACGTTTTGAATCCTTTCTTTTCTTATATTGAAATTTTCCAACGGCTAATTTGTTGAAGATTATCTTCACTTTTGTGTTTATCCAACCATTATTAGTTAAAGATAATCCTTAGATATTCTAAGAATATCTCGGTATTTTGAAATTAAAAAACAACTCTTCATATCTTGTCTCAATTAGATATACTTCAATCCACAACCACCAAATAAGCTTCTGATTTAAATTTGATGAAAAGATATGCTTTATCAGTAACTTTCGGATAAGTCTTACATTCAAAATTTTAAATTCTACAAAATCTGAATCAACCTCATCCTTATCCATTCTTGTGCATATTTTGATTTATCAAAAATAAATTCTCTTATATAATCCCCAAGGATCATGATTCCATCTTGAGTGAAACAGGATTAAGCATATTTCCCTAAAACACCCAATCTAATGGAGTTAAGCCTTGTTGAATTCGAATATGATATAAATTAATTTTTCACGTTACTTTTCTAGACCAACTTTTTGAATAACCTTCTAAAGAGTATTAATCTTTTTTTATTCGAAGTCTCTAAACAAGTTTCTTAAGTATTGTACCAAATCTTCTTATAAAAGCTTTTGAAACACTTTCTAAAGATTTTCAAACTAGTCCATTTTTAATCAAGTCAGACCTTCTGAATAAGTTTCTGAAAACAACTTAGTTTTACGTATTTAAACTTTCTGAATGCCTGCAATCTTAATGATTTATTATCATTTATCCCTTTTTGTTATCATCAAAATATATAAAAAATATCTAACACTTTACAATATGTCTTAAGAGCAATCGGGCAGCCTCATCTGCTGGGCACTCTTTTGTCGTTGGAGCAAAGGTTACATATTTTGAGAACCTATCTACCACAACCATAATTGTGCCATACCCTTCTAACTGGGGTAAACTTATAATGAAGTCCATGGAAACACTCTCCTAAGACTATTTAGGAATAGAAAGAGGCTATAGTAGCCCCGGAGTTACTTTATGTTCTAACTTATCTTGTTGGTACACAAGACAAGTCCGGACATAACTTTCAACATCTTCCCTCGTATGTGGCCAAAAATACTTCTCCTCCACTAATGCTTATGTGCGGTACATTCCTGAATATCTCCCTTCTTGAGTTTAAGAAATGAGGCACATAAATATGATGTCCATTTATGTATACCAGTACATTCTCTTGCCAAAATATCCTTGTTTTCTCTTCTTTACACTAGATCAATAGGGCTTTAGCAAGCTTATTAATATTCATCCCCTCTTAAATTCTATCCATGAAATTACTTTTGAGTTTACTGATGGTTGCCAACTCAACCCTCTAGCTCAAAGTGTTTGCTACAACATTGGTCTTACTTGACTTGTGCTCAAGGTTGAAATCAAATTCTTGCAAGAAAACTTGCCGTCGAGCTTGCTTAAGAGAAAGCTTATTCTAAGTCTAGAGATAGCCAATGGCCATGTTGTCAATTTTGACCACAAACTTCTTCCCTAATAAGTAGTACTTCCATACCTAAAGACAGTTGACTATTGTTGTTATATCCTTTTCATGCACTAGATATTGCCTCTCTATATTGTTCAGCTTTCGCCTTTCAAATGCCATAGGATATCCTTCCTACATTAAAACCCCTCCAATAGCAAAACTACTAGAATATGTACATACCTCAAAGGGTTTGATAAAGTTAAGAAGGAAAAGGACCGGCTCTTTTATGATTGCCATCTTTAATTTCTCAAAGGCCTATCATCTATCCATAGTCTAAACCTAAGGGGTATTCTTTTTTAGTAAGTCTATCAATGGGCTTGCCATCCTTAAATAGCCCCTAATGAATCTTCTATAGTGATTCACTAAACTAAGAAAGGATCTCAACTTGGTAAGCCTGGTGAGCTCCTTCCAATCTTACATGGCCCGCACCTTTTCCTTGTCCATTCTAATCTTTTCTCGCCCCACTACGTGACTAAGGAATGTCACTTCATCTTGCGCAAAAGCATATTTTTCTAATTTCACATATGGGTCACTCCTTCTCAAGACTAAGAATATCGAGTGAAGGTGCCCTATGGGTTCCTCTATCATCTTACTATAAATCATAATATCATCCAAATATTCTACTACAAATTAATCAAAAAAGGGAGCCAAAACTCGATTCATAAGCGTACAGAAAGTAGTCAGGGCATTAGTAAGACTGAACAACATTATGAAGAATTCAAAACAACCATATCTTGTAACGTAAGTGGTCTTAAGGTCGTCTCCTTCTATAATCCTCACTTGGGGATATCCCGACCGTAGATCCATTTTAGAAAAGTATCTCGCTTTTCCCAACCTATTGAATAAGTCTGATACTAGTGGAATGGGATACTTGTTCTTCACAGTGATCTTATTCAAGGCTCGATAATCAATACACATTCAAAGTGACCCATCTTGTTTCTTCCAAAAGAGTATAGGAGCTTCAAAAGGTGCCTTCAATGGTCTGATGAAACCTACCTCTAGTAACTCCTTCAGTTGTTACCTTAACTCTTTTAACTCTAGAGGTGACATCCTGTACGGGACTATGACAGGTAGCTTGGTTCTAGGTTCCAATTCTATCACATGGTCTATGTAAACCCTAGAAAATCGATAGACTGAACCCTAATTTAAGTCTGAATGTTCTAAACTGTGTAATGAGTCGATAAGGCTAGTAATAATAAAAGATTATGAAACTTAATAAATCAAATATAATACCGATAATAAAAACCCTCAAAATTGATCGAAACCCTAAAACTCGTATTAAAACCATAAATCTGATTTGCGCATCATTAACCAAAATTGAACTCGAATTTGATCGAAACTCTAAAATTATAACTTTAAGCCTATAAAATAGTTAAATATTACTCAATAGTAATATAATTATAGTCGATTGCAATTATCGATTAAACTGCGTAATCACATAAAATTTTGACGTAATCGTTAAAATAACTTATAAAAATTATAAGTGTAACAGGTACTAATTAAATTGATAAATTTTCATAAAATTTTATGATTTTTAGGTTTAGAAAAATTACATATATTTATTTTTAATTTTTATTTTCTTCCTTTTTCTCTTTTCTTCTTTTCTCCTTGGCTGCCACATCCTAAAATCAAAGGGAAAAAAAAATCAGAACTTCAGCAACCCATGTAAGGAATAATCAAGAGGAAAAGATAAGAAAAGTAATTACCTTGTCCCATCCAAAATTAATGCAAACCTTATCTTAGTAATTGATATTATGTTATCTTGATTTGTTTTGCTTTAACCTACTTAAAGTTTATGTCTGGAAAAAAAAATAGTGGAAACAAAACAAAAAAAAAAAAAAGAAAAAATTCTGGAAGTTGCAAACACCAAACTATGAAAAACTAAGAAGAAAGAATAAGAAGAAGGAGGAGGAGGAAGAAAAGATGAAGAAAAAAATCAAATATAATAAGTAAGTAAAATTATTTTAGTAGTATATATGTATATATTATGTGATATGTGCATCTATATATTAAGTATTTGTATTGTATTTTATTAAATATTTCATTATCTATACATGTATGTATGCATAAGTAACTAATTTAAGATATATATGTATGTATAAAGATATGCATGTAAACATATATGTATATAAGTATAATATATGGTATATGAGCATACATATGTATATAAATAAAAACACATGATTATATGTAAGTGTACATAAGGATATATCAAGCAAGTATTTACTATGTTTACAAAATAAATATAGATATATATATATATAGTTGTACATGTAAAAGAGGAATTATGTATATATTTATGCTTTATTTTCATTTTCATATATATATATATATATATATATAAGAATATGTATTCGTATAGTATGTATAAGTATTTTGTAGTTATATATCATATATATACATGTAAGCTATATTTCATGTATACCTATATATGTCTACATATGGCGTGAATATATATATAACATATAGCATATATATGTAGTATACCAAATATTAAGTAGTATATATAATATAATAATATTTACTAAATAAAATAAATTCATAAATATGTAAGGAGTAGGTATATATATATATTACCATAAATTAGGGATTATGAATTAAATTAAATTATAAAATTAATCAAATATAGTATAAGTACATAAATATATATATGTAAATCGTAAAATACAAATGAATAATAAGAAATAATAAAAATAATAGCAATAATAAAAATAATAATAATTGTAATAAGATTAAAATCTCAAAAATAGGAAAAATATGCTTAAAATAATAAAAATATCAATTATATGATTTAAATAATTATTAAATCATAAATATATTAAGAAAAAGCTAATATTAATATTTTATAATTTTTAAATTAAAATAATAAATTTTGTGATATTTTTATATTACAATTCAAACTGCGAGTCAAAAGGTCCAAAACGGATCTTACTACGAGAAAATACGCTCGAAAACGATCAAAATGGAATATAAGTTCATAATGATCTAAGATAAAATGAAAAAGTTATATGCAATACGATAAAAAACTCTAATTGACAACTTCACGTAACTAGGTGAAGTAAACTTTACAAATTACAATATTAGTTTAACTTTAAATCCTTAAACTTACAAATTTTTATTACTCTCAAGTAATTCTGACATTGACCCTAAGCTACCATCAGATTACTATAACTCCTGAGTCAACTATGAGCGAGTAAGTTTTCCTCATAATTCCATACTTGTTTGTGTTTGTAGTTAGTGAATATAAGTTATGATCAATAAATGAATGTTATATGGGGTTAAGTTATACTTGTGCATGATAATTTTTTATTAATAGTGAATTTACTTTAAATTAAAATAATATATTGATTGTTGCATAGTAAATTCACTAGGAATTAATTGTTTGTGACTTTAAATGACCACCGGATAATAAAACCTAATTTTACTTGACAAAAAAAAAGTTAACTTGAAACACGCATAATCATGCATCACATAACTCATTCCAACAGTCACATTACACGGAGGTAGCGAGAGGCCATACGTAGGTAGCGAGAGGCCATACGTAAGTTAATTATTGATTGTTATAGATTTCGTATGGTGCACACATGCAATATGACCTTACTCTGGCCCGCGGGATTACTAATCATTGGAAGCGCCAACTGCCTAGCTAAGGATCGAATCCAGAGGCCTCTGTTTAGGGATGAGTGAGGGCTACGTGAACCTACTCACAATCATATGTAAAACTCATTTTTGATAAAACTGATAATGGATATACCATTATATTTTAAATATGAAAGGCGGAGTTTCGTTATGAAATAGGTTCTAATATGATACCCGAATCTGACTGTGCCGATGTATCTCCAACCCTAACTTCGGAGGGCGTTAAATCTGAGTTGCATGCAATATCTAGTCACCTATATGTATTTATTTGGCATACTAATTGACATATATTCATTTGATTGAATTTAATTGTTGTATAACTTGATTATTGCATGGTTGAGGGGATTATCTCACTAAGCTAGTTAGCTTATACCATTGTAGGCTTCTTTTGTAGGCAGAGTTATTCATGGAGTCGGACCGTCGCATGCCCGAGGTTAGTGTTCATTACGGGGTCAATGTGAGAGCAGGGTATGATCAGAGTGTACTTATGCTAGATTATCTAGATTAGAGAGCTGATTATGTAATTGAATAATATTAGTTTAACTTATGAAATACTTTAGATTTCTTATCTATAAATTCTTATATAAATAGATATGTGTTTTGTTTCTATATTTTACTATTGTTATCATGAAATAATATTACTTATGCTTGCACACTCTTAGCCGTAGCCGTAGCCCTATCCGTAGCCGTAGCCGTAGCTATAGCCTTAGCCATAGCCGTAGCCGTAGCCGTAGCCGTAGCCATAGCTATAGCTGTAGCCGTAGCCATAGCTATATCGTATAAAATGATCGTCGATTATAAGGGAATTCAATCTATAATCCTTTATACGGTATACGGCGACTACCACGACTAGCCCTCTTTGGTCGTGCCAATCTATTTCTCTTCTTGGTGGTAACTTCTTGAGCAACATTAGTGGCATTATATCCCTAAATTCTTTTAATATCTCCCCCACTTGAGGTGGAATGCCTTCCTGACCAATAGTCTCTTTTTTTACTTTCAAGGTTGCCAAGTAAGTGACTTCATTTTTTTTTTAGGCCCTTCACCAATTACATAGTCGATGGGAATTTGGTGGCTTAGCCAATATTTCTTATGATAGGAACTATACATTGTAAGTTGTGATCAACTACACAAATGCAGTTAGCTTGAGGTACAATAAGTGCATCAATGCAATCTAGAAAATTCATCCCAATCATAAACTCAAAATCATCCATTAACACTACTTCAACAATCTCCTTTCCCTATCAATCCCCAACATAGAGCTCTATCCCTATGGTTACTTCAATAGTGGGAACTTCTTTTGAGTTAACCGTTTTAAGCCATGTTTTGGTTTCTTCTACTTTCAGCCCCAACTTCCTTGCTACTAAACTAGAAATGAAAAGATGGGATGCTCCTGTATCTATAAGGGCGTTAAGTTTCTTACTTGCTACCAATATTTCGGTATACATCAATCCTTTTCTTTTCTTGTTAACTTAAGACTTAATGGTAGCAATCAAACCAAGCTTAACTAAGCCTCATCCCCTTTGTATGAACTCTCGCCTGCTACTAACATTACCAATCTCTCTTTCTTCGAACACTTCCTGACATAATAGAGACCATTGCAAAAATAACATTTCAATTCACGGGGTTTCCATCACTTCCCATCTCTCCCTTTAGAGTTTTACCCCGGTCACTATCCTTTTCCTCTGCCTTAGCTTTCCCCTTGGAAGAGCTTCGACTCTTCTCGCTCTTAGCTCCCCCTTTCCATCTTCCCCCTAAGGCCTTAAGATCTGTCTTCCTGAATTCTACTAGGCCTTTAGCAACTGCTATGGCTCTAGAGATGTCTTCCACTCCGCTTAGCTGTAGCTCTAATTTTACCTAAGGCTTTAAGCCATCTACAAACATTACCAGACCATCTTCTTGGTTAAGGTTTGGGATCTTCAACATCAACTCTAAGAATTTCTTCACATATTACTTTATGTCTCCCTTATAAGTTAAGTGATGCAATTTCATCTTTGTTTCCTTAGCAGCATTTTGAGAAGAGAATTGACCCTTCAACTATTTTATAAAGCTATCCCACATGTTGATATCAACTGCCTTTTTGTGCCACCATATCATAACAGAGTCTTTAAAATACATGGCAATAGTATTTACCTTTCTAACATCACTAAGATTCTCATAGCATTGAAATATTGTTCTATTCCCCATAAGAAGTTATTTACCTCTCGAGCGGGCCGTGTTCCATTGAAATGTTCTGGTTTGGGAACATTAACCCTATGACTTGGCTAGATAGTTACTCCATTTGCCACAGCAACTCGATAAGCCGCTAACTAAATCTTGAGATCTTCAATCTCTTAACATATGACCATTACCACAATATCCATCTTAACTTCATATGCCTCTTCATTGGTTTCTAAAGCCATGACTCGAGCTTGGAGAGCTTCACCCTTCTCTTCAATAATGGTATCGTGCTACCTAAGCTCTTCCATTATTTAATTTATTGCTCCTTGTAATCTGCCTTGGAGTTTTTCTTCTATCTTTGCAAGGCTACCTTGAGACTCATCAAATTGTTCATTGGCCTCAACAATGCTTAGCTCTGCCTTATCTATCTTATTAAGAAGAGAGTTCAGCAAGTCCTAGGACCTAGGACCTAGCCCCTTGTCCAGTAACACAGCAGTCATTATGGTTAACCAACTTTTCGACCATCGAAGTGTTGTTATCTTCTCCAGACGAGATCTTTTCCATAAGTAGTCTCAATCTTAGCTCTGATACCACTTGTCGCGGGCGAATTCCCTTACTCAATCCCTTGCGGCACTTAGTATTAGTGATCATACTAAAGAAGGCTAAGTCAATTTATAATACACTCACAAGATTTAGAGAGAGAAACTATAAATGCAAATTGTATTCAATTAAAATGATTGGTGCTTTACAATTGGGGGAAACACCCCTAAATATACAGAAAGTCTCTACAAATGAATGACTAAGATTAATTCAATCTAAATGTTACAATTGATTCCTAACTATCATATTCACCTAACCCACCTACTATCGTATAAAATTTTAGATATCTCTATAACTTTTTATCTTTTAAAAACTTTTAGTGGACTTAGGATTTAATCTTGGATTTTAAAAGCCTCCTGAGAGTAGCCCATTTTAAAAGATCCGTAAGACTATCACCCTTAGTAGCAGTTGAAGTATAATAGTTTTCAATTATTTGGCTCCGTCATATTACATCATCTGTTAAGTAGTTAAGGGTGCGTAATGCACAATAGCTATAGATACTTATTTATAATCCATTAGAAATAAATAAATAACACCTTAACAGCTATTAGTTAAAAGAAGGAAAAAAAAAAACTAAAATAAAAGGGCCACGATCAGTTGTGTGAAAAAGTAATGCCGAAAGACTATAAATTCAATATTCGGTTAAAAATGTCATTTGGCTTCGTAATCACCAACTTATCTTTAAATGAAAAATCACCGATATAAAAAATCATGTAATACAATAATTTTGATAATTAAGGGATTTCGAATTTCATATAATATAATAGATATTTATTTGCGTAACATTTATGACTAAGGAAAAAAATAATTATTTATTTGAATTCCATTTGCTAACGTTTAGCATATGCATAATGCAATTGTGTTGCATTTTTTTTCTTTTTTTCAAATATATTTCATCGCTTTGTACCATGACTTTAAACAAATTTGTATTCGTGGAGTGCAATAAATGAGTAGGCCCTATCTTAGCAACACCCTCCATTAAGGGTGCAATACATAAAACATATGGGACTGCATGAGGGATCATATAGTCTCACTAATTCTATGCATCGCGATTTCAACGAAGGATGTTACTAAAATTAGATAGATTAATGGTTTGCTTACTTTTCTTCCCTAATTGAAATTGAGTTGCATTTTTTTAAAGGAAAAATTATAAGAATTTGACACATCAAATTTTGAGTTAATTTTGGATGGCTGAAATAGGATAGAATTCAAGTAAACATTATTATAAATTAAATACATATTTTTCTCCTTTTATCATCTAAATAAACTTTTCATTTTTATTTCTTCAATTAAAATCAAATTTTCATTATTTTTTGAATTTGCTATTTAGAATCCCATCGATGATATAGATTTACTTGACAGAAGTTTCTTTAAAGATGAAATTGTCAAAAGAGATAATTTATAGGATTTTCTAATAAATTTATTTGTCAATAGTATCTCACCGATAGGGAAACATATCAAAATAAATCAGCTAAAGTGACAATATTACTCTATTCAAAAAGTAAAGGTTAAAACCTATACAAAACCTAAATTTAAAGATAGAATTGGATCCTATATCCTAGCTTCTATATAAACAAGACAAATCATGACCATTGCTAATCTGCTTATCCCTATTTCCTCTTGATTAGTTTTTGTTCTCCAAAAGTAGAAGGGTGGATCTTTTTTAACTCCTCAAACCAACAATGGAGCTTGATCCTTCACCAAAACTGGCTAAGAAATTATACGATGGGGATGGTAGGTCCTACTATGCATGGAAGCCAACGGAACTTCCAATGTTACGTCAAGGCAGTATTGGTGCCGCTAAACTTGCTCTTCTTGAGAAGTTTGGTTTTGCTCTTCCTCATTATTCTGATTCTGTTAAGATTGCTTATGTCCTTCAAGGTAATCAGCTATTCATACTCTTTTAATTCATCTTTTGTTTTTCCATTATTCCTTTTGTTTATGGGCTTTTATCGATGAGACAGTTTACTCTATCTTGATTGCTATATAGGTTTTCTTTTTTCCTTTGGGTAAATTTGCACTTTTTCTTTTTTCTTATATATGTATACATATATATGTCTGTATGTATTTTGTGTAAGACCATCTATATTGTTGTATGGCTGTCTTTTAACATAAAATTGAAATAAAAAGAGTAAAATTTTCTATATATGAAGTCACTTTATTTCTTTTGGTTTCAAATAGTTGCTTTCTTTAGTTTATTATGGTAGATGTGGAATTTAGTGTGCTATGGTCTTGTCGAAGTTTTCTCTCCTTTCCCCTTTCCCCTTTCCCCTTCCCCTTCCCTCCCTCCCTCTTTGAACCTTCTATTCATTTAAATTTTAGTATTATCTTTCGTCATGTGAATTAGAACTTTTTTTTTGTTACATGTGTGAATATTTTGGTTGGGGTCGAGAAAATTTGTTTAACAAATACATTTTCAATTTGAGTCTCAAGAAAAAGATTCGCCAGAACAATGTGAATAATGAAAATAGGATAGTTAGCTAGGTGGGTTCCTTTATGTGAAGACCATATTGGCTTCATTCTTAAGATCGACACGGTGAAGAGTAAATTAGGGATGGATTTCCTTTAGTAGGATAATGAAACAATGTTAATCTTCATGTTGATTTGCCCTCATAACCATATTTATAGTATCCTAATATGCTCCTTTATTATCTTGTTGCTAATTTGTTTTGTGCATTCAATAGGATGTGGTGTTGCTGGGGTCATTCTTCCTGAATCAGAAGAGAAGGTTTTGGCAATCAAGAAGGGTGATGCCATTGCTCTTCCTTTTGGTGTTGTTACCTGGTGCTACAACAAAGAAGACACCGAATTAGTAGTTCTCCTTTTGGGTAATACATCTAAAGCTCATAAAGTTGGGGAATTTACCGATTTCTTTTTAACCAGTAAGAATGGTATATTCACTGGCTTCTCAACTAAGTTTGTCAGCTGAGCATGGGACTTGGAGGAGAATATAGTTAAATCCCTTGTCCAAAACCAATCTGGTGCCTGCATTGTCAAGCTAGACGCTAGTTTTGACTTGCCTAAACCAAAGGACGAACACCGCAATGGCATGGCATTGAATTGTGAGGAAGCTCCTGATATTCCAAATGGTGGAAAAGAGTAGTCGTGTTAAACACTCAGAACCTTCCTCTAGTTGGTGAAGTTGGTTTAGGTGCTGACCTTATTAGGCTCGATGGAAGGGCGATGCGTTCTCCTGGATTCTCTTGTGACTCTGTGTTTCAAGTCACTTATATTATTAGAGGTAGTGGTCACATTCAAGTGGTTGGTGTGGATGGAAAGAGAGTGTTGAAAACAAATGTCAAGGCTGGAAATTTATTCATTGTTCCGAGGTTCTTTGTCGTCTCAAAGATTGCAGATCTTGATGGCATGGAATGGTTCTCTATTATTACTACTCCTAAGTAAGTTCCTATAGCAAATTTTGACTTGTTTGCAGTTTAAGTTACATATAGAAAGCTAGCTTTGTTTAACACATTTGCATTATAGCAGCCCTATATTCACTCATCTTGCTGGAAGGACTTCGGTGTGGATCGCCTCTGGTGTTGCAAGCAGCTTTTGATGTTCTTGAGGATTTAGAGAGGCAATTCCACTCCAAACTGATTTAATGGATAAAATGAAATCCATTTAGGATAGTAGATGATTAGCCTTGGTGTTTCCATTTAATCATGATTTTGCAGGATTGATAAAACACAGTTTTACTTTTAATGCTTGCATATAAATTTGAATTTATATTCAAGGAAATTCTTTATTGTTATATGCTCTAGAGATATATTCACATGAATATTATCTTGTTCCTTTCGTCATGCTATTGATTTTTCAATGTGCTCTTTAGATATAACACACAAAAAATGGTGATCATAGTTATTAAAATCGCGATTCTACTTATACGAGTTTACGATTTTAGAAAACTTTCCTAAGTTAACTCGTATATAAACATTTTTTCAGATAGAAACCTAAGTTTTTAACCGAGTTTATATATAATTTCGATAGAAACTTACGTTTTTTATTGAGTTTACTGATTATTTATATCTAAGTTGAATTGGCTAAAAAAAAAAAAACTATAACTAAGCTTTTACAAACTATC